>JAPVLO010000526.1:0-600000 GCA_027257055.1 Cephalopachus bancanus
CTTTTTTTGGTAGGCAGTTTTCTTATTACATAGTCAATTTCCTGGGTTGTTATTGGTCTAAAAAGGGTCTCCATTTTTTCTTGTTTCTACCTGGGGAGGTTATGTGATATAAGAAAGTACTCCATTTCTTCTAGGTTTTTGCGTTTGTTTCTATATAGGTGTATGTAGTAATCTCTGATAAACTTTTATACTTCTCCGGGTTCACTTGTGACTTCCTCTTTTGCATTTCTAATTATGTCTATTTTGACATTTTTTCTTTTTATCTTGGCCAGTCTAGCTAGAGGTCTATCAATCTTGTTCATTCTTTCAAAAAAACAGCTTTTGGTTTCATTGATTTTTTATATTATATTTTTGTCTTCTATGTCCTGAATTTGGGCTTTTATTTTGGTGATCTAGATTCTTCTGCTGAAGTTAGTGTTCTGGTGGTCTTGCTTCTTCAGCTTCCTTAAGTGATTTGTTAGGCTGTTATGACCTTTCACTTTTCTTCATGTGTGTTCTTAGAGATATGAATTCCCCTCATAGGATTGAATTCATGGCATCCCAGAGATTTTAGTAAGATGCTTCTTTGTTTTCATTTGCTTTCAGTTATCTTTTAAACTCTGTTTTGATTTCCTTGGAACTTGTTTATGCTTGATTTATGGCTGAGGATGTGGTTGATCTTAGAGTAAGTTCCATGTGATGATGAGGAGAATGTATATTCTGTGGTTGTTGAGTGGAGTGTTTGGTAGGTATTAAGTCCATTTGGCCAAGCGTCACATTGAGGTTCTGGATCTCCTTGTTGACTTTTAGTCTTGATGATCTGTCTAGGGTTGTTAGTGGGATGTTTAAGTCCCCAGCTATTATAGTGTTAGAGTCAATATCTTTTTTTAGTTTACCTAGAAGCTGCTTTATGAAAGTTGGTTCTCCTATGTTGGGTGCATATATGTTTAGGATGGATATTTCTTGTTGGTGGATTGAACCTTTTATTATTATGTAGTGACTTTCCATATCGTTTTAAACTTTTGGTGGCTTAATGGGTATTTTGTCTGATATAAAGATTGCAACTCCTGCTTTCTTTTGTGTTCTGTTCACCTGAAATGTTGTTTCTCATCCTTTTACTTTGAGACTGTGAGTGTCCTTTCTGGTGAGATGAGTCTCTTGGAGACAATATATTGTTGTCTCATGATATTTTAACCAATTTGCCATTCTATGTCTTTTCAGTGGTGCATTTTGTCCATTCATATTCAGGCTAACTATAGAGATGTGAGGTTCTATAGAGATGTCATGAGGTTCTTATAGAGTTCATTATTGTTGCTGCTGTTTGTTTGCTTGTTGTGGTTCATTTGTTTTTTGGTTGATTCATTCATGTGTTTTCAATCTTTCCCTGCATTCTATTGTTTTTTTTTTTTTTTTTTTTGAAAGCAGATTTATTGAGAGGACAGAAAAGCTCCCACAGTGGGAGGGGTCCCAAAGGAGTTGCCTACATTCTTGCAAAGGGCAATGTTGGTCTTTTTTTCCTTTCTTCTGTGTTTAATACTTTCTTAAGTGTTTCTTATGGAGCTGATCTGGAGGCAGCCTAAACTCTTAGGGATTGAATGTCTGGGAAGGATTTTAAATCTCCATCACTGATGAAACTTAGCTTAGCTAGGTAGGTAATTCTTGGTTGAAATTATTTATCTTTGAGAACTTTGAAGATGGGCTCCAAGTTCTCCTAGCCTGAAGTGTTTCTGTAGATAAGTCTGCTGCTATCCTATCTGGTCTTCCCTGGTAGGTAGTCTGACTTTTCTCTCTTGCTGCCTTTAGGATTTTTTCTTTTATATCTACTTTCTGTAGGTGAATTACTATGTGTCTAGGAGTTGGTCTTCTCATTTTTTGTCTCACAGGGGTTCTCTGAATCTCTTGTGTTTGAATGGTTGCATCACTGATGAGATGAGGAACGTTGTCTTGAATAATTTCATGGAATGTTTGCTCCAGGGTGGTCTCTATTTGCCTCAGGGATTCCAATTAATCTTAGGATTGGCCTCTTGATATAATCGCTCATCCCTTGGAGGTTTTACTCTGTCTTTTTAAGCTTCTTTTCTATGTTCTTAACATTTTGGATTAGTTCCATATTTTGGTCCTCAAGCTCTGAGTTTCTTTCTCTGCTTGGTTAATTTTGCTGTCCATGCTTATTAGTTTGTTATTTATTTCATCCACTGTATTCTTTATTGCTGTTATCTCAGTTATCAACTCCTTCATTCTTTTCTCTTGTCTCTCCTCATTTCTATTTATTCTCTCTATTGATATCTTGTTATGTGGATTTGTGGTTTGAGACCACTCATTCTGGAGGCTCTTCATTGTTTGAGTTCTGAAGTCTGTATTCTTAGTGGCTGACCTCCCAGGGGTTTGTGTGAAACTCATATTCTTCCTTTGGTTTTTCTTCATTTGCATAGGTCCCCCCCCTTTTTTAACTTTTTCTTTAATTCTGTTGTTCAGTGATGGGGGATAGGTTTTCTTTCTGTTTTCTCAATTTCCTATTTTTCCTTATATAGGTCCTCTGGTTTTAGTCAAGGGTTAGGTATACAAATATGCATCGTTCAGGCACCCTTGTTGATAAGGGGTGCCCCCCCATCCCCGTTGTTCAATTCTGAAGCTGGACTGGGGTTGGGGGGGGTCTGTGCATTATGCAGTTTTGAGATTTAATTAAAGGGGGAGCTGTGATTCAGACGCTATCTGCAGATCCCAATATCTGCTGACAGATGTGTGGGCCCCCTGGAACCCACTTCCCACTGGCTTATAATCATGCACTGGGGTGTCTGTTTGCCCCCTGAAAGCAAAATGAGATATGAAAAGGGAAAAGAATGGAAAAAGTAAGGAGAAAGATGAAAGAAAAGCAGAGAGAGAGAGAAGAGGAGGGAAAGCCAACATGTATACCAACTAACAAATAAACAGAGAAACAAAGAGGAAAAAACAAAAAAGACAAAAACATACAATCATACAAGCAAACAAACAACCCCCCCCATTGGTGTACTCTCCATCAAAAATACCCAAACCCAAACAAAAATTCTAAAAAATAAATAAATAAATAAATAACAGAAACAAAGCAAGTACAAAAATGTAAACAAAAACAGAAAGAGAGACATACACAAAAGCAAAAACTAAAACAAACAAACAAACAAAAAAAAACAAGAAGAAGAAGGAAAAAAAACCCACCCTGAGGTCGTTTCTGTAACTCCGGGTTCCTTTTGTCTTAGGAAATGGCTCTGGTCTCTAGCCCCTCTCCTCCACTCTCAGCACAGGATAATAGGATTGCTCTCAGTGTGGGCCAGATGCCCCACAGACTACTGTGGGAGGAGGATGGATCATATCTGGACTCATCCTACTCACTGCTGCTGCTGCTGCTATCAAGTTTTCCAAATCTGACATGTCTGTGCCTGTTCCAGTGTGGGGGAGGAGCATCTGTCTCTCTGAGTCCAACAAAAGGATAGCCTCTGGGTCCCAAGATGGAGGCTGGGCAGAGCTGGGCAGGAGATTGCAGGTCTCTGCTTGGTCCCAAGACTGAGAAGATGGTGCCTGTCAGCATCCCATCACTGGTGTTGGAGCTTTATTCCAGATTTCCATGACCTGCTTTCTCCATAGTTCCTCCTGCTCATGCCTGGTTTGCTGCTGTGGGTGATGGCATGGGCCAGGTGCCAGGTGGTGAGGGGCAGCTGTTCTCTACTGTCTTCTCTCAAGAAAACCCTGAGAACAGCAGACAATCCTGAGCACCCAGGTCTCCAATCTTAGGGCGGTGGTGGGTTGCAGTCACCTCCCGAGGTGAGCCCCAAGTACATGAACCCGAGTCTCCCCTCAGTTGGACTTTTATTCACCCACCAGCACACACCCACTCATACAAGAGAGTTTTTATGGACATTTGCTTTTGCGGAGACTCTCACGGTCTGACCTATTCCATTGCCATCTTGCCTGGAATTCAGGTTTTTCTTTTATCGGATGGTGTCAGGAGTGGGATTAGAAGTATAGTTTCCAGCAACCCCCAGGAGCCCTGAGTGACCAAGCAAGGTATTTGCCAGATCCACTATGTCCATGACTCTCTCAAAGCAACTGGGGATCATTAGGAAGTTCCCTCTCAGATTCCAGAGCTTCAAAGATTTGTGTTTTGAGGTATCAGAGTTTGTTTGAGTAATTTTCTGACCCAAACTAGGTTTGGAAAATGTGACAGAAACTGGACTGATCCAGGATTAGACTGGATCCAATAATTAACCAGCTTGGATTCAGTTAGACGACTGATGTCTAACTGGGTCAAACAGAAACCAGTGGTAAATGTCAAAACTGCAGGGGTGCTAACTCTGGCTTTTTGAAATTGGCAGATTTTTTTGTGTGTTCTACCTCTTTTGTTTCTTTTTCTTGTGCAGTTATATAGGGCAAAAAAAAATCATTGGCTAAGTTGATCAAGGGGATTTGAAAGCAAATGCCAAGATTCAAGGTAAAAATGGGATAATTAATTTCTGAAGAACTGAGTACTCTACCTTCTGGCTATGTCTACATTTATATGTATAAGCATTAGGCCTGAGAATTGTAAAATCTTACTAAAGGTAATTTAAAGTGGATACAGAGACCCAATAATGTCTGGCCACAGCCCCTAAAGAAGGCCATGGTAAGGGTTCAAGCACTCCTGCACATTTCTGAGCACATTACTGAGAGTCCCCTTATCTTCTATGCATTCCCAGTAAGTAGCTTCAGGGGATTCTTGACTTCCCTGAAGATTACGTCCAAAGATGTAAATCCCTATTTAATTCTTTTTTTAATAGTCATAGTCTTGATCAATATAGTATCAATGAAATCGTAAGTTTTGTGATTTGCAGAACTTTTGCCTCAGTGTAATTGTAAGTCTTGTGAGCTACACAAGTTTTGCAATGCATGATATCTTAGGCCTCGTAAACTTCCTTTATTCTAAATGTTACTATCTAAAAGTAAAATGCAGCTGTAACTTAAGTTCTATACAGTGCTCTGCTGGTCATGTTGCTAATGTATAGGTACCGACAACTTGACTATAAAAGTGAACTGCAAGACCTGAAAGGTGGGCAGAACCACTTTAGAAAGACCTCCAGTTCAGCTCTGCTCCCTGGATTTGAACTCGGACATAAACTTCTTTCTACCAGTTCCCTGTCCCTTGATTTATTGGTATCAAGGGTGAGCAGCCAAGCATTACTCAGACAATAACAAAGCTATAGTAGTATGTTCCAAATGAACAACACTGCATTCTAAGAAGTGAATTTGAAAATAAGGGCTTCCAAAACAGTCTCATTCAAGGATGCCTCTTGATGTAAAGAAGCTTCTAAAAACATTTCAATATTTTTAGTGCTTAAAAAAAAAGACTATAAGAGAAAACTAAAATGCTTAAGTGACTAATTAATTAAAAAATTAAATCTGCTAACCTTAGGCTTACTTACTATCCCAACCCTAAGGCAAACAGAAAGCTATCCCAGATAAAAGTGTTTATAAAAGGCAGGCTCTCAGGTAAAATAGGGCCACTTCTTTTCCAGATCTATCTGTGCTGAGTCCAGGCATAGATAAAGCTTTCTTTGCCCTAATCTTTAATGGGTTCTACCCTGAACTCAGGAATTTTAGCTAAGAAACAGTAGTTAAGTTAAAAAGAACTGGAAAAAAAAATACTAAAATACACCTTTTTAGCCTGGAAACTCTTTTGTAAAAGAAATTTACACCTATAAAGGATGAGTCACCAAAAACCCTTACCTTTATTTTAAATGAACTAAGCTGCCATCTTGTCTATGTGAGCCTTTACATACAACATTCTTCCATGGGGTTGAGCAAATGATGATACAATATGTAAGTCTAAATCTCAGCTCTGTGCTTTTGAAATACAATATTTTCTTGCTTCACCTAAGAGTTGTCCTTTTAGAAATGCAAATTTTGGAGAAAAGGGAACACTTCTACACTGTTGGTGGGATTATAAACTAGTACAACATCCGTGGAAAACAGTGTGGCGATTCCTAAAAGACCTAAAAATCAACCTTCCATACAACTCTGCAATCTCCATTCTGAGAATATACCCAGAGGAACTCAAATCTATGAAAAAAAATACCTGAACACACATGTTTACTGCAGCATTGTTCACAATAGCAGAAACACGGAAACAACTGTGCTGCCCATCAGAAGGGGACTGGATAAAAAATGTGGTACACATACACAATGGAATATCATGCAGCCATAAAGAAGGATAAAACTATGAACTTCACGGCAACCTGGATGAACTTAGAATCTATAATACTCAGTGATCTATCACAGAAACAAAGAACTGAGATCCACTGTTCTCACTTATAAGCAGACCCTGAACAATTATCATAATAAGAAAGGGACTGGCAGTAGTAGAAAACTGCCAGGGGAGGGAGGGGAAGCAAACCTCATCAATAAGAGTACCTGATCTCAAACCAGATGAAGTGGGGACCAAAGTGAGGCCCAGACTTTGCCTGTACAATGATCATTTATATACCTAACCCCAAATTGTACCCCACATCTTTAAAATAAAAATTAAAAAGAGAAATGCAAATGTAGGATTGCCTGGCCTAGGGCAATGAAACAGGTAGTTTGAAGGCTGACAGTCTGAATGGAAAAAAGAAAAACTATTTAAAAGCCAGAAAATGAGAATCCTTTATGTAAGCTGAGAACTAAACCTGGACTTTTCTCTTATTCAAATTCCTAAGAGGCTTGAGAAGTCATGCCTGATAAGTACTCACCAAACAGGGTTTTATTACCCTGTTGTTTTCAGCTTGACTCTGGCATAACATGACATAACAAAGAAGGAAATCAAAGTGTCTTATGGCCCTGAAAAGTCTTCTCTTGTGGATTACTGGACTCCCATGGAGCCTTTTAAGACATCTGTCTATTCATTCTGAAGTCTACCACATCTTAACTTCATCTACCTAGCCACAAACCTAGAGTCTCCCCCTTTGTCTTAGCAAAACATCTTATCTCCTGGTAAGAACTACATATTATCAGTGAAGAAATCTTTGAACCCACCTATGACTTGCAAGCCCCCTCTTGGAAATGTCCCTCCTATCTAGCCAAACCAATGAGAATCTCACATGTATTGATTTATGGTTTTTATAACTTTTGACATCCTAAAACTCAACATAACCAAGATGCCATTTAGCAACAGTGTGTACACATTCTCAGGACTTCCTGAGGATGGGTGTACCCAGGCTTAAGTCTTTAAGTTTGGCTCAAGAATAAACCATATTAAATATTTTACAGAGTTTTGGCATCTTTTCGTCAACAAAGCTATAGATCTACTTTGTGTGACTGTATGTACATATGTGTTATGTGTATATGCTAATATTTCATAAGTACAGCTAGTTTTAAAATTGTTAGTAAAAAAGAAAAGGACTTCAAAATTGCCAGTTAAGTATAATTCAATGCTTGCTTGATTTGACTGTGAGCTTAAGTTTTTGGTTTTGAGTCTATGGATTCTAGGGTCTGGATAGGTGGTCTGTAGGGTCTGTGAGCATGTTCTCAGTATCTACACCGTGGCAGAGGGAGCTAAAACAGTTAAAATTATTATTTTAAAAAATCAACCTGCAAGCTCCAGATCTGCAAGACATGGGATGTGAGAAAACCAAATAGCCAAAGGTTGCTTTCCTGGAACTGCAAGATAGTAACCCATTCACAACCTTACCCCCACATCCTCTCTTTGTGAAGTTATCAGTTTACAATTCCTGCTTGTCATATATTTGTTCTTTGAAGACAATTTGTTGGAGACAATTTGTTCTTTGAAAATCTGGTTTTGCTAAATACAACCCTGCAAATTTCAAAGAAAAATGTATAGCCATACAACCCGACCCCCTCCCTTACCTAAACTAATGTATAAAACCCCCTCCTCTTTCTCCAGGTTGCTCAGCCTTGGAGCATCAGCCCACTGAGTCACGCTGGCACTAATAAACCGCTGCTTCCTGTTAGTCTCTGTTTTCCTGCAACATTTCTTGGTGCATTGGCTGGGAAAGGGAGAGTTTGGAGACAGTGTGTTCCACCTCATTTGTCATTGGAGTACGATCCCCGAGGTGATAGGAGAGGCAATCTTGCCTGGCACTCAATGGACCTTTTGATCCATAGGAGGGAGGCCCCTCCCAGCGCACTAAGGCTTGGATCCCGAAAGCACAACAGGGTCCAAAGAGGCGAGGAACTGGTGTGAGGAGGACGACCTGATGGAAAGGGTAGGAACAGGGGCTTTTGAATAGATCTGCCAGTAGATGGCAGAAGGGGAGCTTGATCACCTCCTGGAGTCCGCTAGTAGTCTCCAGTCTCAAGGAAAGAACTGAAAGGCAGGAAAGGACTGAAAGAAACACTTGTCTCAAGACGAACCTGTTGACTCCTAGAATTAGAGTGGAGGGTTGGAGAATGTGCTGTGTGAATGCATGTGAATGAGACAGACAGCAGAAGGGTTCCAACCTAACCAAAGGGCCAAAGCAAGTACTGAGTCCCGATCTAAGCTGGTGACGATCTCATATAGCTGAAGGCAGCCCCAACCCCATCATAGGGTTGGTCTGGGTTGGGGGTTTGAACCAACCTGCCAATTGCTAAGAGGTGTTGGAAATATCTCCACGAGGAGTATGGCTGGAGGAGGACGAAGTGACTGTCCCGCTCATACCCTCATTTGTGTGGGTCTGCCATCTGTTAGGGGGAGGAAATGGGTGGAAACCAAAGTAAAAATACCCTATTTGATTGTATGCTTAAGAACTTTGACAAATGTTTCTGTGAAGATTGTTATGGTGCCAAACTGTCTCAGAGAAAGTTCCGTATGTTCTGTGAAATAGATTGGCCCTCTTTTGGGGTTGGGTGGTCACCAGAGGATCCTTAGATAGGAAAACCATTAGAAGAGTATATAGAATTATAGTAGGAAAGCCAGGTCACCCAGACCGATTCCCTTACATCAACTGTTGGCAGGATGTGGTCCTTGCACGGCCCTCTTGGCTAAAAGCTTGCTGGGAAGACAATTGCAAAATTATGGTAGCCTTCAAAACAGCCCAGTCCAAATGCACATCAGAGTCTGATGAATTGGCTGACAAGCCGATGTTGGCTGATGAACCAGAAATCCCACCACCTTATTCTCCAGTCTACCCACTATTGCCACCTGCTCCTATGACACCAGTCACTTTTAGAGGCTCACAATTAGAATGCACCCCTAAGCCTAATACGTCTCTTAAACAATCAGAAGCCACACACGAACCACCTGTTCTGACTCCTCACACCTCACCCTGAAAGCAGCTGCCAGAATGCATGTCTGACTTCACATCAGGGGAATGCTATGGTGCTTTCCAGATGCCACTAAGGGAAACTATGGGACCTATTTATTATGATCAAGAAGGCCAGATCCAAGGTGGGCATCGCACATTTGTGAGCCAGCCTTTCACCACCACAGACTTCCTGAATTGGAAAAATATTATGCCGTCCTTCAAGGAAAAGCCTGAGGCTATGATTGACTTAATGTAGTCCATTATTTAGACTCAGAGGCCAACCTGGGCAGACTGCTGCCAAACCCTCCTGACACTATTCAATACTGAGGAGAGTCAGAGAATTACACAGGGGGCTATAAAATGGCTAGAGGAACATGCCTCAGCTGGAGTATTCAATGTTCAGGCATATGCCCAAAATCAGTTCCCAGAGGAGGACCCTCAATGGGACCCCAACAGTACCCAGGGGCTGCAAATGCTTGAATGGTATCAGGAGGCCCTCCTAGGAGGTATGAGAGAAGGAGGGGAAAAGTCCATAAATATGAGCAAGGTCTCTGAGGTGTTCCAGGGAGCTGATGAGAGCCCAAGCCAATTCTAAGAGAGACTCTATGAAGCCTTTCGACTATACACCCCCTTTGATTCGGAGGCAGCCAAAAATCAGTGTATGATAAATGCAACTTTTGTTGGACAGTCCCAGGGGGATATCCGACATAAGCTACAAAAGCTAAAGGACTTTGCTGGAATGAATGTCAACCAGCTGCTATAAGTTGCCACTAAAGTGTTCATTAACTGAGATAAGGAGGCCCAACAGGAGGCAAACTGAAGGCAGAAAGAAAAAGAGACCATGCTTGCTGCTGCCATTGCGGGGTACCAGATAACAGGCCCACCAGGAGGAAATAGAGGCAGAGGTTGGGGACAAAGACAGGCAAGTCTGCAGTTTCCCAGAGTGAGGCCTGGAATGCCTCAGCCTGCCCAGGAACCCCCGAACTCCATCTATCAGTCTACACAAGGGACATCACAACCCCATATGAAGTTAGGGAGAAACCAGTGTGCCTATTGTTACCAAGAAGGTCACTGGAAAGGTGGATGCCCCCAACGAATAGCTGATGTGAAAGTCCAACAGAAAAATGGCCCACCAGGCTCCACTTATCAACAGGACCCACCAGCTCCTAACAGCTTTATGGGCCTGGCCTTTATGGAAGGCCTGCAACAAGAATAGGCCAGACCAGGCTCCCTACTATCTTTAGGTCCCCAGGAGCCTATGATCAGCATGACAGTAGGAGACCAGTGTATGAACTTCATGGTCGGCACGGGAGCTGAACACTCCATGATCCCCAGCCTATAGGTCCCTTCTCCCCAAAATAGGTTAATATTATGGGAGTCACTGGGCGTCAACCCAGACATCCCTTTATGATCCTGCAATGCTGCACAGTCAGCGGCCATGAGGTCATACAAGAGTTCCTGTATTTCCCAGATTGTCCCATAGCCTTAATGGGACGAGACCTTCTGGGAAAGCTTCAAGCTCAGATAACCTTTGACTCTCCTAATCACGTAACTCTGAGATTAAGAGGCCCAGAGGCTAAAATCATGACCCTCACTGTCCTGCAGGAAGAAGAATGGCAGCTCTATGGCCTAACAGAGGCCTCACAAAAATCTCCAGAACTCTATTTCAAGTACCAGGAGTAGGGACAGAGGACAATCCTCCAGGACTGGCAAAAAATATACCCCCATGATTGTGGAACTAAAGCCAGTGGGCAGGCTGGTCCATCGGAGGCAGTACTTCATCCCACGCAAAGCACAAATAGGAATCCACAAGCACCTGGAGAGGCTCTTGCATAATGGAATCCTCCGGGTTTGTCAGTCTGCTTGAAATATGCCTCCAAGCCAGGCATGGATGACTACCAGCCAGTTCAAGACTTGAGAGCCATAAACCAGGTCACGGTCACTCTGTACCCCGTTGTCCCAAACCCATATACACTGCTGGGTCTCATCCCTGCTGAGGCTACTTTCTTCACCTGCTTAGACCTTAAGGATGCTTTCTTCTACATCCACCTGGCCCCAAGAAGCCAGCCGATCTTCGCTTTCCAATGGGAGGACCTGACAAATGGCACCAAGGGGCAGTTAACTTGGACTCGGCTGCCCCAAGGATTCAAGAATTCTCCAACCATCTTCAGTAGGGCACTAGCCTCAGATTTAAAAGCCTTTCCAGCATACCAGTGTGGCTGTACCTTGCTCTAGTATGTAGATGATTTACTGTCCACAGCACCAACCCAGGAAAACTGTATGCAAGGGACACAACTGTTCACCCTCCTGTGGAAGGCGAGTTACAAGGTCTCAACAAAAAAAGCCCAAATATGTCAGGAAAAAGTTAGGTACCCAGGTTTTCATTTGTCCCAAGGCCAGTGCCAACTTGGCCCTGAAAGGAAATAGGCAGTGTGCTTAATACCAGTTCAAACTACCTGGTGTGAAATCCAGGAGTTTTGGGGGGCTGCAGGGTTCTGTAGAATTTAGATACCTAACTTCTTCATTATGGCAAAACCTCCTATGAAGCCACAAAGGAGGGTGAAAGGGAGCCTCTGCTATGGGAAAAGGTTCAGCAACAGGCCTTTGAAAAAATTAAACAGGCCCTCACCAATGCACATGGTCTGGGACCCCCAGATGTGACTAAGTCTTTCTTTTTATACATGCATGAATGTGTTGGCACTGCAGTAGGGGTCTTGACTCAAATGCTAGGATCATGGCATAGACCTGTGGCATATCCAAACAGCTAGTTTCTGTGGCTCAGGGCTGTCTGTCTTGTTTACGAATCCTGGCAGCCACGGCACTCCTGATAACAGAAGCTGACAAACTGACTATGGGACAAAACCTAACTGTCAGGGCGCCTCATACCGTGATAAATTTAATGGAATACAAGGGACAATATTGGCTAACCAATGCTCAAATGGTCAAATATCCGGGAATGCTCTGTGAAACCCACGCATTTGCCTAGAGGTGGTAAATACCCTAAAGCTGTCAACCTTACTACCTATAGAGCCAGGACAGCCAGGCCATGATCACATAGAAATAATAGATGAAATGAAGTGTTTGCTAGCTGTCCAGACCTAACGGACCAGCCCCTCAGGGACCCTGAAGTCTAATACTTCATGGATGGGAGCAGTTTCACACAGGAGGGGGAACATTTCGTGGGTTATTCGGTGGTAACTTTAAACTCCACAGTCTAGGTGAAACCTCTGTTGATAGGAACTACAGCTCAGAAAGCAGAACTCACTGTGCTCACTCGCTAGCCGCAGGGCTACACGCTAATATCTATACAGACTCCAAAGTACGCTTTTACTACCCTGCATGTGCATGGGGCCTTATACAAGGAGAGAGATTTAATCAATTCAGGGGGAAAAGACATAAAATATGGCAATGAAATTCTAGAGCTACTATACGCTATGTAGGCAGCAAAAGAGGTAGCAGTCATACATTGCAGAGGACATCAAAAGGGAAATGCAGTTACTGCCAAAGGAAATTGTGAAGCAGATCAAGAAGCAAAACTTGCAGCAACAAAAGAAACTGTCAAAATGACTGCAATAACCACGGTGCTGCTTGCTAACCCGCTGACGAACTGGAGCCCTTGTTACACGCCAAATGAGAAAACATGGTTTGAAACTGAAACGGGACACTACTTACAAGCTGGATGATGGAAATTTCAAGATGGCCAAATAGCAATTCTAGAATCATTGGCTCTAGCATATGTCAGGCAGTTTCAGCAAGGGACATACAGCGGATGGACCACTCTTGAGAATACCCTCAGGAAGCACTTCTATGTTCCCTGACTCTCTAGTATAGTGTGGGTAGTCTGTGAACAGTGTGTAACTTGTGCTCAAAATAACCCACAGCAGGGACCCAAGGTCTCCCCCAGAGTGCAGCATGTGGGGGGGGCACCCTTTGAGGATCTTATTGTGGACATTACAGAACTCCCGCGCTGCCAAGGCCACAGATATCTCCTTATTTTTGTGTGTACTTTCTCAGGATGGGTTGAGGCCTTCTCCACAAGGACAGAAGAAGCCACTGAGGTGGCCCAACTCTTGTTAAAAGAAATCATTCCCCAGTTTGGACTCCCGATCACTATCGGATCGAACAATGGACTGGCATTTGTAGCTGAGGTAGTACAGTTAATGACTAAAGGACTGCAAATCAAATGGAAGCTCCATACAGCCTATCCACAAAGTTCAGAAAAGGTGGAGCAAATGAACCAGACCTTAAAATCACAACTAAGTTATGCCAAGAAACTCATTAAGGCTGGGTCTAGCTTCTGTCAATAGTCCTTCTAAGGGTAAGGTCTAGCCCCACCAAACAAACAGGTTTCTCACCTTTTGAAATCTTTTATGGGCAGCCACCCCCTCTTGCTAAGGGCATACAAGGAGACTTAAAGGAGTTAGGACATCTTACTCTAAAACAACAAATGCAAGCCTTAGGTTCAGCCTTAAATGCCATCCATTATCAAGTCAGAGAACACTTACCAATTAGTTTAACTACCAATGCCCATTCTTTTAAGCCAGGTGATATGGTATGGGTAAAAGAATAGAATGGGCTGGGGTCGGTGGCTCAGCCTATAATCCCACACTTTGGGAGGCCAAGGTGAGTGGACTGCCTGAGCCCACGGGTTCGAGACCCGCCTGGGCAACTTGGTGAGACCTCATCTCTACAATAAATCAAACAATTAGCCAGGCGTGTCTGTAATTCCGGCTACTTGGAAGGCTGAGGCGGAAGGATCACTGGAGCCCAGCAGGTCGAGGCTGCAGTGGCCAGAAGTGCACTCTAGTCTGGGTGACAGAGTGAGACTCCAATGCACACACAAAAAAAGAATAGAATGTACAGCCTCTAAAACCCCTCTGGAGGGGCCCATTTACTGTCCTTTTGTCTACCCCAACTGCAGTCAAAGTAGCTGAAATAGTTCCCGGGATCCATTACAGCAGAGTTAAGCCTGCCTCCCAGGACTGGGAGTGCACCACAACCCATCAGCTCCCCTTAAGATGACCCTCCAGAAAGTCACCGAGGCCAACGGAAAACCCAAAACGGATTCCCCAAGCCCTGCTCTAGCCACTCCAGGGCTGACTAGTCTATGCACAGCTGAAGTTTGAGGATCCATCGGCCTTGCTTCAGTCATACACTGGATGCTGGCTGATCTACACATGGCAGAAGCTTAAGGATTCAGCGGACCTTACTGATAGGCCATTGTTTCACTTTGTCAGCCTTTGTATTTGCCAAGTGCTATACTGTTTGTCGTTTTATTTGTTATAGGACTGACTTTATTTGCTATAGGACTGACAGAGTCGACCCCTACAAATAGGACATGTTGGGAAAAGCTCTCACTAGCATTTCTGTTCTTTCTTATAATAGGAAGTTTTCTTGTGCTTTTATGTATTTCTGTCTAATTTGGGTGTCTATCACTTCCCCCACGCACCTAGCATGTAAATGTAAAAACTATCTGGCCAGACATAAAAGTCTTTCATCGTTATTCATTCCAGTCAGAAATTTGTTATACTGGCAAACATATCTATACCCATAATGGCCAGCTGTACTTTATTGGATTATCAAAACAGAGCTACCAGTACATGAAAGCTGGTGTTATAGCTTGTAGCACCCTCGGAAGCACAAATTAGGTTTGTTGGGATCTTGCCCCTACACCCAAAGACGAGAAGCTGCTTAAAGAAGTTGTATAATTTGTACCTCCCCGGCTGCTCAACAGCCAAAGTTAACTCCCTTCCCTCAACCATGGGAAGTAGGTAAAAATTTGTTTATAAATATGGCTGAAAACGTAGTCCGGATACTTGGTGTCACCAATTGTTGGGTATGTGGAGGAACCCTAATGACTAAAGAATGGCCTTGGAAAGCAACTAGTCTTGATGCATACCAGCTCCTTCAATGGAACCATTCTGTAACTGTTAGAACAGACAACTTACCCCAAAATGGATCCTCTTCTCAAAATTGGAGAAGACTGCTTAAGCAGAATGGGCTCTGCTTATACTCAATGGGTAGGAGAAACTCCTTGCAAAAGAATATTATACTGGAATTCCATCCATCGAACCTGGTGACCAATAAGGCCTATTTGGTATTGGGCACCTGTTTATGCAACTAAATCTCCTCAATGTACTATTGCCACCCAAACTATAAGTAACTGTATAGTACCAAGTTAACCCATTTCAAGGTATCCCCTGTTATAAGTCAAAGCTGGACATATCTGTCCTCTGTAAATCCAGGCCTCTGGAAAGCCCTAAAGAGCTGTTTTGGTTGCATATACCCAGCTCCCAGCACTATGGAAAGGCACATGTACCATAGGAATAATCCAGCCAGAATTTTTCCTTCTGCCTAACCCGAAGGGAGATGAACTGGGCATCCCCCTTTATGAAAGCCTCAAAACATGGGATGCTCAATGTCTTGATCAAACTCTTAATATAGGAGGATCTTAGGTTTGGAAAGATGACAAATAGCCACCCCAGGGAATTATAAGTACTTATGGCCCAGCCATGTGGGCACAAGATGGAAGTTGAGGATACCACATGCCTATATATATGCTAAATCGCATTATCAGGTTACAAGCTGTCTTAGAAGTTATAACTAATCAAGCAGCCATGGCTTTTGAGCTTGCTGCTCAACAACAGGCCCAAATCCATGCCACCATTTGTCGAACCATCTAGCTTTGGACTACCTGTTAGCAAAAGAAGGAGAAGTATGTGGTAAATTTAATAGCTCTAACTGTTGTTTACAGATAGATGATAATAGTAAAGCTATAACTGATATAGCCACCAATATTAGAAAGCTTTCCCATGTTCCAGCACAAAAATGGCATGGCATAATAATTAGCAATTGGTTTGAAAACATGTTCTCAGGTCTGGGAGGATTTAAGTAAATTATTGGATCTGTAATCCTATTGTTAGTATCCTGTCTTATTCACCCTTGCATAGCCCCAGTAATCATGAACTCCATCTCTAAGTTTGGGGAAACAGTTGTTGAATGAAAAACTGCAGACCACATGTTAATGCACCAAATTGAAGATGATGTTCTTAACCCATGAAAGGTCGAGCATCAAAGGAGGGAATGTGGCAGAGGAGCTAAAAACAGTTAAAATTATTCCTTTTAAAAATCAACCTGCAAGCTCCAGACCTGCTAGACATGGGGTGTGAGAAAACCAAATAGTCAAAGGTAGCTTTCCTGGAAATGCAAGATAGTAATCTATTCGCAACCTTACCCCCCATCCTCTCTTTGTCAAGTTATCGGTTTACAAACCCTGCTTGTCATGAATACCCTGGAGACAATTTGTTCTTTGAAAATCAAATACAACCTTGCAAATTCCAAAGAAAAATGTATAGCCATACAACCTGATCCCCTTCTCTTACCTAAACTGACATATAAAACCCCTCTCCTCTTTCTCCCGGTTGCTCAGCCTTGGAGCATCAGCCAGCTGAGTCACGCCAGCACTAATAAACCGCTACTTCCTAAGACTGACTTGGTGTCATGGTCTCTCTGTTTTCCTGCAACAACACCAGCAGCTGCAAGGCAGAATCATGTCCAATACAGCCTCTTCTTCCCTGTCTCAGCTTTGCCTCCTATCCTGGGAGGAGTTGGATCCTCTGAAATGGCTATCTGAGGTGTCATGTGGACCTACGATGAATGGGGAAAATATTGGTAGGGTCCCTTGTCATAGTGTCAAAATCTTTCCAGTAATTTAAAATCTTAAAATCATGTTATGTTAAATTAAGTAATAGATAATTATAAGGTATCTCAATCATTTACAACTAAGTTAAAATACTAAAATATTAGTTGCAAAACGTAAGTTTATATACGTTGGCATCTTATTTTTATATGGCATAAAAAAGTTAAATATATTTAGATCTACTAAGTAATTTGAGAAAACATCTTTCAAAAATTATGAAATAGTTTTCATCTATAAATACTGACACAAAATAGTTGAAAATTACTTCTGTTAGGTCAGTACGTTGAGCCAGTGCCACAGGTATGCAAAGAATTGCACAGAAGGTAAATAAGGACAAAGGGAGTTTATTCAGAAAACAGATTAGAGAGAAGGTGGATCAACTTCTCCAAGAGTGGAGAGGGCTATATGCTTAAGTGAGTAGTGAGTACTTGAGGCTGGAAGCTTTTAAAGCTTCTTTTCAGGAAAGGCAGGCAAGCATTCACAGGAGCTGGCATCATGGTGATGGGGTTTGTTTCTCATATCTTCAACAATTGGATAATAAGTGGGTCAGTCAAGAACATATAGACAAAGTTGGGCAGAGAGCTGGATTTGTGGGTCAGTCACATAGACAGGAAGGGCTGGGCCTGCAGCTGGAAGATAAATTCATGGGCAAAGATGTTAACCTAAGAAGGGATGGACCAAGAAAGACAAGTTCTTGGAACAAAGATGAGATGTTAATCTTAAAGTCCCGTGAACAAGTAGACTGGAGCCCACCTGAGGGCTAGAAACTGGTTGTTCTAGTTAATGATTATTTCTGTGCATGCAGTATTGACTTAAGTGGAAGGTCAATCTACTCAGGGTGATCACAGAAGCTCCATTTTGGGCTCTATACTTTTGATTTCCTATTTCATAATTTTTGAAAGTAGAACTTAGGGTTACTAAGAGTTAAAATTGTACTAATACATGTAACTAAAACTACTAGATATAAAAGAAATTATGTATACAGAATATATGAAAAAAGCAAGATATGCTTTTGGTGAAAAAAGTGATAAAGGCAAGAAAATATGTATTCACTAAAATAATTTTTTTTGTCTATTTTAAAGTTACTTAAAGCTTGTTTCAAATTGAAAGCAAAAAAAAAGATATGGGCAAAACTAAAATATAGGAAGTTTTTTTTAATGTGTAAGAGATTATAAAAGGCTTACAGAAAATCTACTGTGATTAAAAGCTGATTGAGATTGGATGAATTTGTTTACAATTTTATTTTTAAAATAGTTTTAGTATTGATAAAACACTAATACAAAAGGTAAAATTTGATTTTCTCTTTTGAATAAAAATTTCAGGTAGCATTAATAAATGACAGTAAAATATTTTTGCTCACCTTTTGAGCAAAGTACAACCAATAAAAAAAGAGAGAAGAGAGGGGAGATAGATTCTGTCTCATGTTGTCTTTCTTGGATCTTTTGATAGTTTTGAAAACTCAATCTTCTATCAAAAAGTAAAGGATTTTGCTTTTTTAAATCTTTTAAAATTTCTTATTTTAAAGATCTGGGGTACAATTCAGGGTTAGGTATACAAATGGTCATTGTACAGGCAAATTGTACAGGCCTCACTTTGGTCCCCACTTCACCTGGTTTGAGATCTGGTACCCTTATTAATGAGGTGTGACCCCACCCTCAGCAGTTTCCCACTACTGCTAATCCCTTTCTTATAGTATTATGGTAATTGTTCAGGGTCCACTTATGAGTGAGAACATGTGGTACTCAGTTCTTTGGTTCTATGATAGATAACTGAGTACTATAGACTCTAAGCTCATCTGAATTGCTGTGAAGTTCATAGTTTTGTCCTTCTTCAGGGTTGCATAATATTACATCACGTATATGTACCACTTTTTTTTTTATCCAGTCCTCTTTCAATGGGCAGCACAGTTGGTTCCATGTTTCTGCTATTGTGAATAATGCTGCAATAAACATGAGTGTGCACGTATCTCTTTAATAGGGTGATTTAAGTTCATCTGGGTATACTCCAAGAATGAAGATTGCAGGGTTGTATGGAAGGTCAATTTTTAGATTTTTTAGAAATCACCAAATTGTTTTCCACAGAGGTTGTACTAGTAACTAACAGTGTAGAAGTGTTCGCTTTTACCCACATCCTCTCCAGCATCTGCTGTTTTTTGAGATATTGATGATGGTCATCCTGACTGAAGTTAGGTGGCATCTTGGTGTGGTTTTAATTTGCATTTCTTTGATGATTAGTGAAGCTAAGCATTACACTTCTAGACTTTAAACTTTATTATAAGGCTACAATAATCAAAACAGTCGAGTATTGGTACAAGAACAGGCATAGAGAACTATGGAACAGGATAGAGATTCTGGAAGCAAAACCTCAATTTCTCAACCAATTCATCTTCGACAAAGCCTCCACTAACAACCACTGGGGAGAGGTGAACTTATTCAGTAAATGGTGCTGGGAAAACTGGCTGACCAGATTCAGAAGATTAAAACAAGACCCCTACTTATCACCATACACAAAAATCAACTCTCAATAGATCAAAGACCTAAATGTAAAACTTCAAACTATATGAACCTTAGGAAGTGTGGGAGATACTCTTATAGAATTTAGAACTGGAAACTAATTTCTAATCAAAACCCCAAGTGCCCGTGCCATAAGAGATAAGATAGACAAGTGGGACCTCATCAAACTGACAAGCTTCTGCAAAGCAAAAGAAACCAACAAGAGAGCAGGGAGACAGCGCATAGAATGGGAAAAAATATTTGCCAACTGTATATCTGACAAAAGTCTAACCTGCAGTATCCACAAGGAACTCAAACGTGCTGAAAAGAAAAAAACAAACAATCCTGTCAAAAAGTGAGCAAAAGATATGAATAGACACTTCTCAAAAGAAGACAAGCAGGCAGCCAACAGATACATAAAATTTTTTTATCATCACTGGCTAAATGAGTACTACTTTACAGCGACTTGGGATCCTATTTTGGTCAAGTGTTTTAAACCTTTGAGATATTTGACAGGCTTCCCAAAATCACATTTCAACTGCAAGATTAAATTATTTTTTGATTTCTTACTTTAGGATGCTACAGAGGTCCCCTGAAGCATCCAAAAGAGAGACAAACGGGATTATTTGATATGTCAAATTAAATGAGAAACACTGTCAAATAAGAAAGGATGTTTAACCTTCTCTCAGTTGTATTTTTATGAACATGTTATTAATATATTTTCCCAAGTTTTACAAGATAGTAAAAATTCTAGTATGTCTGGGTATATGCTATCACTCATAATTATGGCTATTATGCTAAATTATTATAGGTCATAAAAATATCCAAATTTGTCAATTGTGTGTTTAACTACAACCATTTAAAGTCATTTCCACAGTTAATTGCTTAATTCTGGTGCAATTCCTGAAAATTTACAAGCAAAGAAGATCCCAGAATACTGTGTACTCAAGGAGGTTCATGAAAAGAAAGGACAGAATCCAGAAAAGCACTCTTAAATATAGGTTTCTAAAAACTTAAGGATCATATCATTTGGACTGGGGTAAGAATTCCCAAAAAGTCTAATGAAAAGACTGACTGGTTAATAAAACTGCTAAGTCAAACAGGACAAAAATTAATAGAATATCAGGAAAATACTGTCTCAGATTTTCATGCTAATCAGTCAGTACTGAAATTGTCTAGATATGTAATTTGAATGAACTTCATGGTCCAAGTCAAATTACCTATGATAACCCACTTACTGAACAATGCTATGCATCTCAATTGAAGAAACAAAATGGGTATTTAACAGGATATAAGTCTAATGCTAATTAGAAAACCCTGGATGGCTGTCTGGTCCTTCCTGGGTCCTTAAAGCTTCCATTATTAAAAGCTCTGCATTCCATGACATGCATACATGCATACACATATACACATATGTGTGTATGTATATATATGCACATATATATGTGTGTGTGTGTGTGTATATATATATATATATTCCATGCAGTCCATAACTATCCATGTATAGTAACTGTTCTGAATTGCCAAAATAGTTAATGACCAATACTTGGTTTGTCAAATCTATATTCCTGGGAAGACAGTAAAAACTTCAGGAATATTTCTGCTATCTGATAGGTCATCTAAACCTTTTTAGAGGGATTTCATTCCATTGTCATTTTCAATGCATATTTTCTAGATGTACAGAACCTTTCCATGCACAAGAACTGATGTTATTACAGTAGCTCAAAGGTTATTAGAAGATGTGTTTTCCTCATGGGACATTCCCAAAGAAATCTCCAGTATTGCAGGTACTTATTTCATTGAACAAGCTGTAAACAGTTAAATACAGTATTACATATACAACAGCATTAGGTAAAGTTAACTGAATTGACTAGATTACCTTGATGAAAGGTACTGAAGATTAATGACAATCAGATCCACTTCCAGTAGAAAACATAAGTTGACCCTTTATCAAATAGTCATAGTCCACTGACAATCAAGTCCACTACAATATAGAACCTGGACACTGAGTCTTCAAAGGATGATATCAGAGAAAACTTGCCTTTGCCACACATACTGCAGCAGAACTCTGAATCTTGGATTCATAGTCTCACAGCTCAGAAGGACCCCTTCAGACTTTTGGAACTATATACTCACTGGAGACCCTAAGGTAAAGTTTATCAGGTAAGTTTTTCCCCAGAAGCAGATGGCATCCTGGACGTGGACAGCTTTCCCCCCCAAGATCACTGATCAAGATTTCCGCTATCATGAGATTCTTATCTCTCAATTTCCTCTGGTTTATGCCTCTAGAACTGAAAATGAGTATTTCTTGTATGCATTCATGGGATATACTCTTTATATGTAGAGGATTTCACAGTCATCCTTATAAATGGACAACCTTATGCCTTGAACGATGGAAGATGAAGGGACAATGTGAGTAGAGAAGTCCCATGATCTTCTGCCTGCAAGTTTGAGAACCAGGAAAACCAGTAGTGTAATTCTGTTTGAGTCTGAGTGCCTGAAAACCAGGGAAATTGATAGTGGAAAGGTAGATCAAATGGTATAAGGGAAGAGAAAATTGGAATTCCAAAAAAGGAATTCATGCATAAGTATATGAGGGGGGAACTCCCCAAAACCTGGAATTATCTTTTGGAGGGCAGGCCCCTTGTTATACAAGGCTTTTCCCACTAGGTAAGTATTATAGAAAACCATCAGCATCGGTGTACCAGCAACTGTCATTGTGAGAGGATGCATTCAGCTTCAATAAATTTTTTTTTGAAGACTCTTTCAATATCTTTGCCTATTTCATGATGGATGATGGATTTACGAGTGCACCTGCCACAGCAGTTTTTGACCAAAGACAGCAGAACTCCTATTTCCCACCCCCCTATTTCACCCAATCTTGCCCCGACTTTTTTTTGTTTTCCCGCATGAAAAAAGTCTTCAGAGGGAAACGTTTTGCTGATGTGAAAAAGGTGAAACAAAAAACAGCAGAATCATTAAAAGACATCAAAATTGACAAGTTCAAAAACTATTTTGAGCAGTGGAAAAAGCATCTTGATAGGTATATTGCATCAAACGGAGAGTACTTTGAAGGTGACTAAAATTTAAATATGTAAGAATAAATACACATTTTTTTCATAAATGAATTCCAGTTTTTTGGGTTCCCCCTTGAATCATACATAGTCAAACTGCTAAAAATAAAAAATAAAGATCTTTAAAAACAGAAAAACAACAAATTATTGCAGAGCATGATCACTGACATGATCATTAGAAACTATGAGACAAGATCACAGTAAAATATTAGCATTAATAAAATACTTAATGTACCAGAGAAAAGTCAACCCAGAATTCTATACACAGAAATAAAAACTGTTAAAGAGTTGAAGGTTAAATAAGGGCATTTACAGATAAAGGAAACTGAGAGATTATATCATCACCAATACTATATATTACAATAAGTGCTAAAGAAAGTTCTTTTTTAATGATTTAAAATTAGTTTATTATTTTAATTGATACATAATAACTGTACATATCTATGAAGTACAGCATAATATTTTGATACATGTATATAATGATAAAATCAGGATAATTAGCATACTCATCATCTCCAGCATTTATCACTTCTTTGTATTGGGAACATTCAAAATCCTCTTCTAGCTATTTGAAAATGTACAATAAATTACTGTTAAATATAGTCACTCTATAGTGCTATGGAACACTAGATCTTATTTCTTCTATCTACCTGCAATTTTGTATTCCTTAACCAATCTCTTCTGATCTCCTTCTCCTTTCAACACTTAAAAAAGTTCTTTAAACTGAACTTCCCTAAAGGGAAACTCCTGGATCTACAGAAATTAATAACACTGGAACTGGTAGAAATGAGTAAACATAAAGAACTATTTTTGCCATTAATTTCTTTAAAATATGACTGAGTAAAGAAAAAATTATAACACTGTCTTAAAAAGTCATAATATATAAAGTTATAGTAGAGATGACAAATGTAACAATAGCAATGGGATATATGTTTATAAATACACTCATACAGTTGTAAAGCATCTATTTTTCACATGAAGTGGAACAACAGTAACTCTAAGTAGACTATGGAAAGCTATGAATGTATAATTCCCAGATAAGAATGCTCCCCCCAAAAGATGCAAAGAAATATAACAAAAGTTAATATGCAAATTATGATGGAATTATTAAAATTACTCAAAAAATCCAAAAGATTAAAAAGGAGAAAAAACTGAACAAACAAATGAAATGGTAGCTACAAATAAAATAATATCAATGATTATATTAAATCCTTATGAAGTACAGAGTTAAAACTCCAATTAAAAAGCATATAATATCATCATGGATAAAATGCAAGACCCAAATAAATGCTACCTACAAGAGATGTACTTTAAATATAAGGGGTTTTCAAAAAGTTCATGGAAAATACATTTCATGAAAAAGCTATGCATGAATTTCAAAATTTTTGCACAAAAATAGTCATATTAACTTCTTATGTCTGAACAAAATCTAGTTTAAGATACTAAGAAGGATAAGACATCAGTATGAAAAGAGCTGCTATCGAAGCAAAATGAATTCTGCTAAAATTGAAACTAGAACAAATATCAAATTTATAGTGAAGCTTGGGTGGAAAAATGATAAAATCACCGATGCTTTACAAAAAGTTTATGAAGACAATGTCCCAAAGAAATCAGCCATTTACAAACAGATAACTCGCTTTAAGAAGGAACAAGACAATGCTGAAGATGAGGCCTGCAGCTGAAGAACATCCACATCAATTTGTGAGGAAAAAATTAATCTTGTTTGAGTCCTAATTGAAAATCAACTGCACAATCAGTGGAAAACACCATAAATATCTCAATTCGTTTGACTTACATAATTCTGACAGAAAAACTATAGTTAAGCAAACTTTCCAGTCAACGGGTGCCAAAACGGGTGTCTTGCCTAGATCAGCTAGACAAGTATAGGGCTTTCAATGGAAATTTTAAACAAGTAGGATCAAGATCTTGAAGATTCCTTTGAAGAACTATAACAGGAGATGAAACATGGCTTTACCAATACAAACCTGAAGACAAAGCACAATTAAAGCAATGGCTACCAGGAGGTATGAGAGGTTCAGTCAAAGCAAAAGCAGACTGATCAGAAGCAAAGGTCATGACAATTTTGAGGGAGGCATTTTGCTTGTTAACTTTCTGGAGGGCCAAAGAATGATAAAATCTACTTATTATAAAAGTATTTGAAGAAAGTTATAATAAAAATAATAACAAATAGAAAACAAACAAACACAAGCTTCTACATTGCTGGTAGGAATGCAAACTAGTGCAGCCTCTTTGGAAGACAGTGTGGTGATTTCTGAAAGAACTAGAAATTGCCCTTCTATATGAGCCAGCAATTCCCCTATTAGGAATATACCCGGAAGAACTAAAATCATTCTACAAAAAAGATACCTGCACACACGTTTCTTGTAGCTCTATTCACAATAGCAAAAACATGGAGTCAACCATGTTGCCCATCGAAGCTGGATTGGATAAAAAAAAAGTGGTATATATACACAATGGAATATTATGCAGTCATAAAGAAGGACAAACATATGCACTTTTCAGCAACTTGGGATGGATTTAGAGTCAATCATACTCAATGATCTATCACAGAAACAAGAACAGAGTACCATATATTCTCACTCATAAGTGGACTTTGAACAATGATAATACTATAAGAAAGCGATTGGCAGTAGTGGGAAACTGTCAGGGGAGAGGAGTTGGGATTGCCAGGTGAGGGAAACTGCTTGGGGAGGAGGGACATACCTCATCAACAAGGGTATCTGCATAATCAGTGTTTGTATACCTAACCCTGAATTGTACCACACATCTTTATAATAACAAAAATAAAAATAAAAATAAATGGGAAAAAAAATATTTTAAGAAAGTCAAACAAAGCTTTAGCAGAAAAATGCCTATGAAAGCTTCACTAGAGAGCTATTTTCCACCATGAAAATACTCCTGCTCATTCTTCTCATCAAATAAGGGCAACTTTGCAAGAGTTTCAATGGGAAATCACTAAGCATCCACTTTACAGCCCTGATTTGACTCTTTCTGACATCTTTTTGGCTTCCTATCTTAAAAAATCTTTAAAGGGCACCCATTTTTTCTAAAGTTAATAATGTAAAAAGACTGCATTACTATGGTTAACTTATGAACTCTCAGTTCTTTAGGGATGGACTAATGGCTGGTATAAATGCTTACAAAAGTGTCCTGAAATTAAGGAAGTTTATGTTGAAAAATAAAATGTGTGTGTACATGTATGTGTGTATATAGTTTTGTTTTGCTTTGTTTTGGTGATAGGGCTTAATTGCAGTGGCATGATCATAGCCCACTGCAGTCTCAATTCCTAGGCTCAAGCGATCCTCCCACCTCAGCATCCACCACAGCCAGCTAATTTTATTTTTATTTTTTTAGAGACAGGTTCTTGCTTGTGGCTCAGACTTGACTTGAACTTCTGGTCTCAAGCAATCCTCCCATCTCAGACTCCTGAATAGCTAAGGATTACAGGCATAAGCCATCTTTTCATTCCACTTTTCCGTGAACATTTTGAAGCCCCTTCCTATTAGGACACAGAGAGGCTAAAAGCAAATGGAAGAAAATAATAATCATGCAAATAATAAGCATAAGAAGGCTGGTATGGCTAGATTAAAAAAGATAAAATAAATTTCAAAACAAGAATACCATCATAAAAATTAATAAAAAACTGTACACTCTAAATGTATGCAATACAGTCTATGTAAATTATTCTTCAATAAAAAAAATTTTGAAATGAAAGTGAGAAGTAAAGTAGAGATTACAGGAACCAATATACACACCACAGGGAGGCAGGGAGGGAGGGAAGGGACACTTGGGAACACTAAAGAGTATCTTAGTGACTGAAACTGGACAGGATTTTTTTAAATGTGGTACATACACATAATGGAATATTACGCAGTCATAAAGAAGGGCAAAACTGTGGACTTCGTAGCAACTTGGATGGATTTGGAGTCTATCATACTCAGTGATCTATCACAGAAACAAAAAACTTAGTACTACATGTTCTCACTCATAAGTAGATCCCGAACACCTGTCATAATACTACAAAAAAGGATTTGGCAGCAGCTGGATACTGCCGGGGGTTGGGGGGAAGCACATAACATCAATAAGGGTGCCTGATGCTAATCCAGATGAAGTAAGGTCCAATGGGAGGCCCAAAACTTCACCTGTATCTAAACCACTTATGTATGCAATCCTGACTTGTACACCACAACTTTCAAATACAATTAAATTAAAATTTAAAAAGCCTAACAGAAAATAAGCTAAAAGTAGAACACAGATTTTAGCAGAGTTTTGAAGAAAAAAACTAGGTTCAGAACTCAACAAGGAGGAGGGAACACAGTATACAACTTGGTCTCTTTACTAGAACCACTAGAAGGTATGTTCTAGAAATAAGTGCTAATCAGAGGTAGACCACATCCTACGATACTGTAATGCTGCCTAGTCAAATAATATGCCTTATTCAAATAACCTGCCAGGAAATAAGATGAATCTATGGGGGAGAGGACATCATGCAAAGTTTCTGTATTTTTTCATACATGATATCTGGCATTCAATGATAAATGATCAGGCCTCTCAAGAGACAGGAGAATTAAAAAACAGTCAATTAAAACAGACCTAAAGGAGCCTCAGATATTGAAATTATCAGACATGACTTTAAATTAACTACAATTATCTAATAAAATATGTAAAATGAATAGTTCACCATAGAACTAGCATCTATAAAAATTAAATAAAAATTCTAAAACTAAAAAATATAATAGGTAAAATTAAGAACTCAATAGGTAGAGAAGAAACCATTAGTCAATTTAGAAGATAGGTCAGCAAATATCCAAGATGAAGAACAAAGAGAATGAAGAAAAAAAGAGCTCATAAGTAGATGTAGTGTCCTGTATAATACATGTTACTATTGTATATACTAATAACACACATATGTTCCATGTATCTAACATACATGTAACTGGAGTTCCAGAAGCAAAATTTGAAAACTTAGAGTTTTGAAGCCAATGAAAGATATCAAGCCATACAGATTCAAGCAGTGCCAAGAACTCCAATCTGTATACAGATTGAGAATGCCAATCCAATACAAAGAAAACTAGACCAAAGCACATTACAGTAACAAGTGCAGAAATCTAAGATAAAAAGAAAATCTTTTAAATTGTCATTATTCACATGCAACATGATTATGTGCATAGAACTTCCAGAAGAATCTACAAGTAAAGCGTTATAATTAATGAGTGAATTTAACAGGATCATTAAATACAAAGTCAACCTGCAAAATTACAATCTGCAAAATGAAGTCTATATACTTGTAATAAACAACTGGAAAACAAGTTGTCAAAAAATTTAAAGTTGCAAGGGCAACCATAAACACAAATTTCTAAGGCTAAAGCTAATGAAAGATAAGCAAGACTACTACACTGAAAACCATAAAACACTGTTAAGAAATATTAAAGATGACCTTTATAAATGCAGGCATAGGCTATGTTCACTGACTAGATAATTTAATATTGTTAAAATATCAATTCCCCCAGAAATTATCTATAGATTTAAATACAATCCCAATCAAAATCCTATAAAGGATCTTATGACAGGGAGAAAGGAAGATTGAAATGCTCATTTTAAAATTTAGGTAGAAATGTAAGGGACCAAGAACAGCCAAGAAAATCTTAAATAAGATGCTGAAATCTTGAAGAATATGGAAAAATTCATACTAGTACACATGGAGATTTATAAAGCTATATTAATTAAGACACTGTTTGGTACAAGAATAAGTAAATAAACCAACAGAATAAAACAAACTGGAAACAGACCCACAAATGTATGGTCACTAGACTTATGACAATGGTAACACTGACAAACAGTAAGAAAAGTATTTTGTTTTTAATATGAGGTGCTTGATGAATTGACCAACTGATCTCATATTTTTAGGACTCAAATTCAATTCCAGGTATATATTAGATCTAAATATGAAAGATAAAAAAGTTTCTAGGTGACAACCTGATTGTGAATTTGAAATAAAGATTTCCTAAACAGGATACACACAAAAAAATGTGAAGTATAAAGGAAAAGACTGAAAAATTAGACTACATTAAAGTTAAGAATTTGTGTTCAGGACAACCCCGCTGAGTCCCCTCCCTGTGGGAGCTTTTCTGTCCTCTCAATAATCCTGCTTTCTCACTACAAAAAAACAAAACAAAGGATTTGTGTTCATCACAAAAAGTACCAAAGAGATAAAAATAATAGATAAATAACTAAAAACAATATGTTATCAAAATAAAGAGATAAATACAAGCTACAAGATATTTTAACAATATAACAAGTATTTCTATTCAAGATAAATAAAAACTTCTACATATCAATAAAAACATTGATCATTTAAAAGAAAAGTAAATTAAAGAATAGGGACTTTATAAAAGAAGACACATCCATAATCTGAAACTCTAATATCTGAAATGCTTCAAAGTAAAAACATTTTGAGAATCAACATGATGCCACATAGAACAAATTCCACATTACTTTCAGACTATAAGTATATGGTATATATATGAAATATAAAATGAGCTTCATGTTTAGACTTGGGTTTCATTCTCAAGATATCTCATTATGTACATGCAAAAATTCAAAATATGAAATATTTATGGTCCCAAGTATTTTGTATAAGGGGTATTCAACCTGTACTGATATATCCAAATGGCTGGTTGGCTTATAAAAGGTGTTCTTAGTCATCAGGAAAAAACAAATTAAAATTACACCAGAATGGATAAAATGAAATAGACTGACAAAACCAAGAGCTAAGGTAAAAGGAAAAAAGATATGGAAAATCTGGAATTGTCACTCATTGCTAATAGAAGAGAAATTTATTTGTATAACCATTTGAAAAGTTGTTCGGTAGTGTCTACTAAAGTTGGACATGTGACCTACCACTTCAATTCCATCTAGCAAGAAGTATACTGCAGTTATACATACTTTGCAACAGCCTTTAGTACTTTTATGGAAATGGTCTATGTAATCCTGAAAATGAGCATTGAATTGATCTATAAACTCACATTCGACTCAATTTAATTCTAAATCATTATCAACCAGTCTTTCTTGTAGGCTCCATTCTATTATATTTTTATTATATTTTTCTTTACTGTCTTGATAGCAGGGTTATTTGGGAGATTAAAGTACTGTTATGCCTTGGGATATTTAAGACAAGTCATGGGAAGAAATCACAGGTAGCAATTCCATTCTTATTCCACTGTTTCTTTCCTATTTCAACTTCTACCTTCAGAAGTTATCTGGGTTTCACAAATTATCTAATCTCTCAAAGAAGTAATTACCAGAACAGAAGAACAGACTACTTTTACATGAAGAGACTAAGAAACAGATGATACAGGTTAAAGTCTTACCAGTCTTTCAATCAGGCCATATGAAGTTCACTCCTGAACTTTAAATAAAGATAGCATGAGTTTGACAGAAGAGTTAGAAAGTAGTTAATATGATTGCTGAGGAAGAAAATGCTTGAAAGAAACAATTGATGGGTTATGCCACAGCCCTTCTGTTAACAACGAGAGGCAGGGTACCAATTACAAAAACACAGTGCATTACACCAAGATGAAAAAACTGACAACTCTCTCCACTGTGTGTCTAATCCTAGGATATAGATCTGAATATGTTATGCAAAAGCTTTATTTTATATTTTATTATTATTTGAGTTGAGGTCTCACTGTGTCGTCCAGGCTGGAGTGCAGTGGCACACTCATACCACCCCAGTGTCGACCTGCTGAGCTCCAGTGATCTTTTCACCTCAGCCTTCCAAGTAGCCAAAACTACAGGTGTGCACTACCACACCTGTCTAATTTTTTATTTATTGTAGAGTCAAGGTCTCACCAAGTTGCCCAAGCCTTGAATCCGCGGTCTCAGGCAAACCACTCGCCTCAGTCTCCCAAAGGGCTGGGATTACAGCCTGGAGCACCAAGCCGGCCACAAAAGCAATTTTATAAATGCAAAGTATAAATGTGTTTTATTTTAGCCAAGTCTGTCGCCCAGGCTGGAGTGCAGTGACAGTCTCATGGCTCACTGCATCCTCAACCTCCTGGTCTCAGGTGATCCTTCTGTCTCAGCATTCTAAGTAGCTGGAACTATAAGTGTGCACCACCACACCTGACTATTTAAAAATTTTTTCGTAGAGACAAGGTCTTGCTACATTTCCCAGGCTGGTCTCAAACTCCTGGGCTCAAGCAATCCTCCTGTCTTGGCCTCCCAGAGTACTGGAATACAGCAGTGAGTCACCATGCCCAGGCAAATGCAAATTTTTAAGTATGAAAAATGTAAGCCCTGGAATGGGTTCTTTAAAAAAACACGCAAACACTATAAGTCCAAAGAGATAACTATAGTAGAAATCAGTATACAAAAAACATGAGCTTTATGCGGATAAAGTAAAATAGCTCCTTGGGAACCCAGAAATAAATCCATGTATTTATACAATTATACGTAATTGTATACAAAAATATTTACAAACAATTCATCCTTCAAGAGACTAATATCCAGAATATACAAGGAGCCCAAACAATTCAACAGCAAAACACCAAATAATCTCATTAAAATGTAAGCATTTTCATGGACCTGAAAAGACATTTATCAAAAGAGACAGAGACATACAAATGGTCAAGAGGTATATGAAAAAAATGCTCAACATCACTAATCATTAGAGGAAATGCAAATCAAAACCACAATGAGGTATTATTTCACTCCAGTTAGAATGGCTATTATAAAAAGACAAAAAAATACATAACAAATGCTGGCAAGGATGTGGAGAAAAGCACTCTTTTTGAAAGTTCTAGCATTCAATAGCACAGTAGGATGACTGTAGTTAACAATATATTGTTTATTTCAAAATACCTAGAAGTGAGAAGTAGTAGTAAGAAAACTGTATAAAGACCATAGGACTTCATCAATTGCTCTTATTATGCTCATTCATTCATCAAATATTTACTGAACACCTACACTGTGCCAAACCCTATGCCAGACAAATGAATTAACAAAAAGTTACAGTACATTCAGACAAGTGATATTACACAGTGGGAGTCCATGGTGGCTGGGCACTTAATCCCAAAATGTTTTCTTAAAAGTAGACACATTGGCTACAAAAATTAACCAGAAGAAGAAAAAAGGTCACAGAGGTGTGAAAGAACTGGCAGTTTCCAGGAACCAGAGCCTTTTAGAATGGTTCGGAGCACTGAGTATTTTTATAGGGGGAGAGAGTAACTAGAAAGGTACAATGAGCCAAATTATGAGAAGTTTGTGTACCATGTTAAAGAACCTGAGCTGCATTCTGTGGATGACAGCAAGTCATTGGTGGTATTTAATCACAAAATAGTATGATCAAATAGATTCAGGACAGCGGTTCTGGAAACAGAGAAAAGAATGATAGGTACAAGTGTTGAGAGAGGTGGAAAATAAGACTGAAGCAGAAAAACTAGATAGGAAGCTTTTATAGAAGTTCAGTTTAAAAATGATGACCGTCTGAAGATGCAGTGCTTGAGGGGAAGGGATATAGAAAGTATTTAGGAAGTGGAATTGATAAGACTTGATCATTCAAAGTGGTGAAGGAAAGGTGCCTATGACAATGCCCAGGTTTGTTTACGAGGAGTCTGAAGGAATTATATCTAGGAATACAGGAGAAGCATTTCTAAACACTGATTTGCAGTATTTCTATAGAATGTATTGGAAAGGAGAGGTATAGTGGGTAGTTGGCTATATGAATCAGAAATTCACAGCCAAAGTCTGGGATGAAGCAAGAGATGAAGAAACTTTCAGTGTGTGGCTATAGTGGGTATACACAAGAACATCCAAGGAGATTACACAGATGGACAAGAAAACGTGGCTGAAGACCTTTTAATGGGGGTTCCCAGAAAAAAAGAAATCCATTTGCAAAACTATATCCTACCTATCTAGATATAGAATATTCAGTACTCACAATTCCTAACATGTTTATACTTGGCTCAGCAAAATACACAAACAAGAAGGTGACATTCTGATTAGCGTGGGGCACAGATAAGGGTATCATAAAACCTAGAGTTTTCTTTTGCAGGATCCTCAATCTAGAAGATTCTGTACTGTTTTTGTCATAGACAAATGCTCATGCAATTCCAGTATTCCCCATCCCTCAAACTGTCATCCAAAGGCAACACAAGAGGAGTTCCGGTAAGATGGCGATGGCACAGGAGGGACTGTGAGATTATCCGAAAGTGAGTTCCCATAAAGACTCTTGTCGTCCCCACCCCACGTCAGCTGCACCGGTCTGAGGCCTGGAAACCCTCTGTCCCACGCATACCCAGCTACCATGGTCCTACTGCTCCACTCCAGGTGGCCCCGGGCTACACCATCTCACCCAGCCCCAAGCTGCCACTGCCTGTGGAGGCCCTTGGATACCACCTTGTGGAGATCTAAGTTCCCTTGCTGGTTACACTGCTCTGCCTGGCACCCAACCGCTGCCAGATCCCTCCCCGGTTGGGGCGCCCAGCCCTGTCTCAGGCTGCCACAGTCGGTGGAGGCCCTCCACACCCCCCCTCAGAGCTACTGGCTCCATCACTGGCTGAAGCACCCCACGCATGGCCCAAAGCTGCCACTGGTGCTCGCCCCTCGGAGCTCTGGGTCCCTGACCTGGCTGAGGCGCCCAGCCCCATCTCAAGCTTCCATTGCTCAGGAAGGCTCGAGGTGCCCACCCCTCAGAGTTCCATGTCCCCACCCTGGGTGAGGCACCCAGCCCCACCTCAAGCCCCCATTGCCAGGGAGGTTAGGTGCCCCTGTCTCGGAGATACCAGCTCCATCCCTGGCTGAAGCGCCCTGCGCACAGCCCAAAGCCACCACTACCCGTCCCGCCCTTCAGAGCTCTGGTGCCAGCTCTGGTTGAGGCGCCCAGCCCCATCTCCAGCCATTGTCACCCAGGGAGGCCCTAGGCGCCTGCCCCTCGCGGCTCTGGGTCCCCACCCTGGCTGAGGCTGCCAGCTCCATCTCAAGCCGCCATCGCACAGGAAGGCCCTAGGTGCCCACTCCTCAGAGTTCTGGGCCCCCACCCTGGCTGAGGCGCCCAACCCCATCTCAAGCCACCATTGCCCAAGGAGGCCATGGCGGCCGCCCCCAGAGTTGTGGTCTCCATCCCTGCCTAGGGCACCCCAGCAGGCCCAAGGCTGCTGCTGCCCATGCAGGCCCCCAGCACCCACGCTTTGGAGCTCTGGGCCCCCACACAGGCTGAAATACCCAGCCCCACCTTGAGCTGCCGCCCCTATGGAGGCCCTCGGCACCACACTCGGGCACCTTGGAGCTCCAGGCCCCTGCCCAGGCAACTCGGAGCTCCAGGCCCCTGCCTTGGCTGCAGCGCCCAACCCCACCTCAAGCCGCTGCTGCCCCCGAAGTCCCTACACACCTGGCCCTCAGAGATATGGACTTCTCCCTGACTGAAGCGACCCACTAGGCCCCAAGCCTCTACTGCCCAGGGATGCCCAAGGCTCCTTCCCCATAGAACTATGGCTCCCTTGTTGGCTACACTGCCCCACCCCCAAGCCACCCTGACAACTATGCTGACCAGCAATGCCCAGCAGTCTCACACTCCACCTCCCCTGACTTGCCCCTGACCACAGCGGGACCAGAGACCAGCTGGAGCTAGAGACCAGGCAGATACCTGCACTGGCCCATGAGCTCCACCCAGCTCTGTGCATCCTCCAGCCTGGGACTTAAGAACAAAGAAAGAAAAAGAGGCCCAAGTCGCATGTGACATGCCAACCTACAGCGCCCTGATATCTCATACTCTGCCAACCTCCCCAGCTGGATCCAGCAGCAGTAGAACCTGGGATCATCTGGAGCCCTGTGACCAGGCAGAGACCTGCAGTTGCTCACCCACCCATCTCTGCCTAACCTCCAACCTGGGAGCTAAGACCTCATGGTTGTGTAAGGGAACAGTACATCTTAAGAAGGTTGGTCAGCTTGTGTGTCTGTATGATTATATGTCTTAGTCTGTTTGTTGCTGTCGCTGGTTTTTGTTTGTTTTTATTTTTGTTTTACTCTTATTTGTCTTCAGGTCTATTTTCATTTATTTATTGTCTTCAGGTCTATTTTCATTTCATGAACAGACAGTGGGTACCTCTGTATGTTCTCCCTTTTACTCTCCTGTCTCCACTGTCCACTTCCCCTTCTCTCTGTTCTATTTCTTTCCCTTTTCTTATATCATTTTACTTCTAGGGAACAAACCAATACCCCCACTTCATGAACAGATTACAAGGCAGTGGGAAGCAGGATCCAGTGTATCCATACACCTGTCAGTGGATACTGGGATCTGCAGATAAATTTTGAATCACAGCTCCCCCCTCAAATAAATCTCAAACCTGCAAAAGGTATAACCCTCAACCTACAAAGCAGCCTCAGAATCGAACTAAGCCAGAAGATTCACATAAGGAAGAATAGGAGACTGAGCAAACAGAAGCAAAAAGCAACCCTGCCACCCCTGAACAACAGATTTAAAGAAGACAGAGGGAGGAAAAAAGAAAAAGTGGGGAGGCAAATCTACACAAATGAAGAAAAATCAAAAGAAGAATATAGGTCTCACACAGACCCCTGGGAGATCAGATATTGAGAAAACAGACTTTGGAATGCAAACAATGAAAAGCCCCCAGAATGACTGGTCACATACTACAAAGCCAGACATCAAGACATTAATAGAGAGAATAAAAGAATTGAGGAGAGACAAGAGGAAAATAGGAAGGAGTTGATAACTGAGATAACAGCAGTAAAGAATATTGTGATTGAAATAAATAACAAACTGCTGAGGCTGAGGTGAGTGGATTGCCTGAGCCCGCGGGTTCGAGATCCGCCTAGGCAGCGAGACCTCATCTCTACAATAAATCAAAAAATCAGCCGGGTGTGGTAGTGCATGCCTGTAATTCCGGCTACTTGGAAGGCTGAGGCAGAAGGATCACTGGAGCCCAAGCAGGTCAAGGCTGTGGTGGCCGGGAGAGGCCACTGCACTCCAGTCTGGGCAACAGAGTGAGATTCCAACTCAAAAAAAAAAAAAAAGAAAGAAAGAAATAACAAACTAATAAGCGTAGGAAGCAGACTTAGCCAAGCAGAACACAGAATCTCAGAACTTGAAGACCAAAATATAGCACCAAACCAAACTGTCAAAAACATAGAAAAGAAGCTTAAAAAGACAGAACAAAAACTTCAAGAGATGAGCGATTACTTCAAGAGAACAAACCTAAGAGTAATTGGTCTTCCTGAGGGAGAAAGAGAGACAAAGACCACCCTGGAACAAACATTCCACAAAATTATTCAAGAAAATTTTCCTCAGCTCATTCATGGTGTGAAAATTCAAACACAAGAAATTCAGAGAACCCCAGCAAGACAACAAATGAGAAGACCAACTCCTAGGCACACAATAATCTGCCTGAACAAAGTAGGTATAAAAGAAAAAATCTTAAAAGCAGCAAGAGAAAAAGGTCAGACTACCTACCAGGGAAGACCAATCAGAATAACAGAAGATTTAACTATAGAAACCCTTCAGGCTAGGAGAGCTTGGAGTTCAATATTCAAAGTTCTAAAAGATAAACAATTTCAACCAAGAATAACTTACCCAGCCAAGCTAAGCTTCATCAGTGAGGGAGAATTAAAATCTTTCCCAGACATCCAATCCCTAAGAACTTATGCTGCCTCCAGATCAACCCTACAAGAAACTCTTAAGAAAGTATTAAACACAGAAGAAAAGGGAAAAAGAACCATGTTCTTCACAAAAGTGCAGGGAAAAGATTGAAAACACACATGAACCAACTCAAAAAAACAAAAGAAAGACAACAAACAAGTATAACAACCCTATAAGAACATCATGACAAAAATAAATCCTCACATTTCAATAATTGCCCTGAATGTGAATGGACTAAATGCATCACTGAAAAGACATTCAATGGTAAAATGGATAAAATATCATGAGGCAACAATATATTGTCTCCAAGAGACTCATCTTACCAAAAAGGACACTCACAGACTCAAAGTAAGAGGATGGGTTAAAATTTTCAGGTGAATGGAACACAAAAGAAAGCTGGAGTGGCAATCTTAATCTTGGACAAAATGCCCTTTAAGCTATCAAAAATCAAAAAAAGATGAAGAAAGTCACTATATAATGATAAAGGGTTCAATCCATCAACAAGACATATCCATCCTAAACATATATGCACCTAATCTAGGAGCATCAATGTTCGTAAAGCTGCTTCAAGGCAAACTTAAAAAAGAGATTGACTCTACCATTATCATAGTGGTGGACTTTAATACCCCACTCACCACCCTAGACAGATCATCAAGACAAAAAAATCAGCAAGGACAGCCAGAACCTCAATAAAACTCTTAAACAAATGGTCTTAATTGATACTTACAGAACACTCCACCAAAAGACCACAGAATATACATTCTACTCACCACCACATGGAATGTACTTCAAGATACACCACATCATTGGCCATAAATCAAACATAAACAAATGTTATGATTGAAATCTTGCCATGCACCTTTTCAGACCACAGTGGAATAAAAATAAATATCAACACCAACAAAATTTCCCCAAAGCCCACAAAGGCATGGTCATTAAACAGCATGATGCTGAACAACGACTGGGTCAACACTGAAATCAAAGAAGAAATTGAAAGATTCCTGAAAACAAATGAAAATGAAGAAATATCTTACCAAAACCTCTGGGATGCCATGAAATCAGCTTTAAGAGGAGAATTTATATCTCTACGAGCACACATCAAGAAAATGGAAAGATCATAAGTAGAGAGCCTAACAAACCACCTAAGGGAGCTGAAAAGAGAAGATCACCAAAACTCCAACTTTAGCAGAAGAATCCAAATCATAAAAATAAGAGCCCAAATACGAGACACAGAAGACAAAAATATCATAGAAAATATCAACAAAACAAAAAGCTGATTCTTTGAAAGAAATAACAAGATTGATGGGCCCCTAGCCAGAATGACAAAGAAAAAGAGAGAAAAAAAGTCCAAATAAACACAATCAGAAATACAAAAGATCAAATCATAACTGACTCTGAAGAAATACAAAAGATTATCAGAGATTACTATGTACACCTATATGGAAATAAACTTGATAACCTAGATGAAATGGAAGACTTTCTGACATCAGACAACCTATCAAAATTGAAACAAGAAGACATTGAGACACTGAATAGACCAATAATAACCCAGGAAATTGACTCTATCATAAGAAAACTACCTACAAAGCAAAAGCCCTAGACCAGATGGCTTTCCAGCAGAATTCTACAACACATACAAGGAAGAGCTGATACCAGTCCTATTTAAAGTATTCCAGGCAACTGAGAAAGATGGAATTCTCCCCAACTCATTGTATGAGGCTAACATTACACTGATACCCAAACTGGGTAAAGATGCAATAAAGAAAGAGAACTACAGGCCAATATCCCTTATGAACATAGATGCAAAAATCCTCAACAAAATTCTAGCAAATCAGATCTAAAAGCACATCTCAAAAATCATCCATCATGACCATGTAGGCTTCATCCCCAGGATGCAGGGCTGGCTCAACATTCACAAGACCATAAATGTAATTAAATACATCAACAGATGTAAAAACAAGAACCACGTGATTGTCTCATTAGATGCAGAAAAAGCTTTTGATAAAATTCAGCATCCCTTCTTCATAAAAACCCGAAAACACCTAGGCATAGAAGGAACATACCTCAAAATAATAAGTGCCATCTATGACAAACCCACAGCTAATATATTGCTAAATGGACAGAAACCAGAAACATTTCCCCTGAAAACTAGAACAAGACAAGGCTGCCCACTCTCACCCCTCTTATTCAATATTGTGTTGGAAGTCCTAGCCCAGGCAATTAGACAAGAGAAGGAAATGGGGAGTATCCAAATAGGAAAAGAGGAAGTCAAGTTATCCCTCTTCGCTGATGATATGATCCTATACCTTGAAAATCCAAGAGAATTTATCAAAAACCTGCTGACACTGATAAAGGACTTTGGCAAAGTCTCAGGGTACAAAATAAGCATGCAAAAGTCAGTTGCATTCCTATATAAAACAACAAGCAGGCAGAGATGCAAATAAAAAGCACAATCCCATTCACGGTAGCCACACATAAAAAAATGAAATACCTCGGCATCTTCCTAACCAGAAAAGTGAAAGACCTTTACGATGAGAACCACAAAAAACTGCTCAAAGAAATCCAAGAAGACACAAACAAATGAAAAAATATACCATACTCATGGATAGGAAGAATCAACATTGTTAAGATGTCCATCCTACCAAAGGCAATCTACAGATTCAACGCAATATCCATTACCAACATCATTCTTCTCAGACCTGGAATTGACAATACAGAAATTCATATGGAAACTTTCAAACGACCACAAATAGCCAAAACAATTATTAGCAAGAGAAACAAAGGAGGAGGTATCACATTTCCTGACTTCAAACTCTACTATAACTACAGTAATCAAAACAGCTTGGTATTGGTACAAAAACAGGCACATAGACCAGTGGAACAGGATAGAGATTCTGGAAGCAAAGCCTCAATTCCTCAACCAACTCATCTTTGACAAAGCCTCCAACAACAACTACTGGGGAGAGGAAAACCTATTCAGTAAATGGTACTGGGAAAACTGGCTGACCACATGCAGAAGACTGAAACAGGACTGCTACCTATCACCATATACAAAAATTAACTCTAAATGGATCAAAGATTTAAATGTAAAACCTCAAACTATAAGAACTTTGGAAAACGCAGGAGACACCCTTATGGAAATTGGAACTGGCAACCAATTCCTATCCAGAACCCTAAAGGCCAATACCTTAAGAAATCAGATAGACAAGTGGGACCTCATCAAATTAACGAGCTTCTGCAAAGCAAAAGAAACCATCAAGAGAGCAGGGAGACAGCCCACAGAATGGGAAAAAATATTTGTCAACTGTATATCTGATAAAGGCCTAACATCTAGCATCTACAGGGAACTTAAATGCACCAAAGGGAAAAAAACAAACAGCCCCTTTAAAAAGTAGGCAAAAGACATGAATAGACACTTCTCAAAAGAAGATATACGGGCAGCCAACAGACACATGAAAAAGTGCTCTGCCTTACTCATCATCAGAGAAATGCAAATCAAAACCACATTGAGATACCACCTAACCCCTGTAAGAATGGCCATCATTAATAAGACAAACACCAACAGATGCTGGCGAGGATGTGGAGAAAAAGGAACACCTCTACACTGCTGGTGGAAAAGCAAACTTGTACAACCTCTCTGGAAGACAGTCTGGAGGTTTCTGAAAGAACTAGAAATTGACCTTCCATGTGACCCAGCAATTCCCCTATTGGGAATATACCCAGAGGAACTCAAATTATTCTACAAAGAAGATACCTGCACATGAATGTTTAATGCAGCTCTATTCACAATAGCAAAAACATGGAACCAACCATGTTGCCCATCAAAGCTAGACTGGATAAAAAAAAAAATGTGGTACATATACACAATGGAATATTATGCAGCCATAAAGAACGACAAATATGTGGACTTTGCAGCAACCTGGGTGGATTTGGGGTCGATCATACTCAGTGATTTATCACAGAAACAAAGAACAGAGTTCCATATGTTTTCACTCATAAGAGGACCTTGAACAATTATAATGCTATAAGTAAGAGATTGGCAGTGATGGGAAACTGTTGGTGGGAGGGGATTGGCAGTTGAGGGAAATTGCTAGGGCAGGGAGGGGCATACCTCATTAACAGGAGTACCTGCATGATCAATGTTTGTATATCTAACCCTGAATTGTATCCCACATCTTTACATTAAAAATAAAAAATATAAATAAATAAAGGCAACACAAAAATCTTCTGTCAAGACATGGGCATCATGGGGAGAGGGCCAATATACTGAAAGAAAGAAACTAGGTCCAGACAGACAACTGGTTTGCCTTTTGAATGATGGCAGTGGAGGTCCAAGGAGCCATCTTTTTTAATGCTCCAGGTCTATCATCACAGAATCCTCTCAAAAAGAGCACCCTGAAGGTCTTCCTTCTCAATATTGACTGAAGAGGACAGGTTTGTCTTTTGTTAGATTCAGTTAATTCAAATAAACACCCCTTCTCTCATGAAATTTACATTATACTGGAAAGGGGAAAGAAAGTGATTAAATAAGTAGATTATATGAGGTCTGACAATTAAGTTCACGAATTCACCCTAGAAAAACAATGAAGTGCTACATACTTCATTGCTGAATATCACTATGGTCACCCTTGAAGTACTCCCCTTGGGAAGCTATGCAGTGCTAATTCTTCAACTAGTACACACCAGGAAGTTAAGACCCAGTCTACTATTTATCACTCAAAAGTGTCCCTGAGATTCAGTTAGCAACAGCGTCTCTCAGCAATGGCAGCTGACAAGGTAGAATGCAGTGCTTATAATCACTTGTGGAATGGATAAGAAAATTTTAAGTAACAGGAAAAAGAGGCATAAATAATAAAATCATCCAATTAATAGGTATCTCAAAAAAATCTCAAAATCATCTTCATATAGAAGTGCATCTATATAATATCAACAACACAGGTAATTCTGTTATTGGTAATAAATTAGTTCCATACATCTTCCCAAAAAATCCCCAAAATATCTTATTAAACAATACTGGGTGTGAATAACCAAGTTATCATTTACTTCTTGGGTTGCTTATGAAGCTGCTGTTCTATGCATACAAAATGGATCAAACATTGGCAATTTTGCATGATTTAACTTAGCATATTCAAAATAGATAATGTTTGTCCTTTTAGAATAAACCTGTGCTGCTGTCTAGCTGCCTGCCTCTGGTCTTCCTTCTGTTTGTCCATTTTCTTGGCCTAACAGATAGGAGTGCTGACAACAAAGGCATTCATTTCTTCATAGATTACTTCATTAAATATTTACTGAGAATCCATGATGTGCCATGTACTATTTTAGATACTGGTTAAAACATTGTACAAGACATTTTTTTAAACACCCCTTCTCTCATGAAATTTACATTATACTGGAAAGGGGAAAGAAAGTGATTAAATAAATAGATTATATGAGGTCTGACAATTAAGTCTACAAATTCGCCCTAGAAAAACAATTAAGTGCTACATACTTCATTGCTGAATATCACTATGGTCACCCTTGAAGTACTCCCCTTGGGAAGCTCTGCACCAACTATGTACCTAGTCCACTTGTCAAAGAAATTTTGAAACTCTTTCTGGCATGGTCATCAAAGCTGCTGTCATAAGAATGTCAGAGTTTGAATTACAGCAACAAACAAATATTAAATTTCTTGTTAAACTTAGCAAGAGTGAAAGTGAAACCAGGGACATGTTAGTCCAAGTTTACAGGGATAAATGCCATTAAGAAAACGTCAGTTTACAAATGGATTAAATATTCTTGACAGGACAGAAAGTGTCACTGATGAAGAGAGGTTAGGATGGCCAGTAACAAGCAGAACTGATGAAAACATTGCAAAAATTCATTGAATTACGTGTCAAAATTGCAGGCTGACTGTGAGAATCATAGCAGACCAAATAAACATTGATAGAGAAACAGTTAGGAAAATCTTAACTGAAAATCTTGGCATGAGAAAGGTGTGTGCAAAAATGATCCCGAAGGAGTTCTTACATCACAACAATGCACCAGCTCACACAACACTGTCTGTGAGGAATTTTTTAGCCAGTAAACAAATAACTGTCTTAGAGCACCTTCCCTACTCACCTCATCTGGCTCCCAATGACTTTTTTCTTTAACTGAAGATAAAGGAAGTATTGAAAGGAAGACATTTTGATGGCATTCAGGACATGGAGGGTAATATGACAACAGCTCTGATGGCCACTCCAGAAAAAGAGTTCCAAAATTGCTTTGATGGGTAGACAAGACAAGTGCATAGCTTCTCAAGAGGAGTACTTCAAAAGTGACTGCAGTAATATTCAGCAATGAGGTATACAGCACTTTTTCTAGGATGAGTTTGTAAACTTGTCATCCCTCATAAAGTATCTTAGAGGTGATTAAGTGCTACGGAGAAGAAGCAGGATTGGGAATAAGAAGTGGAAGAGAGAACATTTTAAATTTTAAACAGTGGCCAGGAGACTGTGGATGACACAGTAACATGAGCAGAGACATGAAGGAGGAGACAGACCTACCTGTAAAGATAACAAGGGGAGGAGTGTTCTAAAGAGAGAACAGGAAGGGTAAAGGCTCTAAAGTAGATGCTTGCTTGGCACTGACATGCTTAAAGAACAGGAAAGAGAATAGAGTGGTTAGAGTGGACAGAGAGAAAGGGCCAGAAGGATCAGAAGAGAAAGCAGGAGATAGAGTTATCTATAACCAAAGGCCTTACAGACCATTAGCTAGATCTCTGCATCTGCTCTGGGTGAGATGATAGCCATTAGAGGGTATTAAGCAAGGGAGTAACACCTTGTCTATTTTTTAAGATGTGGGGTACAATTCAGGGTTAGGCACATAAGTGGTCATTGTGTACATAAAGTTTGGTACTCTTATTGATGTTATATGCCACCCCAACCCGGCAGTGTCCTACTACTGCCAATCCCTTTCTTTTAGTATTGTGATAAATGTTCAGGGTCTGCTTATGAGTGAGTACATGTAGTACTCAGATCTTTGTTTTTGTGATAATCACTGAGTATTACAGACTCTAATTCCATCCAAGTTGCTGTGAAGTTGATAATTTTGTTTTTCTTTATGGCTGCATAATATTCCATCATGTAAATGTACCACATTTTGGTTATCCAATCCAGTTTCGATGGGCAGCATGGTCAGTTCCATGTTTTTGCTATTGTGAATAATGCTACAATAAACATGCGTGTGCAGGTATCTTTTATATAGAGTGATTTGAGTTCCTTTGGGTTATATTCCCAGAAGGAGAACTGCTGGGACATATGGAAGGTCGATTTTTAGATCTTTTAGAAATCACCACACCATTTTCCACAGAGGTTCTACTAGTTTACACTCCTACCAACAGTGTAGACATGTTCTCTTTTCCTTACATCCTCTCCAGCATCTGTTGTTTTTTGAGTTATTGATGGTGGCTTTTCTGATTGGAGTTAGGTGGTATCTCAGTGTGGTTTTAATTTGCATTTCTTTGATGATTAGTGAGGCTCAGCATTTTTTCATGTATCTGTTGGTTGCTTGTATGTCTTCTTCTGAGAAGTGTCTATTCATATCTTTTGCCCATTTTTTAATAGGGTTGTTTGTCTTTTTCCTTTCAGCATGTTTGAGTTCCTTGTAGAACCTGGATGTTAGGTCTTTGTCAGATTTACAGTTGGCAAATATTATTTCCCATTCTGTGGGCTGTCTCCTTGCTCTCTTGATGGTTTCTTTTGCTTTGCAGAAGCTTTTCAGTTTGATGAGGTCCCATTTTTCTATCTTATCTTTTATGGTATTTACTTTTAGAGAGTTGATCAAGAATTGGTTGCCTATTCCAATTTCCGTAAGGGTGTTTCCCAGCTTTTCTTCTAGGATTCTTATAGTTTGAGGATTTACATTTAGGTCTTTGATCCATTTAGAGTTGATTTTTGTGTATGGTGATAGGTAGGGGTCCTGTTTCAGTCTCCAACATGTGGTCAGCCAGCTTTCCTGCACCACTTACTGCAAAGGTTCTTCTCTCCCTAGTAGTTGTTGGTGGAGGCTTTGTTGAAGATGAGTTGGTTGAGAAATTGAGGCTTTGTTTCCACAATCTCTATCCTGTTCCATATGCCCTGTTCTTGTACCAATACCAAGCTGTTTTGATTATTGTAGCTTTATAGTGGAGTTTAAAGTCTGGAAGTATGATACCTCCCCACTTTGTTTCTCTTGCCAAAGATAGTTTTGGCTATTCGTGGTCTTTTATGCTTCCATATGAATTTCTGTATTGTTGTCTCTAAACATCTGCCATGTTTTTTAAAAATTTCTCTTGATGATAGCTAGAGAAGAAAATGGAAGGGGCAAAGAAAGAAGAAGGGAAACCACTTAGGACACTACTGCAGTCATCACAAATGATGACCACGGCTTGCAATAAGGTGGGAACAGTAGAGGTCGTATTTAGATTTAGAGATTTAGATGTATTTTGAACAGAGCTGATTAATAAAACCTGCTAAAGGATTGGCGCTATGGTATGAGAGAGTCCAGATGTCTTTGGCCTAAGCCATTGACTGAAGTGGAACAGTTTTGGTGACAAAATAAGAAATTTGGCTTGGGAGCTATTGAGTTTGTGGTACTTATTAGACATCCAAATGGATGCAGTTGAATAAACAAGTGTGAAGTTCAAGGGAGAAATATAAGCTGAAGATCTAAGTTTGGACGTCAATGGTGTGTAACAGACTGGATAAGATTACAGGGAGGGGTGAAAGTGGGAGGACTGAAAATAGAGCAACAAAGAGGTCAGGAATTAAGCTTAGGCTTCTCTTGTCATAATTATGATAGATATTGTGATTCCAACTTGTCTATGAAACTTCAGAACCAGTAAGAGTTTTAGATCTAACTTATCATACAATATCATTTTGCTAATTTAGATCAATTATTTTCTCTCCCCTTTCTACTATAATGCAGACTTCAAGAGAGAAGAGATTTTAAAATTTGTTCTGTGCATTGCTTTAACTCCAATATACAAGATAGTGAAGCATACCACTGCTTTAGTTATCTATTGCTACAAAACAAATAACCTTACAACTTAGAGCCTGAAAAGTACAAACATGATCTCACAATTTTTATGGATCAAGAATCTTGGAGTAATGTAGTTACATGGTCTTGCTTGGAATCTCAAGGCCGCAAGTAACATGTTGGCCAGGGTTGCAGTCATCTCAAGACTTGACCAAAGTCAAATCTTCTTCCCCTCAATCAAGTAATCTCTCCATAGTTTGCTCACAACATGGCAACTGGTTTGCCCCAGAGTGAGTGATCCAAGAGACAGAGAGAAAGGGAGGGAAGAAGAGAGGGAGGATGCATGCAAGATGGATATTACAGTATTTACATCCTAGTCTCAGTACCAACAGTTCACATCATTTCTATTGCATTCTATTCACCAGAGGCAAGTCATTGTGTCCAGCACACACTCAAGTGGAGAGGGTTTCACAAGGTTGTAAATATCTAGAGTCTAGGATAACTGGGAACCATCTTAAGGGCTGCCTACCATAACTACAATTGCCAGATATTTACATATGTAAAATATCTTGATTATTAGGAAAGTAGGCTTGTAGTGATGCATTTTTGGTAATATCCTGGTGATTACAGTAGTTTTTTCACCCAAATCTAGAAACGTACTTTTTGATAATATTCTGATGGCTAGTAGTTTTCTGCCCCCCAAACCCAGAACTCTATTTGCCAACACCTGAACAAAAACTGTTCAAATTCAAAGGCATTGGAATTATTTTCTTTTTCTCTAAACAGAATAGTCAAAATTAAAATTATACTGAAGACATTCCAAGAGGTAAATATGAGATTGAATCAATTTATTATATATATCAAGAAGTGGAAGTTGATTAACAGTAGAAAATTAAAAACAACTGTTGGCACAGAAACAATGGGAAAAATGTTACCTAAGACTTCTCCACTATAGAAAGGGTTATCTAAATTTTCCCACTCACTTTGAGGTCTATTACTAAGAAGTAGGTTCAGTAATACCCATTATGAAACATAGGACTTTCTGACATCACACAACCATCCAAGGTTGAAACAAGAAGACACTGAGACACTAAATAGACCAGTAACAACCCAGGAAATAGACTCTGTCACAAGAAAACTACCTACAAAAGAAAAGCCCTGGACCAGATGACTTTCCAGTGGAACTCTACAAAACGTACAAGAAGGAGCTGATACCAATCCTATTGAAAGTATTCCAGGCAACTGAGAAAGATGGAATTCTCCCCAAATCATTTTATGAAGCTAACATCACACTGATACCCAAACCAGGTAAAGATCCAACACAAAAAGAGAACTACAGGCCAATATCCCTTTGAACACAGAGGCAAAAATCCTCAACAATATTCTAGCAAACTGGATCCAAAAACACATCTCAAAAATCATCCACCATGACCAAGTAGGCTTCATCCCAAGGATGCAGGGCTGATTCAACCTTCACAAGACCATAAATCTAATTAAGTACATCAGCAGATGTAAAAACAAGAACCACATGGTTATATCATTAGGTGCAGAAAAAGCTTTTAATAAAATCCATTATCCCTTCTTGAGAAAAACCCTCAAACACCTTGGTATAGAAGGAACATATCTCAAAATAGTAGGCATCATCTATGATAAACCAACAGTTAATATATTGCTAAATGGACAGAAAGTGGAAACATTTCCCCTGAAAACTAGAACAAGACAAGGCTGACCACTCTCACCCCTCTTTTTCAACATTGTGTTGGAAGTCCTAGCAAGGGCAATTAGACAAAAGAAGGAAATCAGGGGTTTCCAAACAGGAAAAGAGGAAGTCAACTTATCCCTCTTTGCTGATGATATAATCCTATACCTTGAAAATAAAAAAGAATCTGTCAAAAACCTGCTGCACTAATGAAAGTCTCAAAGTACAAAATAAATGTGCAAAAGACAATTGCATTCTTTTACACCAACAAGCAGGCAGAGAACCAAATAAAAAGCACAGTCCCATTCACAACAGCTACTCAAGAAAGAAATACCTCAGCATCTTCCTAACCAGAGAAGTCAAAGAACTTTACAATGAGAACTACAAAAAACTGCTCTAAGAAATCCAAGAAGACACAAACAAATGGAAAAATATCCCACGTTCATGGAGAGGAAGACCATGAATAGCCAAAACAATCCTTAGGAAAAGAAACAAGCAGGAGGTATCACATTTTCAGACTTCAAACTTTACTATAAGGCTACAGTAATCAAAACAGCCTGGTATTAGTACAAGAACAGGCATATGAGACCAATGGAACAGGATAGAGATTCTGGAAGCAAAGACTTAATTTCTCAACCAACTCATCTATGACAAAGCCCCCAACAGCAAACACTGGGGAGAGGAGAATCTATTCAGTAAATGGTGCTGAGAAAACTGGCTGATCACATGCAGAAGATTGAAACAGGACCCCTACCTACCACCAAACACAAAAATTAACTCTAAATGGATCAAACATAAAACCTCAAACTATAAGAATCTTAGGAAATGCAGGAGACACCCTTATGGAAATTGGAACTGACAACCAATTCCTGATCAAAAACCTCAAGTGGGACCTCATCAAACTGATGAGCTTCTGCAAAGCAAAAGAAACCATCAAGAGAGCAGGGAGACAGCCCACAGAATGGGAAAAAAATATCTGTCAACTGTATATCTGACAAAGGTCTAACATCTAGGATCTACAAAGAACTCAAACATGCCGAAAAGAAAAAAACAAACAGCACCATTAAAAAGTGGGCAAAGATGTTTCTTCATTTTCATTTGTTTCCAGGTACCTTTTAATTTCTGTTTTGATTTCATTGTTGACCCATGAGTTGCTTAGCATCATACTGTTTAGTGTCCATGTCTTTGTGGGTTTTGGGGAAACTTTGTTGGTGCTGATATTTATTTTTATTCCACTGAGAAGGTGCAAGGCAAAATTTCAATTTTATGAAATTTGTATATGTTTGATTTATGGCCAATGATGTGGTTGATCCTGGGGTACATTCCATGTGGTGATGAGTAGAATGTATATTCTGTGGTCGTTGGGTGGAGTGTTCTATAGGTGTCAATTAAGTCCATCAGTTCAAGAGTCTCATTGAGGTTCCAGATCTCCTTGCTGATTTTTTTGTCTTGATAATCTGTCCAGGGTTGTGAGTGGGGTATTAAAGTCCCCAGCTATGATAGTGTTAGAGTCAATTTCTTTTTTAAGTTTGCCTAGAAACTGCTTTATAAACATTGGTGCTCCTATTTTGGGTGCATGTGTGTTTAGGAAGGATATTTCTTGTTGATGAATTGAGCCTTTTATCATTATATAGTGGCCTTCTTCATCTTTTTTAATTTTTGATAGCTTAAAGGGTATTTTGTCTGAGATTAAGATTGCAACTCCAGCTTTCTTTTGTGTTCCATTTGCCTGAAATTTTGCTTCCCATTCTCTTACTTTGAGTCTGTGAGTGTCCTTTCTGGTGAGATGTCTCTTGGAGACAATATATTGTTGCCTCATGATATTTTATCCATTTTGCTATGGCATGTCTTTTCAGTGGTGCATTTAGTCCATCTACATTCAGGTTAATTATTGAAAAGTGAGAGTTTATCCCTGTCATGAGGTACTTATAGAGGCATTGTTATTCCTATTTGTTTGTTGTGTTTCCTTTGATTTTGGGGTTGATTCATGTGTGTTTTCAATCTTTTTCCTGCACTCTTGTGAAGAATGTTGTTATTCTTTTTTCCCTTTCTTATGTGTTTAATACTTTCTTAAGTGTTTCTTGTAGAGCTGACCTAGAGGCAGCATAGGTTTTTAGGGATTGAAGGTCTGGGAAATATTTTAATTCTCCCTCACTGAGGAAGCTTAGTTTAGCTAGGAAGGTTACTCTTGGTTGAAATTGATTATCTTTGAGAACTTTGAAGATTGGGCTCTAAGCTCTCCTAGCCTGAAGTGTTTCTGTAGATAAATCTGCTATAGGTAGTCTGATCTTTATCCATTGCTGCCTTTAGAATTTTTTCTTTTACACCTACTTTGTTTAGGCAAATTATTATGTGTCTAGGAGTTGGTCTTCTCATTTGTTGTCTTGCAGGGGTTCTCTGAATCTCCTGTGTTTGAATGGTCACCACTCATGAGATGAGGGAAGTTTTCTTGGAATGTTTGTTCCAGGGTGGTCTCTCTCTCTTTCTGTCTCAGGAAGTCCAATTACTCTTAGGTTCGGCCTCTTGAAGTAATCACTCATTTCTTGAAGGTTTTGTTCTTTCTTTTTAAGCTTCTTTTCTGTGTCTTTGACAGTTTGGGTTAGTTGTATATTTTGGTCCTCAAGCTCTGAGATTCTTTCTTCTGCTTGGCTAATTCTGCTTTCCATGCTTATCAGTTTATTTATTTCATTCACAGTATTCTTTATCGCTGTTATCTCAGTTATCGACTCCTTCCTATTTTCCTCTTGTCTCTCCTCAATTCCAACTCCATGTCTGACAAAGGCCTAACATCAAGGACCTACAAGGAACTCAAATGTGCTGAAAAGAAAAAAACAAACAGCCCCACTACAAAATGGGCAAAAGATATGAATAGACACTTATCAAAAGAAGACACACAAGCAGCCAACAGATACATGAAAAAATGTTCAGCCTCACTAGTCATCAAGGAGATGCAAATTAAAACTACACTGAGATACTAGCTAACTCTAGTCAGAATGGCCATCATCAGTAACTCAAAAAATAACAGATGCTGGAGAGGATGTGGCAAAAAGGCAACACTTCTACACTGTTGGTGGGAGTGTAAACTAGCACAACCTCTGTGGAAATCAGTGTGGTGATTCCTAAAAATTCTAAAAATCGACTTTCCATATGACCCCGCAATCCCCCTACTGGGAATATACCTGGAAGAACTCAAATCACTCTATAAAAAAGATACCTGTACATGTATGTTTATCGCAGTCTTTACAATAGCAAGAACATGGAACCAACTGTACTGCCCATCAAAACAGGACTGGATTAAAAAATGTGGTACATATACACAATGGAATATTACACAGTCATAAAGAAGAACAAAATCATGAACTTCACAGCAACCTGGATGGAATTAGTTTATAATACTGAATGATCTCCTACAAAAACAAAGGCTGAGTATCACATATTCTCACTCATAAGTGGACCTTGAACAACTACCGTAACACTAAAAGAAAAGGATTGATAGTAGCAGGAAACTGCAGGGTGAGGGAGGTGGGATTGACAGTAGTTGATATCTGCTTGGGGAAAGGGGGGCACATCTCATCACCAAGGGTACCTGCACAATGAATATTTGTATACCTAACCCTGAATTGTACCTCACAATTTTAAAATAAAAATTAAAAGAGGGGGAAAAAAAAGAAAAAAATAAATAAAAAGTGTGCAAAAGACATGAATAGACACTTCTCAAAAGAAGATATACAGGCAGCCAATAGATACATGAAAAAGTGCTCAGCATCACTAATCATCAGAGAAATGCAAATCAAATCACATTAAGATACCACCTAACCCCAATAAGTATGGCCATCATTAATAAAACAAACAACAACAGATGCTGGTGACGATGTGGAGAAAAAGGAATGCTTCTACACTGCTGGTGGGAATGCAAACTAGTGCAACCTCTTTGGAAGACAGTGTGGGAATTTCTGAAAGAACTAGAAATTGACCTTTCATATGACCCAGCAAACCCCCTATTGGGAATATACCCAGAGAAACTCAAATCATTCTACAAAAAAGATACCTGCACACACATTTGTTGCAGCTCTATTTGCAATAACAAAAACATGAAATCAACCATGCTGCCCATCAAAGTTGGACTGAATAAGAAAAATGTGGTATATATACATAATGAAATATTATGCAGCCATAAAGACAGACAAACATATGGACTTTGCAGCAACTTGGATCAATTTGGAGTCGATCATACTCAGTGATCTATCACAGAAACAAAGACCAGAGGACCATATGTTCTCACTCATAAGCAGACCTTGAACAAGTATCATAATACTATAAGAAAGGGATTGGCAGTAGTGGGAAACTGCCAGGGGAGGGAGGGTGGGATGCCATTGAGGGAAACTGCCAGGGAAGAGAGGGGCACACCTCATTAACAAGGGTGCCTGCATAATAATGAATATTTGTATACCTTACCCTGAATTGTACCCCACATCTTTAAAATAAAAAAAAGACCCACCATGCATATAAAAATCACTAGGGTGAATGTATGCATTTCATTTGTAACTTTATGAATTGCTCTGTTGAAAGGTAAACTGTATTATACTTAAAAACTTGTCTCTAGATTATTTTATATAAAAAATATTCAAGGAATTAGTGGGATTTAATGATTATAAACTTTCATTTGTAAACAGATCTTGCCTCCTGTGCTCTGCCATATGGCCCTCTACTCCCATTCCCAACTAACCTACACACTACAGAGTACAATAATGCACATCTTGGATTGATCACATCATGTTCTGCTAAAAGACAGACTAGCAGCTCTTTAAGAAATGTTTCGAGATACTAAGATCTAGTTGAGGTTTTCTTTGCATCTTCTTTTCCTTTAACTATTTAAAAAAATCAATAGAAAAATGCAAAACACTGAAAGACCTATGAAGATAATCTGGCTGTCTGAATCATTATTTTATGTTGGGAACATATATTCACATGCTTCCCTCTTTATGTTTCTAGACCCTATGCTCCATGTCTGAGGAGCAACCCCCTTATTGTATTTGATGAGCCAGTCATACTGCATAGATTTTAAAAAGCTTTTCAGAATGAACAATAATTATCACTTTTCTATTAATTACATACATTTATACAGAGTTAATAAACCAATTATTTCTTCTCAAATACTTTGAAGTTGCATGGATCAAATATAGCTTAAGAAAAAATGTCATACATTTGGAATGTCAATTCCAAGTGGATATGCAGTTTGCCAACAGCCATTAATTGGGTTAGAGAGGAGCTACAGCCTTTTTATCCCAAATGACAAGGTAGTAAGCAAACAGGAGAGGTAATAAGTCTGAGTGCAAAGAACAGTCTTTTAAACAAACTGAATATGTCAAAATTTGAGTCTTTTTTAAACAAATGACTTTGAAGCAACTGGATATGCAAATGCCATCCCTTCCCAAAATAAACCTTAAAATTTACACAAAAATTAACTTAAAATGGATCACAGATACAAAAAGTAAAACTAAAAAAATTAGAAATTTATAAGAAAACATAAGAGAAAATCTTTATAACCTGTGGATAGGCAAATAATTCATAGTCATGATATCAAAAGCATAATCCATAAAAGAAGATATTAGTAAACTGAACATCAAAATTTAAAACTTTTACTCTGTAAAGATACTGCTGAGAATGAAAAAGATGAGCTGCAAAGAGAAAATAATCGCAAATCACATATCTGTCAAAGGACTAATACCCAAAATATAGAAAGAACTCTCAAATCTCAACAAATAAACTAATTAAAAATAAGCATACAATTTGAACAGATTACTTCACCAAAGAGCATATACAAATGGATAATAAGTACATGGAAATATTTTCAACATCATTAGTCAATAGTGAAATGTAAATTAAAACAATGAGATATTCATCTATCAGAATGGATAAAATAAAAATATACTGACAATGATAAGTACTGTACTTTGATAGTGATGTACAACTGGTACTCTCACATATTGCTGCTGGGAATGCAAAATGTTACAATTTTGGAAAACAGTCTGGCAGTTTCATAAAGTTAAACATACACTTACCATATGATTTAGCAATTCCCCTCCTAGATATTTATCCAAGAGAAATAAAAAGAAATATCTATATAATATATCTACATGATGTTCATGACAACTATATTAGTCAAGGCTCCCCAGGGAAACAAAACCAACAAGATGTCTATACATAGAGATTAATTGTGAGGAATTGCTCACATAATTAAGGTTGCTAAGCAGTCACAAGATCTTCAGTTAGCAACTTTGACACCTAGGAGAATCAATAGTATAGTTCCCGTCCAAGTCTGACAGCTCAAGAACCAGGATAGTTGATTGCGTAAAGTCTAAAAGCCAGTAGGTTCAAAACCCATAAAGAGCCAATGTTTTAATTCGAACTAAAAGGCAGGAAAAAACTGATGCCTCAGCTCCATAGGTCAAGAGAGACAGACTTTTTGTTCTATTTAGGCCTTCAACTATTTAGATGAAGTTCATCCACGCTGGGAGGTCAATATGCTTTACTCAGTCTACCAATTCAAATGTTAATATAATCCAAAAACATCAGGTTAATATTTGATTAAATATTTGGCAGCCTAATCAAATAGACACATAAAATTAACAGTCACAATAACTTTATTCAAAGTAGCCCCAAATTTGGAACAATACAAAAGTTTTCCAAGAGGTAGATAAACAAACTGTGGGATATCCATCCAATGGATATTGTTCAAGATAAAAGGAAATTAGATGATGCTAGAAAATGGCAGAGTAGGCACCTCCAAGTATTCATTCCCTCACAGAAACATTGAAATATAAACAGAAACTAACATTGTCAGAACTTCCACAGTAACCAATACTAATGGTTTGATTGTATATATGTTTTCAACTTTTGTCTTTACAGTATAAGGTATCTTTTTTCATAACAGATATGAACATATAATCAACATTTTTTCCTTGCATATACTATTCTACAATTTGCTTATTTTTATTTAATATATACTAGATGATCTTTAAGTTCTATACAAATATGTTCATTCATTTATTCAACAGACACTATTATTTTATGTTAGGCATAATGAATATTTATTACATAAATTAACAAATGTATTCATATATACAGGGTGCACTGTCAGGCACTGGGTACACAGAGATAAAAGCAAAACAAAACAGTGTCTGTCTTCATGAAACTTACAGATTAGGAGGGGAAACAATAACAGCTAAATTAAAAGTACAAAAGGTCACAGAAGGTAATCCACATAATACAGTGATAAAAAATAACCCAGGGACATACTTCTATGTGTCTATTAGGGAAAGTCTCTCAGATGATGCAATATTAGAAGAGTGAGAAAGTGAAGAGTCAGAGGATGAGAACTACAGGTAGCAGAAGGAGCATGGGCAAAGACTCTAGATAGGAAACAGATTAGTACTTCAGCAAATGGGCAGTAAAAAGAGGTACAGGCAGTGATCACAGCCAGGGGTTGTCACTTATTCTCAATGTGATCAGAACCACTGAAAGGCAACCACTGAAGGAGCAAAATGATACTATAAGCATTTTGAGAAGCTCATGATTTCTGTTGTATAGAGAGAATAACAAAGGAAAGGGTGAAATAAAAATGCCACACACACATCCCATTTCCCCTTTTCTTCTTCTTTTTTTCCCATTTAGGCAAGTGTTACACAATTTTCTTCCATAAGAATCAAATCAGTGAGAAAATAAATAAAGATAGAGAAAAACTGAGAGTCAAGATATATTATGGAGATAGAAATAACAGGGTTGGGCAACCCCTTTGGGTCCCCTCCCACTATGGGAGCTTTTCTGTCCTCTCAATAAATCCTCCTTTCTAAAAAAAAATGAAAGAAAGAAAGAGAAGAAAAAGAAATAATGAGGTTTATTGAAAGATTACATACACAGAGAATGAGGGGGAAAAGTAAATTACAAATATTTAAGAAAAAAATCCTACAAGCAGTCTTAAAAATAAAAGTTCAATGATACTTAATGAGAGAATAAATGACTAAATAAACTGATGCACCATGTTGGTCCTATTCTATAAGACAAAATCCTGACATTGAGACTTTGCCCAGTCTCTCTAGGTTGGAACACTCTTCTTCCTGTTAAGAGTGGGAATGTCCCTAGTTTTTTGTTTTGTTTTGTTTTGTTTTTGCCATATCAGTCTTTTAAATGTACTTTCTTTTCCTGACCATCCTTCTTGAGTTGTCCTCACCGACCTCAAACATTCAGGAAGGTCTGTAGCACTGTCTTTACTAGACAGTAGGTAGAATATTTTATTGTCCTATGTCAACTCTCCTGTGTGACCACCCCCCCCAAGACTGTAAGCACCTGGAAGTCTTAGACCATATTTTATACTTATATGTATTCGCCACACTCCACTCAACCCCTTTCCCCAACTGCCTAACTCAAACTGGGAATGCAAAATGTTACAACTTTGGAAAACAGTCAGTTAGCAACTTTGACACCTAGGAGAATTAATAGTGTAGTTTCTGTCCAAGTCTGACAGCTCAAGAACCAGGATAGTTGATTGCGTAAAGTCTAAAAGCCAGTAGGTTCAAAACCCATTAAGAGCCAATGTTTTAATTCGAACTAAAAGGCAGGAAAAAACTGATGCCTCAGCTCCATAGGTCAAGAGACAGACTTTTTGTTCTATTCAGGCCTTCAACTATTTAGATGAAGTTCATCCACGCTGGGAGGTCAATATGCTTTACTCAGTCTACCAATTCAAATTGTTAATATAATCCAAAAACATCAGGTTAATGTTGAAGGAGTAGGAACTTAACAAATGATGGCTAATTACACAGTATTTTTTGCTGCAGTCCTAATAGATTGTTTCTTGCTATTGCCTCAAGTCATAAATGACTCAGCCAAACTATCTGCTTCACTTGAGTTCTTAAAAATATGCCATGAGCATCTCATAAGTGCTTCAGCTCTTTAGTAGTTTCGTTGGTAAGCTGGCCTCCACCTTTTCAGTATATGATAAACTAAACAAAGGTATATGATGATGAACAGAATCTCAGTGCACTAGTGACATCTCAGAGTTGATTGCTAAGGACTATGCCTCTTTATTAAATATTAAACAAACTTTGTAGGTGGCACTGACTAAACTGCTTAAGAAAATCAAACATTCCATACCTGAGTCATTTAAACAAAAACTCACAGCTGAAAACTTAGGCTTTTTATTACAGATGTCAAAGTTAAGTAAGCTGACTTTTCCAAATGAATGTAATCACCAAAAGGAACTTACTTATCTTATTAAAAAGGTAAAAGAATATGCGTCAGTAACAGCTGTACACATAAAAACAAAATATTAATACTTAATAGGAGAATCCAAATACTTTTTGCTGTTTCAGAAATATAAATATTGAGTTATTTATCTCCTAGAGAATGCCTGATATGTTATAATATATCTAGAAGACCACTGTAATTCAATTTAAGAAAATCAGGCTATATATGTTTAATAAAAATACATAAATTTTGTTGAGTTTTCATCCTTATTTTCTTTTAGTGCTACACAATAATAATAATAACAGGTAACATTTATTGATCTCTTAGAGTGCTCTAGACACTGTGCTATGTGCTCTTTGAATGTGTATCTAATTGAACTCTCGCACCAGGCCTGTAAAGTCACACCTTCTCCCTGGGTAATCTTGGGCCAGTCTATGGCTCTAAACATCACTGAGAGACAATTGCATAACCTGGCTCTCCAATCTTACTCTCTCTTTGGAAACCTACAACTACACTGCCAATTGTTCGTAGAAATCTTCACCTGGAAGTCAAAAAAAATTCATCTTTTGTTTTCCCACTTTTATTGTGAGAAATAAGAGAATAAATGAAATTTTTATAAAATATTCAATATATAATAGCTGTTTAATAATTTACATGTGAAATATTTTAATATAATTTTGACCTCTCTATTCTCTTGCCAACAACATACAGTACATTGCTGACTTTCACTAATTCTGTTTCTAAAATCTTTCTTGTATGCAGCCTCTGGATCAAGCCCTCACTACTTCTCATCTTCACACCCTGCTACTCTAATCCAAATCAATGCTGCAAAGGTAGATATAATTATAATCTTTTCATTGCTTTACTTTTGTGTGTGTGTGTGTGGCTCCTTGCAGGCTTCCCCACTACTTTTTTTTTTTAAGGCAACTTCATAACCTAGGACTAGCAGACTTTCCTTGTCCTGTATCAGACAGTTATACCACCAAGACCATGTGGCTGGGAGGCAGCACAGGCCAGATGCTGCAACACCTGATCAACAACAGTACTACTTTGGGTCTTTGTTCTGAAAGTCATGAGAAGTCATTACAGGATTTTAAGTGGGAATGGCAGGATGGCATCTGAACTTTTAAAGTGTAATTTTGGCTATAATCTAGAGAATAAACTACTGGAGCCTAAAAATGGAGATGTAGATTCTACTACAGTTTTACTGATGAGCAATGATGGATCCAAATGAAAGCAGTGAACATGAAAAATTTTTTTAATTTGGTAAAATTTTAAATTTCTTTTAAATTTAAAATGAACTAGATGATGAGTTCATATGGATTCATATGGATTTCTCATGTGCACACATTAGCTGGTAAACTCTGGAAAAAGATCAAGCTGGGAAAGCAGAAAAGCCTGGGAGTTTTGTTCTGGAAGTGCCAGGGTTGAGGTACCTTGAGATGATGTGAATGATGTTAATTAGGAAGATTTCTATTTCTAATAATTCCAGGCTGAGCTATTTAAATCTCCTCGCTGAAATTACCTAAAAGTACTGGATAAAATATTATAAAAACTCAGTTTCTTAAAAGCCTCAAAGAGTCAACAAGATGGCAAGAAACTACTAAGCCAAATTTTGAAAGAAAGCAAAACCCAGAGAAAGAAGCCAAGCAACTGAAACTGCTTTTTCCCTAAGAGCAATTGCTAATCTAGGAAATTCTGACAGCCTCTTTTAGCCAAAGGGACAGATATGAAAGCTCACCCAAATGGAGAATCTAATAGCATGGTACCTAGGACTAGAGTGGCAGGGTTGAGAGACCTACGAAGATGAGAAAGTAGTGAAGGCCTGATACCTCAGGGTACCCTCACATTAAACTAGGGCCTTAAATGGCTATACGCCAAATATAGGAGAACGAGAGGTAAACTCGTCCTCTTACATTGCCCAAGGGACTGAGGAGATGGCCTAGTGCTAAAGGGGTATGTCTCTAAAGGTTGTAATTACTAATGGCCTTTAAACAAGTTTTAAAATTACTAATGGCCTTTATATGAGTTTCTGACAAACAGAAAACCTAAATAGAATGATGAACTTGCATTGTTTTCTCTTTACACACTAAGGATTACGCATACAAAATCATCTATAATCATCTGAATATCCCATATAATACTCCCATGTTATGTTCCTTCTGCTCAGAAAATTTTTCCTTTTCTCCATTAGTCAAAACTCTATAGTTTTTTTATAAGACAGTTCGTGATCATCTCCTACTAGTATCCTTCTCTATTACCTCCAAAACAATTAAATCCTCTCCCACTCTCTATTTCCCAGAGTCTTTCCCTAATATTTCTTTTATAACATTTATCACACAGCATATTATATGATCTCTTTGGTAAGAATGTGGGCTTCCTAAAAGCAGAGACCGTGTGTAGGTTATCTACAAAGAAGAGAGTTCAAACAGATGAACATGTGTGGTGGGCTTATTAGTTATAAACAGTTTTACATAGAAAAAAGTCCAATGACACTAATATTAATCATATTTTTTAAAGTTACTTTTAGTTTTCAGTCACACTTCTTTTAACTTTTATTTTTTTTTATTTTAAAGATGTGGGGTACAATTCAGGGTTAGGCATACAAATGTTCATTATGCAGGTACCCTTGTTGATGAGGTGTGCCCCTGTTCCCCAGGCATATTCCCAGTACTGTCAATCCTGCCTCCCCATCCCCCTGTTCCCCCACAGTTTCCAACTACTGCCAATTATTTTCTTATAGTATTACAATAGTTGTTCAAGGTCCGCTTATGAGTGAGAACATGTGATACTCAGCTCTTTGTTTCTGTGAAAGATCACTCAGTATTATAGATTCTAAGTTCATCCAGGTTGCTGCGAAGTTAATGATTTTGTTCTTCCTTATGGCTGAGTAATATTCAATTGTGTATTGTGTACATGTACCACTTTTTTTATCCAGTCCTTTTTTGATGGGCAGCATGGTTGGTTCCATGTTCTCGCTATTGTGAACAATTCTGCAAAAAACATATGTGTGCTGGTATCTTTTTTACAGAGTGATTTGGGTTCTTCTGGGCATATTCCAAGTAGGGAGTTTGCAGGGTCATATGAAAGGTTGAATTTTAGAATCGCCACATTGTTTTCCACAGAGGCTGTACTAGTTTACACTCCCACCAACAGTATAGAAGTGTTCCCTTTTTACCACATCCTCTCCAGCATCTGTTACTTTTTTGAGTTACTGATGATGGCCATTCTGACTAGAGTTAGCTAGTATCTCAGTGTAGTTTTAATTTGCATCTCCTTGATGACTAGTGAGGCTGAACATTTTTTCATGTATCTGTTGGCTGCTTGTATGTCTTCTTTTAAGAAGTGTCTATTCATATCTTCTGCCCACTTTGTAATGGGGCTGTTTTTTTCTTTTCAGCACGATTGAGTTCCTTGTAAATCCTAGATGTTAGGCCTTTGTCAGACACACAATTGGCAAATATTTTTTTCCCATTCTGTGGGCTGTCTCCCTGCTCTCTTGATGGTTTCTTTTGCTTTGCAGAAGCTCGTTAATTTGACGAGGTTCCACTTTTCTCTCATCTTTTATGCCATGGGCACTTGGAGTTTTGATCAGGAATTGGTTGCCAGTTCCAATTTCCATAAGGGTGTATACTGCACTTTCTAAGGTTCTTAAGGTTTGAGGTTTTATGTTAAGGTCTTTGATCCATTTAGAGTTGATTTTTGTGTATGGTAATTGGTAGGAGTCTTGCTTAATTCTTCTGCATGTAATCAGTCAGTTTTCCCAGAACTATTTACTGAATAGGTTCTCCTCTCCCCAGTCGTTGGTGGTGAAGGCTTTGTTGAAGATAAGTTGGTTGAGAAATGGGGTTTTGCTTTTGGAATCTCTATCCTGTTCCATTGGTCCATATGCCTGTTCTTGTACCAAAACCAGGCTGTTTTGAATCTTTTTTTTAATCAATATTTTTTATTTTGATATTGTGGGGTACAGTTTAGGGTTAGGTATACAAATACGCTTCGTTCAGGCACCTTTGTTGATAAGGGGTGTCTCCCCATCTCCAGACAGATATTGACTACTGTTAATCCCACCTCCCTTCCCCTCCTCCCCATAGTTTCCCACCACTGTCAGTCTTTTTTTTTTAATAGTATTACGGCGGATGTTCAAGGTCTGCTATATGAGTAAGAACAGGTGATACTCAGATCTTTGTTTCTGTGAGAGGTTACTCAGTATTATTGACTCTAGTTCCATCCAGGTTGCTGCAAAGTTCATGATTTTGTTCTTTTTTATGGCTGCGTAGTATTCCATAGTGTATATGTACCACATTTTTTTAATCCAGTCCTCTTTTGATGGACAGTATGGTTGATTCCACGTTCTTGCTATTGTGAACAATGCTGCGATAAACATACCTGTGCAGGTATCTTTTTGGTAGAGTGATTTGAGTTCCTCAGGGTATATTCCCAGTAGGGGAATTGCAGGGTCATATGGGAGGTTGATATTTAGAGCTTTTAGGAATCGCCACATTGCTTTCCACAGGGGTTGCACCAGTTTGCACTCCCACCAACAATGTAGAAGTGTTCCCTTTTCAACACACCCTCTCTAGCAACTGTTATTTTTTGAATTATTGATAATTGCCATTCTGACTGGAGTTAGGTGGTATCTCAGTGTGGTTTTGATTTGCAGCTCCCTGATAATTAGTGAGGTTGAACATTTCTTCATCTGTCTGTTGGCTGCTCAGATGTCTTCCTTTGAGAAGTGTCTGTTCATATCTTTTGCCCACTTTATAATGGGGTTGTTTGTTTTTTTCCTCTCAGCACATTTGAGTTCCTTGTAGATCCAAGATGTTAAGCCTTTGTCTGACCTGGTGTTGGCAAATACTTTTTCCCAGTCTGTAGGCTGTCTCCCTGCTCTCTTGATGGTTTCTTTGGCTTCGCAGAAGCTTGTCAGTTTAATGAGGTCCCACTTGTCTATCTTATCTCTTATGGCCTGTGGGTTCTGGGTTTTGTTCAGGAATTGGATGCCAGTTCCAATTTCCATAAGGGTGTGTCTTGCATTTTCTAAGGTTCTTATGGTTTGAGGTTTTACTTTTAGGTCTCTAATCCATTTAGAGTTAATTTTTGTGTATGGGGACAGACAGGGGTCTTGTTTGAGTCTTCTGCATGTGGTCAGCCAGTTTTCCCAGCACCATTTACCGAATAGGTTCTCCTCTCCCCAGTGGTAGGTGGTGGAGGCTTTGTCGAAAATGAGTTGGTTGAGAAATTGAGGTTTTGCTTCTGGAATCTCTATCCTGTTCCATTGGTCTATATGCCCGTTCTTGTACCAAAACCAGGCTGTTTGATTCTTGTAACTTTGTAATAAAGTTTAAAGTCTAGGAGTGTGACACTGCCTGCTTTGGTTTTGGTTTTTGTTGTTGTTGTTTTGCTGAGGATTGTCTTGGTGATTCATGGTCGTTTATGTTTCTATATGAATTCCTGTATTGTCATTTCCAGGTCTGAGAAGGATTCTGCTGGTAATTTAATGGGTATTGCCTTGGATAAGATGGACATCTTAACAATGTTGATTCTTCCAATCCATGAGCATGGAATATTTTTCCATTTGTTTGTGTCATCTTTGATTTCTCTGAGCAGTATTTTGTGAGTTTTCATTGTAAAGATCTTTCACATCTTCAGTTAGGAAGATGCCAAGGTATTTCATTTTTTTGTGGCTATTGTGAATGGGATTGTGCTTTTTATTTGGGTTTCTATTTGCTTATTGTTGGTATATAGAAATACAACTGTCTTTTGCACATTGATTTTATACCCTAAGAATCTGCCAAAGTCCTTTATCAGTGCAAGGAGGTTTTTGACAGATTCTCTTGGGTTTTCGAGGTACAGCATCATGTCATCTGCAGAGGGATAACTTGACTTCTTCTTTTCTTATTTGGATACCCCTGACCTCCTTCTCTTATCTGATTGCTCTAGTTAGGACTTCCAAAACTATGTTGAAAAGGAGGGGTGAAAGTGGGCATCCTTGTCTTGTTCCAGTTTTCAGGGGAAATGGTTCCAATTTCTGTCTATTTAGTAGTATGCTGGCTGTGGGTTTCTCATAGATGGCTCTTACTATTGTGAGGCACATTCCACCTATGCCTAGATGTTCAAGGGTTTTTAATCAAGAAGGGCCGCTAGATTTTATCAAACGTTTTTTCCACGTCTAATGTTATAATCATGTGGTTTTTGATTTTACATCTGTTGATGTATTTAATTACGTTTATGGTCTTACGAATGTTGAAACAGCCCTCCATCTCGGGGATGAAGCCTACTTGGTCATGATGGATGATTTTTGAGATGTGTTGTTGAATCCAATTTGCTAAGACCTTGTTGAGAATTTTAGCATCTATGTTCATCAAGGATACTGGCCTGTAGTTCTCTTTCTTTGCTGGATCTTTACCTGGTTTGGGTATCAATGTGATGTTAGTTTTGTAAAATGACTTGGGGAACTTTTTTCTTTAAATCATTTTTTTAATTGAAATCTAAAATATGACAACATGAACATCCAGATTAGATTATACATTCATATCAGTGAAATGTATGGTTTTAGTGGTTTCTATCTAAATCCCTGATTCTCATATTTAGTGGTTACACATACATACTATACAAATCTCAACTTAAAAAAATGTTCCAAAAATATATTGACAAATTGTAAATGCCATTGCTGTGATAGTCATGTGTATGAATATCAATAGTATACCTCACTTAAACATAGGATTCTAGTTAACATAAGCCTATAAAAACTTAATTGCTCTTTTCTAGTTTTAAATATGAGAATTAAATCTATTATTTGAATAAGGTTATTACAACACACGCATGATTAAGAAATCACTTTGAAAGCACTCAGTTTTGAAAAATTAAGACACTAGTTTTCTTAGCCAGAAAAGCAAATTAGCTAGCAAGCCTTAAAATAATGCATTTTCTTTATTCACTGTGAACATTAATTTTAAATATAAGGTTGTAAAGCATTTTCCTGGTTTTACTCTTGTACATTTGAAGTACAATATGACAGTTTGCCTAAAATTATTTTCCTTTCAGCTGAAGATAGTAAGTAAGGTAGAAAGAGGGGAGGAGGACTAAGAACATGGGACTTAGGCACAGTTGAAGATCCTGGATCTGCAATGTACTCACTACACTGGAAAAATACATTTCCTTTGAAGTCATGTTTCTTTTATCTGGTAAAAGGTTATTTCTAAAATTTAATAAAATCACATAATTATAGCCTTTGCAAATCAGTATTCTTTAAATTACAGATTACATCCTATTAATAAATCATAAAATGTATCTGGAATCTCAAGACCAGGAACTATTTTTAAATACACCAGAAGAGACAATAACAGAGTATAATGTATGGAAAAAGTATTGTCTTATCAAGCAATATGTGTTTTAGTATCTCTATGCATGTGGCTATATGTATATATACACACATACATACACACAAAAGTATGTATGTGAAATGGGTTGTAATGTAAAATGTATTTCTTACTGTGGGTTGCATTCAAAGAATTTTAAAGTCATTGTTTAAACTATGAATTGTTAGTTAAAAAAAAAAAGTAATCTTGAGCAGGTTATCTAAACTTTTTGTGCCTTAGTATCAGTATCCTCCTCTAAAATGGAATAATTTAACTGTACCTTTCTCACAGAATTGTTATAAGGTTTAAATAAGATCTGGCAAATGATCCATATATAGAAATTTTAAAATATAACTACACTTACCTTGACTAATATATTAAACTAAAATTTTAAAGGTCAGGGATAATAAATTAGCAGAATGTATTTTTTGAGAATGCATTCTTTTTTATCAATATAATTGATAAATAATAATCAATGTAAAAAAGAAACACTTATTAGAGATTCAAACATATCAATCCTACCAATCCTTTATCAGCATTGCGATAAAGCGAATATAAGGAAGCAAAAGTAATTAAGAACCTCAAATCCCTTGTCATGTGGTCCTTAGGGAAAGTAAACACAAAGATAAAAAGCAATGATTGCTAAAACATTAAAATTGCTACGGCCGAAAAATATGAAATACCAAGAAAAACAATGGGCTAGAGATTGGAGAATGTTCCCTGGAGAATACACACAGTATGTGGTTGCTAGGCAATGGGTTTCCAGGCTTTAGCACCTTAGGATCATAGCAGCATGCTGCTCCCATAAATGATACTTTCCTACAAATTAAAATCCTATACATAAACAACTTTAGGATCCTTATTTAACATCTTTTTTTATAAAAAAAAACTGATGAAATACAGAGTGCTATGTAAACATATATTGTTTTTATACTGTATGGTTTAATCTACCTCTCATAAATATTTACACAATAAAATGCATTTTAAAATATAAAACATGCCAGATGTAAGGCAGAAGAAACAGATCTAGTACAATGTTAAGAGAGAAAATCCAAAAGAATATGATTATTCAAAACTTTTGGAAAAGCTATACAAACTGTAATCTCCAAATTTGAAATCACCAAAGCTATTCTAGTAAGGATCGGAATGAGCCTAGGAAACACTGTATCAGGATAATGTCTTTGTGTAAATGGCCTGGGAGAGAGTGGGGTTTGGGGGAAGAGGGTTGTCACATTTGCATACTAGAACATGGTATTTACAGTAGCCAAACTTACTTTCACAGTTGAATGTCAGTATCACTGGAATTTGCCATGCTTAGAGACATATGTCACAGACTAACTCAGACAAACTTCTAAGACATTTTTATCATAAAGAGGTTTATGATAAAAATGATGAAAAGGGTATAATACATTTAAGTTTTACTTTAGATTGTAACAGTATATTACATGATTTTTAAAATTAGTTTATTCATCTATCTCTTGCAATACTCTTATTATACTTTCTAGGATAAAAATCATATTCCTGGGTCCTAATACAAAGGGACTGGGAATAGGATAGCTTCTCAGTAAATGTTAATTAAATATGATAGAGAATGAATCAGACCCGTGTTCTTCAAGCACATATTCTGTTGAAAGTAGTGAATCAAATACTTGGGGACTGGGGAGGAGGTAAATATTTATTAAAAAATAAGTACAAGGAGCCGAGCTTGGTGGCTCAGCCTGTAATCCCTCGCTTTGGGAGGCTGAGGTGAGTGGACTGCCTGAGCCCGCGGGTTAAAGACCTGCCCAGGCAACTTGGTGAGACCTCATCTCTACAATACATCAAAAATTAGCCAGGTGTGGTAGTGCATGCCTGTAGTTCTGGCTACCTGGAAGGCTGAGGCCAAAGGATCGCCAGAGCCCAGCAGGTGAAGGCTGTGGTGGCTGGGAGTGTGCTGCTGCACTCCAGCCTGGGCAATGGAGTGAGACTCCAACTCAATAATAATAATAAGTACAAGACAGAATGCACAGGAAACAAAAAATACCATATTGGCATAAAATTTTTTAAAGTTTTAAAAAAAAGATTAGCTAAAAAATGTGAGCAAAGGGCCACATGGATATCTAATAAGGACAAAACATCCCTGGTTTACTAAATGAACTTAAATTTACTCTGTGTCAACAACTCTAAAAATACATTCATACCGTCAGAACAGAATGTTGACCTAATATATAACAGATGTCTCGAGTTCAATAACCTTTCTTAATCATTTCCATATATTCTAGTGTCTAGCACAATGCCTGGAACACCATGGTAAGTGCTTAAGATATATTTTTTTGAATTGATCAGAGGCAGAGTTGTCATTTTAAATGGAAACACATTGACTGTCTATCCAATAAATAAATATGTAATCTCAAAGCCCATGAATGTGATTAAAAGCTATACGATCAGAACTAAGTGTCTCTACAATGTCCCTATTAAAATCACTAGAGGGCTTTTAAATATATTAAGTGGAAACAATGAAAATATTAATATTTAATGATAGTGTGGCTATGGGAAGAAAATTAGATTCATATGACATATTCATAGGAGCATAATTAGAAAATATAGCTGAAAAGTAAAAATTCCTCTTCTACAAATCCACTTAAAAGAAAACTGAAGATACAGTTGAACATACAAAGATGTTCTCTACAAGTTTTTAATAATAATTAGAAGTTAAAAGCATATGTCCAATATAGAAAAACTAATATAATACATAATCATTCACTTTTCAAATATTCTGACAATTCAGGAACACAAAAGTGAGAAAAGCAAGTCTCATAAAAATACATATGATGATTTATATGTATATTTTAAAACTATACATATTGTGTGTTTGTGTGTGTGTGTGTGTGTGTGTGTTTACACATGTGTGTGTAGTCATCCCTCAGTATCCATGGGGAATTGGTCCCAGGACATCCTGATGCCTAAACTCATGAAAGTTCAGTATTTGCATATACCCTACACACATCCACCCATGTACTTTAGATCATCTCTAGATTATTTGAAATACTTCATAACAAATGTAAATGCTATTAAACAATTGTTATACTGTATTTTTTTAAAATTTCTGCTATTTAAAAAATTTGTCATTCAAAAATTTTTGATCTACTCTTAATTGAATCCTTTGATATGGAACCCACAAATATAGAGGGCCAACTGCATATAGAGATATGTGCAGTTTTGGTTATTTTTACATGAAATTCAGAAATCCCTTTAGTCTGAAGATTTTAATATAGGAATTATTGTCTCTATTATTTCTACCTACACATTTTCACTATTTTCTTCTACTAAAGCAGATATGGACATCCTGAGTATGTCCTCCATGTTTTATAACAATTCTCTCATAATTTTCATCTGTGTTTTTATTGTATGTTGCAGGTGGTTTTCCTTGACACCTATTTGCAGTCCTGATTTGTTCTTCAGTCATATCCACTGTTATTCAGTTATTCTGGTAAAGTCTTTAAAAATAAATTTACTGTATACTAAAACAAAAAAAAAAAATCTCCCAAATAAAATAACTTAAGGAATTATCCCAGGTCAAAGAATAAAACTTTGCAAGCCACCCCAGTATAGTCTATATGCCCCCATCCTAAACTTAGCCCCCCAAATAAACATTATCCTGGATTTTATGGTAATTATTCCCTTATGTTTCTAATTTTAATCACTCAGTATAACTTCTTAGACACCATAATTTAGTCTTATCCACTTAAAAATTTGTTATCTGCATCTACTAATTTCCCCCTTAGTCCCTACATTTTTCGGAAAATTTATCTGTTAAAGAGTCTGTGCCATCTGACTCAGTTTCCCACAGTCTGGATTTTGGTGACTGGGTATTACTGGTACACTTATGTTTATTTCCTTGTATTTGTTGCAAACTGGCAGTCAGATTCAGAAGCTTAATCAGATTCAGGTTAAATCCCTTTGGCAAGTCTACAGATAGTGTATGACAAAATCAAAAGATGCATATCATGTCTGCTTGTCTCTCATTTTGTGATCTTAACAGCAGTTTAGCATATATGTCTATTCAGTAACAGCTGTAAATGTAAATGTTCTAGTACTATGTTATATTCTACAATTTCTTCTTCATTTATTAGCTAAGAAGATTATTAAAAATTCCCTATTTGGTTATCTACTGGTAAAGGATGAAGAATTTAAAAATAAACTACTCTGGCACATTGACCATGTTGAGTTAAAAACAGTTGGAAAACAGCAGGTCAGGTGCAAGAGGATCATTCACTTTCCTTCTGCATTTTTCTTTTTTTAGTTCTTTTTTTTAATTTTAAAGATGTGGGGTACAATTCAGGATTAGGTATACCAGTGGTCATAGTACAGGCAAAGTTTAGGCTTCCTTTTGGTCACTACTCTGCCTGGTTTAAGATCAGGTACTCTTATTGATGTTGTAACTCCTCCCCCTCACCCCAGCAGTATCTCACTACTGCCAATCGCTTATAGGATTATGGCAAATGTACAGGGGCTGCTTATGTGTTAGAACATCTAGTACTCTGTTCTTTCTTTCAGATAAATCACTGAATATGATAGACTCTAAATCGATCCAAGTTGCTGTGAAGTTCATGTTAGTCCTTTTTATGGCTGCATAATATTCTGTTGTGTATATGTACTACATTTTTTTTTTTTTTTTTTGAGTTGGAGTCTCACTCTGTCACCCAGACTGGAGTGCAGTGGCCGCTCCCGGCCACCGCAGCCTCGGCCTGCTGGGCTCCGGCGATCCTTCTGCCTCAGCCTTCTGAGTAGCTGGAATTACAGGCATGCACCACCACGCCCAGCTGATTTTTTGATTTATTGTGGAGATGAGGTCTCGCTGCCCAGGCGGGTCTCGAACCTGCGGGCTCAGGCAATTCACTCACCTTAGCCTCCCAAAGGCGCGGGATTACAGGCTGAGCCACCGAGCCCGGCTATGTACTACATTTTTTAAACCATCAGTCCAGTTTTGATGGGCAGCATGGTTGGTTTCATGTATTTGCTATTGTGAATAATGCTGCAGTAAACATGAGTGTGCAGGTATCTTTCTTGTAGAATGATTTAAGTTCCTCCAGGTATATTCCCAGTAGGAGGGATAGCTGGAGCATATGGAAGGTCAATTTCTAGTTCTTTTAGAAATCACCATACTGTTTTCCAAAGAGGCTGCACTAGTTTGCATTCCCACCAGCAGTGTAGAAGCACTCCTTTTCCTCCACATCCTTGCCAGGATCTGTTGTTGTTTATTAATGATAGCCATTCTTACTGGGGGATAGGTGGTATCTCAATGTGGTTTTGATTTGCATTTCTCTGATGATAGTGAGGCTGAGCACTTCTTCATGTGTCTGTTGTCTGCCCATATATCTTCTTTTGAGAAGTGTCTATTCCTGACTTTTGCCCATTTTTTAGTGAGGCTGTTTTTTTCCTTTCGGCACATTTGAGTTCTTTACAGATCCTGGATGTTAGGCTTTGTCATATCTACAGTTGGCAAATATTTTTTCTTAAGTCTGTGAGCTGTCTCCCTGCTCTCTTGATGGTTTCTTTAGCTTTGCAAATGCTCTTCAGTTTGATGAGGTGCCAGTTGTCTATCTTATCTCTTATGGCATGGGCACTTGGGGTTTTCATCAGGAATTGGTTGCCAGTTCCAATTTCCATAAAAGTGTCTTCTGCATTTTCTAAGATTCTTATAGTTTGAGATTTTACGTTTAGGCCTTTGGTCCATTTAGAGTTGATTTTAGTGTATAATGATAGGGAGGGGTCCTGTTCAATCTTCTACATGTTTTCAGTCAGTTTTCCCAGCCATTTAATGAATAGGTTCTCCTCTCCCCAGTGGATGCTGGTTGGGGCTTTGTCAAAGATAATTTGGTTGAGAAATTGAGGTTTTGCTTCTGGAATCTCTATCCTGTTCCATTGGTCCATATGCCTCTCCTTGGACCAAACTGAGCTATTTTGATAACTGTAATCTTATAGTAAAGTTTAAAGTCTGGAAGTGTGATACCTTCCACTTTATTTCTTTTGCTAAGGATTATTTTAGCTATTCGTGGTCATTTATGTTTCCATATAAATGTCTGCATTGTCATTTCCAGGTCTCAGAAGAATGATGTTGGTAATTTAATGGGTATTGTATTGAATCTGTAGATGGCCTTTGGTAGGATAGACATCTTAACAATGTTGATTCTTCATATCCATGAACATGGAATCTTTTTCCATTGGTTTCTGTCTTCTTGGAGTTCCTTGAGAACTGTTCTGCAGTTTCATACTAAAGGTCTTTCACTTCTCTGGTTAGGAAAATGCCAAGGTATTTCTTTTTCTTTTCTTTTCTTTTTTTTTTTCTGGCTATTGTGAATGGGGTTGTGCGTTTTATTTGGTTCTCTGCCTGCTTGTTGCCAGTATATAAGAATGTGTTTATCTTTTGTACATTTATTTGGTACCCTGAGACTTTGCCAAAGTGTTTTGTCAGTGAAAGCAGGTTTTTGACATATTTTCTTAGGGTTTTGAAGTATAGGATCATATCATCAGCAAGGAGGGATAACTTGACTTCCTCTTTTCCTATGTAAATATCCCTGATTTTCTTCTCTTGTCTAATTGCTCTAGCTAGAATTTACAACACAATGTTGAACAAGAGGGGTGACAGTGGGTAGCCTTGTCTTGTTCTAGTTTTCAGGGGAAATGTCTCCAGCTTCTGTCCATTTAAGAATATACTAGCTGTGGGTTTATCATAGATGGTGTTTACTATTTTGAAGTACATTCCTTCTATGCCTAGGTGTTTGAGGGGTTTTATATGGAAGGGATGTTAGATTTTATCAAAGCTTTTTCTGCATCTAATGATATAATCATGTGGTTCTTGTTTTTACACCTATTAATGTATTTAATCACATTTATGGTCTTAGGGATGTTGAATCAGCCCTGCATTCTGAATATGAAGCCTACATGGCCTTCATGGATGATTTTTGAGATGTATCCAATTTGCTAGAATCTTGTTGACAATTTCTACATCTATGCTCATTAGTGATATTGGCTTGTAGTTCTCTTTCTTTGTTGGATCTTTACTCAGTTTGGGTATCAGTGTAATGTTAGCTTTGTAAAATGATTTGGTGAGAATTCTATTTTTCTCAATTGCCTTGAATACTTTCAATAGGATTGATATCAGCTCTTCCTTGTACATTTTGTAGAATTCCACTGGAAAGTCATCTGGTCAAGGGCTTTTCTTTTGTAGGTAGTTTTCTTATGACAGAATCCATTTTCTGGGTTGTTATTGGTCTATTTAGTGTCTCAATGTCTTCTTGTTTCAACCTTGGATGGTTGTGTGATGTCAGAAAGTCCTCTGCTTCATTTAGGTTATCAAGCTTGTGTCTTTATAGGTGTGCACAGTAATCTTTGATAATCTTTAATTTCTTCAGGGTCCATTGTGATTTGATATTTTGTATTTGTGACTGTATATATTTGGGTTTTTCTTCTCTTTTCCTTGGTCATTCTGGCTAAGACTCCATCAATCCTGCTTTTCAAAGAACAAGCTTTTTGCTTTGTTGATTTTTTTCTATGATATTTCTGTCTTCAATGTCCCATATTTGTGCTTTTACTTTGGTGATCTGGATTTTTTCTGCTAAAGTTAGGGTTTGGGTGGTCTTGTCTTTCCAGCTCCCTAATGTGATTCGTTAGGCTGTTAACTTGTGTTCTTTCCATTTTCTTGATGTGTGTTCATAGAGATATAAATTCCCCTTAGAACTGTTTTCATGGCATCCCAGAGGTTTTGGTAAGATACTTCTTCATTTTCATTTGTTCCCAGGAATCTTTTAATTTCTATTTTGATTTTTGTTTGGCTCAGTTGTCATTCAGCATCATGCTGTTTAGTGTCCATGTCTTTATGGGTTCTGGGAAAATTTTGTTGGTGTTAATATTTACTTTTATTCCACTGTGGTCTAAGAAGATGCATGGTAGTATTTCAATCTTATGAAATTTGTTTATGCTTAATTTATGGCTGAGGATGTGATCAATCTTGGAGTACATTCCATGTGGTTAAGAGTAGAATGTATATTATGTGGTTGTTGGGCGGAGTATTCTGTAAGTATCTATTAAGCCCCTTTGGTCGAGCATCAAGTTGAGGTTCTGGATCTCTTTGTTGATTTTTTGCATCAATGATCTATCTAGGGTTGTGAGTGGAGTATTTAAGTCCCCAGCCATAACAGTGTTAGAGTCAATATCTTTTTTTAGTTTGCTTAGTAGCTGCTTTATAAATGCTGGTGCTTCTGTATTGGTTGCATATATGTTTAGGATACATATTTCTTGTTGATGGATTGAAACTTTATCATTATGTAGTGTCCTTCTGCATCTTTCTAAACTTTTAATAGCTGAAAGGTTGTTTTGTCTGATATTAAGATCGCAACTCCTATCTTCTTTTGTGGTCTATTTGCTTGGAAACTCGTTTTCCATCCTCTGAGTCTGTGTGCCTCCCTTGTGGTGAGATGAGTTTCCTAGATGCAGCAAATTATTGGGTCACGGATTTTTGAAATCCAGTTTGCCATTCAGTGTCTTTTCGGTGGTGCATTTGGTCCAATGATATCCAGTTGATTATTGAATTGTGATTGTTTATCTCCATCATGAGATTCTTATGGAAGTTTTTTCTTTGTTTATTTTCTTTTACCTTTTGGGTTGATGTATGTGTTTTCAATTTGTGTGTGTTTTCAATTTGCAGTCACGATGTATTCTCTGTTAATTCTGTGTTCTGCAGTTCTCTTGGGAAGCGCGTGGTCACTCTTTCCCCCCCCCCCTTTCTTCTGAGCTTAATATCTTTTAAAGCATATCCTGCAGAACTGGTCTGGAAGTTGCATAATCTCTTAGGGATTGGAGGTCATGGAAGGATTTTAATTATCCATCGCTAATGAAGCTGAGCTTGGCTGGATATAAAATTCTTGCTTGAAAACAAATGAAAATGAATAAACATCTTACCAAAATCTCTGGGATGCCCTGAAAGCTGTAGTAACAGGGGAATTTATATCCCTACAAATATGCATGAAGAGAATGGAAGGAACAGAAATTCACAACCTAAAAGCCACCTAAAGAAGCTGGAAAAGCAAGACCACAAAAACCCTAATTTCAGCAGAAGAATCCGGAACACCAAAATAAAAGCCCAAATCCAGGACATAGAAGACAAAAATATAATACAAAAAAATCAATGAAACAAAAAGCTGGTTCTTCGAAAGGATAAACAAGATCAATGGTCCCCTAGCTAGACTGACCAAGAAAAAATGAGAAAAAAACCAAATAAGCACAATCAGAAACACAAAAGATGAAGTCACATCTGACCCTGAAGACATACAAAAGCTCATTAGAGACTACTACGTACACTTGTATGGAAACAAACTTGAAAAACTCAAGGAAATGGAGGACTTTCTGATATCACACAACCTACCTAGGTTGGAACAAGAAGAAATTGAGGCCCTAAATAGACCAATAACAATCAAGAAAATCAACTACGTAATAAGAAAACTTCCTACAAAAAAAAGCCCTGGTCCAGATGGCTTTCCAGCAGAATTAGGAAAAGAGGAAGTCAAGTTATCTCTCTTTGCAGATGATATGATTCTGTACCTTGAAAACCCAAGAGAATCTGTCAAAAGCCTCCTTACATTGATAAAGGCCTTTGGCAAAGTCTCAGGATACAAAATAAATGTACAAGACATTTAAGGAGGAGCTGATACCAATCCTACTAAAGGGATTCCCAGCGACTGAAAAAGATGGAACTCTCCCCAAATCATTTTACGAAGCCAACATCACATTGATATCCAAGCCAGGCAAAGATCCAACAAAGAAAGAGAACTACAAGCCAATATCTTTGATGAACACAGATGCTAAAATTCTCAACAAGATCCTAGCAAACCGGATTCAGCAATACATCTCAAAAATCATCCACCTCAAAAATCATCCACCATGACCAAGTAGGCTTCATTCCTGGGATGCAAGGCTGGTTCAACATTCGTAAAACCATAAATGTAATTAAATTCATCAACAGATGTCAAAACAAAAACCACATGATCATTTCATTAGATGCAGAAAAAGCTTTTGAAAAAATCCAGCACCCCTTCTTGATAAAAACCCTTGAACATCTAGGCATATGAGGAACATACCTCAAAATAGTAAAAGCCATCTACGAGAAACCCACAGACAGCATACTCCTAAATGGACAAAAATTGGAACCAATTCCCCTGAAAACTGGAACTAGACAAGGATGCCCACTCTCACCCCTCCTGTTTAACATAGTATTGGAAGTCCTGGCTAGAGCAATCAGAGAAGAGGAGGCAATCAGGGGTATCCAAATAGGCAAAGAGGAAGACAAGTTATCTCTCTTTGCAGATGATATGACTGTGTACCTTGAAAACCCAAGAGAATCTGTCAAAAGCCTCCTTACATTGATAAAGGCCTTTGGCAAAGTCTCAGGATACAAAATAAATGTACAAAAGGCAATCACATTTCTCTACACCAATAATAAACAAACAGAAACCCAAATAAAAAACACAATTCCATTCACAATAGCCACAAAAAAATGAAATACCTTGGCATCTTTCTAACCAGAGACGTGAAAGACCTTTACAATGAAAATTACAAAACACTGCTCAAAGAAATCAAAGATGACACAAACAAGTGGAAAAATATCCCATACTCATGGATTGGAAGAATCAGCATTGTGAAGATGTCCATCTTACCTAAGGCAATCTACAAATTCAATGCAATACCCATCAAATTACCAGCAACATTCTTCTCAGACCTAGAAAAAACAACACAGGAATTCATATGGAAACACAAACATCCAAGAATAGTCAAAACGATCCTCAGCAAAAAAAACAAAGCAGGTGGTATCACATTACCAGACTTCCAATTTTACTATAAAGCTACAATCATCAAACCAGCTTGGTATTGGTACAGGAACAGGCATATAGATCAATGGAATAGAATTGAGATTCCAGAAGCAAAACCTCAATTTCTCAACCAACTCATCTTCGACAAAGCCCCCACCACCTACCACTGGGGAGAGGAGAACCTATTCAGTAAATGGTGCTGGGAAAACTGGCTGACCACATGCAGAAGACTGAAACAGGACCCCTATCTATCCCTATGCACAAAAGTTAACTCCAAATGGATCAGAGACCTAAATGTAAAACCTCAAACCATAAGAACCTTAAAAAGGAAGGAAATACCCTCATGGAAATCAGAACTGGCATCCAATTCCTGAACAAAACCCGAAACCCACAAGTCATAAGAGAGAAGATAGACCTTATTTTATATATATATATATATATGAGAGAAGTGGGACCTTATTAAACTGACAAGCTTCTGCAAAGCAAAAGAAACCATCGAGAGAGCAGGGAGACAGCCTACAGACTGGGAAAAAGTATTTGCCAATTCCAGGTCTGACAAAGGCTTAACATCCTGGATCAACAAGGAACTCAAACATGCTGAAAAGAAAAAAACAAACAACCCCATTATAAAATGGGCAAAAGATATGAACAGACACTTCAAAAAGGAAGACATCCCAGCAGCCAACAGACACATGAAGAAATGCTCAACCTCACTAATCATCAGGGAGATGCAAATCATAACCACATTGAGATACCACCTAATTCCAGTCAGAATGGCAATCATCAACAACTCAAAAAATAACAGCTGTTGGAGAGGGTGTGGTGAAAAGGGAACACTTCTACACTGTTGGTGGGAGTGTAAACTAGTGCAACCTCTGTGGAAAGCAGTGTGGCGATTCCTAAAAGCTCTAAATATCAACCTCCCATATGACCCCGCAATCCCCATCCTGGGAATATACCCTGAAGAACACAAATCACTCTATAAAATAGATACCTGCACACGTATGTTTATCACAGCGTTGTTCACAATAGCAAGAACCTGGAAACAACCATGCTGCCCATCAAAAGAGGACTGGATTAAAAAAATGTGGTACATGTACATGATGGAATACTACACAGCCATAAAATAGAACAAAATCATGAATTTCGCAGCAACCTGGATGGAACTACAGTCTATAATACTGAGTGACCTTTCACAGAAACAAAGATCTGAGTATCATATGTTCTCACTCATATAATGGACCTTGAACATCCAATGTAATACTATAAGAAAATGACTGACGGTACTGGGAAACTATGGGGGGGGAGGGGGATGGGATTAAGAGTCGCAAATATCTGTCTGGGGATGGGGAAACACCTCTTATCAACAGGGTGCCTGAATGAAACATAATTGTACACCTAACCCTTAACTGTACCCCACAAAGTCATAATAAAAGATATTGATTAAAAAAAAATTCCGATGTGGAAATAAAGGTGCATTGCTGTTCCAGTAAAAAAAAAAAAAAAAAAAAAAATTCTTGGTTGAAATTATTTATCTTTGAGGACTTTGAGTACTGGACTCCAATCCCTTCTAGCTTGTAGTGCTTCTGCTAATATATCTGCTGCTATTCTGATTGGTTTTCCCCAGTAAGTAGTGCGACCTTTCTCTCTTGCTGCCTTTAGGAATTTTTTCTTTTGTGCCTACTTTGTGTAGGTGAATTACTATGTGTCTAGGGGTGGGTCGTCTCCTTTGATATCTTGCAGGGATTCTCTGTATCTCTTGTGTTTGGATAGTCATATCTTTGGTGAGATGAGGAAAGTTATCTTGGATAAACTCCTGGAATACTTGCTCCAAGGTGTTCTCCATTTCCCTTTCTTCTTCTGGAATACCAGTCAGGCATAAGTTTGGCCTCCTGGTATAATCGCACATCTCTTGGAGGCTTTGTTCTTTCTTTCTATGTTTTTTCTTTTTTCTTTTGCAGATAGGGTTAAATTCATGCTTTGGTCTTCAAGTTCTGAGATTATTTCTTCTGCTTGATGAATTCTGCTTTCCTTACTTGTCATCTTGTCATTTACTTCCTGGACAAAATTTTGTATGACCAAAATCTCTGTTACAAGTTCTTTCAGTGTTGCATCTTGTCTTGCTTGAAACTCATTCACTCTTTCCATCCATTCTCTAATCCCCATTGTATTCTGGGGCCAGTTGTTGATAACTTCTATTGTTTGAGCTCTGAGGTCTGATTTTTCAAGTGTTTTCTCTTTGTAACACTGGGAGTTATCTATGTTCTTTTATTGACTTTCTTCATTTGTAATAGATCTCTTTCTTTTCTATTTAGTTCCATTATTCAGTGGCAGTGGGGAAGGCTTTCACTTCTGATATTTGCGCAGCCCTGCATTGTTCCCTGATCAGGGCTCTGAATTTGTTCTATTTTGAAACAGGACTGTGAGTGGGAAGCTTTGTTGTCTGTCTCTTGTAGTTTTGAGAGTCGAAAAATGTGGAGGATGGGGAACTAGGATTCAGAAACTACCTGCAAATCACAATGTTCACTGATTGTAGTATGGTAGCCTGAGACCTACTCCCCACCACCACTCTATATGAAGATGCAATGGGTATTGTGTGCATCCCAATCCAACGTACAGTAATAGCAATGTGGAGAACAGAGAAAACTAAAATGAAATAAGATGGACACAAATTTAAAAAAATAAAAGTCCAGGCTTGGTGGCTCAGCCTGTAATCCCAGCACTTTGGGAGGCCGAGGTGAGTGGATTGCCTGAGCCCGCGGGTTCGAGACCCATCCAGGAAACTTGGCAAGACCTCGTTTCTTCAATAAATCATAAAAATTAGCCAGGCATGGTAGTGCATGCCTGTAGCTCCAGCTACTTGGAAGGTTAAGGTGAAAGGATCACCGGAGCCCAGCAGGTTGAGGCTGTGGTGGCTGGAAGCATGCCACTGCACTCTAGTCTGGGAGACAGAGTGAGACTCCAACTCAACCAAAAAAAAAAAAAAAAAGAAAAGAAAAAACAATTAAACACATACATACATACATGCCAAAACAAACTGGAATAACAACAAAGCAAAACAAAATAAAAACAGAAAACCAAACACATACACAGACACACACACACACACACACACACACACACACAAATCAAAATGAAAGAAGTAAAAGAGAAAAGAAAAAAGAAAAGAAAAAATGGAATTCAAATCAAAACCTCACCCATGTATTCACAAACACACTAAGTTTAAAAAAAGAGAAAAAAAGTAAAAGAAACAAAGTAACTGAAAGATGAACACTTAATCCTTCACAAACACACATAAGCAGAAAACAAAAAATGAAAGGAAAAAAAGGTTTCGAGAGGATGCAGATTGAACCCTCTGATGCACAAAGGAAAACTATTTAAAAATTTAGAAACAATTAAAAAGAAACCTGCCCTCTTGTGGCAGGTTCTGTGGTTGTTCCTCTCAGCTGTCCCTCTGCTGTCTCCTGCAGAGCGTGGCCTCATTCACAATCTCCCCAGTGTCCGGTCCAGGATAGGAGGAGGGGGTGGTGGGTCTTCAGTCATCCCTTCCCACTCTCGTATGGTCTGTGGGATCCTCTCCAATGGGGAGGCACAGGATTGTCTCTTCTCCAGGTACTGGTGGGGGGACACTCCAGCCAGGTTTATCTCTAATCCCCATTGTACTCTGGGGCCAGTTTTTGGTAACTTCCATTGTTTGAGCTCTGAGCAGAGTCCTCCTAGGTTCAGCTGCGTGGCTCTGACATTCAGAGGATTGCTGGGGAGAAGGGAGTTGGGTCACAGCCCCAGATACACCACTGATCTCTTTGGGGGTCTTCCTTGTGCTTTTCTTACCATATTCTTTGTCCCAAGGCTGAATCAGGGTGGGGTTGGGGTGCCTGAGACTCAGCACTCGTCCTGCCCCTCTGGAGTTTGTGTTTTCAGGATATTCCCTCTGGGTCACAATCAAACCCTGAGTAGTTAATCCACAGGTCACAGAGATAGGCTCGAGTCTATTGCTCTGTAGTGAGCAAGGAGGAGCACTTTCCTGCTCCGTTTTCAAGATGGTGGCAGGTGATTCTTTCATCTTCTCCAGTGAGGCTCTGACTCTGGGCTCCCTTCCTGTTCTCCCTCTGCAGCCCTTGCTGCCAGTGTCCAGTCCAGCTGCAGTGGTGAGGCAGAACCTGGAGACAGCAGTCTCTCCTAGCAGCTTCTTCCTGGGAAGAGCTTTGTTGAGTTTTTAAAAATGATGCTTGGTTTCTGCATCCCAGGAAGCACTAGAGACAAAACAGAGCAGCTGCAGCACCAGCCTCTTCACCAGGAGAGTCCTAGCCACTTGCTCCTGGGTCCACACTCATTCAGGCAGCCACACACCCACTTATTCACCAACATGTACACAAAATTTTCCATATACTCACTAAACTCACACTGGGACTCACTTAGTCCAACTGGCTCTGCCACCATCTTCCTGAGAATCCCCTTCTGTTTCTTAAAAGCATATGTGAAAGATGCTCTCCTCATACCAGAAGAAAAGCAACATTTTTATCACTAAATAAGGAAAACTGAGTCCAAAAGATTTACAGAAATTGTTAAAATAACTTTTACCTTTTAAGCCTCCCCACATAATTTTGTTGCATTTTCACAACTTACTTTTTTTTTTTGTCCAAGTCAGTGTACAAGTCATTGACTCTCTGATTCTTTGGGTCTTCATTACTTTATGAAGACATCCATGCCATGTAAAATTTGTATCAAATAAATTTGAGTTCTTCTCTTATGTCGATCTGTCTTACACCAATTTAATTCTCTGGTCCAACTGAAAAGAAATCCTAAAAGGGAATATAGGGGGTTTCAAGATAGCTAACTATGTGTATCCAGCACTCCCCTCCTCCACAAACAAGGACCAAATTAGTGAATAAATAACCACATATCAAATACAACATCTAAGAGAGAAAACTGGAATTCAGCATGGAAGTGACGGAATTTCTAAGGCATGAGAGGAGAGACGTGAAGCAGCTGGCTCAACTGGGATCAGCTTCGAGACAGGAGAAACCCCCTAAGTCAGGGAAAAGGTAAGCAAGAGATCCCAAACAATACAAACCCCCATTGCAGACTTCAGCAATCCTACCCACAGAAAAGTCTAACAGCACTAGCAGGACCTAGAACTAGTACAAGCAGTTGCCTGAAGTCCATGTGACAGCACTGTTCTAGAGAAGGAGTTTGTGCTGGGTCCCATGCACTCCCTCCAACCCAAAAAACCAAGCAGTTGCAGCATGGCACCATTTTGAGGGCCCAACACCTAGAAGACTACATCCTTCCCCAGGACCCAACAGCCCCTGTATCTCCATATCCTTGAAGCCAGATGACATCCTCCCCCATGTCCACCTAAACAGTACCGGCATCATGACACCAGCTGAATCCAGTGGTGTGACCTGCCCAGAACTCTAGAGCATGCAGTGTCCTAAAGCCCAAGGAACAGGCAGTACAGTACCTAGAGAGGCTGCCCCGGGACAAAGATAGCCAAAGATGTGCACCCCAAAGCCTGACAGCTGCTTTCTAGCAGCCATTGCCACTGAAAACAACCTCACATCACCCTGCCCAGCAGAAGAGCTGATGCTTACCTATACACACCTTCATGGAGTCTGGGTACCAGTCCACCCAGTCACCATCCCAGAGCCTAAAAACAGACCCAGCCCACCCACTGCCACCACTGCCCGAGTACTTCATCCAAGACTCTGAAGATCAACCCGCCCACCCCACCACCACAACTAGTGCTCCTGTGTACCATTGGGAAGCCCGAAGACAGGCCTGGCCACCCACTGCTGCTGCCAGCACCCAAATGCAGGGGCCAACAGATTGACCCATACCACCTTCCACCACCAGTGCCTGCATGCACCAATAGGGGACTTAAGGACACGTCTGCTCCACCCACTGCCATCAGTGCCCAAGCATACTGTCTGGGGGCTTGGGACTCAACCTAGCCTGCCCACCACAGCTTGTACCCATGTACACCTTTGTAAGGCCTGAAAACAGGCTGCCCTGGCCCCGCCACTGACACTGGTGCCTGTGCATGTCTTCCAAGGGCCCAAGTACAGAAACACACAGCACCCACACACACCCCAGGGACCTAGGAGTCAACCCACCCCATCTTCATCCACCAGTATCCATGTACTCTTCCTGAGAAACTGAGGATGGGCACACCAGTTCTTCCACCATCACTGCTGCCAGCATCTACCAGCGTTCACCTTCTAGAGGTCTGTTGACTTGCCTGCCTAGTCTACCACAGTAACAGTAACCCACACATGTGCCACCTAGGCCCAAGGGTTGTCTTACCATTACTACTGCCATTGCCAACCCCACACAGGCCACTCAGGGAGCCAAGGACCCCTGCCATTGTGAGTACCCAACTAAGGCTCAAGTATTGACCTGCCTTAACTCACTGACTACAACCACTGTCTACATACACCACCCCAGAGACCTGAAACAGCATGTTTGGCCTACCACTGTCACCACTGGGGCCTGATGTCCCAACAAAGCCTCACCACAGCCACAACAGACTAGAAATCACAAACACCAATGATGTTGATTATAGCAAAAGAAATCACAGAGATTAAACTGCACACACCTGTAATAAAAAACAAAGTGTCTTACTAAATAAACACTATAGATACAGCTATAAGAAAAAGCACTTCCCTATGAAAGCCAGCCAAAAAAGTTGGAAGACATGACAGTTACATCAGATGCATGAGTATCAACATTAAGAACACATAAGACATTTAAAAAAATAAAAGTATGACACCTCCAAATAAACACAATAATTCTCCAGCAACAGACCTCAACAAAAAAGAAGTCTATGAAATGCCTTAAAAAAGAATTCAAAATGACATTTTAAAAGCTCAGCAAGATACAGGAGAACACAGATAAACCATACAAAGATATCAAGAAAACAATTCATGATCTGAATGAAAAAATTCAACAAAGAAATCAATATTTTCAAAAACAACTCAATAGAAATCCTGGAACTGAAGAATTCAATGAATAAAATAAAATAGGTGACCACAAGTGTCAACAATAGACTAGATCAAGTAAAAGAAACAATTTTTAAATTTGAAAAAGTTATTTTAAAATAACCTAGTCAGATAAAAATAAAGAATAAAAAGGATGAAGAAAGCCTACGTGACATATGAAACACCACAAGCAACAAAATATTCAAATTTTGGGCATTCCACAGAAGAAAAGATAGGCAAAGGCACAGAAAACGTAACAAAATGATAGCTGAAAACTTCCCAAGTCTTGTAAGAGATAAAGACATCCAGATACAGAAAGATCAAAGTTACCCAGATAGATTGGATTCGAAAATGTCTCCAAGACACATTATAATCAAACTGTCAAAAGACAAAGACAAAAAGATAATGCTAAAAGCAGCAAGAGAAAAACATCAAAACTCACATAAGGGAATCCCCATGAGACTAAAAGTGGCATTTTCAGAAGAAACTTTACATTACAGGCCAGGTGGAAAAATGATTATATTTTTAAAGTGCAGAAAGAAAAAACTGTCAGTCAAAAATACTATATGAAGTAAAGCTATCCTTCAAAAATAAAGGGAAATAGTCTTCTCAAGACAAGCAAAAACTGAAGGATTCATCATCATTAAACAGTTTAAGGAAATGCTTAAGGAAGTCATAGATCTGAAAGTGAAAGGAAAATGCTGACCATCATGAAAACACACTAATGTATAAAACTCACTTATAAAGCAGGCATAAAAATGAGGGGAAAAAAGAACTCAAATGTTACCACTATAGAAAACCACTAAACTGTAATACGATAATAGAGAAAGGAAGAGACAAAGGATATACAAATAACTAGAAATTAACAATTAACAAAATGACAAGAATAAGCCCTCACCTATCAATAATGACCCTAAATGTAAACAGACTAAATTCCCCCTTAAAATAAATAAATAAATAAATAAATAAATAAATAAATAAATAAATTTGGTATATGAGGGGGGCCCCAAAAAAACTCAGAATTATTTTTTGGAGTGTGGGTACCTTTTGGTACTGGCTTTACCCACTAGGCAAGTGTTCTAGGAAGCCGTCAGCATCAGTGTACTAGTTAGTGTTGTTATGAGAGGCTACGTTCACTTTCAGTAAATTTTTTGGAGATTTTTTTCAATGTGTTTACCAATTTTACATGGGTGACTTATGAGTGCACCTGCCCACATTGTGCAGTATTCAGCAGTTTTTGAAGAAAAATGGCAAGACCCCCCATACCCCACCCTCCCTATTCACCCAATCTCGCCCCAAGCAATCTTTTTTTCTTTCTCTGCATGAAAAAAATTCCCCAAATGAAAACGTTTTGCCAGTGTGGAAGAGGTGAAACAAAAAACAGCAGAAGCACTAAAAGGCATCAAAATTGGTGAGTTCAAAAACTATTTTTAGTGGGATAGGTGTCCCAATAGGTGTATTGTCTTTGCTTAGTACAGACACCCAATGAGTATAGTGCACTACTGCCCAGAAATCCTGTGCTCAAGCAATCCTTCTGCCTCGATACAGGTACTTTGAAGGTGACTGAAGTATAAACATGTAAAAAAAATGTAAAAATACACAATTTTTTATAAATAAGTTCAAGGTTTTGGGGGGAGCCCCTCACATATATACAATGGAATACTATTCAGTCATTAAAAGAATGAAATTCTGCCATTTGTAGCACATGAATGAAACTAGAATAAACTAGGCATAGAAAGACATATATCACATATTCTCACTCATATGTGAAAGTTAAAAAAATGAATCTCGTAAAGGTAGAGAATAGAATGATGTTACCAGAGGCTAAGAAAATTGGGTAAATGAAGACAGGTTGGTCAATGGGTGCAAACATATAGTTAGATAGAAGGAATAAGTTCTAGTGTTTTCAACAGCACAGTAGGATAACTACAGTTAACAACAATATATTGCATATTTCAAAACAGCTAGAAGATCTGAAATGTTCCTAACACAAAGAAATGATTAAGTGTTAAGATGATGAATATCCTAAATACCCTGATTTGATCATTACACATTGTATGTATCAAAATGTCACATGTACCCCATAAATATGTAAAACTATTATGCATTAAGAAGACAATTTTTTTTTAAATAGGATGATTCTGTCTCACTGTCCAACCAGATTATAGAAGAAAAAGCATTATTAATGTTTAATTCTGATTCTCATGATATTTTTTACCTGTTATGTTTCCCAAATGGGTTGGTAGCCCTCCTTAGGCAACCTGGTGGTCCCCCACTCCCAGGAAGTCACCATACTAATACCAAACTTAGTACAGACACCCAATTAGCATAGTACACTTACAACCCAGAAATCCTGTGCTCAAGCAATCTTCCTCCCTCAAACTCCCAAGTAGCTGGTACCTTCTACTGCATCCAGCTATAAATTTTTTTTTCCAAAGAAAACATACATATGGGCAACAGGTTATGAAAAGGTGCTCAACATCACTATTTATCAGAAAAATACAAATCAAAACTATAATGAGATTATCACCTCAAAACTATTGGGATGGCTGCTATCAAAAAGACAAGAGATAACCAAGTGTTGGTAAGGGTGTAGAGAAAAGACAGTCCCTGTACACTATTGATGGGAATGTAAATTAACATAGACATTATGAAAAACAGTGCAGAGGCTTCTCAAAAAATTTAAACAGAACTGCCATACAATCCAGCAATCCCACTTCTGGGTGTATATTCAAGGGAAATTAAATCAATATCGCAAAGAGATATCTGCACCCCCCACATTCATCCACAATAGCCAAGATGTGGAAACAATGTAAATGTCTGTCAATAAACTAATGGATAAAGAAAATGCAGGGCATGGTGTGTATATATACAACAATATATTATTCAGGGGCAAAAAAATGAGATGTTGATAAAGAATATATACTTTCAGTTATAAGATAAACAACTTCTGGGAATCTAATGTACAGCATGTGTGCTGATGAATGTGTTAATTTGATAATCATTACATAATGTATACATATATATGATCATCATGCTGTATACCTTGCACATATATAATCTTTGTCAAGTATTTTAAAATTAAACAAAAATGCTTTATTCTGTCTTCAATTTTCGGGAAGACTTCATATAGCTCTGGTACAATTTCATACATAAACATTATGCAGAATTCTACAGGGATGCCATCTGAGACTGGAATTTTCTTTATGGGAAGGTGTTCAACTAAATATTAATTTTATTTACATATGGCTATGTAGATGATCTATTTCTTCTTCAGAGAGCCCTAGTAATTTATGTCCTTCAATGATTTTGTATATTTCATCTAATTTTTCAAATTTACCGGCATTAAGTTGTTCACAATACTCCCTCGTTCTCTCTCATTCTCTTCTTCTCCCTCTCCCCACTTCCTTTATCTTCCTCTCTTCCTCTTCCCTCTCTCTCTGTCCCTGTTTAGTTTTTCATTTATTTCTACCCTGATCTTCATTCTTTCCCTTTTTCTACTTACTTTGTCATTCATTTGCTTTTCTTTCTCCATTTTCTTAAGGTGGATGCTGAGGTCACTGAGGGCATTCTTTTCTAATATACACATTTTGACTAAAAATTTCCCTCTAAATACTGCTTTAGCTGAATCCTACAAATTCTAATATACACTGTTCTCATTTTTATTAAGGTCAAATATATCTTTTTCCCTCTTTTCTTTTTTGACTCATGGATTAATTAGAAGTATGTACATTCTATATTTTGGGGGACTTTCCAGATGTTTCTTTCATTGATTTCTAACTTAATTCTACTGTAGTCAAACAATATACTTTGTATAATGCGAATTTTATTAATTTCATTAATTCCTTCTGCCCCCAAAAATTCCTTTGACATTTCTTGTAGTTCATGTCTGATAGTGGTAAAGTCTTTCAGTTTTTGATGTTTGAAACATCTTTATTTTGTCTTCATTTTAAAAACATAATTCACTGGGTATCGAATTCTAAGATTTTCTTTCCCCTTTTGCTTTGTTTTCTCATTTACATTGTTTCTGATGACAAACCTGTTGTCATCTTTATTTTTTAATCTCCTAACTACTTTTGAGTAAATTGATTGTGAAGTGCCATTTTTAAAAATTTTTTTATGATCAATATTTATTTTGATATTGTGGGGTACAGTTAAGGGTTAGGTATACAAATATGTGCCATTTTTTATTATGACATGTATTCTTTCTGTTTCTTCTGCTTGAGAGTTCATTAAACTTCTTTCATCTGTTGGTTTATAGTTTTCATAAAATCTGAAAATTTTTTCAGCCATTATTTATTTAAATATTTTATATATCTTCTGTCCTTGTGGGATACTCAAAATTACATGTATTTAGGCTGCCTGAAATTGTCTCACAGCTAATTGATGCTCATCTCACGAGTCTGGCTTTTAAATCTCTTTTGAGCTTCATTTCAGAGAGTTTCTATCACTACATCTTTAAGTTCACTAGTCTTTTCCCTTTCTATCTTCATTCTTCCATTAATCCCATCCAGTGTATATTACATCCCAGATGTAGTTTTCATCTCTAGAAACTAAACTTGAGTATTTTTTATATCATCCATTCCTCCAGCTAACTTATTGGATGCACTGAATACAGTTATGACAACCACTTTAATGTCCTTGTTAGCTAATCCCAATTATCTGCATCAGTTCAGTATTGATTTCAAATTATTAATTCTTCTACTTGTTTTAAAAATCATACTTGGGTGCTGTTTCTATATTTTATTGGAGTTATAGGGTACAAGTGAGAATTTGCTAAGTAAGTAGACTGTATACAGGTAAAGTCTGGGCTTCTAGCTGGGCCACTCTCCCTTTGGTAGTAGACCAGGTAACCATTGTGTTGCTACGTGCCCCCCTCCCTACTCCCTCCTTTCATCCCCTAGCAAAGCCCAGCATCCCTCCCTACTCCCTCCTTTCATCCCCTAGCAAAGCCCAGCATCTGCAAGCTACACTTGTGCTAGTGAGACTAATATTCAGGGCCTGCTTATGAGTGAGAACATGTAGTATTCAGTTCTTTGTTTCTGTGGTGGTTCACTTAGTATGATGGTCTCCAACTGCACCCAAGTTGCTGCAAAGGCACCCAAGTTGCTCAAAGATTCTTACAGTTTGAGGTTTTACATTTAACTTCTTGATCCATTTTGAGTGGATTCTTGTATATGGTGATAGGTAGGGGCCCAGTTTCATTCTTCTGCATGTGGCTAGCCAGTTTTCCCAGTACCATTTGCTAAATATGGTAATTTTTGTACTTCTTCATAACTGCATAATATTCCATTGTGTATATGTACTACATTTTCTTTATCCAGTCCACTTTAGATGGGCATCTGAGTTGGTTTTTGCTATTGTGAATAGTGTGGCAATAAATGTGCAGGTAGGTGTCTTTTTCAGTAGAGCAATTTATGTTCCTCTGGGTATATTCCAAGGAGAGGGATTACTCGATCACATGGAAGGTCAATTTTTAGTTCTTTGAGAAATCATCACACTGCTTTCCACAGAGATTGAACTAGCTTACATTCCTACCAACATTATAAAAGTGTCCCCTTTTCTCCATTGTTTTTTGACTTGGTAATGATTGTGCCATCCTTATTGTTTTGGTTGTAGTTTTGATTTGCATTTCCCTGTGATTTGATTAGTGAGGCTGAGCAGTTTTTCATAGTCTGTTGGCTGCCTGTATGTCTCTGAGAGGTACCTGTTCATGGCCTTTGCCTTCTTTTTAATGGGATTGCTTATTCCTTTCAGTTCTTTGAGCTCCCTGTAGTTCCTGGATGTTGGGCCTTTGTCAGATGCACAGCTAGCAAATATTTTTTCCTATTTTGTGAGCTGTCTCATTACTCTCTTGATGGTTTCTTTTTGTTCTGCAAAAGTTTTCAGTTGGACAAGGTCCCACCCGTCTATTTGCGTTTTTGTTGCATTTGCTTTTGAGGACTTAACCATGAGTTCGTTGCCTATTCCAACATCCAGAAGGGTGTTCCCTACTTTAAGATTCTTACAGTTTGAGGTTTTACATTTAACTTCTTGATCCATTTTGAGTGGATTCTTGTATATGATGATAGGTAGGGGCCCCGTTTCATTCTTCTGCATGTGGCTAGCCAGTTTTCCCAGTACCATTTGCTAAATATGATTTCCTTTCCCCAAAGATTTTTACTGATGGCTTTGTTAAAGATTAGTTGGTTGAGAGACCATGCTTTTATTTCCAGAATCTATGTCTTCATCTACTGGTCTATGTGCCTATTCCTGTATCAATGCCATGCCATTTTGGTTATAGTAGCCTTGTAATATGGTTTAACATATAGAAAGGTGATACTTTCAGATTTGTTCCTTTTACTGAGGATTGCTTTGGTTATTTGTGCTCTTTTTTGCTTCCTTATAAAATTCTGTACTGTGTTTACTAGGTCTGTGAAGAATGATATTGGCAAATTAACGGGCATTGCATTGAATCTATAGATAGTTTTGGATAGGATGGACATCTTGACAATATTGATTCTTCTGATCCATGAGCATGAAATGATTTTCCATTTGTTTGTATCATTCTTGATTTCTTTGAGCAGCATTTTGTAGTTCTCATTGTCTCTCACATCTCTGGTTAAATGGATGCCAAAGTATTTTTGTGTGTGTGGTTATTGTGAATGGAATTGTGTTTTTTATTTGGTTCTCAGCCTGCTAGCTGTTGATGTACAAAAATGCAACTGTCTTTTGCACACTGATTATTGCATCCCAAGACTATACTAAAGTTATCAGTGCATGCAGATTTTTGAAAGATTCTCTAGGATTTTCTAAGTATGTTTCCATCCAAAGAGAGGGATAACTCAAATTCCTCTTTTCCTGTTTGTATACTCCTAATTTCCTTCTCCTGCCTGATTGCTCTGGTTAGGACTTTCAGTATTGTGCTGAATAGGAGGGGTGAGTGTGGCCATTCTTGTTTTGTTCCAGTTATTAGGCTGAATGCTTCCAGCTTCTGCCCATTAAGCAAGATGTTAGCTGCAGGTTTGTCATAGATGGCTCTTATTGTTTTGAGGAATGTTCCTTCTGTGCCTAGGTGTTTGAGGGTTCTTATCAAGAAGGGGTGCTGGATTTTATTGAATTTTTTTTCTAATTTCATGTGGTTCTTGGTTTTACAGATGTCAATGTATTGAATTATGTTTATGGTCTTGTGAGTGTTGAACCAGCCCTACATTCCAGGAATGAAGTTGGCCTGGTGATGGTGAATGATCCTTGAAATGAGCTGTTGGATACAATTTGTGGGAATCTTGTTGAGAATTTTTGCATCTATATTCATCAGGGAATTCTCTTTCCTTGTTGGGTTTTTGCCACTTAAGGAGTTAGGATGATATTAGCTTCATAAAATGAGAATTTCTTCCTTCTTGTTTGCCTGGTATACTTTTTTAAAAAATTTTTTATTTAAAGATATGGGGTACAATTCAGGGTTAGGTACACAAATGTTCATTATGCAGGCACCCTTGTTGATAAGGTGTGCCCCCCCTTCCCTGACAGTTTCCCTCAACTGCCAATCCCACCCCTTGTCCCCTGGCAGTTTTCCACTACTGCCAATCCTTTTTTTATAATATTATGATAATTATTCATAATATTTATCTGCTTATGACTGAGAATATATGGTACTCTGTTCTTTGTTTCTGTGATAGATCACTGAGTATGATCGACTCTAAATCCATTTGAGTTGCTGCAAAGTCCATATGTTTGTCCTTCTTCATGGCTGCATAATATTCCATTATGTATACGTACCACCTTTTTTTAGTCCATTCCAGCTTTGATGGGCAGCATGGTTGGGTCCATGTTTTTGCTATTGTGAACAGAACTGCAACAAACATATGTGTGCAGGTATCTTTTTTAGTAGAATGATTTGAGTTCCTCCAGGTATATTCCCAATAGAGGGATTGTTGGGTCATATGGAAGGTCAATTTCTAGTTTTTTCAGAAATTGCCACACTGTTTTCCAAAGAGGTTGCACTAGTTTGCATTCCCACGAGCAGTGTAGACGCATTCCTTTTACTCTGCATCCTCGCTAGCATCTGTTGTTTGTTTTATTAATGATGGCCATTCTTACGAGAGTTAGGTGGTAACTCAATGTGGTTTGGATTTGCATTTCTCTGATTAGTGAGGCTGAGCACTTTTTCATGTGTCTGTTGGCTGCCCATATATCTTCTTTTGAGAAGTGTTGATTCATGTCTTTTGCCCCCTTTGTAATGAGGCTGTTTGTTTTCTTCCTTTTAGTGCATTTGAGTTCCTTGTAAATACTATATTAGGCCTTTGTCAGATATACAGTTGGCAAATATTTTTTTTCCCATTCGGTGGGCTGTCTCCCTGCTCTCTTGATGGTTTCTTTTGCTTTGCAGAAGCTCATCAGTTTGATGAGGTCCCACTTGTCTATCTTATTTCTTATGATATGGGCACTTAGGGTTCTGATCAGGAACTGGTTGCCAGTTCCAATTCCCATAAGGGTGTCTCCTGCACTTTCTAGGATTCTTATAGCTTGAGGTTTTATGTTTAGGTCTTTGATCCACTTAGAGTTAATTTTTTTGTATGGAGATAGGGTCCTGCTTCCATCTTCTGCACGTGATCAGTCAGTTTCCCCAGCACCATTCAATGAATAAATTCTCCTCTCCCCAGTGGTTGTTTTTGGAGACTTTGTCAAAGATGAGTTGGTTGAGAAATTGGGACTTTGCTTCTGGAATCTCTATCCTGTTCCATTGGTCTATGTGCCTGTTCTTATATCAATACCAGGCTGTTTTGATTACTGTAGCCTTATAGTAAAGTTTGAAGTCTGGAAGTATGATCCCTCCTGCTTTGTTACTTTTGCTAAGGATTGTTTTGGCTATTTGTGGTCGTTTATGTTTCCATATAATTTTAATTAAAGTATTCCATCCAAATGAGGATGGAATACTTTCAATAAAATTGGTATCAGCCCTTCCTTGTATGTCTTATAGAATTCAGCTAAGAAGTCATCTAGTCCAGGGATTTTTTTGCTGGGGAGGTTTCTTATATCTGAGTTGATTTCCTGGATTGTTATTGGTATGTTTAGGGTTTCAGTTTCTTCTTGTTTCAACCTTGGGAGACTGTGTGATGCCAGTAAATCATCCATTTCTTCTAGATTTTCTAGTTTATTTGCACACAGATATTCATAGCAATCTCTGATAATCTTTTGAATTTCTTTTGAGATCAGTTGTGACATCACATTTTTCACTTCTAATTGTGTTTATTCAGGCTTTTTCTCTTTCCCCCTTTTTTTTGTACCCCAGTCAATCTGATCAGGGGTTTGTCAATCTTATTTATCCTTTCAAATAATCAGCTTTTTGTCTTGTTGATTTTTTTCTATGATATATCTGTCTTCTATAACCTGAAATTGTGACTTTATCATAGTAATCTGGATTTTTCTACTAAAATTAAGATTTAATTGTTTTTACCTTTCCAGCTCCCTTCAGTGTGACATTAGACTATTTACTTGTGATCTCTCTCTTTTCTTGATATGAGCATGAAATACTATAAATTTCCCTCATCACTGATTTCAAGGGTCTGTTTTCACAAATCTTTTTATTTGTCTTAATTTCTATATTATCCAAGTCATTCAGCAGCATGTTGCTTAGTGTTCATTTTTTTGTGTATTTTGGGGGTATATTGTTGGATTCCATTTTATTTTTATTCCACTGTGACCTGAGAAGATGCTTGGTATTATTTCAACTTTTTAAAATTTAATCACACTTGATTTATGCCTGAGAATGTGATCAATCTTGGAGTATGCTCCATCTGCTGATAAGTTGAATCTATACTCTGCAGTTGTTGGGTGGAGTGTTCTGTAGATGTCTATTAGATCTATTTGGTTGAATGTTAAGGTTCCAGATCTCCTTGGTTTTTTGCTCCAATGTTCTTCCTAGGGCTGTTAGTGGGTTATTGAAGTCTATGACTATGTGTCAGTGTCTATGTCTTCTTATAGTTTGCATAGCAATTGTTTTATAAAACCCATTGCTCATATGTTCGGTGCCTATATATTTAAGATACATATTTCTTACTCGTGGGTTGTACCCTCTATCATTATGTAGCATCCTTCTGTGTCCTTTTCAAGTTTTATTGGTTTGAAGTCTGCTTTGTCTGATATAAGAATAGCTACTCCTGCTCTTTTTTCCCCCACTTGCTTGGAAGATCATTTTCTAGTCTTTTACCTTGTGCCTGTGAGTGTCCTCTGCACTGAGTTAGGCTTCTTAGAGGCAGCAGAATGTTAGATCATGTTTCTTTTTCTGATTTGCTACTCTATGTCTTTTTAGTGGTGCATTCAGTCCACTCATGTATAAGTTCATTATTTATATGTGACAGCTTATCCCTGTCAAAAGGCTCTTAAGGGGTTGCTTTACTACTATATATATAGTATATACATAAATTGTGTGAATAATTGGTTCTGTTAACTCTGTGCTTACCTGGGCTTTTGTGATGGGTGTAACCATTCTTTTGTTTCTGTGCTCAAAACCTTCTTAAGTGAGGTGAGAGGATTGCCTGAGCCCACAGGTTCAACAACATCCTGGGAAACTTGGCAAGACCTCATCTCTACAATTAAAAAAAAAAAAAATTAGCCAGGCATGGTGGCACGCACCTATAGTTCTGGTTACTTGAAAGGCTGAGGTGGAAGGATCACCTGAGCCCTGCAGGTCAAGACTGGGCCAGCTGTGAGCGTGCCACACACTTCAGCCTGGGTGACAAAGTGAGACTCCCAACTAAAAACAAAAAACAAAACAAAACAAACCTTCTTAAGCATCTCCTAGATGGCTGGTCTAGAGGAAGCATATTCTCTGAGGGACTGGATTTCTGGGAAGGATTTTAATACTTTCTCACAGATGAAGGTTAACTTGGCAGGGTAGGAAATTCTTGGCTGGAATTGCTTATCTTTGAGAACATTAAAGATTGGACTCCATTCCCTTCTGGCTTATAGGGTTTCTGCTGAGAAGTCTGTTGCAATTTTGATAGGCCTTCCCTGGTAGGTGGTCTGATCCTTCTCTCTGCTGTCCTTAGGATTTTCTTCTTTCATTTTTACTTTATAGAGGCAGATTACTATGTATCTTGGGGATGATCTTCTCATGAAATACATTCCGGGGGTTCTCTAAATCTCTTGTGCTTGGATGGTTATCTCTCTAGTGAGACACAGTAAATTTTCTTGGGCAACCTCATGAAAGACTTGTTCCAGGGTGTTCTGTCTCCCCTTCTGTTTTAGAGATTCCAATCAACCATAGATTTAGCTTCTTTAGGTAGTACCACACCTCTTGTAGGCTTTGCTCATTCTTTTTGAGCCTTTCCTTCTTGTTTTCATGAGACTGAGTTAGCTTAACATTTTGGTCTTCAAGTTTTGAGAATTTTTTCTTCTGCCTAATTGATTCTGCTTCCTAGGCCTATTATTGTGCTTTAAAATTCCAAGAGGGAATTTTTCATTATCAGGATTTCAAAATGGACCTTTCTTATATCGGTCAACTCAACTTATTTCCTGCATGGCTTGGGTGATCTTTGCTTCTAACTTCTCGTGGTTTTCTTTAGTCATTTTAGCTATCCATTATTTGTATTCTGTAACTGTCATAGGGACAGGTTGTTCTGAGTGGTTTCTAATGTCTGGGAACTTTTAGATGCTTTTTAAAGTGATGTCTCTTTAAGGTTTTGAAAATTGCTGGTGTTTTTCTGCTGGTTCTTCCTCATCTGTGAAAAGAAATTCTTCTTACTGTTATTCTTCAGTTTTGTTGTTTTGTAACTAGGTAAGGTCTAGCTGTCCTAAGGCCTTTTCTGTTCAAAACAGTTAACTCAGAGAGAGAGAGAGAGAGAGAGAGAGAGAGAGAGAGAGAGAGAGAGAGAGACAAAGAGAGAAAGAGGTAGTCACTTCTGCTCTGTGACTCTTGTTGGGCAGTGCTCTGAACTTAAAGTAACTTTCTGTTGCAGAGTTTTTCCCCTGGTCAGACTGATCAGACTGCTTTCTGACCCCCCACTGAGAGCTTAAAGGCTTAATGTAGAGACCAGATGGGGGGGCTGCCTCCCCTGCAGTTATTTGCAGTTCACAGCCCAGAAACGTTCACATGTAGAAACAGTGCCTCCAGATGCCTTTCATGTCTTCCCCTCTCCCATCCAAGTCTGCACTCAGCTCTTGAAAAACAGCAGATTACCTGTCACGGAGGGACCTGCCCTTTGGGTGCTAGCAGGAAAACCTTCCTGTTCTGGAGGTGGAGGTTGGCCACCAGATGCTGGCAGTGGGCACTGAGTACAACTAGGAGGCGAGCTTTCCTGACCTCGGAACCCACTGCTGGGCATCGCCAGCATGGAGTATACATTTGGGGTTGACTGTCATAGGTGTTCAGAGCACCTAAGGTGTATATTCCCAGCTCTACATGGGCTTCAGCAATATGCCGTTGTGCCCTAACCAGGTCTCCTTCCACATGGGACTAACAACCTATGCACAGCTGGGAGTAGGGGAACCAACTCAGACTGTCAGGAACACTCACCCCCTCACACACAATGCAGGACTACAGGCCTTATGTGAGCCTGGTGTCCAGGGGTGATTGCATGCCCTGGTTCCAATGTCAGCCATTCAGATACTCTCCTCCTTGGACCCAATGTGTTAAAAAAGACCTCTGAGGGTTATAAGGTGCCTCCCCCATCCCAAACTGTTCAAGTTACCTGAGTTTATTTGTGGCTGGGTTCATCCTCTCTTGTCCACTTGTCAAGAGAGGTGCAGGTCAGCTACTCCCTGGTTGTCATCTTGGATCTCCCCCCTCTAAATTTCTATAAATATTCTTGAGTTTTATTCTGGTATGCAGTTAAGCCATTTGCAAGTAGTTTGATTCTTTTGAGTCTTGCTTTTATGAGTTGCTTTACAATTTATGATTTATAGTGCTTACTCTAGCACTAATAATTCCCCATTTACAGGCAAGACCTTCCTGAGTATCCTACCTAATGTCCTGTGAATTATGAGTTTTCAGTATGGTTGGTGGGAGAAAACACTATCTTCAGCACAGTGCTAAGTACCAAGCACTGTACTATTAAATCCATTTTAATAAGTGTTTTCCTAGCCCTGGGTAGTTTCTTCACGCATATGCACTGGTCAGAATTCTGTTAAATACCCTCTACAGATCTTTAGGTAGTCTCTCTTAAAGCTCTCTTTCTTCTATACTAGGTAGCTGTCTTGTTCTCACCAGAATCTCAATTCTGTCTCCTTAGTTCAGGACATCCACTGGATTCCACTTGAATTACATCTTCCTGCAATGCAACATGAAGTCTCTGAAGGCAGTAGCTGAAGCTATCTTGCAGTTCACTGTATTTGTTTTCTGTCTCTTAAGGATCACTATCCTTTGTTGCTTAATGTCTGGTTTTGTTAAACTCATTATTTCATATATTTTGCCTGTGATTATGTTGTTGTTCAGGTGGGAAGGTATATACTTCCTGGGTATATACACTCCCAGTTATACCATCTTGAGTAGAAGCAGAAGTCTGTATCAATTTTTAAATGTTAATTCAAGTTTTTATTCTTGGGATAAACAATATTTGGTCAGGACATGTTATCCTTTACACACAGTTGGATTTGAAGTGAATATTTTGTTTCATGTCAAAGATCATGACACAATAAAGATATAATAGCTACCATAAGAGAAGGAATAAAAGAACATTACCACCCTGTCATGTTTACTATTAGTAATCAGAATGAAAGTAGTCTGAAGACAGAAGAACTACAAAAGCTTATACAAAACTTTTGTTTTGAGGAATTGATAAAGGAAGCTCAAAACTTACATATAGGATGCTCTGGGTATACATTATGATATGTTTTACAAGAGGATTCAGTAAATAGTTTCTTTTAAAAGCAAGTATGACTAATGCATTTAAAAGTGAGATCAATTACAAAGCTATTACATAAGGGGAGGAATAGTTGCATACCCTGCATATAATTGAAGAGACCTGTAATAGAAAATAACTAGGTAGAACTTAGAGAGATCACAGCACACACAATTTAAAAAACAAACAAAAAAACCCCAAAGATTTTAAATAAGTCTTGGGCATTAGCAATGTTCTCTGAGCTACAGGTCTCACTGCATTTTTCTCCTTGCTTAGTAAAAGTATTCCTCAGCAAACCTGCTGAATTTTTATAAACATCTTTGAATACTGACAGCATGCATAGATATGAGCTCTGAGAAAGGAAAGTAGCATAAACCATTCTTGCTCTTAGAGGGAACTAGATGCTCTTTACATCTATCTAGGAATACAGTTGTGTTCCATGGCAGGTATCTAGTCCCCATGGAAACTAGGAAGTGAGAAATAAAAATTCACAGAAAAGAATACTACAGTACTTCAAAAGATTCTCTTAGATGTGACAAGTAAAGAGAATCATTTTAATACCAAGATCAGAGAACTAAATAACAGCCCTTTAGAGCTCAGCAGAGGAACTTCCACTTCAGTATGCATAAGAAGTCATCATAACTTTCATATAATACTTTAACTCTCGATTTCCTGGACTCCCAGGTCTCCTGGAACACACTAAATTCCTCCTGAGCCCCAAGACCTCTAATGTCCCCAGGATGGGCAGCAGCCTAAGTACTTTGTAGTGTCTGCACCTTCTGTTGCATCTCCTCCCCAAGACTGAGGTGTGCACTGAGCACTTGCTGCCTGGCATGTAAGTGAGGTGCAAGCAGTCCCATTGAGAACTGTCTAAGAGTACATGCTAGTAGGATTCACCAGAGAAGCAATGGAACCTATGAAAAGCAGAGGAATGAAGTTGGGCAGCCTGCCAAACAAAACCCGATATGGAACCATGTGAGGTTCCCCAAAGCAGGGAAAAGAGAGGGCTCACCTGCTTCAGGTCCCAATGCAGTGGCCCCACACCTGCCTGAACACTGTGGCCAAGGTCCAACGTTCCCTCAGAAAGTTCAACTGTCAGAGGTTGCCAGCCGTGGCATGGTAGAGTCCATGGCTGCTGCTGCTTTGCTGCTGCCTCCAACTTTACCACCCATGTATCAGGGAGGGAGCAGGCAAGCAGAATATTCTTGTGTACCCCTAGCAAAGACCCCATACTTGAAATATGGAGAAGCAGCAAGCAGTCTGTGCAGTCTTCAAACCCTATTTCTGCTGCTTGCCACCAGACAGAGCTCACCAGCTTCAAGCCAGCACAGTGGCCCCACACCTACCTGAACATGTTACTGGCACACCCTCTAAAGACTAAATTGCCAGAGATCACAGGTAAGCCCTTGGCGATTGCTACCATTGATGCTGCTGTGCCCACCCCTGCTGCCTCTGGGCCAGGAAGGTAGTAGATAAGCTGGGCACTTATGTGAGCCCCTAACATGGATTCTGCAGCTTCAGCATAGAGGAGCAGCAAGCACTCGTCTGTGTGCCCCTTATCCCACAATCTCTGCTGCTTCTTGCCAGATGGAGTTTGCCTGTTCCAGAGCCTAACATAAAGGCTTTGCCCAACCTGAATACTATGGCTGGGGCCTGGCACCCATTCTGAGAGCTCAACTCCTAGATGTCGCTGGCAGGCCCTTTGCAACCACTGCCACCATTACCGGCTTTTACCTTCAGTGCCATCTACTGGTCTGCAGCCTGAATCATACCAATAACAAAAACACACTGCTATAACAAGCATCGTCCAAAACAGCCATTGCACAATACCATCTATAACCAAGGAACCCACACAGAGAAGTAGCCCTCTGAAACACCAAAGAACAAAACTAAGAGACCAACCACAACATACACCATAGCTATACCCATATGGGAATAAAAAAAGAAATTCAAAAGCTCCATCCCAATGATAGGAAAAAACAAAAAACAAAAGTATCAGGAATTGAAAAAAGATCTTTGGCAATACAAAAAGCCAATGTGTTTCATCACCCTCAAATGATCACACCAGCTCTTGAGCAATAGATCCCAACTAGAATGAACTGTTCAAAATGACAGATAAAGAATTTGGAATATAGTAAACAAAAAAATTCAATAAGATACAAACGAAAATGGAAGCCTAAAACAAGGAAGCCACAAAAACCATCTAAAAACTGAAAAATGACATGGCCATTCTAGGAAAGGACCAGGCTGAACTTCTGAAATTGAAGAATTCACTTCATAAATTTCAAAATACAGCTGCAAGCCTTAAAAACAAACTAGATCAAGCAGAAAGAATTTCAGAGCTTGAAGAACAATCCTTTGGATCAAACCAGACAAAAATGAAGAAAAAATATTTTTTTAAATGAGCAAAGGTTTCAAAAAATATGAACTTGTATAAAGAAATCAAACCTACAACTTATTGGCATTCCTAAAAGAAAAGAAAATGAAAGCAGCTGGGAATATGAATTTGAGATCATAGTCAGGAAAACTTCCCCAATTTTGCTAGAGGTTGACATACAGATACAAGAAGCTCAGAAAACTCCTGTGATATATTATACAAGCTGACTATTCCCAAGGCACAAAGCCATCAAACTATCCAAGGTCAACATAAAGAAAAAAATCCTAAAGGCAGCTAGAGAGAAGGGCTATATCACCTAATAAGGGAGACCCATCAGATTAACAGTGGACCTCTCAGCAGAAACTTTACAAGCCAGAAGAGTGTATGGTCCCATTTTTAGCATTCTTAAAGTAAAGAAATGCCAGTCACGAATTTCTTATATCACCAAAGTAAGCTTCATAAATAAAGGAGAAATAAAGTTTTTCTCAGACAAGCAATTACTAAGGGATTTAGTCACCACCAGACTGGCCCTAGAAGAAATGCTTAAGGGAGTTCTAAACATGGACATGAATGCAATACCGTTACAATAGCACCCTTCCTTGCCCCCCTACTGACCCCCCAAAATACATATACCCTAGGAGGTGAAAGATCTTTACAACAAGAACTATAAAACACTACAAAAAGAAATAAAAGGTTAGGCCCAGTGGATCAAGCCTGTAATCTCAGCACTTTAGGGGGCAGAAGCAAGAGGATTGCATGAGCCCAAGGGTTCGAGACCAGCCTGGGCAACTTGGCGAGACCTTGTCTCTACAATACATCAAAAAGTCAGCCGGGTGTGGTGGCACATGCCTGCATTCCAGCTACTTGGAGGCTGAGGTGGAAGGACTAACTGAGCCCAGCAGGTCAAGGCTGAGGTGCATATGAGTGTGCCACTGCACTCCAGCCTGGGTGATGGAGTAAGACTTCTACTTAAAAAAAAAAAGAAAGAGAAATCAAAGATGACTCAACAAATGGAAAAACATTCCATGTTCATGGGTTGAAGAATCAGTATCACTTAAATGTCCATACTGCCTGAAGAAATCTACAGATTCAATGCAATCCCTATCAAATTACCATCGTCATTTTTCACAGAATTAGAAAAAACAATTCTAAAATTCATTTTGAACCAAAACCACCCTAAATGGCCAAAGCAATCCTAAGCAGAAAGAACAAAGCCTGTAGCACCACACTGCCTGACTTCAAGCCTTAAAGTAACCAAAACAGCATGGTACTAGTACAAAAATAGAAATACAAACCAATGGAACAGAATAGAGAAATCAGAAATGAGGCTGCTCAATTACAATCAACAGATCTTTAACAAAGCCAAATAAAATAAACAATGGAGATAGGACACTGCATTTAATAAATGATGCTGGGGAAAGTGGCAAACCATATGCAGAGGAATAAAGTTTGATCCCTACCTTTTACCATATACAAAAATTAACTAAGATGAATTAAAGACTTAAATGTGAGACCTCAAACTATAAAAAATTCTAGAAGAAAGCCTAGGAAATACTTTTCTGGTCATTGACTTAGACAATAAATTCATGACCAAGACCTCAAAAGCAAAAGCAGCAAAACCCAAAATTGTCAAGTGGGACCTAATCAAACTGAAGAGCTTCTGCACAGCAAAAGAAACCATCAACAAAGTAAATAGCCTACAAAAGTGAAGAAAATATTTGCAAATCACGCAACTGAGAAAGCACCAATATCCAGAATCTATACAGAATTCAAACAAATTAACAGGGGAAAAAAAAAAACCCAAACAACTCCACTAAAATGCAGGCAAAAGATATGGACACTTCATATCATTCATGTTGCAAATGTAAAATGGTACAACCATTTTGGAAAACATTTTGGTGGTTTCTTTAAAAGTTACAAATAAATTTACCATATGACTCAGAAATACTATTCTTTGTATTTACCCCCAAACTGAAAACATGTTTCCACGGACTTGTATGTAAATGTTCACAGCAATATTACTCATAATAAAGAAAAAGTAGAAACAGTTCAAATGTCTACCAATTGCCAAATGATAATTAAAATGTATATCCACAGGATGGAATTCAACAATAAATGAAAATGAATTATTGATTCATGCTACAATAGGGATAAATCTCAAAAACACTGTGCTAATTGAAAGCCAATACGAATGAACCCAGAGGACATGATGGTAAGTAAAATAAGTCAGACTCAGAAGGAAAAATACTGCATGAAATCACTTATATGTGGAATTTTTTTTAAAAAATCATACACAGAAACAGAAAAATGTGGTTTACAAGGGGCAGGGAAAACAGGACGATGCAGGTCAAAGAATACAAAGTTGTAGTTATATAGGATGAATAAGTCTAGAGATCTAATGTACATGAGGACTATAGTTAATGTTATTGCATTTTACACTGGAAACTTAAGAGAGTAGATTATAGGTATTATTAAGAAATAAAAAAAGAAATGTATATAAGATGATGAATGTTAATTGCTTAACAGTAGTAATCTTTTCACTATGCAAATGTATGTCACCACATGCTGTAAGAATCAATCCCATCAATAAACACAACAGCTTTATTATTTTAAAAAAGAAATCAGATGCAATATGTAAAATACTACATATGAATTATGCTGTTTAAATTAAATGCCCAGAAAAGGGAAATCTACAGAGGTAAAAAGCAGATTAGTTGTTGCTTGGAATTTGGTGGAAATGAAGATTTTATCTGCATGAAATCATTTATATGTGGAATTTAAGTGAGGGATGAGGGATCTTTTTAAAGTGATGAAAATATTGTAAGGCAGGATGTGCTGCTGTTAGCACTACTTTATAAATTTACTAAAAATCATCTAATTGTATACTTAAAATAGATTATTTTTATAGTATGTAAATTACAAAATTATTTTTTAAAAGAGGTTTTCCAATGTCTAGTATAAATTGGAAACGTGAAACACTGTATATATCACAGTATCATAAAAACATTTCTTGTTTATTATGTTTTTTCTCATTCTAGAAAGTAAGCACCAAGAGGGCAAGGGTTCTATCTTCTCTGTTTACTGTTATATCCCCAGAGGCAATGTGGAGCAGTCTTGTAATGTACTGAACACAGAAAGCATTCAAAGTGCTGAATGAATGACTGAATTATAATTTTCCTCTCATGAGAATATAAATTTCACACTTGTGTTATGCTCAGTACTGCCTGCCACTAATTGCATACCCTTTTACAAGTGCATCTGGAGCAATGATTATCCAGGACTTGTACACAAATTATCAAAGTTGACTCTTACAAGAGCCTGATGACACACAGAAAAACAAGAGAGCACAGAGGTTATAATAGACATGTTGGCTCTGAGCCACTCTGTGATACATTCAAGAAGATAAAACTAACAAGACAATAGGCAGTTAGAAATAGGGAGATGCTGCTTATGGAGTGATTTGGCTCATCATATTTTGAGAACTGTAATTTTTGTGAAACAAGACTCAGTGAGCAGAGGTAATAAATACGGAATAAGAACTGAAGGTGAAGCTCTTCTTCCTACAGAACCAAGTCAAAGATGACTTTATAACATAATAAGAGTGACATGAACGGTTTGGAGGAGGAAACAAACTAAATATTATCAGAGGGATGACTATCCAGATGCCAGCAGTGGGACAAAGTAAAGAAAGGGAAGAGAAGTTGAAAGACATACCAAAGAAGAACAACAATGGGTGAGAAACTATTTATTGTCTGCAGGATCAAAGAGAAAAAGAAGAAGAATCTACAAAGAAGCCAACTAGGAGGCCAACAAAAACAAACAAACAAAAAAACCCACTAAGTTGCAAATCAGCTTTCAAATGGATAAAAAGAGAAATTGTAGAGTGGAAAATTTGGCTTTAGTTAATTTAAATAATTCATCAATCCTTCCTTCTAAATTAACCTAGTGAAGTCAAGAAACAAATGAAGAGAACCAGAACTATTCTAACATTTGTTAGAGAGTAATACAAACAATCTGTCACGTACCAGAAAGTTTGTATATAAAAAACTTTAAAATGTCCATCTGTCTGGTGTATTCTGGCTTGTGTTCAACAATGTAAACATTCCGTAAAATATTTACCTGAGGACCACAGCTTTAGTAAACAGAAATGTTATTTGTCTAAAAAAAAAAAAAATCCCCCCTGAAATGTCTGGCTCTACTTTAATAACATATTGCTGTGTAAGTGCACAAAATGAGGACACAAAAAGAAGCTGGTTCTGTGTGTCTAATGGTAGTAACACTGAATGAAAACCTCCAAGCATTTGGGTCTGATAGATTAGAAGAACAATTTTCAGACCAAGGCAGTCCTAAGAATATTCAAGAGTTAGAATACTGGCTAAGTAATTCTAGATTATAGAAGCTAAAAGAGTAATTAGAAATAAACCCTAATGTTTATTAAAGTTAGTTTTTAAAAGAAAGTTATTTTATCTTAAATATATATTTGAAACCAAATTAATTTCAATATCAGTATTTGGCTCTAAATGTTTTCTTCTCAGTTGGAAGAAACTGAGTTGGAAATGTATTTAGATAACAACACTTTATTTTCAATATTATAAATCAAAATTTTCTTAAAACTCTAAATATTTCAAATAAATATAGAAATATAATAGGAAAAGGCTACTGCAATATTACAATGTGTCTACATATTAGCACTACCCAGATGCTTCATTGAAAAACTAATTTAAGGGAGAGGTTTAGGATGGTGATGGGACAAGCTGAACTGTGACGATCTCCACAAAAGGTGACTCCTGAAGGCAGCTCCATGTGCCCCCACAGCTGCTGCCAACATGGGAGGTGGCTGCTATAGCCAGTCCCACACAGCAAACAGCCTTCATTGCACGACGGCCTCTGCTGTTTGCTACCAGGTGCTGAAAAGCTGCTCTCAGTGCTTGGCTCCAATCCGGGAAATTCCCAGTTTCAGCCAAGGAATTCCCGGCTTCCTCCTCCACCCCAAGCTGCTGGTGGCACACCAAATGCAGCGCCCAGCTATATCACTGATTCCAAGTGCCTGATGCCGGACACACATCACCACAGCCCGTCATAGTGGATCATCAACAGACCGGATGAGTGGAGAAAATGGAGGAGTGGAGAGAAAGGATCGGCAAAAGAGGAGCCACCCACCACAGCCATTTTCCAGGCAGAGATTTGCATTGCCTCACCCATCTCTGATCAGCCTCCACCTTGGTTTCCAAGATAACCACGCCAAACAGGAGACAAAAGGCCCTCCCCTACACTGAAGCAGACATAGGCAACTAAGTCCTGTGGCAGACCTCTCAGGCAGCAAGCCAAGGGAACCAACCCAACCTATGAGTAAATCTATCTGCCTGCAAAGGGGAGAGGCTAGAGATCAGAGCGGAAGAGACTTTAGACACTCAGGAAAGACTCCAGAGCTAGTCTGGTTTCTTATTTTGATTTTTAATTTTATTGTCTGTTTGTTTTGTTCACTTTTATTTGCTTTTTGAGTTAGACTACTTGTTTGTGCTGGGGAAAAGAACATCAAAAGGCATGATTTTATTGGAATATCTTTGTGTGATTACCAGTATGCTTAAGGGAACTTTGTTTATTTCTCTGTTTTTTACTCTTTTCTGGCCTTGTATCTCTTTTCATTCGTTAGTTGATATGTAGGTCTGTTTTCCCTCTTACTCTTCTCTCTCTCAACTTCCTCTTGACCCACCCCTTGTTCCATTATTTTCATTTTTCTTACCTCCTTAAGTTCCAGGGAGCAAACCTAAACCCCACTCACTACATGGACAGATTGCAAGGCAGTGGGAAGTGGGTTCCAGTGTGCCCATACACCTTTTGGTGGATACTGGGATCTGCAGATAGATTCTGAATCACAGCTTCCCCCTATTAAGTCACAAAACTTCAAAAAGTACAGGCTCAACACACAGTCCAGTCTCAAAAGTGAACAAAGCCAGAGAACGCTCATAAGGAAGAACAGGAGATTGACCAAAAAGAAGCGAAAGCAACCCCACATTCCCAGAAAAACAGAATAAAGATGGGGAGGGAACAGGGGAGAGAGAAAAACCTACACAAATGAAGAAAACCCAAAAGAAGAATATGGGTCTCTCAAAGACCCCTGGGAGGTGAGACACTGAGAAAACTGACTTCGGAATGCCAACAATGAAGAGCCCCCAGAATGACTGGTCTCAAACTACAAACCCAATATCAAGACATTAATAGAGAGATTAAAAAGAATTCAGGAGAGACAAGAGGAAAATAGGAAAGAGTTAACAACTGAGATAACAGTAATAAAGAATACTGTGAATGAAATAAAAAACAAACTGATAAGCATGAAAAGCAGAATTAGCCAAGCACAAGAAAGCATCTCAGAGCATGAGGACCAAAATATAGAACTAACCCAAACTGCCAAAAACATAGAAAAGAAGCTTAGAAAGGCAGAACAAAACCTTCAAGAGATGAGAAATTACTTCAAGAGATTGAACCTAAGAGTAATTGGACTTCCTGAGGCAGAAAGAGAGACAGAGGAACAAGCATTCCATGAAATTATTCAAGAAAACTTCCCTCATCTCATGAATGATGTGACCATTCAAACACAAGAGATTACAGAAACCCTGCAAGAAAACAAATGAGAAGACCAACTCCCAGACACATAATAATTTGCCTAAAAAAAGTAGGTATAAAAGAAAAAATCCTAAAGACAGCAAGAGAAAAAGGTCAGATTACCTACCAGGGAAGACCAATTAGAATAGAAGCAGATTTAACTACAGAAACCCTTCAGGCTAGGAGAGCTTGGAGCCCTATCCTCAAAGTTCTAAAAGATAAACAATTTCAACCAAGAATAACCTACCCAGCCTAGCTAAGCTTCATCAGTGAGGGAGAATTAAAATCTTTCTCAGATATCCAATCTCTAAGCACTTACCCTGCCACTAGACCACCTCTACAAGAAACACTTAAGAAAGTATTGAACACAGAAGAAAAGGAAAAAAGGATAACAATGTTCTTCACAAGAGTACAGGAAAAAGATTAAAAACATACATGAACCAACCCAAAAACCAAAAGAAAGACAAAAAACAAACAGCAACAACAACAACAACAAGTGTAAGAACCTTATGATATGGATCACCTCTCACATTTCACTAATTAGCCTGAATGTAACTGGACTAAAAGCACCACTGAAAAGACATGGAATGGAAAAATGGATAAAATATCACCAGGCAACAATACATTGCCTTCAAGAGAATCATCTTACTAGAAAGGACACTCACAGACTAAAAATAAGAGGATGGGAAACAAATTTTCGGGCAAATGGAACACAAAAGAAAGGAGAAGTTGCGATCTTAATCTCAGACAAAATACCCCTTAAGCTATCAAAGATTTAAAAAGATACAGAAAGTCACTACATAATGATAAGAGGATCAATCCATTAACAAGAAATATCCATCCTAAATATATATGCACCCAATATTGGAGCGCCAACTTTCATAAAGCAGCTTCTAAGTAAACTCAAAAAAGATATTAACTCTAACACTATTATAGCTGGGTACTTTAATACCCCATTCACAACCCTAGACAGAGCATCAGGACAAAAAATCAGCAACGAGATCCAGAACCTCAATGTGACCCAAGACCAAATGGACTTAACTGATACCTACAGAACACTCCACCCAAGGACCATAGAATATATGTTCTACTCATCACTGCATGGAATGTACTCTAAGATCAAACACATCCTTGGCCACAAATCTAGCATAAACAAATTTCAAAAGATCGACATTTTGCCATGCACCTTCTCGGACCACAGTGGAATAAAAATAAACATCAACACCAACAAGGTTCCCCCCCAAAACCACAAAGACATGGACACTAAACAGCATGATGCTAAACAATTCCTGGGTCAATGATGAAATCAAAACAGAGATCAAAAGATACCTGGAAACAAATGAAAATGAACAAACATCTTGCCAAAATCTCTGGGTTGCCATGAAAGCTGTAGTAAGAGGGGAATTCATATGTCTACAAATGCACATGAAGAAAATGGAAGGATCACAAATTAACAGCCTAACAAGTCACCTAAGGAAGCTGGAAAACCAAGACCACCAAAACCCTAACTTCAGCAGAAGAATCCAGATCACCAAAATGAAAGCCCAAATCCGGGACATTGAAGACAAAAAGGTAATACAAAAAAAAATCAATGAAACAAAAAGCTGGTTCTCTAAAAGGATAAACAAGATTGATGGTCCCCTAGCTAGACTGACCAAGAAAAAGAGAGAAAAAGTCCAAATAAACACAATCAGAAACACAAAAGATGAAGTCACATCTGACCCTGAAGAAATACAAAAGATCATTAGAGACTACTATGTATACTTGTATGGAAAGAAACTTGAAAACCTTAAGGAAATGGAGGACTTTCTGACATCACACAGCCTGCCTAGGTTGAAATAAGAAGAAATCAAGACCCAAAATAGACTAATAACAATCAAGGAAATTGACTATGTAATAAGAAAACTACCTACAAAAAAAAAAAAGCCCTGGACCAGATGGCTTTCCAGCAGAATTCTATAAGACATTTAAGAAAGAGCTGATACCAATCCTACTGAAAGTACTCCAGGTGATTGAGAAAGATGGAACTCTCCCCAAATCATTCTATGATGCTAACATCACATTGATACCCAAGCCAGGTAAAGACCCAACAAAGAAAGAGAACTACAGGCCAATATCTTTGATAAACATACATGTTAAATTCTCAACAAGATCCTAGCAAACTGGATTCAACAACACATCTCAAAAATCATCCATCATGATCAAGTAGGCTTCATCCCTGGGACCCAAGGCTGGTTCAACATTCATAAAATCCATAAATGTAATTAAATACATCAACAGATGTCAAAACAAAAACCACATGATTATATCATTAGATGCAGAGAAAGCTTTTGATAAAATAAAACACCTCTTCTTGATAAAAACCCTCAACCATCTAGGCATACATGGAACATATCTCAAAATAGTAAAAGCCATCTATGAGAAACTCACAGCCAGCATACTCCTTAATAGACAAAAATTGGAACCATTTCCTCTGAAAACTGGAACAAGACAAGGATGCCACCTCTCGCCCCTCCTGTTCAATATAGTATTGGAAGTTCTGGCTAGAGCAATCAACAAAGAGAAGGTGATCAGGGGTATCCAAATAGGAAAAGAGGAAGTCAAGTTATCTCTCTTTGCAGACAACATGAATGTGTACCTTGAAAACCCAAGAAAATCTGTCAAGAACCTCCTTGCACTGATAAAGGGCTTTGGCAAAGTTTCAGGGTATAAATAAATGTGCAAAAGACAATCGCATTTCTTTACACCAATAATAAACACACAGAAACCCAAATAAAAAGCACAATCCCACCTACAATAGCCACAAAAAAAAGGAAATACCTTGGCGTCTTCCTAACCAGAGATGTGAAAGACCTTTACAATGAAAACTACAAAACACTGCTCAAAGAAATCAAAGATGACACAAACAAGTGGAAAAATATCCCATGCTCATGGACTGGAAGAATCATCATTGTAAAGATGTCCATCTTACCTAAGGCAATCTACAGATTTACTGCAATACCCATCAAATTACCAACATCATTCTTCTCAGATTTAGAAAAAACAATACAGGAATTCATATGGAAATACAAATGACCAAGAATAGCCAGAATAATCCTCAGGGGGAAAAAAAAAAAAAAAAGCAGGAGGTATCACACTACCAAACTTTAAACTTTACTATAAAACTACAATAATCAAAACAGCTTAGTTTTGGTGCAAGAACAGGCATATAGACCAATGGAATAGAACTGAGATTCCAGAAGCAAAACTTCAATTTCTCAACCAACTCATCTTCCACAAAGCCTCCACCACCCACCACTGGGGAGAGGACAATCTATTCAGTAAATGGTACTGGGAAAACTGGCTGACCACATGCAGAAGATTCAAACAAGACCCTTATCTAGCCCCAAACACAAAAATTAACTCTAAATGGATCAGAGACCTAAATGTAAAACCTCAAACCATAAGAACTTTAGAAAATGCAGGACACACCCTTATGGAAGTTGGAACTGGCATCCAACTCCCGAGCAAAAACCGAAACGCACAGGTCATAAGAGATAAGATAGACAAGTGGGACCTATTAAACTGACAAGCTTCTGCAAAGCCAAAGAAACCGACAAGAGAGCAGGGAAGCCGGGCTCGGTGACTCAGCCTGCAATCCTGCGCTTTGGGAAGCTGAAGTGAGTGGATTGCCTGAGCCCACAGGTTCGAGACCCGCCACGGCAACTTGGCAAGACCTCATCTCTACAATAAATCAAAAAATCAGCCAGGTGTAGTAGCACATGCCTATAATTTCGTCTACTTGGAAGGCTGAGGTGGAAGGATCACCAGAGCCCAGCAGGTCGAGGCTGCAGTGGCCGGGAGTGGCCACTGCACTCCAGTCTGGGCTACAGAGTGAGACTCCAACTCAAAAAGAGAGAGAGAGAGAGAGCAGGGAGACAGCCTGCAGACTGGGAAAAAGTATTTGCCAACTCCATGTCTGACAAAGGCCTAACACCAAGGATCTACAAGGAACTCAAACGTGCTGAAAAGAAAAAAACAAACAACGCCATTACAAAGTGAGCAAAAGATATGAACAGACACCACTCTAAAGAAGACATACGAGCAGCCAACAGACACATAAAGAAATGTTCAACCTCACTAGTCATCAAGGAGATGCAAATTAAAACTACACTGAGATACCACCTAACTCTAGTCAAAATTATCAAAAACTCAAAAAATAACAGATGCTGGAGAGGATGTGGTAAAAAAGGGAACACTTCTACACTGTTGGTGGGAGTGTAAACTAATATAGCCTCTGTGGAAATTAGTGTGGCGATTCCTGAAAGCTCTAAATCGACCTTCCATATGACCTTGCAATCCCCCTACTGGGAATATACCCTGAAGAACTCAAATCACTCTATAAAAAAGATACCTGCACACGTATGTTTATCGCAGCACTGTTCACAATAGCAAGATCATGGAACCAACCCTGCTATCCATCAAAAGAGGACTGGATTTTTAAAATGTGGTATATATACACAATGGAATATTACCCAGCCATAAAAAAGAACAAAATCACGAATTTCGCAGCAATCTGGATGGAATTAGAGTTTATAATACTGAGTGATCTCTCACAGAAACAAAGATTTGAGTATCACATGTTCTCATTCATAAGTGAACCTTGAACAACTATCGTAATACTATAAGAAAAGGGTTGACAGTGGAGGGAAACTATGAGGAGGCCAGGGAGGGGAAGGGAGGTGGGATTAATGGTAGTCAGTATCTGTCTGGGGGTGGGGGGGTACACTTCATCAACAAGGGTACCTGCACAATGCATATTTGTATACCTAACCCTTAACTTAATTTAAAACCCACAATTTTAAAATAAAAAATATGTATTTAAAAAAAAGAAAAACTAATTTTAAATATATTCAACTTTTTCATTTTAAAATCTTTATAATAGTGGTTAAGAAGTACGTGAATTTGTTCATTTTAAGTGAATCTAAATTACTTAAAATGGAAATGCCAGAGTCAGAGCAAGACACATAGACTCTAGTTTCATTTTCCATACTCAGCTAGACAAAAATCAATCTCCTTCAGCTTGGTTACAATTTTCCATTTCTCTATTCTTCCATTTCCTTATCTATAAAACAAAAGGAAAGGGAAAAAGCCATCTTCCCTACCTACCCTTCTGGGATGTAGCGGAGATAAAATGGAAAAAGGGATGTAAAAGCATTCAATCTGCCAAATGTGTGATAGTATAATCATTATCAATTTTCAACTAATATTTTACAAAATCAAATACTAGGCTATTATATTTTTAATCAATCTCATAAACAGCCAAAATGAATCAAGCCCAACAATGTGACTCACCAGGCAAAAATAAAGGTTCTAATTATACAAGGAGTTGCAGTGAAGACATGAGGAATCTTGATTTGACAATCTGTGGTTCTTAAAATATCTGTGCTTCTAACATCAAGTCCATGGGTACTAAATTTTTAAGCCTTATTGGAATTGCTCTCCAATCATGGACTTTTTTCTGTTCTCACAGCTTTCCCTAAAACACCTCCCATAAAAGGCAATATGAAGTTCAGATGGACTTAGTATATTGGCAGAATGCTAAAATATCAGTTGACTCTTCTCAGATTCTGAACTAAATGCAAATGGATTAAGGTTGATGGCTGACCAGCTTTTTTAAAAAAATGGCACATAGGAAATAAGAAGCAGCAGACCTCAGTAAAAAGTTAGAATCACAGTCAAGGTTTGCTCAGCTGTAGGTGAAGGGTAAGTCCCAAGAATACCTAAATACTGACTGGAAATAATAATTTTCAGCACAAGTGCCATCAATCTACGGGGGCATGAAGAGGCCAACAGCAGTCACATACTCAAGCCATCATTTAGAACTGGTGGTAAGCAATCAACTGTTATCCTTGATTGCTTTCCTCAAGCCAGTAACTATATTGGGTGTTTTATATAAACAAAGTAATACCAACTCCACCAAAGAGGTTTTCATTATTTTGTAGATGGGGACTGAGACTCAGAGAAATTACACATCTCATTGAGGTTACAGAGCATGTGAGTGACCTAAACCCAAGCATATTTAATTTCTGAATCCTTGTTCTTTTCATATTGTTTTGGAAGTGAAGCTCAGATTTCATATATACTGTACATAAGATGGAATACTGTTCAGTCTTAAAAAGGAAGAAAATTCTAACATATGCTGAACCCACATGTATTAACCCTGAAGACATTATCCTAAATGAAATAAGCTGGCCACAAAAGGATTGTATGACTCCACTCACAAGAAGTACTTAGAGTAATCAAATTCACAGAGACAGAAAGTACAATAGTGGTTGCCAGGGGATGTGGGGAGGAAGAAATACAGAATTAGTGTTTAAGAGTTACAGAATTTCATTTGGCAAGATGAAAAGAAGTTCTGGAGATGGATGGTGGTAGAGGTTGCAATAACAATGTGAATGTATTTAATGACACTGAACTGTACCCTTAACAATGGATGAAATGGTAAATTTTATGTTATATATACCACCAAAAATATATTTTAAAAAATAGGTAGATATATGAGGGAGGACTCCAAAAATAACCCAGAATTTATTTATTTTAAAAAATGCATATTTATTCTTACATGTTTAAACTTGTCATCTTCAAAGTACTCGCTGTTTGATGCACCTATCAAGAAGCTTTTCCACTGCTCAAAACAGTTTTTGAACTTGTCAATGTTGATGTCTTTTAGAGCTCCTGCTGTTTTTTCTTTTCACCTCTTCCACATTGGCAAAATGTTTGCCTTTGAGGAATTTTTTCATTCAAGGAAACAAACACACAAAAAAAGTCATTAGGTGTGAGATCAGGTCAATAGGAAGGGTGGGGCATGGGAGTCATGCAGCTTTTGGTAAAAAAACTGCTCAACACTCAGCACAGTATGGGTAGGTGCTCTCAGAAATCACCCATCATGAAATGGGCAAAAACATTAAAAGAATCTCTAAAAAAAATTTACTGAAGCTGAACGCAGCCTCTCACAATGTTCACAATGCTAGTGGTACACTAATGACCATGGGTTCCTAGAACATTTACCTAGTAGGGAAGCCTGTACTACAAGGGGCCTGCCCTCCGAAAGAATTTTTCTGGGTTTCGGGGAGGGGAAAGTCTCCCCTCATATATTGTTTTGTTGTTGTGTGAAAGTTCAAATGTGCAGGTGGGGGTGGGGGTACACTTAAAGTCTAGATGACTTTGCCACTATGCAATGCATCCATGTAACCAAAAATCATTTGTACCCACTAAAGTTACCAAAATTTTTTTAAAAGTTCAAATGTGTATACAGAGTACATGTGGAAGCTTAGTAGTAACAAATAGACCGCTAGTTAACCAATTTGTAGTCTCCAAATTCACTCTTTTTGCCTGTTCTGCAAAAATTAATGTGGAAGAGGTAAAATATTAGTTGAGAACTAAAGAACAAGATAATAGCCAAGTGAAATTTAACATATTATCTATTTAATTTTTCTCAACTTTTCCAGGAAGAATCCATGTATGTACATACTTACATATTTATCTTAACCATATTTTTAAAATAAATTCTTCAGTTGAGAGTTATCCACATGCATTTTATATTCAGTGTACTGATTTTTCCAAGATTTTCCGTCATTCAAGAAATAGAAGTTTCTAGTCATTCAGGAAATGATTTTTTCCTATTTCTATAAAATGAGTTCTCAATTGGCAGGTCAATGTCCAAATGCTGATGGAATGAGACCATCCATGACAGTATTCTAAGGTTCTTTCAAGATAAATCAGAAAGGACACAAGGTCTACTATGCCAATTTTCAGAATACTATTCTAATGTAAAAACTGTATCTTCTTCACTTTGGGGGTTTTGGTAAATTAGATCAACTAGGCATTCATTGTGGACTATTCTAGAATCAAATGTCATTTTCTAAATTGGAAGATAACTGAATTTTTAAAATTATATTTTAAGACTGGGTTATTTTTCTTTACCTTATAGACTGCTTGATTCTGCTTAATTTCAAAAGAGTTTTTCTAAGATTAATAAAGAAAGCTTAATCAGGTTTTGAGGAAACAAGCATCAACTCTGAAAAAAACTTCTGAAACTTTTAGTTAGGGTTTAGGAAGTCAGAGGATGATTTTAGGGACTGTGACATCTTCTGAAGAAGAGTCATATAAGCAATTAGCAAAAATCTTAAGAAAATCACAAGTTTTATCAAGTTTATTTACTTGTTATTTATCTTTACAATAACCCAATGTGCTGGCTGTTATCTCAGTTTTACAGATAAGGAAACTAAGACTCAGAGTGTTTAACTAACTTGTACAAGTAACTTGTACTAAGTCACAAAGCTAGAAATGTGGGGAGTTGGGATTAAAGCCCAAATGTATAATGTAAAAGCTGATGCACTTTCCACTCCTCCAAACTATTATATTCAGCTAAACTGTATTGTGCCTGATGACTATGGTTTGTCATGGAACTCAGCGAGGCTGATTCTCCTGGGTAGAAGCTGTAACCTGGGAGGACAAAGAAGCTAGCCATTCTAGGAAGCACTATCAAATCCTATACATAGGAATAAATTAGTAAGGACTTATTAAGAATGAAAACATCTGCTGTTTCTAAAAGCAGGTTTCTAAAAAACAGGCCCTTCTTTGGAAAGAATTTTAAGAAAAGCAGACATCTGCTTTCTTTAAAATACTTTTTTCTAGGAACAAATATAGTTTCTTAGCCTTCATGCTAGTCTTCTGGTACAGAAACAAAAGGATTTATACCCTTTGAACCACCTCTAAATCCTGCTGTGTTGCTGCATGTTTTTTTATCCATAGCTTTAGAACATTTCATACCTCAAACAATCCGTTTCAGGTTCAATTAGGTAAAAGCAATATTTCCCAAAATTAGGGAAATGTTATAATATTTCAACCTTTTAAATATGCTGCTATCATAATTCAGATTTAGAAAGCAAGCCTCAGAGCAGGCTATGTCTCATTGATAGAATGTCCTTGGGTATAATTCACTCTTCCAATTCTCTGCACACAAATACAAGAGAACATGCAACTCCATTGGGGCTGCCTCTGAGAGAACTAAATCTCACCAGTCAATTCATCACTGTTTGTCTGAAATATTAAATGTATGTCTATGGAAAGTGTGCTTAAAAGAAATCTAATAGCTCAGTTCAAACTACATTTACACAAAAGGATGCCCTTATTTTTATACAATGTTGGAAATGAATGTTGTGATATAACTACGACAGATAATTGTATCCAAGGATAAGATAAATGAAAGCAAGTGTGTTATAGCACCATGGGAGTAGTGAGGTCCTATGCATCATTTTTCTTTTTGCTTTTTCAGTCTTATCTTAACATTGTATAATCTTCTCTAACAGTATTTTCTCTCAAGATTGTTTTAAACCAGGATAACAGTCTAAAAACACCATTGCTAAAATTAAAAACTATTACAGAATAACTGATAATCCAAAACAGTCTGAAGGATCCTACTATGAATGAAGGAAAAGCTCTAATAACAAATTCGAAACATGCATTTTCAAAACATCTTTTAAGAGCCCTGTTCTACTGATGTAGGTGATCAGGACCAAATGCTTTCCTGTGGATGAAGATTTCAATATCAGTTTTAGTTTATCCTGATACTGCTCCTATATGGGTTTAAAGAAAAGTCATAAAGCAGTGCATAAAGAATTCATAAAGAAAGAAGATACCGGTTTTTCATTTGTGAACTCACAAGAAGCCAAATGTAGAAAAGCAATGAAGATTGGTCAATGTAGCAATACAGTGAACCTTTAAGGAAATGAATGCAGACAAGGTCTGAGGCAAAAAGAATATCCCAAATTGGTTTATCCATCAAACTGGTATCCAGTTAAATCTAGGTCATGGAAGAGGAAAAAGAAAGAAAAAGTGTGTTACCAAGTCACCTTAGTCACTTCCTGGCTGTGAGGTTCACTATAACTAAATAAGGGTATCAGTGACCATCTCTTAAGGCTACTAAACAAAATGGTTATAAGTGTATAAGTGCTGAGTCTATAGTAAATCATCAATAAATCGAGGGCCATTTCTTATTAATGAAGGGAGGGAGACTCTTATAGAGTTGTTTTTAAAAAAAAATAAGACATCATGCTTCCAGACGTTAAGCTTTATTATAAAGCTACAAAACAGCCTGGTATTGGTAAAACAACAGGCATATAGAGCAATGGAACAGGATAGAGATTCCTGAAGCAAAACCTCAATTTCTCAACCAACTCATCTTCAACAAAGGCTCCACCATCAACTAATGGGGAGAGGAGAACCTATTCCACAAATGGTGCTGGAAAAACTGGCTGACTACAGGCAGAAGATTAAAACAAGACCCCTACCTATCACCATACACAAAAATCAACTCCAAATGGATCAAAGACCTAAACATAAAACCTCAATCTACAAGAACCTTAGGAAATGCAGGAGACACCCTTATGGAAATTAGAACTGGCAACCAATTCCTGATCAAAATCCCAAGTGCCCACACCATAAGAGATAATATAGACAAGCGTGACCTCACCTCATCAAACTGACAAGCTTCTGCAAAGCCAAAGAAATCATTGAGAGAGCAGGGAGACAGCCCACAGACCAGTAAAAAATATTTGCCAACTGTATATCTGACAAAGGCCTTAGGATCTACAAGGAACTCAAATGTGTCAAAACGAAAAAAACAAACAGCCCTATTATAAAGTGGGTAAAAGATGTGAATAGACATCTCTCAAAAGAAGACACAGGAGCAGTCAACAGATACATGAAAAAATGCTCGGGCAACCCCCTGGGGTCCTCTCCCACTGTAGGAGCTTTTCTGTCCTCTCAATAAATCCTGCTTTAAGAAAAAAGAAAAAACACTCAGCCTCACTAGTCATCAAAGAAATACAAATTAAAACCACACTGAGATATCACCTAACTCCTGTCAGGATGACCATCATAAAAAACGCAAAAAAACAACACATGCTGGAGAAAATGTGGTGAAAAGGGAACACTTCCACACTATTGGTGGGAGTGTAAACTAGTGCAGTCTCTGTGGAAAACAGCGTGGCAATTCCTAAAAGATCTAAAAGTCGACCTCCCATATGACCCCACAATCCCCCTACTGGGAATATACCCGGAGGAAATCAAATCAGTATATGAAAAAGATACCTGCACATGCATGTTAATTGCAGCATTTACAACAGCAAAAACATGGAAACAACAGTGCTGCCCATCGAAAGGGGACTGAATTCTTAAAATGTGGTACATACACACAGTGGAATATTATGCAGCCATAAAGAAGTACAAAATTATAAATTTCGCAGCAACTTGGATAGACTTCAAGGCTATAATACTGAGTGATCCATCACAGAAACAAAGAACTGAGTATCACATGTTGTCACTCATAAGTGGACCTTGAACAACTATTGTAATACTGTAAGAAAGAGATTGGCAGTAGTGGGAAACCGTCAGGGGAGGGCGGGGGTGGGATTGGCAATAGTGAGAAACTGCTGGGGAGTGGGGGCACACCTCATACGAGGGTACCTGCATAATGAACATTTGTATACCTAACCCTGAATTGTACTCCACATATTTAACATAAAAAAAAAATTTTAAAGAAATACGAGTTTTTAAAAGCAAACAGTATTTATTCCAAAATGCAGGACTATCACAGGCAAGAGAGAGAGAGAGAGGAACCTCCTCTATATAAAATACACCCACAATCATTGGATAGCATCAAAATGAAAGCAAAATATCTTACTTTGATACATGGTTGAATTGGTAGGAAAGTAAGATCAAAACTTCTACAACATTGCAATAAAGAGGACACGATTTGGCATTATATTTGCACTTGCCCTGTGGGCACCTGCCAATCCCTGGGTTTTGGTAAAGTGGATCAGGAGCCCAAGTCTTAAGCCAGAACTAGGTGAAGGTGGGTGATACCCCTAGAAGGCTAGACTTCTATAAAGCAGATAATATCAGTGAATGAATTAGTGAAAAAAATCCCACCAGGCACAAAGAAACATTGAGACTAGGTATAGTTCTCAGCTTGGGTCTCAGAAGTGAGAGACAAAAAGGATTATTAACTACAAAAAGGATTAGAAGAACAAATTCACACTACTGTTACAGCCTATAAAACTTCTGTGTAAATTTTAATATGTTTTCAGGTAGGTAATACCCCAGGCACTTGGCAAACCCACCAAATGCAAATCCTCTCTGGAGAAATGTTCTAAAATGTTCTAATCCTAGCTTCAAGATATTCCTACAGTAAAAGTTACAAGGGACATTAGCTCAAAATAAAACAAACAAAAATTAGATGAAAACAAGTGAACGTAAGAATTGGCAGATTTTTTAAAAAATTGAATCAGAAAAACAAAACCTGAAGATACTGAAAAAAACAAATACAGAATATAAAATGGCTAGCTACAATATGTTTAAATAAATAAATGAGGACACAAAGCATATAATAAGAAAAAAGCAGTATCAAAATTAACCAGGCAGACTTGAAAAATGACCAAACAGAACTTCCAGAAATGAAAACCATAACCAATAAAATATAAATTGTTTAAAGAGCAAATGAGACGTTTGAAAAAAGAATTAAAAATAAACTAGTTGAGTATCCAACTTTATAAGTTGGAAAAAATTGGACAAACAAAAAATGCAGAAGGAAACAAAAATAAGAACAGAAATTAATTAAAGTGAAACTATAATGAAGGTTTGGCAACGTCGAAAAATTCAATACACACATTACTAAAGTAGACAAACCTGTGGCAAGAGTGAGAAGAAGGAATAAGCAACATTAGCAATGCAAAGAGGAAATAACTATGGATACTGCAGAAGGTAATTTTATGTATTTACCATTAAAAACATAGGCAAAATAGAAAAATTCCTAAAATAAATACACATCATCAAAATTGATTTAAAAACTAATATAAATAAAGAATCCTAGATAGCTTAAGGGTGAATTCTACCAAATACTTAAGGAACAGATAATGACAGTCTTAAACTTACTAACAAAACCAGATAACAGTCATTGAAAAAAAAGAAATTATAGACCAATCTCACTCCTGAACATGAGTAATAAACAAGAATTAACCTATGTGTCAACCAAGAGTGAAAGTGATAAATTTTTTAATGAAAAATTTATCTTTATTTTTTATTTAGATCAAGCTTTTTTCTTTTTTAAAATTTATTTTATTTTAAAGATGTGTGGTACAATTCAGAATTAGGTATGCAAGTATTCATCATACAGGTAAAGCTTGGGCCTACCTTTGGTCCCCACTTTACCTGGTTTGAGGCCAGGTACCCTTATTAATGTTATGCGCCTCTCCCCTCCCTCCCTTGGCAGTTTCCAGCTACTGTCAATCCCTTTATTTTAGTATTATGGAAAATGTTCAGGGGCCATTTTTGAGTGAGAACATATGGTACTCAGTTCTTTGCTTCTGTGATAAATCACTGAGTATTACAGACTCTAAATCCATGCAAATTGCTGTGAAGTCCATAATTTTGTTCTTCCTTATGGCTATATAATATTCCATCATATATATGTACCACATTTTTCTTAAGCCAGTCCAGTTTCCATGGGCAGCACGGTTGGTTCCATAATTTTGCTATTGTAAATAGTGCTACAATAAACATGCATGTGCAGGCATCTTTTTTGTAGAGTGTTTTAAGTTCCTCTGGGTATATTTCCAGAAGGGGGATTGCTAGATCATATGGAGGGTCAATTGGAAGTGATAAATTTTTAATGCACATTTCTCTGATGACTAAGGACGTTGAGTGACTTTTTGCCATTCATATTTCTTCTTCTATGAACTATTCAAATTCTTTGCCCTTCTTTGTTGTGTTGTCTTATTATGTTGTAAGAGTCCAGAGTTCTTTTTTCTTGATGGGAACTCCTTCGTTGGATATATGTAACATATATTCTTCTAATCTTGGATTAAGTTTCATTTTCATTATAGTATATTACAAAGAACAAAAGTTTTTTAATTTTTATAAAGTCCAGTATGTCAGCTTTTTCTTTTATGACTTGTGCTTCCAATGTCCTAAGAAATCTAGCCTATCCTAAGGTTGCTAAAATGTTACATTATGTTTTCATTATTAAGTTTTATAGTTTTAGCTTTTATATTTAGCTGTAAGGTATGGTGTACAGCGAAAAATCATGTTCTTTTTCTCTCCATATGAATATCCATTTATACTCATTTCTTAAAAAGACTTTCCTTTCCCCTATTTAAGTGTCTTGTCACCTTTGTCTAAAACTAATTAACCATATCCAAATTGTCTATTCTGCTCCACTGGTCTATATGCCTATCCTTTCGTCAATACCATAGTCTTGATTACTATATTTTGTAGTTAGTCTTGAAATCACATTCACAAAAATCTCCAACTTTGTTCCTCTGTAAGTTTGCTTTGGATAGTCTAGTCCTTCACAACTCCATATACATTTTACAACAAACTTATCAATTTCTATACACAAAAAAAATCTGCTGAAATTTTTATTAGCATTGTGTTGACACCATATTTCAATTTTAGAGAGAATTGACAACAAAACAATACTGAGTTTTCCACCCCATTAGCACAATATATCTCTCCATTTATTTAGGTCTTCTTTAATTTTTTTCAATAGTGTTATGTAGCTTTCAGTGTTCCACATATTTCATTAAATTGACCTAATGCAAAAATCAGCCAGGCGTGGTAGTGCGCGCCTGTAATTCCAGTAACTCAGAAGGCTGAAGCGGAAGGATCGCTGGAGCCCAGCAGGTCGAGGCTGCGGTGGCCGGGAGCAGCCACTGCACTCCAGCCTGGGCGACAGAGTGAGACTCCAACTCAAAATAAATAAATAAATAAATAAATAGACCTAATGCCATCCACACATGCTTCAGTTTCTTAGCATATCTTGCCTTGGGGTAGGAATGGAAGTAGAGTAAAAGCTCAAAATAGGATGTTGAGAATATGTGAGATACAAACAGACCAATTTAAACATTCTATTCCCATACAACTATCTTGATGCTATCTTTTTGTATTAACGCAATTCCACAATAATGACATGAAAGTAATCTAAGAATCCTAGGAAGTTATTTCTCCTGCAAACACATTCAACAAAAACACTAAAACGAAAATTTAGTTCACAAAAAAAATCTAGTCAAGTAGAAGAGACAAATAATCACTCTCAATAATTCAAGTACTTAGGTTATCTTTACCTTAGTTTTCACATCTTCTTGGAATCTAAAAGTTTTCAAACTATTATATGTTGAATATGCTTAGTTTGAAAGCTATACATTACAAGGGGGAACCCTCCAAAAAAAACAGAATTATCTTTTGGAGGGCGGGTCCCTGGTAGTACAGGTTCCCCCGCTAGGTAAGTGTTCTAGGAACCCATCAGCATCAGTATACCAGCTAGCATTGTTGTGAGAGGCTGCATTCAGATTCAGGAAATTTTTCTTGGAGATTCTTTCAATGCATATGCCCATAATATAATAGGTGGTTTGTGAGTGCACCTGCCCACAATGCACTTAGTGTTCCACAGTTTTTGACCAAAAATGCATGACCCCCCCATGCCCCACCCTGACTACTCATCCAATCTCACCACAAGTGACTTTTTTTGTTTGTTTCCCAGCATTTAAAACGTCCTCAGAGGGAAACATTTTGCCAATGTGGAAAGGGTAAACCAAAAAATGGCAGAAGCACTAAAAGGCATCAAAACTGACAAGTTCAAAAACTCTTTTTAGCAGTGGAAAAAGCATCTTGATAAGAGTATTGCATCAAATGGAGAGTACTTTGAAGGTGACTGAAGTTTAAACACATAAGAATACACAATTTTTTATAAATAAATGCTAGGTATTTAGGGGGTACTCCCCATACAAGATTAAGATACTCAAATCTCGGCAGGGCTCGGTGGTTCAGCCTGTAATCCCAGCACTTTGGGAGGCCGAGGAGAGTGGATTGCCTGAGCCTGCGGGGTTCGAGACCCAACCGGACAACTTGGTGAGACCTCGTCTCTACAATAAATCAAAAATTAGCTGGACATGGTAGCGTGTGCCTGTAGTTCTGGCTACTTGTAAGGCTGAGACAGAAGGATTGCCGGAGCCCAGAAGGTCGAGGCTGCGGTGGCCAGGAGCTTGCCACTGCACTCTAGTCTGGGTGACAGAGTAAGACTCCAACTCAAAAAAAAAAAAAACTCAATCTCTGAAATTTCAATTTGAAAGAAAATAAAGTTTAAAAGATATATTTATATAAATAATTTAAGAATCAAATTCTATTTCACTGGATAAAGACAGTAGTGAAGGTAAGCTATTATTTCACATAAAACATATATAATTAGTAAATTAATAATAGTGGGCATCGATCTTTTTTTTTTTTTTTGAGTTGGAGTCTTACTCCATTGTCCAGGCTGGAGTGCAGTGGCATGCTCATGGCCACCCAAGCATCGACCTGCTGAGCTCAGACAATCCTTCCGCCACAGCTTTCCAAGCAGCCGGAACTACAGGCTCATGCTACCACACCCAGCTAATTTTTTTAATTATTGCAGAGACACGATCTCACCAAGTTGCCCAAGCTGTTCGCGAACCCATCGGCTCAGGCAATCCCCTCAACTCATCCTCCCAAAATGCTGGGATTACAAGCTTGAGTCACCATGCATGGCAGGAATCAATAATTTAATCAGTCAATTCACTATTCCTGAGTGACATCTCATAGATCAATTAGGTTTGTGTTTAGCTGCATTTAACAAATGCAACAAAAGAATTTAACTAAATGTAAAAAACATTTTTTCACATAAAAAGTTCACAAGTAAATAGTCCAGGGTTTTTACAGTGACCATACAATGTTAAAGAGTCTTAGACATCTTCCATTCCTATTCCCTGACATCCCTGGAATGTAATTTTTAACCTCATAATTATCATAACAATATAGCAACTCCACCATAAGCTTATTAAAGAAAAGAGAGAGAGAGAGAGGATGAAGGATAATGGGCTAAAAGATCATGCTAATGTAGTCTGTCACAAGAAAACAATCTTATTGTCATGCAGCCTGTTACAAGTAAAACAATAACATTTTCAGCAACCCCTTGTAAACACTTCTTATAACTCATGACCAGAAGTGTATCACACAGCTTTCCCTAGCTTTAAGGGAGTCTGGGAAGATGGATATGCTAGTGGTACACATTGCCAATATAAACAGTCTGAGGATTCTTCAATAAGAAAGAGGAATCTGAATACTGGATAGCTACTAGGATGTCTGCCAAAATATACTTTAGGTGATAAACATAGCTAAAATTAAACATGTTAAAAGCTATCCTAAATCAAAAAGACACCCTTAAATCATTAAAATACTAATTTACAGAATATATTAAGAGAAAAGTCTTTAAAATTATCATATCTTCTTATGTACAAATATATTGCTAAATGCAGCAAGAAAAGAGAGGCTACCCTACTAAAGATTAAAATGTTTAGGGTAGGATGGGATAGGGAGCTAGTATATATTTGAAAAATAGTAGGGTTAAAGCAGATGAAAGACTTGCTTCAGTAACAGACTCCTACAAATAACGAGCAGGCATTTCCTCAAACACTTAAACTATGCAAGGCACTGTTCTGAGCATTTTTTAATAAAGAGGTAGGGTTCTTGCTATGTTGCCCAGGCTGGTCTCGACCTCCTGGCCTCAAGTAATCCTCCTATCTCAGTCTCCCCTGTAGCTGGGAATACAGATGCAAGCTACTGCACCCAGCCCTAAGCTTCTGATATCATTTAAACAACATGATAACCCTAGGAGGTAGGTAACAATATCATCTCTTATAAAGAAACAAAGGTGCACAAAAATCATGCAACTAGTAAGCTGTGGCATCAGAATTTGAATTCAGGAAGTCTCTCTCCAAAGCACATGTACTTAGCCACTATATTTCTCTGAATTCCTCTTATAAAATCTGAATATACAAAGATGTAAGAACATACCATAAAAATGACAACCATAAAAAATAAGCAGTACATCTTTTATCTTTTATTCTTTATGAAGGGCCCCAGTGTGACATACCACCTTCCATTTACAAATTTAATCTTCCAGGGATTAGAAAGACACCACATAGCAGAATTGAGAGAACTGTCAAATCTAGAACTGTCAAATCTAGAAATTATTCATTTCTTAGGGATTCTTTAAAAAATAAAATTGTCAGAGCAATTTTATTTGAACTCTTACAAAGCATATCATCTTTAGTAACTATGTCCCAGTAAAAATGTGCTTAATCTCCTTTTGGGGCGGGGGTTGAGTCAGAATCTCACTCTGTCGCCCAGGCTGGAGTGCAGTGGCACGCTCACGGCCACCCCAGCGTCGACCTGCTGGGCTCAGGCAGTCCACTCGCCTCAGCTTCCCAGAATGCTGGGATTACAGGCATGAGCCACTGTACCCAGCCTAATCTCCTTTTATAACATGAAAATACTGCTACACTAGATTATGGTTCATCACAGGCAAACCACATGGTAAACTTCTCATAGATATCCACTTAAATAAAGGTGAGTTTTTATCACGAAAGCAAAAACCTAATAATATTCTCACTCTAAAGTAGTATACGTAAATGACTGAAGTAATTTATCTATAATTATAAAATACTTCAGTTGTACACTTGAGGGAAAATTCATAGTCAAAATTAACCCAAGGGCACATACCTTTACTGTTCAGTTTATTCTTATCTCATTAAGTGTCATCTTAATAGAATACTCTAATTGAATGTTAAATCTCCTCAAAGAAAATGCCATGTTTAAGTTGGTAGGATAAAAAACAATTATAAAACTTTTTGATGAAAATTTCCTGGTGGCTGGACAATTCCCTTCTTCTCATTGCTGGGATAACTCTAAAAATGAAGAATAAAGATAATTCTGGATAATAAATTCCTCTTCTAGCTATATTAATAATTGCCTTTAATCATTATTTTGAAAAAAGGTAAAGGATAACTTCTGTATGTAACCTCTAATGTGCTTTTTGTTTAAAAATAATATATGGAGCATAAATATCTAAAGTTTGACAATCTTTTTGCTTTTCTGTTTTTTGTGTTTTTTTTTAAATGGAGTCTCACTCCATCGCCCAGGCTGGAGTGCAGTGGTATGCTTACCGCCATCCTAGCGTTGACCTGCTGGGCTCCAGTGATCCTGCATCTCAGTCTTTCAAGTAGCCAGAACTACAGGCGCCCACTACCACGGTCGGCTAATTTTTTATTTATTGTAGAGATGAGGTCTCGCCAAGTTACCCAGGCTGGTCTTGAACCTGTGGGCTTAGGCAAGCCACTCGCCTCAGCCTCCCAAAGTGCGAGGATTACAGGCTGAGCCACTGAGCCCAGTCAACAATCTTTTTTTAATAAGACAAGTTAAGTGCAGTAGTGACAACGGGGAAACCATAGAACAAAGAGTTCAATGTGTAACAACAATCTTGTTTTAACAGGAATGCATAATAATGTCACCATTTTCCACAAATGGTGGTTCTCAGATAATCTTTTTCACATCAAAATAAGATTACTTGATAAGGAGATTATGGTTTTAACTGCCCCAGTGGGATGGAGTTTTCCTAACCTGGCTCAAATATATGTATACACTCCTGTCTAAATATCCCATTATACAATGAAGCTCATTTCGTTGTGTCCATTTATTTCTATATACACAGAAGCTTCTTAAGTAGTGAAACTGCTATCACTCTAAACATCACCTACATCAGCAAATAGATAACTACTATGCATATATGGAGAGACATATAATTCATATCAAAAACAGAATAGGGTAACTACTATTCGTTCACTACTTAAAGATTCATCTGTTATTTCATTTCATCCCTAACAACTCTTTGAAATAGGTTTATAAAATTCGTTTATAGCACAAGAAATTAAAACTTAATAACAAGCCTAATATAACAAGTCTAATGTAGAATATTACATATTAACATGTTAATATATAATATATAAAAATAATTATACATATATAATAGTATAATAATAAGTCTAATTTAGAAGGTAGTAAGCCCAGATTACAGTCCAGGTCTAAAACCCTTTCTTTTCCACAATAACCACCCTAGAATTTAATAAATACTTGCTGATGATATGATAAAAACCAACAGAGAAAATTAAGCAGTATTATCCCTTATCTTAAAGCCTTATATACACTACTTAGTCACTTCAAACTGAATATTATTCTACAGTATTATTAATTGTGTTCATTTTTTAAATAAAAGTTTCCTATAATTAAAATAATATATACTTACAACTTAAATTTTTGAAAACAGTTAAGAAAAAGAACATTTAATTTCTTAGCTCTTCAAGTCATCACCATTAATATTTTCGTACATTTTCTGCATCTTTTTCCAAATATGCTTCCAAAATACAGGTAAGACAATACTTGACACATAATCTGTACACAAATTTTCACTTTATTATATAACATATGGTTTGAATATTTTCTAATGACCCCTCACATGTAAACACAAACTTATCTATGCCTTAATTGGACCATAGTTGTAACATTCAGGGAAGTAAATTTAGTTTTGCTATTGCAAATAATGCTTCATTGGACATATTTATGAACTAGAGATTCACCACAACCCAATATCTAACATTACTGTCTTTTTTTAAATTCCCAGAATTAAAATTACTAGTGTTTGCAGAATTCTAAGGCTTTTCCAAACTTGCTAATCAAAATTTGATATCTACCAGCAAAGAAAGGAGGTATCCATTTCAACAGATCAATGGCAGAGGATAATTTCCATTTTCTTATCTATTAATTCAAAGGAGAATTTATTATCTCATGGATTTTATTTACATCTTTTTGATTATTATTTTTGGTTTAAAACTATTATTTTGATTTATTATTATATTGCTTTGTGAATAAACTGTTTAGAACCTATGCTGATTATCTACTGGGATTTTCACTAGCTTTCATATGGATCTTACACATTCTTTATACAGAAATTCTTACACAGCATTAACTTTATAGTCATATGTTAAGACTTGTTTCTCATAGTTCACGGACCTTTACATTATTTTCCTTTTGTTTTCAAAATCAGATAAATCAGCCTTTAGACGTTGTGACTTAGATTCATTCAGCTCTGAAAAATACTTCTTTTCAGAGGGCAGCCAGGTAATTAACTGCCTCTTCATAAAGTCAGATTAGAAAAGTCTAGAATTAAGTAAGGAAAAGGGGGAGAGAACTGTTTAGTTATCTATTTGTTATAATATAACAAATTTTCATTCTATTCTAGTAAAAAAAGAATAATTTCGGATTGACTTATGTTCATTCAAATCACTTCTTATACTAGATGAGCTAAATTAAACTGTGTCTGCCTGGTAATTTCTGTATTATTCTCAGTGATATTTAAAATATTTTAAAAATCTGTTTAGAGTATGATCTTTAACTGGAATTCAACATTAGAATTAAAATGTTGTTTTCAATATAATTGGCTATGTGGCCTTCCACATGCCTAACAGAATAATAATAATTTGACACTTGTCATAAGAGGTTAAAAATAATTAAATCGAAATAGTGAGATTTGTTAAAATAGCCTAAAAAGGCAACAAAATTCCATTCACCAAAAGAAAAAAAATGTAAGACTATAAGGACAACTTCAAACTTCTGTTTAAAAGTATAAAAATTATTGCCTGCAATAGACTACTTTCTAATATAGCCTCCCATTTTCAAGTTTTTTTCACATCTCTGGAAAAAATGGCAAGTATATATAAGCCTCAAAGCACACCCAAAAGATTTTTCAAAAGTTAAATGTTCCAAATTACATCAAATAGCAGCTCTACTTTATCCATTTAAAAATAATATCAGTTACTATAACAGAAGACACCATATTGGTACCACTTTAACTTTTAGGTATAATACACTTAAGCTCAAAAATGTATATCAAGTTACCAAAAAAATTTAAAGGCAAGCTTCGGTGATTCTAAGGATTCTTATCAACAGCTTTATCACTTTTCCACATTTTACTAAAATTGATTATCTATATAAATAATATGCTCAAGTGTTGATAAAGACATAATTCTACTACTTCAAGATTTGGAAAAAGAAGGAAAATACATTAGGGCTTTACATGTGAACAATTTTCATGATCACTATGGTAGAAATTATCAAAGATCTTTCAGTATTCATTCTCTTCTTTTTCTAAAGTAATAAAAGCTCTAATTTTTGGCTAGTATATGGCTATCAGGAATAAAGAGCAATTCTCAGTCTCTGCATCATTTGGAGGTTACTCTGTGATTCAGTTTTTGTTTTTTTTTTTTTTGAGTTGGAGTCTCACTCTGGCGCCCAGACTGGAGTGCAGTGGCCGCTCCCGGCCACCACAGCCTCGACCTGCTGGGCTCTGGCGATCCTTCCGCCTCAGCCTTCCGAGTAGCTGGAATTACAGGCATGCACTACCACGCCCGGCTGATTTTTTGATTTATTGTAGAGATGAGGTCTCGCTGCCCAGGCGGGTCTCGAACCCGCGGGCTCAGGCAATCCACTCACCTCAGCCTCCCAAAGGCGTGGGATTACAGGCTGAGCCACCGAGCCCAGCTATGTGATTCAGTTTTAATCAACAGGAAGTGTCCTTAAAAGGAAAGAGTATGCCTTTTTTCTTTCCTTTTTTACTTCCTTCTAGCCAGAATGTTTATGCGCTATCTAGAACTAGCCATCTTGGATTACAAGGTTGAAGTATTGTAATGAGGAAGATAGAGCAGAAGGACAGAATGAACCTGAGTCCTTGGTGATCATAGAGCTACCTACCATACCAAACCCAGATTGTCCATGCTAACTTGAAAAAGGAATAAATGTCTGTATTGTTTAGGGGAGGTCATTCCCAGATAATCTTCTTCTTAATCAATACAACTTCCATATGAGAAGACAGTAATAAGCAATTACTAAAATCATAACAAATTATATGCTAGGTATATTAAAAGTATTTAATTCAGAAGACAAAATACTGTATTTATTAAAGTCCTGGAAAGTCTAATATACCTAGGTTTGAATTCTGGTTGGGCATTCTCTGATTATATGACTTTGGACACATTCTTTATCCTTTCTAAGGCTTAGTTCCCTGTTTGTAATAGAAGCATAATAGTGATTTAGTGATAATTAAAAGAAAATGTATATAAAATACAAAGAATAAGCACAAGGTCAATATATGTTAGTTGTTATCATCACGATAAAATTAATAAATTCCTTATCAATTGTATTATTTTTAATGAGTTAACATAAGAATTATATTAACTACATAACTCTCAAACACAGTCTTCTTCCCCATTAATGAGATCTACTGACAACTTGTTTAACTTATGTTATTAAGGGAAGAGTAAAGAAAAATTAAGGAGACTAGTAGTACATCTGTAAAACAGGTAAAGTTCCTGTTTAATATAGTTACTATGATTTTTAAAAATACCAACTTGCTAAGAAGTTTATTACATATTAATTATTGGACCTGACTGTACACAGAAAGTGCTAATATATAATGTACATTTGCACAAATGTATAATGACATGTATCCGCCATTAAAGTGTTATACAGAGTATTTTGACTGCCCTAAAAATCATCTGCACTCTGCCTAGTCATCCTTTCCCATTCACCCGCCAATCCCTGGTAACCACTGATTTTTTATGATTTCCATACTTTTGCCTTTAACATTATTTTTAAATTGTTAAATACTTTTCCCTAGATATTTTACTTATTGTTTTTTAGAAATTCTTTTCCTTGATGAATCAGTTTGGAAACACAAGGGACTCCCTGACACAGGAAGGATAGAGAGATCAAAGAGTCTACTAGGCCAGGAAAGCCAGGGAGGCCCTAGGGGCATATAAGCCTCAGCTCACAATGCTGTCCTTCTGCCTTGACACAGGAAAATATCAGATGATTCTGAAAAGTTGATCCACCCCTCCAATCCAACAATTCCCTTTCTAGGACTCCAGTCTTTGGAAATTTTCATATAAGTGTGACTAAGACACATCTTGCAGTTTTCTTAATATAAATATGGGAAGTAAATGTTCAGTTTGGGAATATTTAAATAAAGAATAGTATATACACTATAAAATATTCTAAAGCCATTAAAAATAGTAGTACATAAAATTAAAAGTGCATTTACGTGTATATGAAAGTCCAGAGCAAGCCAACCTAATCAATGATGACAAAGTGAAACTAATAGCTGTCTTTGGGGGTACTGACCACATTTGGGGCTGAGGGGACCTTCTAAAGTGATGGAAATGTTTCACTGTCTTCATCTGAGTGGTGGTTACACTGGTAGATACAAACATAAAAAAGTCAAACAACGGTACACCTAAGATCTGTACACTTTGTGTAAATTGAACTCTAAAAAGTTTTTTTTTTTAAAGGTGATTGATATATCTGTAATGCTATGGACAGATCTCCAACAATAAACATATAGTTTATAAATCTGAATTTTTGACTTTGGATTTGAATGTTTGCTTCTAGGGGAACTCAAGCTCAAGAACAAAACTTCCAAAATGGGTAAACTGTGAAAATGGAATAGAATACATTTCAAAAAAATATTATTTTCCTTTATGTTCTAAACAGTTAAGTATGTTCTTATTATGTCACTTGCTTTCTTAAGTTTTACTGTATATTTTATGTAACCTAATATATACAAAATATCACTTCAAAGGTAATTAATATAAAAATTATTAATGAGATTTTTCCATTTATTTATTCATATTAAGTCTTTGAATTACAGCATGTATATATTTATAACACATTTCACTTCAGATGCTAAATCTTCATCACAAATATTTGATTTACATATAGATCTCATAAAACGTATAGTTGAAAAAAGGTAGATTAACATGAAACTTGCTCCAAACATACTTAAGTTTTCTAAAGAAAAAATGCTTCTCCATTGATACTCACGTTCACAGTAACAAAAGTGATTCATCCCTTTTAGAATTATTTGACTTTACAGTAATGAGTCATTTGATTCTGAAGTTATCAGTTTCAAAACTGTCTGTCCAAGTTAAGTAAACTCAAACACTCTTATGTTAATTCAGTATTATTAACATCAAATCTAAAGAGTTATTGCATACATTGAAAAGTAACTACAAATTAAAATCAACAAAGGGTTCTTCAAATTTATGTTACTGTTTGGAAGTTAACTTAAATAACCTAGGCAATGATAATTAAAATTTCTTGCATATTAATTCATGCTAAAAAAATCTATTAAATCATTATTATTGATTTTTATTGGGAAAAGCTTCAGTTTTAACATAAATTTTTGTGACTATGTCACAAATAAGTTTTTTATTTCCATGGAGCTTCAAATTTAACTTATTCAAATTTAATTCTGTTCATACTGAGTGTGATATCAGAAAGAAAATGTAAATCCCACTGACGTTTTTTGTCCTAAATTATTGAATATATGTCAAGTATTATTTTCCTAACCGTTTGTGTATTAAACTATCAGTTTAATGTTCACAAGGACTTGGAAAAAGACAGAGATTTCCAAGTACCATTTACCCAACTTCATTCATTGATAAGATCTTATATAACCACAGTATACTCTCAAAATCAGGAAACTGACGTTTTACAATGTTAACTCAGTTACAAAGAAATCATATGTGTAGATGTGAAAAGTTGTCACCACAATCAGAATACAGAATTGTGCCATCACCACACAGAAACTCTCTCATATTAAGCTTTTCTAGTCACATGCTGACATTAATTTTAACTCTTGGCAAACACAGGTCTGTCTCCATCACTATAATTTTGTCAGTTTGAGATTATTATATAAACGAAATCACAGAGTATGTACACCTTTTAAGTTAAATTTTTTATGCAGCATGATGTTCTTTAGATCAATCAATCAAAGTTGTGAGAAGTTTCATTCATTCAACTCCTTTTTGTTTCTGAGTAGTATTCTATAGTTTATTTATCTATTCACCTATGGAAGGATATTTTTACTATATTCAGTTTTGTTTCTATAAACATTCATGTACAAGTTTTTATCTGAACACAAGCTTTCATTTCTCTAAGATAAATACACATGAATGCGGTTGCTATGTACTTAAATGAACATTTAACTTCATTAGAAAATATTAATTTTTCCAAGTGATTGCATATTTCCACCAGCTATGTATGAGAAGTCCAGATCCACATTCTTCCCATCACTTGGTATTATCAGTAATTTTTAGTTCAGTCATTCTAACAGGTGTATATTAGTATCTCATTATATCATTAAATTGCATTACCTTACTGGCTAACGATGTGGAAAATGTTTTCATGTACTTACTGGCTAGCCACATAGCCTCCTTGATAAAGTACCTATTCAAGTATTTTGCCCAATTCCGAATTGAATTGTTTCACTACTGTTCAGTTTAGAGAGTTCTCCATATATTCTAAATATGTCATTTGGTACATATGTGATTTGGAAATGTTTTCTTTCAGCATATGTTTTATTTTTTCATCCTCTTAACAGGGTGATTCAAGAGCAAAAGTTTAGTTTTAAAAAAGTCTAATTCATCAACTGTTTCTTTTCTGGATCATTTACTTTAGTATCACATTTAAGAACTCTCCACTTAACCTTAGGTTATAAACAATTTCTCCTAAATTTTCTTCTAAAAGGTTTTATGGTTTTCCATTTTACATTTGAACCTATGACCCATTCGGAGTTAATTTTTTTTAGAAGGGTTAGGTTTAGGCAAGTTTTTCTTTCTTTCTTTTTTTTTTTTTTTTTTGGCCTATGAATATCCAACTATCCAAAGACCACTTATTAAAAATATTTTCTTTCCTATACTTAACTGCTTTTGTACCTTTGTCAAAAATCAGTTGGGCATACTTCTGTGAATCTACATGTGAATTCTATTCTGGTCCCTTATTATAAGTGTCTATCCCTCTGCCAATACCACTCTGTCTTAACTACTGTAGCTATAATAAGTATGGCTGGGCTCGGTGGCTCAGCCTATAATCCCACGCCTTTGGGAGGCTGAGGTGAGTGGATTGCCTGAGCCCGTGGGTTCGAGACCTGCCTGGGCAGCGAGACCTCACCTCTACAATAAATAAAAAAATCAGCCGGGCGTGGCAGCACATGCCTGTAATTCCGGCTACTTGGAAGGCTGAAGCAGAAGGATCGCGGGAGCCCAGCAGGTCGAGGCTGCGGTGGCCAGGAGCGGCCACTGCACTCTAGTTTGGGTGACAGAATGAGACTCCAGTTAAAAATAATAATAATAATAATAATAATAAGTATTAAAGTTAGGTAAATTGATTCTTCCAACTTTCTTCTTTTTCAAATTTGTTTAACCATTTCAGTTCTTCTGCATTCCCCTATGAATTTCAGAATCAACCTGTCTATATCTAAAAGAATCCTGCTAGGATTGTTTTAGAAATTACATTCAATATATAGGTTGAAATAAACATTTTTAATACATGTCTTCCAATCCATGAGCATGCTCTCTCTCCATTTAGACCTTTTTTACATGCATTCATTAGCATTTTGTAGTTTTCAGGTATACAGATTTTGCATGTTTTGTAAGATTTACACCTAAGTGTTTCATTTTTTCTTGATCAATTATAAATGGCACTGCGTTTTACACTTTGGTTTCCAACTGTTCATTAACATGTGGTGATATTTTGTGTGTGGGGGTGATGGGGAGACAGAAGAGAAGAAAGAGAGATAAAGAGACAGAGAGATTTGCAATAAAAATTTACTTATTCTGAATTGCTTTTTTAGACCCTAGTGTCTTTTTGCTTGTAGATTCCTTGGGATTTCCTATGTAGCCAATCATATCATTTGCAAAAAGAAGAGTTTTATTTCTTCATTTCTAATCTGTATATCTCTTCTTTTCTTGCCTTAACGACAAGTCTGGGTCAGGCTCGGTGGCTCTGCCTGTAATCCCAGCACTTTGGGAGGCTGAGGCAAGTGGACTGCCTGAGCCCACGGGTTCGAGAACGACCCGCGCAACTTGGCAAGACCTTGTCTCTACAATAAATCAAAAATTAGCTGGCCGTGGCAGCACGCCCCCGTAGTTCTGGCTACTTGGAAGGATGAGGCAGAAGGATCACAGAAGCCCAGTATGCTGGTCGAGGCTGTGGTGGCCAGGAGCGTGCCACTGCACTCCAGTCTGGGCAATAGAATGAGTCTCCAACTCAAAAAAAAATGTTGGGAGCCGGCGTGGAGGCCTGCCTGAGCGTTAAGGATCCAGGCAGGCTGTGGACCCTGAGACCGCTAGGACGAGTTCAGACCCTGAAGGCCCATTCCCTCTTCCTTTCTTTGCTGTTTTGGCACGTTCCACTAGCAGGGACTTTGATGATCTAAGCATGAAGTTCTGAGAGTACGACAGGCATGGCTTACTTTAGGAGTCCACTGTTCCTGTTTCTCACAGACTGTGGTTTCGGCTTTAAACTTAACATAATTCAAACTCAGGTCACATTTGGGAGCCTTTAATATGGTACAAGCTTCCTTTAAGATTTAATAGTATATTGGTAGAATTAGTATATACATACAAAGTGCTGCTTCAACCTCAATAAAATAAATATCTAGAGCTACCAGAAACGGCCCAGCGTGATCTTTTGACTGAGCCACATTCCTTAGGAATTGGTTTGGGCTATAATTAAGAGTTTCTATAGTGTAGGTAGAATTAGCGTAAAATAGAGAAGAATTGGGATTTAGGTTGTTATTAGGTGTTACGTAAGCATAGGTTTTAAAAGTTATTGATTATTAGAATATTATGATATTAGAATTGTTGTATTGCTTTTGAGAAATATTAACCAAGCAATGAGGAACAGCGAGATAGTTTTGGGATCCTCATTCCTCATGCTTGGGGAAACACCTGGTGGGTGGGGAACGCCCCTCATCCACTTGGTTCTATGTTCATGTAAATGTCTTGTGATTTAATTGGGATTGCCCTTCCTCTTACTCCAGGAAACACCTGGTGGGTGAGGGATGCCCCTCATTCACCTGGCTTTGTGTCCATGTAAAGGTTTTGCAATTTAATTGAGATTGTTCTTCCTCATACCTGAGGAAACACCTGGTGGGGGGGCACCCCTCCTGCACCTGGCTTGTGTTCACGTGGAAGACTTGTAAGACTGCCTGTGTAAAATTTGGGATAAATACATGCTGTAAACCCCCAATAAAGAGCTTCTGCTCAATTCATTGAACAGATGTCCACTTTCTGTTTTTCTCTTTCTTTCTCTTTATATCTATCCCTCCATCTTTCTTTCTTTTAATATCTATCCCTTAAGAATAATCGCCGACGCCATCACACCTTCCAAGGGACCTCCTCAATCTCTTTTTGGGGGCTGGTCCCCAAAACTGGTGCCCAACCCAGCCCCCACTGTTCATCTTTTTCTTATATTATTATGGTAGTTGTTCAAGGTCCACTTATGAGTGAGAATATGTGATACTCAGATCTTTGTTTCTGTGAGAGATCACTCAGTATTATACTCTCTAACTCCATCCAAGTTGCTGTGAAATACATGATTTTGTTCTTCTTTATGGCTGCATAATATTCCATTGTGTATATGTACCCCATTTTTTTAATCCAGTCCTCTTTTGATGGACAGTATGGTTGGTTCCATGATCTTGCTATTGTGAATACTGCAATAAACATACGTGTGCAGGTATCTTTTTTATAGAATGATTTGAGTTCTTCAGGGTATATTCCCAATAGGGGGATTGCAGGGTCATATGGAAGGTCAACTTTTAGAGCTTTTAGGAATCGCCACACTGATTTACACAGAGGCTGTACTAGTTTACACTCCCACCAACAGTGTAGAAGTGTTCCTTTTTCACCACATCTTCTCCAGCATCTGTTATTTTTTGAGTTATTGATAATGGCCATTCTGACTGGAGTTAGGTGGTATCTCAATGTGGTTTTAATTTGCATCTCCTTGAACTAGTGAGGTTGAACATTTCTTCATGTATCTGTTAGCCGCTCATATGCTTTCTTTTGAGAAGTGTCTGTTCATATCTTTTGCCCACTTTGTAATGGGGTTGTTTGTTTTTTTCTTTTCAGCACGTTTGAGTTCCTTATAGATCCAAGATGTTAGGCCTTTGTCAGACATGGAGTTGGCAAATTCTTTTTCCCAGTCTGTGGGCTGTCTCTCTGCTCTCTTGATGGTTTCTTTGGCTTTGCAGAAGTTTGTCAGTTTAATGAGGTCTCACTTGTCTATCTTATTTCTTAAGGCCTATACATTTCATATTTGCTCAGGAATTGTATGCCAGTTCCAACGTTCATAAGGGGTGTGTCCTGTATTATCTAAAGTTCTTACGGTTTGAGGTTTTACATTTAGGTCTCTGATCCATTTAGAGTTAATTTTTGTGTATGGGGTTACATAGGGGTCCTGTTTGAATCTTCTGCATGTGGTCAGCCAGTTTCCCCAGCACCATTTACTGAATGGGTTCTCCTCTTCCCAGTGGTGGGTGGTGGAGGATTTGTTGAAAATGAGTTAATTGAGAAATTGAGGTTTTGCTTCTGGAATCTCAATTCTATTCCATTGGTCTAAATGCCTGTTCTTGTACCAATACCAAGCTGTTCTAATTATTGTAGCTTTAGAGTAAAGTTTAAAGTTTGGTAGTGTGATACCTCTTGCTTTGGTTTTTTTTTTCTGAGGATTGTTCTGGCTATTCTTGATCATTTGTGTTTCCATATGAATTCCTGTATTGTTTTTTCTAGATCAGAGAAGAATGTTGCTGGTAATTTGATGGGTATTGTGTTAAATCTGTAGATTGCCTTCAGAAAGATGGACAACTTCACAATGTTGATTCTTCCAATCCATGAGCATGGGATATTTTTCCACTTGTTTGTGTCATCTTTGATTTCTTTGAGCAGTGTTTTGTAGTTTTCATTGTAAAGATCTTTCACATCTCTGGTTAGGAAGATGCCAAGGTATTTCTTTTTGTGTGTGTGTAGCTATTGTTAGTGGTACTGTGCTTTTTATCTGGGTTTCTGTTTATTATTGGTGTAAAGAAATGCAATTCTCTTTTGCACATTTATTTATAACATGAAACTTTGCCAAAGTCCTTTATCAGTGCAAGGAGGTTTTTGACAGATTCTCTTGGGTTTTCAAGGTATACAATCATGTTATCTGCAAAGAGAGATAACTTGACTTACTATTTTCCTATGTGGATATTCCCGATCGCCTTCTTTTTTCTGATTGCTCTAGTCAGGACTTCCAATACTATATTGAACAAGAGGGGTGAGAGTGGGCATCCTTGTCTTGTTCCAGTTTTCAGGGGAAATGGTTCCAATTTTTGTCTCTTAAGGAGTATGCTGGCTGTGGGTTTCTCGTAGAGGCTTTTACTATTTTGAGGTATTTTCCACGTATGCCTAGATGTTCGAGGGTTTTTATCAAGAAGGGTTGCTGCTGTATTATATCAAAAGCTTTTACTGCATCTAATAATATAATCATGTGGTTTTTGTTTTGACATCTGTTGATGTATTTAATTATATTTATGGTCTTGTGAATGTTGAACCAACCTTGCATCACAGGGATGAAGCCTACTTGGTCAAGATGGATGATTTTTGAGATATGTTGTTGAATCTGGTTTGCGAGGATCTTGTTGAGAATTTTAGAATCTATGTTCATTAAAGATATTGGCCTGTAGTTCTCTTTCTTTGTTGGGTCTTTACCTGGCTTGGGTATCAAAATGATTTGAGGCAAGTTCCATATTTCTCAATCGCCTGTAATACTTTCAGTAGGATTGGTATCAGTGCTTCCTTAAATGTCTTAAAGAACTCTGCTGGAAAGCCATCTAGTCCAGGGCTTTTTTTTGCAGTTAGTATTCTTATGACATAGTCAATTTCCTTGATTGTTATTGGTCTATTTAGGGTCTCGATTTCTTCTTGTTTCAACCTAGGCAGGTTGTGTGATGTCAGAAAGTCCTCCATTTCCTTAAGGTTTTCAAGTTTCTTTCCATACAAATGTACATAGTAGTCTCTAATGATCTTTTGTATGTCTTCAGGGTCAGATGTGACTTCATCTTTTGTGTTTCTGATTTTGTTTATTTGGGCATTTTTTCTCTTTTTCTTGGTCAGTCTAGCTAGGAGACCAACGATCTTGTTTATCCTTACAAAGAACAAGCTTTTTGTTTCATTGATTTTTTGTATTATCTTTTTGTCTTTGATGTCCCAGATTTGGGCTTTCATTTTGGTGATCTGGATTCTTCTGCTGAAGTTAGGGTTTTGGTGGTCTTGGTTTTCCAGCTTCCTTAGGTGACTTGTTAGGCTGTTAATTTATGATCCTTCCATTTTCTTCATGTGCGTTTGTAGAGATATGAATTCTTCTCTTACTACTGATTTCATGGCATCCCAGAGATTTTGGTAAGATGCTTCTTCATTTTCATTTGTTTCTAGGTATCTTTTAATCTCTGTTTTGATTTCATCATTGACCCAGGAATTGTTTAGCATCATGCTGTTTAGTGTCTATGTCTTGTGGGTTTTGGGGGAACCTTGTTGGTGGTGATGTTTATATTTATTCCACTGTGGTCCAAGAAGGTGCATGGCAAAACTTCAATCCTCTGAAATTTGTTTTTGCTAGATTTGTGGCCAAGGATGTGGTCGATCTTAGAGTATGTTCCATGTGGTGATGAGTAGAATGTATATTCTGTGGTCTGGTATTCTGGAAGTATCAATTAAGTCCATTGGTCAAGAGTCACATTGAGGTTCTGGATCTTGTTGCTGATTTTTTATGCTGATGATCTGTCCTAGGGTTGTTAGTGGGATGTTAAAGTCTCCAGCTATGATAGTGTTAGAGTCAATATCTTTTTTGAATTTACCTAGAAGCTGCTTTATGAAAGTTGGCACTCCTATGTTGAGTGCATATATGTTTAGGATGGATATTTCTTGTTGATGGATTGATCGTCTTATCATTATGTAGTGGCATCCTGTATCTTTTTAAATTTTTGATAGCTTAAAGGGTATTTTGTCTGAGATTAAGATCATGACTACTCCTTTCTTTTGTGTTCTATTAGCCTGAAATTTTGCTTCCCACTCTCTTACTTTGAGTCTGTGAGTGTCCTTTCTAGTGAGATGAGTCTCTTGGAGGCAATACATTGTTGCCTGGTGATATTTTATTCATTTTGCCATTCTATCTCTTTTCAGTGGTGCATTTAGTCCATTTACATTCAGACTAATTATTCATATGTGAGAGTTGATCCCTATCATGAGGTTCTTATAGAGTTGTTGTTGTTCCTATTTGTTTACTGTCTTTCCTTGGTTTTTGGGTTGGTTCATGTGTGATTTTAATCTTTTTCCTATACTCTTGTGAAGAACGTTGTTGTCCTTTTTCCCTTTTCTTCTGTGTTCAATACTTTCTTAAGTGTTTCTTGTAGAGGTGGTCTGGTGGCAGCCTAAGTTCTTAGAGATTGGATATCTGGGGAAAATTTTAATTCTCCCTCACTGATGAAGCTTAGCTTGGTTGGGTAGGTTATTCTTGGTTGAAATTGTTTATCTTTTAGAACTTTGAGGATAGGGTTCCAAGCTCTCCTAGCCTGAAGGGTTTCTGTAGATAAATCTGTTGCTATTCTAATTGGTCTTCCCTGGTAGGTAATCTGACCTTTTTCTCTTGCTGCCTTTAGGATTTTTTCTTTTATACCTACTTTGTTTAGGCAAATTATTATGTGTCTTGAAGTTGGTCTTCTCATTTGTTGTCTTGCAGGGTTTCTCTAATCTCTTGTGTTTGAATGGTCGCATCATTCATGAGATGAGGGAAGTTTTCTTGAATAATTTCATGGAATGCTTGTTCCTCTGTCTCTCTTTCTGCCTCAGGGAGACCAATTACTCTTAGGTTCAGTCTCTTGAAGTAATCGCTCATCACTTGACGGTTTTTTTCTGTCTTTTTAAGCTTCTTTTCTATGTTTTTGGCAGTTTGGGTTAGTTCTATATTTTGGTCCTCAAACTCTGAGAGTCTTTCTTGTGCTTGACTAATTCTGCTTTCCATGCTTATCATTTTGTTATTTATTTCATTCACAGTATTCTGTACTGCTGTTATCTCAGTTATCAACTCCTTCCTATTTTCCTCTTGTCTCTCCTCAATTCTTTTTTATCTCTCCATTAATGTCTTGATATCTGGGTTTGTAGTTTGAGACCAGTCATTCTGGGGGCTCTTCATTGTTTGCATTCTGAAGTTAGTTTTCTCAGTGTCTGACCTCCCAGGAGTCTGTGAAAGACCCATATTCTTCTTTTGGGTTTTCTTCATTTGTGTAGATTTTTCTCTTCCCCTTCCCTCCCCATCTTTATTCTGTTTTCAGGGTATGTGGGGTTGCTTTTGCTTCTTTTTGTTCAATCTCCTGTTCTTCCTTATGAGGATCCTCTGGCTTTGTTTTTTGAGGCTGGACTGTGGGTTGGGGGCTGTATTTTTGAAGTTTTGAGATTTAATTGAGGGGGAAGCTGTGATTCAGAATCTATCTGCAGATCCCAATATGCACTGACAGGTGTATGGGCACTCTGGAAGCAACTTCCCACTGCCTTACAATCTGTCCATGCAGTGGGGTTTAGGTTTGCTCCCTGGAACAGAAGGATCTAAGAAAAAGGAAAATAATGGAAGATGGGGGGGTCAAGAGGAAGTTGGAGAGAGAGAAGAGTAAGAGGGAAAACAGACATGCATACCAACTAACGAATGAAAAGAGACACAAGGCCAGAAAAGAGTAAAAAACAGACAAAGAAAATTCCCTTAAGCATACCAGTAATCACACAAAGACAGTCCAATAAAATCATGCCTTTTGATGTGTTTTTTCCCAACACAATGGTAGTCTAAATCAAAAAGCAAACAAAAGTGAAAAAGTGAACAAAACAGTCAAAACAATAAAATTAAAAATCAAAATAAGAAACCAGAGTAACCCTGGAGTCTTTCCTGAGTGTCTAAAGTCTCTTCAGCTCTGATCTCTAGCCCCTTCCCTTTGCTCTCATTGCAGGTAAACAAGGTTACCCATATCTTGGGTCAGTTCCTTTGGCTTGCTGCCTGACAGGTCTGCCACACAAAACTGAGTTGTCAGTGTCTGATTCAGCATAGGGGAGGAGCTTGTGTCTTCTGTTTTGGCAAGGTTACCTTAGAAAACAAGGTGGAGGCTGTGCGGAGATGGGCGAGACAATACAAATCTCTGCCTGGAAAATGGCTGTGGTGGGCGGTTCCTCTTTCGCAGATCCTTTCTCTCCACTTGTCGGGGCCCCAGTTGATCAGTTATGATGGGCGACAATGATGTGTGTCCGGCATCAGGCACTGGGGATCAGCAGCTGCAGTTTGGTGTGCTGTGGCGGCTTGGGGTGGAGGAGGGAGCTGGGAATTCCCCAGGACCAGAGCCAAGAGCCACAATGACAGCGACTGTTCAGCACCTGGTAACCACCACAGCAGCAATCCCCTGCAGAGGCCATAGTGTAATGGAGGCAGTTTGCTGCGTGGGACTGGCTATAGCAGCCACGCCCTGTGTAGGCAGCAGCCGCAGGGGCACATGGATCTGCTCTCAGGACCCACCCTTTGTGGAGATCTTCACAAGCATCTTGATTTTGTTCTTCTTTATGGCTGTGTAATACTCCATATTATGAAGCACAGGGTGTAATTATAATTCACTGCAGCCTCAAACTCCTAGACTCAGGTGATCCTCCCACCTTGGCCTCCTGTGTAGCTAGGACTACAGATATACACCATCATGCTCAGCTAATTTTTTAATTTTTTGTAGAGATGGGGATTTCACTATGTTGTCCAGGTTGGTCTCAAACTTCTGGACTCAAGCAATTCTTTCACTTCGGCCTTTCAAAGTACTGGGATTGCAGGCATGAGCCAGCACACCCAGCCTTTATTGGGTTTTTAGTACATCTTCTATTAACTGTTGGCCTAGCAAAGTGTCATATGTGACAAATCCTTTAAGCCTATAATAAACTGTTAATACAATTTCTTGGCCTTTACCCACCATTATATTCGCAAAAAATAAAGGTTAAGTAACCCTCAAGTTTGTTCATTCACTCAGTAAATACCTATTTTATGAAAGCATCTGGGAAACACATCAATGAGTAAGATAGCTAAGATCCTCGATGTTATGAAACTTAAATTCTAGTGACCAAAGTTGAGTAGAGAAACTACAGGTATATTAATAATGTGTTCTCTTCAAGTTAGAAAAACCCAATCTATTCTACTATGTTTCCATTAATATTAAGAACATACATTTAGAAAACTAAAAGTATTCAGAAATCCACGACTCCAGAATTGGCATAGGCTAATATTTTTGAATTTGGTACAATGAAACTATAATGATCCAGTAAACCAGTAATCAACTACTTACCACATATAGTTGTTTCCACAGACTTGCCCATTCTTGTAGAGTTGCTGTAACCTCAGTCACAATAGAATCTTCAAGTGGAACCACAGTTTCATACTGCCTAGAACCAGAGCCACAAAAGACAGCCACATTATCTTTGATAAAATCTCAAAAAACTATCTCCTGCCTTTTTCAACTTAACTCAAATATTAAATTTATGTAAATATAAAAGGAAGCACAACTAACTGACCAAAGAGCCTTTTACAGTATATACTGCAATAGTGTAATTTAGCTGAGCTAAGGTAAAAACATGTGGGATTCACTATATAAGTCCTCAATATTACTTTTATAAATATTGTCTTAAAGGCAAATTTTTTGGTGGGATAGACTTTTTTTATTATTATTATAAAGATGTAAGGTACAATTCAGGGTTAGGTATACAAACACTGATCATGCAGGTACCCGGTGGGATAGTCTTTAAGCTTTTTTTCTTTCTTCTTCAAGGAAAAACCATGATGCTACTCAACTCACTCATCACCAGAGAAATGCAAATCAAAACCACATTGAGATACCACCTAACCCCAGTAAGAATGGCCATCATTAATAAAACAACAACAGATGCTGGCAAGGATGTGGAGAAAAAGGAACACTTCTACACTGCCAGTGGGAATGCAAACTAGTGCAACCTCTTTGGAAGACAGTGTGGTGATTTCTGAAAGAGCTAGAAACTGACCTTCCATATGACACAGCTATTCCCCTATTGGAAATACACCCGAAGGAATTCAAATCATTCTACAAAAAAGACATCTGCACATGTATGTTTGTTGCAGCTCTATTCACAATAGCAAAAGCATGGAACAAACCATGTTGCCCAACGAAGCTGGACTGGATAAAGAAAATGTGGTACATATACACAATGGAATATTATGCAGCCATAAAGAAGGACAAATATATTAACTTCGCAGCAACTTGAATGGATTTGGAGTCAGTCATGCTCAGTGATCTATCACAGAAACAAAGAACAGAGTACCATATGTTCTCACTCACAAGCAGACCTTGAACAATTATAATACTATAAGAAAGTGTTTGGCAGTAATGGGAAGCTGTCAGGAGAGGGGGGTTGAGACTGGCAGTTGAGGGAAACTGCTGGGGCGGGGAGAGGTATACCTCACCAACAAGGGTACCTGTATAATCAATGTTTGTATTCCTAACCCTGAATTGTACCCCACATATTTACAATAAAAAAATAAAATAAAATAAAAATTATGTGTGTCCTTTAACATTTTTCTGTAATGCAAATTAGTTCATATCTTCAGTTAAAAGATCCGGAAAAGCCGGGGGGTTAGGGTTAGGGTTAGGGGAAGAACCCAGATAATGGGTTTTGAAAAGTTTTATAAATACTCCCTTATGGTGTACTCCATTTTCTTAGAAATTAGTGTCAGTAGAGGAATTCTAAGTCTGGTACCAAAATCCTGAATCAAGTAACAGAAAGGTACTTGGATCTCTTGGTCTACCTCATAAGCAGCAACCATTGTGATGCCAGCCCCCATGCTAATTGTCAAAAACTTATCAATGAACAAAATGCACAGGGTTCCTATTTTCAGAAAGCTCTTGGTGTGAATCGGGAATCAAACATATAATCGTAACAAACAGATATGGACAATGATAATTCTAAAAAGGAAATGAAAAGGTACAATGAGATTTTAGTTGTATACAATTTAAAAGAAGATCAGCAAACTCTCCTCTGAAGAACTGGCAAGGCCCAACACATGCAAAAAAGTCACAACATGAGAAGTATGTATGTAGGGATGGAGAGGGGCAGGTATGATGTCACCTGCAAAGGAGAAAAGTACACAAAAAGTCACTGAGTTGGAAAACAATTTCATATAACAAGATGAAAACTAGTTAGTATGGCTGGAATCAGCTCTCATAGGGCCTTTTCAAAAACAGTTTTAAAATTCTGAATCTTAACACAAGTGACATGAATGGAAAGTGTATTGAAAGGTTGTGGAAAGCTGGGACATGAGATAATATTTCTATAATATCTACAACAATTTTGAGGGGTGATGAAATATTTTCTGCAAATAAAGATTGTATAAGCTGGGCTTGGTGGCTCAGCCTGTAATCCCGCGCCTTTGGGAAGCTGAGGTGAGTGGATTGCCTGAGCCCGCGGGTTCGAGACCTGCCTGGGCAGCGAGACCTCATCTCTACAATAAATCAAAAAATCAGCCGGGCGTGGTAGCACATGCCTGTAATTCCGGCTACGTGGAAGGCTGAGGCGGAAGGATCACCGGAGCCCAGCAGGTCGAGGCTGCAGTGGCCGGGAGCAGCCACTGCACTCCAGTCTGGGCGACAGAGTGAGACTCCAACTCAAAAAAAAAAAAGATTGTATATACTAATACACTAAGGTAACTTGAACCCATCTGTTAGCCAAAGAGAATGTCATATACTTGGAAATACAGGAAAAAGTATTAAACAAAATGAACATAAAGTATAATTTCTTTCCACAGGAAGAAAGCTAACAAAATACCACTATGTTCAAAGATGACCCAGTGCATTAATATTGAGCATCAATAAATACATGTTATTTGATTACATCTTGAGGTTTTACTCTGCTTTGTGTACCTTACTCCAGCAGATTAAAAAAAAAAATCACCCTGGAATAATGCCACAGCACTACCCATATCCATCAAATTTACAAGCTCATTAAAATAAAAGCTTTCATCATGGCTTCTTAAGAGTAAAGTGCAGGCCGGGCTTGGTGGCTCAGCCTGTAATCCTGCGCTTTGGGAGGCCGAGGTAAGTGAATTGCCTGAGCCCGGTTCGAGATCTGCCTGGGCAACCTGGCGAGACCTCATCTCTACAATAAATCAAAAATTAGCCGGGTGTGGTAGAGCATACCTGTAGTTCCAGCTACTTGGAAGGCTGAGGCGGAAGGATCGCCAGAGCCCAGCAGGTCGAGTCTGCGGTGGCCGGGAGCGGCCACTGCACTCCAGTCTGGGCAACTGAGTAAGACTCCAACTCAAAAAAAAAAAAAAGAGTAAAATGTGACAGCACTGTGATATCTGCAAGATGGCAGAATAGGTACTGTCTATAGTCATCTGCCCCAAGAAATAATCCACAAGTGAGAAGTTTCAGTACACCACTGGAACAAAAAATTCACAACAGATGCAATGAAGAGGGTAAGAAGAAAACTTCACTTCACCTGCATCACCTCTCCACCAAGGCAGCACAGTTCAGTACCAAAAGAAACTCCCTCAACCTGCAATTCCTCCCACAGTGGAAAGTAAAAGCATAGTGAGTAATTTTACGTGGCCCAGTTCCACCAGCCATCTAAGACACTGCCAAAGAGACCTGCTTCTTTCTCAACCAGAATATTGAGGTAATCAGCATGGGGAGGTTGGGAGTAGGGAAACAAGCATGATTTAATTTGCCTTAATTTTTTTAAATAAATAAGATGTATTGATCTTCTCAGACAAAAAAGAGTAAGTCAATGATAAGTGTCCTATCTGAGAAAGAAGTCATAATGACTTACTATACAAAAGTAAATTAAATTAAAAAAACTCTTTTATCTCTTCAAGACTTTGGATAACTGGCTATAAATGGCAATTTCTGAAGTTATTTCTATACACTATATCTTAAGAGTGCTGCAGAGATAATTAGGAGATGTATACAGCAATCAGGGAAATCATAATCTTAAAATAAAACTGAAACATAAAGCACAAATATGCTGTAATTGTGTGACATCAACTATAAATTCTAAAGTTGCTCTAAAGGAGGAGGTTCACTGTAAACTGTTGCAGTCAGAAAAAGATTCATTATAAAAGTGAAGTTCCTAAAAGAGAACTGAAAGGCAAGTAGGCAGGCAGAGAGCCCTGTACACTGTAATAGGTAAAGAGAAAATAATGAACAAGGCATATTAAAGAGAATTCATGAGGAAACATGGGATATGAGTTTGATCAAACAAAATGGTGTCATCAGTGCAAGGCTACAAGATTTAAACTTGACACTGTGGAAATAGGGAGACATGGGTAATATTATAAGAGTGCTGTCTTTTAGTAAGATTACGGCAAAAATTATGTACAAGACAAAATGAAATATAATTTCTTTGGAGTTTCACCTCTTAGGTCTTTAGCTACTTTAATCATTGCAACCTACAGGAAACTTAGATTGTTCCTATTTTAAAAGTTCTAAGACATCTAACTTACCTCAATCTATACTAACCCTTGTCAAAACTATTATTGATATATTTCTCTTAGGAAATACACAGTCAATATCCCCCCAAAATTCTAAGCACTATTTGTGAACATATTATTCCATAGGCCAAGTAGAATGTAGTTAGAACACTGGGGGAAATAGCCAAATAAAGTGAATTAGTAAACTGATTTCCAAAGGAATCCTGGGTTTACATAGGATGAAGAGTATGAGAAATAAAATTTGGCAGTACAAAGAGAGGGTCCTTTAATTAGATAGATATTGCCAGCAATACAGCTAAGAGCATGAACTATGTTGTCTGGTAATTTGTCCTCAATTGCTAATTTCCCCAGTTCCTAGCTATGCTACTTTGGTAAAGGTATTTGGACTACCAAAACCTTGCCTTCTTCATCTGAAAGAAGTGGATAATTCCACCAATCTGGGATTCTAAAATACAATATGGTAACTGTAAAGTATCAAATATAATGCCTAGTATATATAATTAATAAATGCTAGCTATTGTTGATCCTTAATCTTTTAATTTTCATTGTTTACAAATAACCAAATAGTATCTAAACAATGTCAAAATCAGCTATATATTATATTGTACTTTAAATATATTTTTTACAAAGATTTTGACATACTCCTGTAAGTTCATATTTTATTGTATTTCCTCAGTTCCAAATACACAGCAATAATAGATCTAACAGAATAACAGAAAACCAAATATATTTCTGAGCTCCAAAATAAAATGAATACCTCAACAGAGCAGCAACAGAACAAAAAACACAGAGCAGTGAACTAGGATGAAATCATAGGTCTTCTAGATTCTGGAATCAAAAGCCAGCACTGAAGACTAGGAGCTTAGATTTAGAGAGATAACAAAGACAAAAAAGTGCTCCAAATGAAAAGGGGACCAAGGCCAGAGTCACTGCTTGAAGTTCCCCAAAAGAAGGCTAGCATGAAGTACCACAACAATAGCTATTGAACCTTATGTGAGACTATAGTTTTTAGCAAGTTGCAAGACTCAAGACTGAACCTCTTGCAGCCCCCTCCCGACTTCAGCCAAGGGGCAGAATCTGCACAGTCCCGATGTCACTGTGGGGAAGGAGTTCTAAAATGCTGTTATACAACCTAGTTCCATATTGGGGCTTAGGGGGTAGGTAGCAGTAACTGCATAACTGAGACAGATATGCTCAGAGGGAGAAAGGAAAGTTGGAAACAGACTCTCCCATTTCTAAAAACCAAAAGTCTGAAGCACATGAAGACTCTAATATTCAAAGGTTTAAAAATAATACAAACCGGGCTTGGTGGCTCAGCCTGTAATCCCATGCCTCTGGGAGGCTGAGGTGAGTGGATTGCCTGAGCCCGCGGGTTTGAGATCTGCCTGGGCAGCGAGACCTCATCTCTACAATAAATCAAAAAAATCAGCCGGGCGTGGTAGCGCATGCCTGTAATTCCGGTTACTCGGAAGGCTGAGGCGGAAGGATCGCTGGAGCCCAGCAGGTCAAGGTTGCGGTGGCCGGGAGCAGCCACTGCACTCCAGTCTGGGTGACAGAGTGAGACTCCAACTCAAAAAAATAAAAATAAAAATAAATAATACAAATGCTCAACTTACAATAGGGCTATGCCCTGATAAACCCCTGTAAACTGAAAATATCAAGTTGAAAATGTATTTAACATACCTAACTTAATTTACTGTACATCATAGCTCAGGAAAATCTACCTTAAATGTGCTCAGAACACTTCATTGGGCAGTCTTCATTGGGCAGAATCATCTAATACAAAGTCTATTTTATAATAAAGCACTGAACATCTCATGTAATTTACTGAATACTGTACTGAGAGTGAAAAACACAATGGTTGTATGGGTTCTCGAAGCACGGTTTCTACTGATTGCATACCACTTTTGCACCAACATAAAGTCAAAAAATCTTCAGTTGAATCATCGTAAGTCAGGGATCATCTGTAAATCCTTTTCAGATAAAGTTTATTTTATAAAACAGTCTGATAAACATTTTTAAATGTTTAAGTTACTTAGAAAAATGAACTAATAACTTCCATTTAAGAAAGGAAAAAGTATGAAATAAAAACAAGCACAAATAAAACCAGAGCTGATAATATGCAAAAGAATCAACTAGGAATCTTGCAAATGAAAACTATTATTACCTAACTGTCCATCAACAAATGAATGGAAAAATTAAATGTGGTGTATATATAAATGCAATGGAACATTATTGAACCTTAAAAAAGGAATGAAATTCTAATACATTCTACAACACGGATGAATCTTAAAAACAGTACGCTAGTGAAATAAGGGCAATTTTTATATTTACATTTATATGAGGTATCTAAAATAGGAAGGCAGAAAATAGAATAGAGATTACTTTCTGGGGCTGGGTAGAGGGAGAAAGAGGAATAATTGCTTAACAAGTACAGAGGTTCTGTTTGGGGTGATGAAAAAGTTCTGGACATGAATTGTGATGATGTCTGCACAATACTGTGAATGTACTTAATGGACTGTACACCTAAAGATTTTAAATTGTTAATTTTATGTGTATATTCTACCACAATAAAAGTCACACAAAAGGATTATCAATGGAAAAAGAAAACCTCAATAAAGAGGATACATGCTAGACAGAATTCAAGAGAAAATTAGTATAAGAAAGTACTGAAGAAATCACTCTAGAATACAGGTCAGTGGGGGAGTAAAAAAGACCCAAAGTATGAAAGAGTACTTAAGGACATGGGAGACAGGTGAAAAAATCTCTAGTCTACTCATAACAGGAATCCTAAAAGAAAAGAATGGCAGTGTTACAGACAATTGTAGGGGGTTTTTTCCCTCCTTAGCCATCTTGCATCATAATCTCCTTCCTATACTAAAGAAAAACCTCAAATGGAGAAAAAGAACTGCCATCTATTATATACTTGTAAAATGATGAACACAGGTTCATCCACCCCAGACTTAGAAAGGAAAACCAATTAACCAAAGAAGCAGAGGCTGCAAGGAAGACAACTTGGTAGCAGCTATAGTCAGTTTCCAGAGACAGCATGTAATACCTTACTCTACTTTTTAATTTTTATGGCTACTGTACACCTGGTGCTGAATGAACGAATGAACGAACGAACAAATGAATAAGTAAACACATTTTTACAAACCTGTAGGTACAAAAGAATAACTTGGCTTCCTTCCCTCCCCTGGAAGTGTCTGACAACTGCCAATCCCTCCCTTGTGGCATTGTGATAAATGTTCAGGACCCACTTATGAGTGAGAATATGTGGTTTACCAGTCCATAAGAAAAAAATAGGTTTGCTTCAGTTCTTTGTTTCTGTGATAGATGTATCATGCACTCTAAATTCATTCAATTTGTTGTAAAGTCCATAATTTTGTCCTTCTTTATGGCTGCATAATACTTCATTATGTATATGTACCACATTTTCTTTAACCAGTTCACTCTCGATGAGCAGCAGGGTTAGTTCCATGTTTTTGCTATTGTGACTAGTGCAATAATAAACATGAGTCTGCAGGTATCACTTTTGTAGAATGGTGTAAGTCCCTCTGGGTATATTCCCAGAAGGGGGATTGCTAGGTCATATAGAAGATCAATTTCTAATTTTTTAAAAAATCACCACACTGTTTTCCATAGAGGTTAGACTAATTTGCATTCCCACCAACAGTGTAGAAGTATTCCCTTATCTCTGCACCCTTGCCAGCATCTGTTGTTTTTTTATTTATTAATGATGGCCATCCTTACTGGAGTTAGGTGGTATTTCAATGTGGTTTTAATTTGCATTTCTGTACATAACAGCTGTACATATTTATGGGATATATGTGATATTTTGACAAAAATATGCAATATGTAATGAGAAAACTTTGGTAACTGAAATATCTATAATCTCAAACATTTATAATTTCCTTGCATTGGGAGAACATTCCAAATCTTCTGGTTATTTTGAAACATACAATAAATTATTGTTAACTACAGTCACCCAGTTGTGCTATCAAACACTAGATCTTATTTGATGATTAGTGAGGCTGGGTATGTGACATCATAAAAGGTACCTAATCCTAAACCAGGGGAAGTGAGGACCAGTTGGAAGCCTAAACTTCACCCACACATAGATTACTTAGGTACCTAATCCTGACTTGTACACCACATCTCAATAATAAAATAAAGAGGGGAAAAAAAAGAATAATTTGGTCTGCATTATCAAAAACAAGAAATCTTCTGGGTACTGCTAACCTACTGTCCACAGGATTTGCTGATCTTTCTAGTCACCAAGAGCAATGGAGTATACAGAGCAATAGATTAAGATTACAGAAAACTTCGATATGTTCGCCTTTTTAAGACTGGAGTAATCCACATGATGTTATAAATACACTGAATCAACAACAAATATAAAGTTATGTGTCTCCCACAACCAGAATACATGGGTCCAGAAATAAGAGGTAGAGATGGGAAAGACATTTTTATTCTCACACCAAATGACTCACTGGCGAATTTTTTGCTTTCCACCTCTCAGAATTCTGACTCAGTCCATTTAGAATCTAAGGGAAATGTGCACGCAGTAGATAAGAATACGATTTCATTGTACTGAAGCTGAGATGACCAAGAAGTCATTTCAGGTTCAGGTTACACATGCTACTGGGCAAACAGGAAAGAAAAAAAAGGCAGCTTTGGCATTGGTTGGCATGACTTTTACTAGTCCTTATGGAAAAAATAGGTTTGTTGCTGTACAATACAGGTAGGAAAAAGCATAGATGGAACCCAAAGAATCACCAGGCTCAACATAAAGAGCCATATTTTGTGGTAAAAGTTAATGGACAAGTATAGTGTCCCTACACACACAGAACCACCAAGGGCTTAAACACCACAGCTAAACAGTACCTAGCCAAGACAAAGAGATTATAAAATGGGTGGTAAAGAAAGAAAGTCATTAACACAAATTCTCTACTCTTGTGACCAGGTAGAGAAATATGTCTGTAACATCTATTATATATTATTCCTTGCTATATCATGTATACATTTATACATTTTACTTCATTGATGTAGTCCCTTTTCCTTTCCCCAGCTATCATTTCCCCACCTGTTTTAAAAGGGGGGTAGCGATGAGGTTTAACTTTAACGAAAATCGCCAAATTACAGAAGAACAAAAGAGAAATGTGATAAAAACTAAAGGAGAATACTCTAGAGATTATCAAATTGAAAACATATATTAAGTATCAAACCTCATGGAAAATAGCTAAAGCATTATTAAAGGGAATTCCATAATCTTCAACACTTGTATTAGAAAAGACTAAAAATAAATTAGTTAAGTGTATAAACCTAAAAATTGAAAAGGAAAAAAAAAAACTGAAAAAAAATTTCAGAGGTCAGTCACAAAAAGTATTTATAATGACTGAAACAATGAGATAGAAAACAAAGAAACAATAGTGATATATAGTAAATAGTATTAAAAAGTTGGTTCTTTGTAAAGTCAAGGCAGACAAACTTCTAAAAGGATTGATTATATAAAACAAATTTTAAAAAGCACAAAACAATATTAGTATAAAGGGGAGCATAAGCACAGATTACAGCTGAGATTTTTAAATATCCTTAGACATACTATGAACAAACACATCAATAAATCTGAAAAAATAATATAAGATGCAAAATTTTCCAGGAAAATATAAATTACTAAAACTTACTCAAGAAGACACAGAACAACTGGATAAATCAATAACCATTAGAGAAACTGAATTAATCAAATAATCAAGTTTTTCTCCCTTACACAACTCACCCATTACCCAAGAGATAGCAGGCTTAGAAATTTTAAAAGGGCAAGATTTATCAACCCTTTAAAGAAAAGTTAATCTCTACATTAACTTTTTCAAAGTCTATAAATAATGAGAACTAAAACTAAAACAATACTTTGACCAAAACTAGTCAAGGATATGACAAGGAAAAAAAAAAATCACAGACCACTCTCTTTCTGTTCAGCACAGCCATGGCTCGTGATCCCAAGAAGCATCTGAAGCAGGTAGCAGATCCAAAGCATTGGATGCTGGATGAATTGACCAGTGAGTTTGCTCCTCATCCATCCACTGGTCCCCTCTCATCACTTTCCTAAGAAACAGACTTAAGTATGCTCCGACAGGAGATGAAACAAAGAAGATCTGCATGCAGCAGTTCATTAAGATTGATGGCAGCCAGGCTTGGTGGCTCAGCCTGTAATCCCACGCTTTGAGAGGCTGAGGTGAGTGGATTGCCTGAGCCCACGGGATCAAGACCCGCCTGGGCAACTTAGTGAGACCTCATCTCTACAATAAATCCAAAAAAAAATTTGCCGGGTGTGGCAGCCTCTGCTTGTAGTTGCAGCTACTTGGAAGGCTGAGGCGGAAGTATCGCCGGAGCCCAGCAGGTCGAGGTTGCAGTGGCCCAGAGCGGCCTCTGCACTCCAGTCTGGGTGACAAAGTGAGACTCCAACTCAAAACAACAACAACAACAACAAAAAAAAAATAAACCAACAAAGGTCGATGGCAAGGTCTGGACTGATATAACCTATCCTGCTGGGTCTATGGATGCCATCAGCATCGACAAAACTGGAGAGAATTTCCACCTGATCTATGACACCAAGGGTCAATTTGCTGTTCATCATATCACACCTGAGGAGGCTAAGCACAAGTTGTGCAAAGTGAGAAAGATCTTTGTGAGCACAAAAGGAATTCCTCATCGTACCATCCACTATCTATCCTCATCCCCTCATCAAGGTGAATGACACCTTTCAGGTTGATTTGGAGACTGGCAAGAATACTGATTTCATCAAGTTTGACACTGATAACCTGTATATAGTGACTGGAAGTGCTAACCTGGGAAGAATCAGTGTGATCACCAACAGAGAAAGACAGCCTGGGTTTTTTTATATTGTTCATGTAAAAGATGCCAATGGCAACAGCTTTGCCACCCAGCTCTCCAACATTTTTGTTATTGGCAAAGGCAAAAAACCATGGATTTCTCTTCTCCAAAGAAAGGTATCCACCTCACCATTGCTGAAGAGATAGATAAGAGACTGGTAGCCAAGCAGAGCAGTGGGTCTCTATGTGACATGTTAACGATAACACAGCATGGTTACAAAAAAAAGCAAGAAAGAAAATCATAAACCAATCTTATACATAAATACAGAAGAATCTAGAAAATCAAGGTAGCAGTGTATCAAAAATAATATATCATAACCATGAAAGGTTTTATCCTATGACACAGTAATTGGAACATCCATGTCTTGCCTCTAATATTACATTACTATGTTTCATAGGTCTTTATCTACATTTTAAAAAATATGTATTTTAAATTATTACTGAGCATGATGGCCAACTAGAAGCCCCTATTGCTCATTCCACTCATAAAGGTAACTAAAACAATGAAAAAATAACCACATTTTAACAAAAATAACTGAAGGGGAGTGCTGAAATGCGTCAAAGGCGTAACAGAACCTCTGGTGAGAAGAGAAACTTGGCATGGTCACAGAGAATGGAAGGAAACATTAAGCCCCCACCACCCTATCCGCCAGCCAGAAACTTCTCCTTATGGCAAAAGACAAGCAAGAGGATCCCAGGAACCCACATCAAAACGTTGTACAGCTACAGACTTCACTACTGGGGTCCCTTGCAGTACTCACAGACACTCAACCCAGCTGAGGGAGCTGCCTAGAGTTCACATAGCTGTGCTCCCCCTAGAGAAGAATCTGATACTATATCCTGTCCCCTATGGCCCAGAGGGCTATGCTTCATCATCTTGGAACTAGAACTATGGCTGGAGTGTGTCATGCTCCGGGGCAAGTGGATATGGCATTCCTTCAGCCCTGAGGCTAAGCCACCTCTAAACCACCCCAAACCAGTGGCCTTATATCCCCAAGCCAAGCTGCTAGCAACTGTTACACCCTTCCCTGTGGAAACAAGGAAAGATGGAGCCATTTCACCTAACCCTTCCCCTGCCCTCATGGGGAAGACCTCCAGCAATAACTTGCTTCCTAGAAAAACAGTACCCTGGCCATTCAAAGCAATCACACCTCCCCAGTAACTAAGCAGAAACAATGCCCTGCTTTCCATGAAGCAGTGCCTTGGCCAGCCAGAGAGGTCATATACCCCAGTACCTAAGCTGACGCAGTCACCAAGAGCAGTCAGGACCTCCAGGCCTGAGCTAAAGCAACACATAGCCCCATGGAAAATTGGTACCCTTGCAAAGCTGAGCAGCTGCACATTTTAGGGCCAAGCTGACATATTACCCAGTGTACAAGGGAAACAGAAGTAGCTGAGCTGAGATACCCTGCCCTGTAGGACAATTCTAGTATTCTGCTTCCCTGAAGATAAACTAGCCCCCAGAGTCTGAACTGCTGAAACATCCCTCTCCCTGTGCTGTTCCCTGGTCCTCCCCACCCCCAGGCCCAAATGACAACTGTGCTTCACCATTCTGGGGTACTTGCTGCCACTGTGCCTGACCAGAGAGTCTGAGATCACAGAGTCTGATATATTGCCAAGCTCCATCATCCCAGGGTCTAGAATCACTACTACAAAGTGACACATCCCCTGGGACTCATTATCACTGAGCCCTATGGGCTCAGGATCCAAAATTGCAGCTGTACCCTGCTTCTTGTCCCAAATATCCAGAGCACTTCTTCTTCTGCAGAGTTTGGCCAATGTTGTGCCTGCCACTGGAGACAGAATCACAGTTACAACCTGGCCTGATGAGCTCAAGCTGCTAAAGGGTGCCATAAAGTCACAAGTCATGGCTCTGTGAGTAACCTACATCCAACTCTGCCACAGAGAACAAATATAAACCTGGGAACCCAGAATCCCAGTCTGACAGTAACTTTGAGCAGCTGTGACCAACGTAGCACCAAGAGGGATCCCCTCAACTACATCTCTCCATTGTAGGGGGAAAAAATGAAGGACCGTGAAAGCCCGTGACATGGAGGACACTACTAACCTACGGCACCAATGCTATAACAAATATCTAGAGCCTGGTCACTGAGGTTCCCACAGCTATTGCTGATGTTGAATGCAACTGAAGAAGTTACACAGAGACTATACTAATGTACCTATCAGAAAAAAGAGTCACCAGACCCTTCCTAACCAGCACACTAAAACCCAATTGGTGATGAAACTCTCTACTTTACTCTAGAAAGTTTGAAAGAGGTGATTGCTCCACCAGATGCTATGCATGAAGCCAGGGACACAAGAAATATGAGAAATCAAAGAAACATGACCAACAAAGGAACATAATTAACTCTCTAGTTATAGGCCTCAATACAAAAGAAATCAACCAACTGGCAAAAAGGAATTGAAAACAATGATCTTAAAAAAAAACTCAAGAAGATACAAGAAAATACAGGTAGACAATTCAACAAAATCAGGAAAATTAAACAAAAATAGGGAAACCATAAAAAAGAACCAAACAGAAATCCTACAGCCAAAGAATTCAATGAATGAAATTAAAAATATGATAGATAGCCTTATCAGCAGACTTGACCAAGCAGAAGAAACTGTAAACTTGTAGATAGATCATTTGACATTATCCAGTTAAAAACTGGGTAAAACAAGACAATATCATTATATAGTTAACCCAGTAAGCGGATATAACAATTGTAAATATATATGTACCAAAACTAGAGCACCCAGACACATACAGTACATATTATTAGAGCTAAAGGGACAGAAAGACTCCAATACAAGAATAACTGGTGACCCCACTTTCAGCATTGGACAAATCATCTAGATGGAAAATCAACAAAGAAACTTTGGATTTAAACTACACTTTAGACCAAACAGACACTTACAGAACATTTCATCCAACAGCTGTAAAATATACATTCTTCTCCTCAGCACATGGAACATTCTCCAGGATAGATCATATATTAGGCCACAAAATAAGTCTCAATAGATTGAAAAGAACTGAAATTATATCAAGTACCATGGGAATAAAACTAATAATCAATCACAAGAAGATTCTTCAAAATTGTACAAACACATGAAAATTAAAATACATGCTCCAGACAAACCAAAGGATCAATAAAGAAATTAACAATGACATTAAAGGCCTGGTGTAGTAGCTCACACAGAACTTTGGGAAACTAAAGTAGGAGGATCACTTGAAGACAGGAGTTTGAGATCAACCTGTGCAGCAAAGTGAGACCCTGTCTCTACAAGAAATAAAAATAGCCAAGTATAGTGGCATGCACCTACAGTGCCAGCTATTTAGGAGGCTGAGGCAGAAGGATCACTTGAGCCCAGAAGTTCAAAACTACAATGAGCTATGGCTGCACAACTGCACTCCAGTTTGGGTAAAAGAGTAAGATCTTGTATCTTAATTTTTTCAATGGCATTTAAAATTTTCTCGCAACAAATAAAAACAGAAATACAACCTACCAAAACCTATGGATACACAATAAATGGCATTAAAAGGGAAAATTATAGCAATAAATGCCTACATTAAAAAAGTAGAACGATCTCAAATGAACAGGCTAATAATGTATCTAAAACAACGAGATAAGCAAGAACAAACCAAACCCAAATTTAGAAGAAAATAAGGTATAAATACCAGAGAATAAACAAAATTCAGACTAAAACATAATACACAGATCCACAAAATGAAAACTTGATTTTCTGGAAAGATAAAATTTACAATTAGGTAGACTAACAAAAAAAAAAGTCAAAGAAATAAAATCAAAAACAAAAAAAGAGACAATACAACTGATACCACAGAATTAAAAATAATTAGAGACTATTACAAACAACTATCCACCAACAAATTAGAAAACCTAATGAAAATATTCAAATTCCTGGACACACACAACCTACCAAAATTGAACCAAGAAGAAACACAAAATCTGAACAGACCTACTACAAGTGATGGTACGGAATCTGTAATAAAGTCTCCCTTAAAAGAAAATTTGTAGTACCAGATGGCTTCATTGCAGAATTCTGTGAAGCATATAAAAGAAGACCTAACACCAATTCTATTCAAACTTCTCCAGAAAACTGAAGAGGAGAGAATTATTCAAAATTCATTCTAACAGGCCAGCATTACCCTGATACCAAAACTGAACAATACTACCCCCAAAAAAACTACAAACTAATAGCCCTGATGAACACAGATGCAAAAATTCTCAACAAATACTAACAAATCAAATCCAACAATACATTAAAAAGATAATACACCATAATCAAGCAGGATTCATCCCAAGAACATAAGATGGGTCAACATGAGCAAATCAACAAACATGCTACATCACATCAATAGAATGAAGGACAAAAATCATATTATCATCTAGATACACATAGAAAAAGGCATTTGATAAAATTCAAAACCTTCATAATAAAAACTCTCAACAAGTTAAGTATAGTTGGAACATACCTCAACATAATAAAGACCAATATGACAAGACCACAGTCAATGAAGGAAAGTTTAAAGCTTTTCCTCTAAGATCTGGAACAAGACAAGGATGTCATTTTCACTTTTCTTCAACATAGTACTGAAAGTTCTACCTGGGACAACTAGGTAAGAGAAAGAAATAAAGGGTACCTAAATTGGAAAGGAATTAGTCAAACTGTTCATCTACTGACAACATGATCTTACATACATAGAATCCTAAAAACTCCACCAGAAAATTCTTAAAACTGAAAACAAATTCAGTAAAGTTGCAGGATACAAAACCAGCACACTCAACTGATAAATGTTTCTGTAAAACAATAAACTAGCAGAAAAAGAAGTACAGAAAGTAATCCCATTAATAGCTTTAAAAAAAACCCACCTAGGAATAAATTTAACCAAGGTGGTGAAATATCTCTACAAGAAAAACTACAAATATTGATGAAGAGAACACAAATAAATTTTTTAAAACCCCAATTTTATGGATTGGAAAAATTCATTATAGAAAATGACATACTGCCAAAAGCAGTCTACAGATTCAATCCAAACTCTATCAAAATAACAATGACTTTCCTATTTTAAATTTTTTTTTTTTTTAAGATATGGGGCACAATTCAGGGTTAGGTACATAACTGGTCATTTTCCGGGTGAAGTTTGGGCCTCCCATTGGTACTCAATTTGCCTGGTTTGGGATCAGATACCCTTACTGGCGTTACATGTCCCCTCATCCCCTCCAGCAATGTCTCGCTACTGCCAATCCCTTTCTTGTAGTATTATGATAAATGTTCAGGGTCCACTTGTGAATGAGAACATGTGGTACTAAGTTCTTTTTTTCTGTGATTAGATCACTGAGTCTTCATACCTTCTTAAGCATCTCATATAGAGCTGATCTGGAAGCAGCATAAACTCTTAGGGACTGGATGTCTGGGAAGGATTTTAATTCTCCATTGCTGATGAAGCTTAGCTTAGTTGGGTAGGAAATTCTTGGATAGAAATGTTTATCCTGAGAAGTCTGAAGGTTGGACTCCAGTCCCTTCTAGCCTATAGTGTTTCAACAGACAGCTCTGCTGCTATTTTAATTGGTCTTCCCTGGTAGGCATTCTGACCTTTCTCTCTCGCTGCTTTTAGGATTTTTTCATTTATTCCTATTTTGTGTAAGCAAATTACCATGTGTTTAGGGGTTGTTCTTCTCATTAAATGCCTTGCAGTGGTTCTCTTAATCTCTCGTGTTTGCATGGTCATGTTTCTGATTGGATGAGGGAAGTTTTCTTGAATAACCTCATGGAATATTTGTTCCAAGGTGTTCTGCTTCAGGTATACCAATCAGGTGTAACCTCGGCCTCTTAGTATAATCACACATCTCTTGGAGACTTTGTTCCATCCTTTTAAGCTTCCTTTCTATGTTTTTAACAGATTAGTTAGTCCAATATTTCTGTCATCAAGCTCTGACATTCCTTCTTCTGCTTTGTTAATTCTGCTTTCCATGCTTGTCAGTTTATTATTTATTTCAGTTCTTTATGGCCAAGATCTCTGCTATTAATTCTTTCATGTTTTCTCTCTTTCCTTTCTTGATTCGTATTCATCCTCTCCAAGCATTCCTTGATCTTTTCATTTGTGGTCTGAGACCAGTCATTCTGGACATTCTTCATTGTTTGAGTTCCAAAGTCTATATTTTCATGCACTATCCTTCAAGGGCTTTCTGGGTTACCTATGTGTTTTAGTTGATTTCTCTTCATTTGTGATGGAGCTTTCTTTTCTCTTTACTTTGGTTGTTCAGTGAGAGAAGGAACAGTTTCACTTCTATTTGTTCAACTCCCTTTATTTCCCTAGGTAGAGCCTCAGGTTTGTTAAAATTTGAAGCCAGGTTGTGGGTGGGGAGCTGTGCTGTCCTTTTGCAATTTTGAGATTTGAATAAGGTATAATGGAGGGTGTTAAGATTCAAAAGCTGCCTGCAGATCACAATGTTCACTGACTGGGGTGTGGGCCCCCTGACTCCCACTTCCTACCACCATACAATCTGTTCATGCAATAAGGTATACTCCCTGAGCACAAAATAAAGTAAGAAAAAGGAAAATAACTGAGAAAGAGAGAAGAAAGAAGGACAGACAATGATGAGAAATAGTAAAACAGCCGGGCTCGGTGGCTCAGCCTGTTATCCCGTGCCTTTGGGAGGCTGAGGTGAGTGGATAGCCTGAGCCCGCGGGTTCGAGACCCGCCTGGGCAGCGAGACCTCACCTCTACAATAAATCAAAAAATCAGCTGGGCGTGGTAGCGCATGCCTGTAATTCCAGCTACTTGGAAGGCTGAGGCGGAAGGATCGCCGGAGCCCAGCAGGCGAGGCTGCGGTGGCCGGGAGCGGCCACTGCACTCCAGTCTGGGCGCCAGAGTGAGACTCCAACTCAAAAAAAAAAAAAAAAAGTAAAACAAGAACAACAAACCAACAGACAAATAAAAAAGAAGAAAACACTAAAACAGACAATATGAAGATACTTTCACACTTCATATATATCCTTATGTGAAAAAAGGAAAAGGAACAAAACGAAAGGAAATCTCCCCACCCCCACTTCACATACACCAAAATATAGAAAGTAAACAAGACATTAAAAAAAAAAAAAACTCTCATAATCCTTGAGCTCCCTCTTGACAGTTTCTGAAACTTCAGGTTCCTTTTTTGCCAGAGTGACCCAAGCACCACCACTCTTGGCTCACAGCAGAAGGGAGAGGGTTCCAGCCTCTAGACCCACCTCTAGACCCATTCCCATGCTCACCATACAGTCAGGAGGAGGTTACAAATTACCCTCAACAGATCTACCTGTGTTCAGCCCTCTCTTCAAGTGCCAATCAGGTCTTCCCCTATGTGGGTCATACACCTCTCAAATTGCTGGGGGATGGGGGTTGAATCAGTTAAAACTCACCCCCACCCATCCACTGTAGGCTGAATTCCTCACCTCTAATTGTACCTATAATCCTGCGAATGGTCCAGTGTAGGGGATGGGAAGCCTGGGTCTCCCTGCCAGGCCTGTATCTTTGAGAATAATGCACCCAAGCCATCCTCTCAGGGTTGACAGTGATCAACCTCACTGAGATGCTTAATTCATCCCTCAGTCTTAGGGGTCTCAGTTCAAATGGGTAGGTAGGAGCCTTTCTCCACCCAGGTTCCAGGACTAAGGAGGTGGTGGTGTCTCTGCATCCTCTCCTACACTTGGACTCAGTGACTGATCCCTCCACTGTATTTTCTCCATAGTCCTCACTGCCAATGTCCAATTTGGTGCTGGAGGCTGTGGTGGCAGGTGGTGCCATACCCAGCATGGCTGTTCCCCATCACTTTCTTCCAGGTAGGGTTCCCAAAGACAGAGCCTGCCTCTGGGCTGCAGATTATGTACTGGGATCTGAGTAGCAGCACAGGGGTCAGCTGCCTCATCAGGAGAGCTCAGGCCTCTTGATCCTGTATCACCACTCAGTCAAACACTCACACACCCACTAGCACACACACTTGTACACATATTCGTCCTCTTGTTCACTCACTTATACAGAGACTCACATGTCACCATCTTAGTGCTTACCCATAATAACATTCTTTGCAGAATTAGAAAAGTCCTAAATCTCATAGGGTACCACTAGATACCCAAATAGCTAAAGAAATCCAGAGCAAAAAGAACAAAGCTGAAGGCATCAAACCACCTGACTTCAAAATATACTCAAAGCTATACTAACCAAAACAGCATAGTACTGGCATAAAAAGCAGACATACAGACCAATGAAACAGAATGCAGAACAAAGAAATAAATCCACCCATTTATAGATAACTCATTTTTGACAAATGTGCCAAGAACATACATTGAGGAAAGAACAGACTCTTCAATAAATGCGCTGGGAATACTGGAAATTCATATGCAAGAATGAAGTTACGTTAGTATCTCTCACCATGTACAAAAATCAACTCAAAATAGATAAAAGACTTAAATGTAAAACCTCACACACTGAAACTAGTAGAAGGAAACATTGGGGAAACTTTTAGGACATTGGTCTGGGCAAAGATTTTTGGGGTAAGAAGCAAAAATAAAAAAGCAAAAATAGACAAATGAAATGAAAGCAAACTAAAAAGCTTTTGCATGGCAAAGGAAGCAATCAACAGAATGAAACAACAACTTACAGAAAAGGTGAAAATATTTGCAAACTATGCATCTAACAAGGAACGAATTACCAGAATATATAATGAACTCAACACCACAGCAAAGGACAAGTTAATCCAATTCAAAATGTGCAAATAATCTAAATAGACATTTCTCAAACGAAGACATACAAATGGAAACAAGTATATGAAAAAAATGATCAACATCACTAATCATCAGAGAAATGCAAATCAAAACCACAATGAGCTATCATCTACCCTTAGTTAAAATTGTATTATCAGCCGGGCTTGGTGGCTCAGCCTGTAATCCCACACCTTTGGGAGGCTGAGGTGAGTGGATTGCCTGAGCCCGCGGTTTCGAGACCCACCTGGGCTACTTGGCGAGACCTCATCTCTACAACAAATCAAAAATTAGCCGGGCATGGTAGTGCACGCCTGTAGTTCCAGCTACTTGGAAGGCTGAGGCAGAAGGATCACCGGAGCACAGCAGGTCGAGGCTGCGGTGGCCGGAGTGGCCACTGCACTCCAGTCTGGGCGACAGAGTGAGACTCCAACTCAAAAAAAAAAAAAATTGTATTATCAAAAAGACAAAGTAACAAATGCAGGTGAGGATATGGAAAAAAGTAAACTCATACATGGTTGGTGTATGAGTTATTAGTCAATTAGTACAGTCATTATGAAAAACAGTATGGAAGTTCCTCAAAAATTGAAACTAGAAATACTGTATCATCCAGCAATATCACTGCTGGGTATATATCCAAAAGAAAGGAATTCAGTATGTCTGTACTCCCATGATTATAGCAGCACTATCCATATTACCAAGACGTGGTATCAACCGATGCATATATCAGCACATAAAAGGATAAAATAAATGTGGTATATATAAATAATGGAATATTATTCAGACATAAAAAATAAAGACATCCTATCATTTGCCACAACACTGATGAGCCTAGAAGTCATTATGTTAAGCGAAATAAGCCAGGCACAGAATGACAAACATTGCCTATTCTCACTCACATGTGGGTGAGTGATCTCATGGTGATTACCAGAGGTTGAGAAGGGTAGCAGGGAGGGAGAAATAAAGAGAGAGTGATTAATGAGTACAAAAACACAGATAAAAGAAATACGTTCTAGTGTTCGACAGCACAGTAGGGTGACTACAGTTAAATTATAGGTTTGAAATTTCTCACAATAAAAAATTATGGCCCAGCATGGTAGTCCACATCTATAGTCCCATGCTACTCAGGAGGCTGAGGCAGGACTGCTTGAGCCTATAAGTCCAAGGCTAAAGTGAGCTATCATCATGCCACTGCATGCTAGTCTGAGTGACAGAGTAAGGTCCCATCTCTTAAAAAATTAAATTAAAAATTTAAAAATCCAGACAAGTTTTGCTTTTATAAAAAAGATTACATGAAAGGATATCCCAAAACCAAACCTGTTGCCATCTGCCATTCAGTTATGGTTATGAAGACCACAACTAGAGTCTTTTACACTGCATTCTATTTCACTTCTCTCAAATCCTTTTTTTTTCATTATTTATTTTATTTTAAAGATGTGAGGTACAATTCAGGATTAAGTATATAAGTGGTCATCATACAGGTAAAGTTTGAGCCTCCCTTTGGTTCCCACTTTGCCTGATTTGAGATCAGGTACCCTTGTTATTTATTTATTTATTTTAGTTGCAGTTGCCCAGGTTGGAGTGCAGTGGCATGCTCACCACCACCCCAGCGTCCAAGTGTTGGGCTCCAGCGATCCTTCCACTTCAGCCTTCCAAGTAGTGACAGAACTACAGGTGTGCGCTACCACAGCCGGCTAAATTTTATTTATTTATTTATTGTGGAGACGAGGTCTCACCATGTTGCCCAGGACGGTCTCAAACCCATAGGTTCAGACAATCCTCTTGCCTTGGTCTTCCAAAGTGCTGGGTTACAGTCTTGAGTCACTGTGCCTAGCCCAGGTTACACTTATTGATATTGTGCCTCTGCCACCGGACTCCAGCAGTATCCCGCTACTACTAATCCCTTTCTTAGAGTATTATGGTAAAAGTTCAGGGGGCCACTTATGAGTGAAAATGTGTGGTACTCTGTTCTTTGTTTCTGTGATAGATTACTGAGTCTTATAGACTCTAAATCCATCCAAGTTGCTGCAAAGTCCATAGGTTTGTCCTTCTTTATGGCTGTATAATATTTCATTGTGTGTATGCATCACATTTTTTTTATCCAGTACAGTTTCAATGGGCAGCACAGTTGGTTCCATGTTTTTGCTACTGTAAATAGTGCTGCAATAAACATGGGTGTGCAGGTACCTTTTTTGTAGAGTGACTTGAGTTCCTCCAGGTATATTCCCAGCAGAGGGATTGCTGGGTAATACGGAAGGTCAATGTCTAGTTCTTTTAGAAATCACCACACTATTTTCCAAAGAGGTTGCACTAGTTTGCATTTCCACCAGCAATGTAGAAATGTTCCTTTTTCCCACATCCTTGCCAGCATCTGTTGTTGTATGTTTTATTAATGATGGCCATTCTTACTAGGGTTAGGAGGTATCTCAATGTGGTTTTGATTTGCATTTCTCTGATGATTAGTGAGGCTGAGTACTTTTTCATGTATCTGTTAGCTGCCCGTATATCTTCTTTTGAGAAGTGTCTATTCATGTTTTTTGCCCACTTTTTAATGAGGTTGTTTGCTTTTATTCCTTTTGGCACGTTTGAGCTCCTTGTAGATCCTGGATGATAGGCCTTTGTCAGATATACAGTTGGCAAATATTTTTTCCCATTCTGTGGGCTGTCTCCTGCTCTCTTGATGGTTTATTTTGCTTTGTAGAAGTTTTTCAGTTCTCTCTCAAATCTTTTGGTCAGGCTTTCACTCCCACTACTCAATTTAAACTATACTTAACAAAGATCTCCAATAAAACTTCACATTGCCAAATCAAACGATCATCTCTTGGTCCTCATCTTAATCAACCTCAACAGCATCAGAAATACTGGATTAGTCTGTCCCTCCTTTTAAACACTACAGATCCCCAGGATTCTGTCCTCAATTCACTTATTTTCCATGTACAGTAATTTTTTTACTATTTTCATTCAGTCCCCAAGCTTTAAGTACTACTCGAATGCTGATGACTTCCAACTTCACCCAGAACTCCATATACATATAGCCAACTGCCTCTTTAACATCTTCAGATGAATATATGTAATTTCAAATTTAACATGTCAAATACTGAACTCTTCAATATCCTCCTAAAAATATATCCCTTCCCATGCTTCCAAATATCAGTGTATGACAACTACATCCTTACAGTCCAAAAACTCTAAAGCCATATTGTATTCCTCTTTTATCGACCCTGTGTCCTATTAGCAATTCCTGTCAGCTCTAACTTCAAATTTTACACAGTCTTTGGCTGGGCATGGTAGTCCATGCCTGTAATCCCAGCACTTTGAGAGGTCAAGGTGGAAGGATTGCTTCAGCCCAGGAGTGCAAGAACAGCTTCAGCAATATAGCAAGGCCTCATCTCTACAAAAAAAAAATTCAGAAAATTAGCCAGGTGTGGTGGTACGCACTGGTAGTTCCAGCTACTCGGGAGGCTGAGGCAGAAGGATCACCTGAGCCAGGGAAGTCAATGCTGCAGTTAGCTGTGATTATGTCACTGCACTCCAGCCTGGATGACAAAGTGAGACCCCACAACTCAAAAAAAGAAAAATTATACCGCCTCTTACCACTTATTATCACCTGATTCCAAGTCATCAAGATGTCTTCCATGGACTACTCTAAATTTCTACTTGGTGTCCTTGCCTCACTGTAAATTTAGTTTTAAAAAGCAGCCCAGAATAACGTTTTAAAATTCAGGAAGAAAATGTCACTCCTCTGTACAATAAAAACAAATGTCCTTGATGTGGCCTACAAAGCCTTATATTATTCAGCCCCTTCTTCCCTTTATGAGCCCATCTCCTTTTATTATCCTCACCTGCATGAACTCCACTACAGTAAAATTGTCTGCCTTATTCCTGAACAAGACAGGCACACTGCAGGTAAAGGAAGAAAAAAAGGTAGAGATAAAACCCATAGATTCATAGTATTAAGGGCCTGCAAGATAAATAGGAATCTGAGAAAGAGAAAAACAAAGTGAGGATAGAAGAAAGAATAGTCACAGAAACTAAGAAGAAGGAGTGATACAAAAAAGAGAGGTATCATCAAAGCAATATTTATAATAATGGGTAAAAAAAGAAAGATAATACAACTTACAAATATAATAGGGAACAGAGTAAAAATACCATGAATAGAAAAAATAAGAACACATTAACCCATTACAGAGGTTATTTCTGAAGCAGAATATGAAGAGCATGTTTCTTCTTTACACTTACCTTATATCTTCAAAGGTCTTAAGCTTCATAAAGACTGCTCTATCTCACTTTAACCATACTCTTATGATTTGGCCCTTTCTTGCAGGGTATGGTTATTTAGGAGTCTCAACAGAAAGTTAAAAGTATTTTACCAAAGTCCCTATAATTTGCTAGACCTTGAACTCTAATCTTTTTGTCACCAGTACTGAGTGGCTGGTGAAGTTTACTTAGTACTTTAACCTACCAGCTATATTTTTTTAATAAGATACCTGGAGTCTTGCACTACCCTTAAGAAGCTAGGTGCTCTCAATCATATTGAAAAATTTTGTAGCAGATTAAGGGCCCTATTCTCTGGGGTTCCCTTATCTCTGGGATTTTCCACCCTAATTTCTAGCCTACCTAAAAGTTCCAAACTTCAATCTCTGTTTTCTCAGCCCTAGAAGACCACCACATTCTTCTAAAGTAATTACTAATGTGTAAGGACTTACTACTGTCATCTTGTTTTCTGCTTTGTATTTATTTTGCTCTCTTTTCCTCATTTACTGTCTTCCTTTGTGTTTCATTACTTTTTTGTAATAATATGGTTTAACTCCTTTCTCTTTTTCTCTTCCGTATCTTCTATAGGTATTTTCCTTGTGGTTATCACAGGGCTTATGTAAAACATCTTATAATAGTCTATTTTAAACTGATAACAACTTCAACTACATACAAAAACCCAACAATTATTATTCCTTCCCAATGTTTATGCTGTTGTTGTCATTATTATTTTATTTCAATAGCTTCAGGGGTACAAGTGGTTTTTGTTTACATGGATGAATTGCAGAGTAGTGAAGAAGTCTGGACTTTAAGTGTACCTAATACCCAACTAGTGTACACTGTACCTGACAGGTAATTTTTCATTCCCTATCCCCTTTCCACCCTTCCCCTCTTCTGAATGTCCAATGTCCCTTATACCATTCTATAGGCCTTGGTGGACCCATAGCTTAGCTCTCACTTAAAAATGATAACATGCAGTATTTGGTTTTCCATTCCTGAGTTACTATACTTAGAATAATGGTCTTCAATTCCACTCAAGTTGCTGCAAAAGATATTACTTAGCTCTTATGGCCTAATAGTATTCTGTGGTGGGTGGAGGTGTAGGTATGTATGTGTGTATCATATATTCTTTATCCACTGATTGGCTGATGGGCACTTTGGTTGATTACACATCTTTGCAATTACGAATTGTGTTGCAATAAACATATGAGTGCGAGTCCCTGCTTTGTGTAATAATCTATTTTTCTTTGGGTGGACAGATCTTTTAGTTCTTTCAAAAATCTCTGTACTGTTTAACATAGGTTGTATAATTTATATTCCCACCAACATCCTTACCCAGATCTATGTTTTTTGACTTTTCAATAATAGCCATTCTGATTGGGATAAGGTGGTATCACATTGCGGTTTTAATTTGCATTTAACTGATTGTTAGTAATGTTGAGTACTTTTTCATTAGTTTGTTAACCATATGTGTATCTTCTTTTGAGAAATGTCTGTTCATGACATTTGTCCACTTTTTAATGAGATTATTTGTTTTAGTCCTTCCTTGAAGATTCTGGATATTCATCCTTTTTCAGATTATAGCTTGTGAATATTTTCTCCCATTCTGTAGGTTGTCTGTCTACTCTGTTGATTATTTCTTTTGCTGTGCTGAATCTTACTAATCTAATTAAGTCCCACTTATTTACTTGGTCTTTTGTATTTATGCAGTGTCAGTTGAAATGTCTCCATTTTCACCTCTGATTGAACTTAGTTGAATATTCTCTCTTCTTTTCTTAATTAATGTAACTAATGGTCTATTCATTTTATCTTTCAAAGAATCAACTTTTCATTTCATTGATTCTTTATAATTTTTTTGTTTCAATTTTGTTAAGTTATGCTCTCATTTTTATTATTTATTTTCCTCTGCTAGCTTTGGGTTTTGTTTGTTCCTGTCCTTCTGGCACCTTGAGGTGTGACATTAGGTTGCCAATATGAGGGAGGACCCTCAAAATTTATAAAAACTGTTATTTATTCTTATATATTTAAACTTCAGTTACCATTAGGGTACTCTTCGTTTGAGGTAATACACCTATCAAGATTTTTTTCCACTGCTCAAAACAGTTTCTGAACTTGTCAATGTTGATGCCTTTTAGTGCTTCTGCCGTTTTTGTTTCACTTCTTGCATAACAGCAAAACATTTCCCTTTGAGGACTTTTTTCATTCAGGGAAAAAAAAAAAAAAAGTCACCCAAGGTGAGATCAAGTGAATAGGGAGGTGGAGCAAAGGGGTCATGCTGTTTTTGGTCAAAAACTGCTGAACACTCAGCTCAGTGTGGGCAGAAGCATTCATAAATCACCCATCAGGAAATGGGCAAAAATATCTCCAAAAATAATTTACTAAAGTTGAACACAGCCTCTCACAACAATGCTAGCTGGTACATAATGCTGATGGGTTCCTAGAACACTTACCTAGCAGGAGAAGCCTGTACTTCAAAAGGCCCACTCCCCAAAAGATAATTACGGTTTTTGGAGGGTCCCCCTTGGTATGTGATCTTTCTGTCTTTAAGAAAGTATACATTTTCCTCTTAGCATAGCTTTTGCTGTAGTTCAGATATTTCTGGTAATGTGTGTTGTTGTTGTCAATCATTTTGAGACACTTTTACATTTTCATCTTGATTTCATTGTTGACCTAAAGTTCACTCAGGAGCAGTTAATTTAATTTCCATGTATTTGTATGTTTTTGAGAGTTCCTCTTAATATTGATTTCTAGTTTTATTCCATTGTGGTCTCAGAAAGTACTTGATGTGATTTCAATTTTTTTAATTTATTGAGATTTGTTTTGTAGCCTATCATATAGTCAAACTTGGAAAATCTTCCATGTGCTGATAAGAAGAATGTTTATTTTACATTTTGTGGGGTAGAATGTTCTGTAAATGTCTTACAGGTCCATCTGTTCTAGAGTCCAGCATAAATCCAGTGCTTCTTTGTTGATTTTCCCTTTGATAATCTGGCTATTGCTGTCTTTGAACTATTGAATATTCCTACTGTTACAGTATTGCTGTCTCTTAGCTTAGGTCAAGTAAAATTTGCTTTATAAATTTGCTCTAGTGTTTGGTACATATATATTAAGGGTTGTTGTATCTTCTTGTTGAACTGATCCATTTATCATTATGTAATGACATTATTTATTTTTTCCCTGTTAATTTAAAGTCAGTGTTACCTGATAGAATAGCTACTCCTGCACATTTTAGGTTTCCATTTGCATGGACTTTTTTTTTTTTTACTCCCTTTACCTTGAGTCTATATGAATCTTTGTTAGTTAAGTGGGTCTCCTGAAGATAGTGATTATTTGCATTGTGTTTTGTATCTATCAATCTATTAAGTAGGACATTTAGAACATTTACATTCAATGTTAATGATATGTGAGGTACTGTTTCAGTCATCGTGTTGATTGGTACCTAGTTGTTTTGTTTACTCCTTTGTGTTACTCTTTTATAAACCCTGTGGGTTTTATACTTGCAACTGTTTTTTTATTAGTGTGTTTCTACCTTTCATTTCAATGTTTAAAATTCCTAGCTGGGCTCGGTGGCTCAGCCTGTAATCACACGCTTTGGGAGGCTGAGGTGAGTGGAATGCCAGAGCCCGCGGGTTCGAGACCTGCCTGGGCAACTTGGCGAGACCTCATCTCCACAATAAGTCAAAAATTAGCCGCGTGTGATAGCGTGCGCCTGTAGTTCCAGCTACTTGGAAGGCTGAGGCGGAAGGATCGCCGGAGCCCAGCTACTTGGAAGGCTGAGGCGGAAGGATCGCTGGAGCGTGTCTTGTAAAGCCATTGTAGTGATGACAATTCCCTCAATGCTTGCTTATCCAGAAAAGACATTACTTTCTCCTTCATTTATGAAATTTAATTTTGCAGAATACAAAATTCTTAGCTGAGAGTTGTTCTGACTGAGGAGATTAAAGATAAAATGTCAATCCCTTCTGGCGTGTAAAGTTTCTGCTGAGAAGTCTGCTGTTAGTCTGACAGGTTTCCCCCTTTATAAGTTATTTGATGCTTGTGTCTCATTTCTCTTAGAATTCTTTCCTTCACATTGACTTTAGGTAACCTGATAACTACATGTCTTGGAGATATTCTTTTTATAATAAATCTTCCAGGAAAATTTTCCTCAATTATTCCCTCAAAGAAGTTTTCCAAATCATTTGCTTTTTCTTCTTCCTCAGGTGCACCTATAATTCTTAGGTTTGGGTGTTTTACATAATCTCACATTTCTTAGAGACTTTGTTCAGTTCTTTTAATTCTTTTTCCTTTATTTTTTGTCTGATTGGGTTAATTCAAAAGCCTTAAAGTTCTGAAATTATTTCTACTTGGTCCAGTTTATGGTTAAAACTTTCTGCTGCATTTTGTAATTCCCTAAATGAATCATTTCCAGAAGTTCAGTTTGTTTGTTTGTTTTTAATTTATCTCTTTGTTAAAATTTTCATCCATGTCCTAAATAGTGTGTGTGTGTGTGTGTGTGTGTGTGTGTGTGTGCGTGCACATTGGTTTTCAACTTCCTCTTGGATTTCACTGCGCGATTTCATAATCAACCACTTGCATTTTTTATCTGGAATTTCAAATATTTCATTTTGGTTTAAATTAATTGCTGGAGAATTAATGTGGTATTTTGGGGGAGTTGTAAAACTCTATTTTTTTTATATTGCTAGGATTATTTTTCTGGTTCCTTCTCATCTGGGTAGGCTATTTCTCCTTATTACTGTTAAACTTACTTTTGATTTGCTAGATTTTGAAAATTTCTAGAGAATGTGACTTTAATGTATATAGTTTATGATCATCTAGCTTTGGCTCTGGGTGCTTTCAGTGGCAAAAACACTGTATGTGTTTCTTGATTATGGAGGATCTTTGTGTGTTGGCTTTCTCAGATGCTGTTTGTAGTAACAACTTTTAGGTTAACTGTCTCCTGCAGAACTAGAATGCCAGAGATCTCATGAAACATAGCTCATTCCCCAATAGTGTGGTATGCTCTTTTTTTCCAAGTTTTTTAACTGGATTGAATCATTTAGACCATTAGGAGGTACCTGTGGGTGACAGCTGGCTGCAGCTGAAGCAGGTGAAGCAATACCCTTATGGTAGGAAAAAGTTCCAGCCCTGATAGAAGTAGCTGGGGGAGCTCCCAGTGATATGCACTGAAGTCCTGGTCAGGATGAGGGAGAAGGTTCTCAGCTCCACTACCAGGCTGGCCAAAAAGTAGTCTGCCTGCCTGCTACACCCCTGTCCTAGTGTTCTGGATTTTCAGATCAGACATGCACCTTTTTCCATATGCAGGGACACAAACATCACATGTAGAGACAGAAGAGGATCCCATCCCTTGTGCAAGCTTAAGCCCAAAGGATGCAGGATATGATGTGAGAATGTAGTCACCCCAAAATGCTAAAGAAAGAACATATATAGGAGCACTCACACTGAGCTCCCATGAAAGAAGCAAATGTCTGCAGTGATATGCGAGGGGGTGGAGAAGTCTCCAAGATCTTTCACAAGTGTTGGGGCTGCTCAACTGCTGAAGCAGAACTGCAGCCTCACCCCCACTGAACCCAGCACTGTGTCCATGCCTCTGCTGAAAGAAATTTCCCTCAAGCTTGAAGTTCTGGGACACAGAAATATCTGCAATCTGGATTTTTTTTTTTTTTTTTTTTACCCACGCCTTTGGTATGGAATACTTCCCCTTCCCCTAAGTGAGGGCTCCTACTACTTTTCTGGATCTAGCCACCCTGTGAGACTGCCACTACCAAGGCTGGTACTGGGAATTATCGACAAGGAACTCACTGATGTCAAGACACAATGGTTAAAGGTACCTGAGCAGAACAAAGTAACACGATAGGTGTGCATCCAGTATGGTATCTGCTACTGAAGCTCTTGTTCAGGAGGAAAAGGAACAAGACCCTAATGAGCTGGTAGCCCAGTGCAATGCCCTCAGAAAGTTCCCAAATCGCAGCCTACTCCAGCACTTGGGCTCACAAGGGCAAGGAAATTCTCCCTGAGTTCTGGTACCAGCAGTTTGCTGCAAAAGCTAGAGAGGCTGAAAGCACTCCCACCTACCCTTCTCAGTGTTTGAGCTCTGTCAGCTTATTACTCGTGTGTGTGTGTGTGTGTGTGTGTGTGTGTGTGTGTGTGTGTGTGTGTGTTGGAGAACCTTCTAATGAACATTTTGATAGCCTCCAGGACTCTCCCTTTACACTCATTTGGACTTTGATCACCTATAGTCTTGATTCTATCTTCTGAGAAGAATCGGTAACCAACATCTTCAGACAGCCCTTTGGAGAATTTCTCTATGCCTCAGGCTATGGACTGGTCTGCAAGATGCACAATGACTTCAATTTTGCTCTTAGGTGCAGACGGGAAAAGATGATGGGTGGAGCTGAACCTGGCTGATCAGTCCTTTGGTTTCCCAGCAGCAGGTGCAAGCATCAAATCTGACAGGGGAAGTAGGCGAGTGGTACAGACTCTGTAGGATTTGCTTGATTGTATATAGCCTTAGTGTAGCGGTTTTCTCAATTGCTAACTGTGGCAGTACTGTTGAACATACACAGGTTCAAGGCCTCCTGTGGTGTAGGCAATGGTGTTGGCTAAGGTCTAACAACAAACCTTCCCAAACACTGCATTATTGTGTCAATGGATGCTGTAATGGGCTGTAATCAGGGAAGTACTCAGATGTCCGACGCAATGGACAGAGCTATGGAGCGCCCATAATTCCACACCCATATTCAGCTACCAAGGCATGTGGCGAGGGAAAGCTGGTTGGGAAACTAGATAAGACAAGTCCACACTCTAGCTCCCCACATTTGTGCACGAGTAGCAATCAATAGGGACAGGAGGGAATCCACTGGTCACTGGGGTGATATTCCAAGAATGAGCAGAGTTGCCTTTGCTGCACAAAAATTCATGCAGGGAGAGAGGGGTAGCCAGCAACAGCAGTAAGACATACCCAATGCCTCTGACACGGACAGTCCATGCTCAGAATGTAAAACTGCACAATGCCACAGGTCTTCACACCACAGTTTGCTCCTGAGAAAAACTGTAGCTTTCAGGTCAGTGTCTGGGTCCCCACTGCAGCAGTAGCAGCAGCAGCCACAGCAAGGGTGGAATGTTTCCTTGGGGACAAATGAAAGCAACTAATCTCCTCACTCACTCTCTCCCTGGCCTGACAGCTGGCCCCCAACAGAACACAGGCCTCTCAAACTGGGTCGCAGCTTTTCAGGGCTCAGAGGCCTGTAAGGCTAAGTGTGACTTGCGGCAGTGCTGCTGGGTAATAATTAGGAAGAACCCTGTGTCAGACCGGAGTTTCATGTGGCTAGAGGAGCTATTAAAGTTCATGGCTGAAGTGCAGTCCCAAGCGTGTCTCACTCACACTCACTCTTTCCCAACATCCAGAAGCTGTTCACAGTTCATGCCAGCGACCAACTTTATGTTATTGATATCACAATTTACAACTTTTATGCTGTACATTCCTTAAAATTTTTGTAACCTTTACATTAAAATTGAGTAATTTATACACTATCTTCATGGTATTATAATATTCTGTGTATGTCTATATGTTTTTTGTCTTTATCTACATTTTTGTTTGCTTTTTTTTGTTTTGGGGGGGTTTTTTTTTAGAAAGTAGGATTTATTAAAAGGACAGAAAAGCTCCCACAGTGGAAGGGGACCTGAAGGCCCTACCTAAGTTTTATATGTTTTTAAAATAGACTCAGGGGACATAAGTACATTTTTGTTACATGTATACACTGCACAGTGACTAAGTCTAGGCTTTTAATGTACCCATTATCCAAAAAGTGAACACTATATCTAATGGGTAATTTTTTAACCTTACCCTTACTCTCTCAGTCTCTTTCCTTTTGGAGTCCCCAGTATCTATTATTCCTCTTTACATATTCATGTGTACCCATTGTTTAGGTCCTATTTATGAGTGAGAACATGTGGTATTAGGTATTATGAGTGAGAACATGTGGTATTCGATTTTCTGTTTCTGAGTTACTTCACTTAGGAAATGACCTCCAGCTCCATTCATGTTGCTGCTGAAGCCATTATTTCATTCTTCTTTTATGGCAGCTAAGTATTTCTTTGGTATGTGTGTATCACATTGACTTTATCTAATAATCTGGTGAGGATGGACACTTAGGTTGCTTCCATGACTTTTCTATTGCTAATAGTGCTGTGATAAACATACCAGTAAAGGTGTCTTTTTTAAAAAAATTATTTATCTATCTATCTATCTATCTATCTATCTATCTATCTATTTTATTTATTTAGAGTCAGAGTCTCACTCTGTCACCCAGGCTGGAGTGCCAAAACAATCTGTTTTCCTCTGAGTAGATAAAGAGTAGTGGGGTTGCTGAATTGTAGTAGTCTACTTATAGTTCTGTAACAAATCCACATTTTGTTTACCATAGAGGCTGCACTTCAGCATATAAACATTCCTTTTCAACTTGTTCTAGTTCTTAGGGGGAATGTTTTCAACTTTTCCCTGTTCATTACGAGATTGGCTATGGTTTGTCATATTTGACTTTTATTGTATTCATGTTGCTGTTTATCATCCTTTTGTTTCAACTTAAAGAACTCCTTTTAGCATTTTTTGTAAGGCAGAGCTAGTGGTGATAAACTTGCTCAACTTTCATCTGGGAAAGTCTTTCTCTCTATTTCATTTTTGAAGGAAAGGTTGACAGGTTGGTGTTTTGGGGTTTTTTTTTCTTTTTTCTTTCAGTATTTTGAATATACCACCCCACTCCCTTCTGGTCAGCAAGGTTTCTGTTGAGAAATCTACTACAACAGTCTTCCAGAGATTCCTATGTATGTGACAAGCCCCTTTTTTCTTGCTACTTCCAAAATTCTGTCCTTGTCTTTGGAAAATTTGATCATAATGTGTCTCAGTGTGGATTTCTTTGGGTTCATTCTAAAGGGGTTCTTTGGGCTTCTCTCTCTTTCTCTTTCTCTCTCTCTCTCTCTCTCTCTCTGTCTGGTTTTTCTCTGCTGATATTCTCATAATGGTCACATATCATTTTCTTCATTTGGTTTAGTTGCCTATCTGTGTTTTCTTTTAACTCACTAAGTTAAATGATCTTCTTTAATTATTTTGAGTTCTTGGTCAGGCAATTTATAGAACTCCCATTTCTTTAGGGTCAGTCATTGAATATTTATTCTTTTAGTTATATTATATATCCCTAGTTCTTCATCTTCTTGAAGTTTTTCTTTGTACATTTTACAGAAACCATCTTTCCCAGTTTTCATAGACTAATTTCAACAGAGAAAGACTCTCACTGATCAGCCCAACTCAGAACCTGGGATCTGAGAGTCTCTCAAAGCCACTCCTCTCTCCCCCCAAGAGTCTCAGGGTTGTGTGCCTTCTCCCAATCCACAGTAAGTTGTCTCTTTTCCCTAGGGCAGTGTACCAAAAGGCCAGGATACATTCTCATTCCCTCCTGGGGGAGAAGTCTAAGAGATAGGCACCTTTTCCCAATCTTGCAGGGCTATTCTAGCCATAGAAAGCTGCCCTCCCCTTTTCTCCAGAGCAGTGCACTAAAAGGCTGGGATATCAGATGCCTGTTCCCATTCCACTCCCTCACCCCCTCCTGGGGGAGAAGTCTTGGAGTTGTGTACTTCTCCCAATTTTGCACAATCATGCCAGCTGCAGTGAGCCTCTTACCTCTTGCCTTTGTTCTTAACTACTTCCCTACATTTAAACTATGTTGGTAACTTCAGCAGTCTGAGTGAGGCGGGACAGAAAGAGATCACTAAAGCAACACCCAGATACACCAGGGATGTTGGATATACACACCACTTTTTCTTTCATCTGAGTAGAGGAGTCAAAGACTGAGACAAACAACAGTGTTTCTGTGGGGGGATGTAGGCTGAGACTTCCTAGTCCACCAACTTGCTGATGTCATGAAAGACTATACTTTCTTGTTGGGCTCAATTCTACCACAACATAACAAACTGAAAAATTCTTAAGGAAAAAAATCCAAAATAAACATGGAGCTATCTTTATATACATCCCTTTTTTCAAGCAGGCCCTCAAGATTTTGCCTACATCAATTATTCTAGTGTCTAAAGATAGTTTGAACACTAGAACTCTTATTCTGGAAGATCACTTTGTTGGTCATTTGGATACTGAAATCAATTTCAGGTAGCTTTCTAAGATTTATATCCAAAAAACTATGGGTTTTTGCTTCTATGGAGAAAGAGTGCTTCCAACAAATATGGCTGCTCTGGTAATTTTTTTTTTTCCCACAAAGTCGTATTTCCTTTGCTTTCCTAGAATAAACTGAATCCAGGTAGGAATTCTACTGGTAAAGTGTTCCTCAATTTCCTTTAAAACAATTATAAATGGATCATATGGTCTCTGGACTTAACATAAATTCCTTATCATCAGAAAGCACATGATTTAGTTGACATTTTCTGAGGCACTCTACTTCTGGATCAATAATATTCTCTATATCTCTGTTTTTCAGCTCTCTTCTCTGATCAGCCCCATTACTGATAAATCAAGGATACTATTTCTACATTTTATAACTCATTCACATCCAGAAAATGTATTTTTTAGCACTTTTCAGAATATATGCTTTTCTGATCCCATGTCTAGATACTCCCTTTTCCTTTTCCCCGATAACTTCTATCCTTCATGCTTTTAACAATCCTTACATATAAACTTGAGGTGGCAGATTATTTATTGCAAAGGTTCACAAACAAGGGATTTGCAAGGTTTTCTTTTTTCTTTGTAGCCTTTCAATTTTCCATGTTTTGTAAAAGGAGAAAAGGAAAAATAAGAAGTATGCTAATCATATAGTCATTCATATCAGAATCTTCTAAGTTATATTTTTACTATTTCCCCAATCACAAACTTTTTTTTTTAGATTGGAAAATATAGTTTATTTAAAGAGTAAATGGAGGGGGGAGAGAGAGAGAGAAAGGAGATTCACCTCTCCTAAGTAGGGAAGGAAGCCAAAGCCAGAAAATATGGCGGCAGTCATAGCTCCAAGAGCACATGGTCACACCAGAGTCTGGTAAGGCAATAGCCCCCAATAACAAACTTTATCTTGAAAAGTATAACAGAAAATTAATAATAACTATCATTTCCCAGGCTACCCTTCTAAGTTGTGATCCTGAGGCTGAGATCTGTGAACTTTATTTCATAGTCTCTTTTGTGAGCTGAAGACATTAGAAAGATAACAAGGAAAAGGAGGTAAAGAGGTATATTTCTTGCTGTTCCTGTAAACAATTCTCCACCAGTAAAAATCGGTTCCAGCCTTCAGTTCTTTCGGCATTCCCCAAAACAGCCTCATTGCCACAGTCTTTATACATATCAGCAACAGCTATGTGATGTTCCCTCCACCAATATTTGAGCTCCAGTGTCTCAAGACTCATTTTAAAGTTCTTGGGTTCTGGTATCCCCAACCCCTTATCTTTTGTATCCCCAACCATTAGAATGTAGGCTGCTTTGTGCAGTTATTATCTATGGATTATATCAGTATTTCCTCTTTTGTTCTTTCAGTCTAAAAATATGTGTTCAAACAATTTCCCATGTTAAATTCCACCTCATAACGTGATTCATATAGTATTCCTGACTGAATCCCAACTGACCAGATTAGGGTTACTCTGATGCTTACTTACTCACTCTTAGGTCAAAAACATTATTGCCTCAGAGTAAGCTATCTTGGTTGAAAACTATACAGTACCTAAGTTTTATATTTTAGAATAATACATTTTTATAAACAAATTTACAATATTATTATAATATATATTTATTACTTTAAAAATAGAATGACAGCAAATTTTTTTAAAATCACACACATTCCCAACATGCAAAAACAACAACAGTTAACATTTTGATCTATTTACTTCTTGTCTCTTTTTTATGCACATTGCTTTTTTCAAATTAATTATCAAACTATCATTTTGTGTATTGTCTTTTATTCTTAAGATATACCTTTAAATGTTTTTTCAATTTCTATTTGCAAATAAAACATTTAAAAAGCCTCCTTCACTTTGACATATACAAACAAAATGACATATTTATCTCTAACTCCTATCTTATCAGTGACTATGCTCAGAATAGTGCATAATTATTTTTTTAAACATAGTGTATGCATAATTGTTTTTATAAAATTCACAACTAAAATTACTTCCCCAATATACAGGAAAATATATTGAAGTTGTCAGCATTTTAAGAAAAAAGTATGCCTTCAAAATTATATATAATAAAGCATGCATACTTTTGCTGGAAAAATGTTAATAATATATTTTATACTACAAATCAAAAAGAAAAACAGGCTTTCTCTGTAGCCTATAAAAATTGTAAATAAATTTATTAAGGTCAATTACTCACCCCCTATTACTGACAATTGCCTTTTTCAAGTGAATGTAATTCGCAGGAAAGATCCCCTATAAAAGAGAAAACATTTCCCATTAGAAAAAATAAATTGTGATTAGCATCTCATATATACTCATATATAGCAATCATATTTCAGAATGGAAACATAGTAGATCTCCTAATATAGCAACTACTTTGCATATTAATTAAGAATGCAGAATTGTACAAAGTATATTAGGTAGGAATTCCATGGTCATATGCAATCAGAGTCTATCTTCAGAAGAAAACTCTGATCATAAGCATTGTAAAAATAAAAATCTTAATTCTAATTTTTAAAAAGACTTACAGATTGGTGGTGATCCATCAAATCACTCTCAGAATGCAATATTATGTACAAAACCACACTGAGATACCACCTAACTCCAGTAAGAATTGCCATAATTAATAAAACAAACAACAACAGAAGCTGGCAAGGATGTGGACAAAAAGGAATGCTGCTACACTGCTGGTGGGAATGCAAACTAGTGCAACCGTTTTGGAAGACAGTGTGGCAACTTCTAAAAGAACTATACATTGTCCTTCGATATGGCCCAGCAATTCCCCTACTGGAAATATACCCGGAGGAACTCAAACCATTCTACAGAAAAGATACCTGCACATGCATGTTTATTGCAGCACTATTCACAATAGCAAAAAACATGGAACTAACTGTGCTACCCATCAAAACTGGACTGGATTTTTAAAATGTGGTATATATATATATAATGGAATATTATGCAGCCATAAAGAAGGACAAACATATGGACATTGTAGCAAACTGGATGGAATTAGAGTGTATCATACTCAGTGATCAATCACAGAAACAAAGAACAGAGTACCATATGTTCTCACTCACAAGCAGACCTTGAACAATTATCATGATACTATAAGAAAGGGATTGGCAATAGTGGGAAACTTCCAGGGGACAGAAGGCACACCTTATCAAGAAGTGTACCTGCATAATGAACATTTCTATACCTAACCCTGAATTATACCCTACATCTTTAACACATAAATAAATAAACGCACAGACCTGTACAAACACAAAGAGTGGACCTAGCAAATCTTTACCAAAGAATAAGAGAAAAGAAAGCAAACCTTCCCAATTCACTTTGGGAAGCTAGTATTACCCTGACAAACTAATCAAACAAAGACAGTATTAGAAAAAGAAAATTACAGACCAATATTTCTCAAGAATACAGATGTAAATATGCTTAACAAAATGTTATTAAATAGAATTCAGCAATATATAAGAATACTTATGCACTATGAGGTTCATTCTAAGGAAGCAAGGCATTTTTAATATTTTTTAAAAAACCAACCAATGTAATCTAGCATATTAATAAAGAGAAAATCACATGATTATATGAATCAATACAGAAAAGGTATATGATAAAATTAAACACCCATTCATGATAAAAATAAAACTCTTGGAAAAGCAGAATAGAAGAAAACTTCCTCAATTTATAGAAAGAACCTACACCCCAAAAAAACCCCTACAATTAACACTATATTTAATGGCAAAAGAGTGAACATTTTCCTCTTAAGATCAGAAATAAAGCAAGGTTCACTTTCACCACTCATATTCAATATATTGCTGGACGCTCTATCCAATGCAATAAGGCAAAAATTTTTAAAGAAAATAAAAAGCAGACAAGATCAGAAACAAATAAATAAAAATGCCCCATTTGCAGATAACATGATTGTTTATGTAGAAAATCCCAAGAAAATATTTTTAAAATTTTTAAAAACACCTCCTAGAACAAGTAAAACAGTTCTGAAAGGCTTCAGATACATATAAACACATATAAATCAATTATATTTATATAAGCTAACAATGAATGTGTTACTCCAAAATTAAAAATTTATACTCACTCAAAAGTTTACACTCACCATTTACACTCATTCAAAAAAATGACTTATGTAGCCATAAACAAAACAAATACAGAATTTATCTGTAGAAAAGTAGAAAATAATGATAAAAATATGAAGTATCTAAACAAGTAAGACATACCATGCTCATGGAAGACTCAACAAAGGGAAAATGCAAATTCATTGATATACAAGTTTAATATGTTTCCTATAAACATCCTAGTAACATTTTTTTAAATATAGACAAGATTATTCTAAAACCTATATGGAAAGGCAGAAAAATTAGAACAGCTAAAATAATTTTGAAAAAGAATAAAATGGAAATTGTAACAGTCTACTTGATTTTAAAACCTATATGACTACAGTAATCAAGACTATGTCATATTGCCAGGAGGATGGACATATAGAACAATGAAACAGAAAATCCAGAAACACACCCATACAAATGTACACTACACTAATTTTTTTTTTTCGAAGGTACAATAGCAATTTAATAGGAGAAGGATAAAACTTTGCAATAAACGAGGCTGGAGCAAATGGACATCCATACACAAAAAAATAATCCTCAACCTAAGTCTCAAACCTTGTATAAAAAGTAGCTTAAGATGATTCACAGCCAGGCTCGGTGGCTCAGCCTGTAACCCCAGCACTTTGGGAGGCCGAGGCAAGTGGATTGCCTGATCCTGAGGGTTTGAGACTAGACCGGGCAACTTGGCGAGACCTCGTCTCTACAATAAATCAAAAATTAGCTGAGCGTGGTATCGTGGGCCTGTAGTTCCGGCTACTTGGAAGGCTGAGGCGGAAGGATCACCGGAGCCCAGCGGGTTGACACTGGGGTAGCCAAGAGCGTGCCACTGCACTCCAGCCTGGGTGACAGAGTGAGACTCCAACTCAAAAAAAAAAAAAAAAGGTGAATTACAAACTTAAAGCTATAAGTTTTTCATTTAAAAAAAGCACAGGAGAAAAATTCCAAGATCTAGAACTAGCCAAAGAATTCAGACTTGACACCAAATGAACAATCCATGAAATAAAAAATTTAGTAAATTAGACTTTGTCAAAATTAAAAATTATTTTTCTATTTTTATATTTCTAAAAACCCATCAAGAACATAAAAAGACAAGCTATAGATTGAGAGTAAATATTTTCTAACCACACATCTGACATAGACTAATTTCTACAGTATATAAAGAACTCATTCCTTCTATGCAGCCACACTGAGCCAGTGCCCTGGGTCAGGAATCAGTCCACAACCTTCTCAACCATGTTTTCCATCTCCTGTCCATGAGCCCTCACACGTGACCAAACTTTGGGTGTTTGTGAAACTATGTAAGCAGGATCCAAACACTCTGCACACCAAGGAAACGCACTTCCAGAGGGAGTGGGTGGAAGACATGCAGGGTAGGAAAGTACACCTACTATTCGCAAACTAAATCAGAAGAAAATATCCAGGTGCAGGGGTGAACAGAGTAAGAAGGTGGAGGGAAAAAAAAGACAGATAAATCATCAAGTGAGGAATTTGATCTAGAAATTGATAATGTGTAACTGAACCAGGCACTGATGCCACTGAAGAAATGGGAGATAAAAATGTAGAGATAATTGAGGAGATGATAGATTGGGCAAATGATAAGAAAGTGAAAAGTGGGCAAAAGACATGAATAGACACTTCTCAAAAGAAGATACATGGGCAGCCAACAGACACATGAAAAAGTGTTCAGCCTCACTAATCATCAGAGAAATGCAAATCAAAATCACATTGGGATACCATTTAATTCCAATCAGAATGGCCATCACTAGTAAAACAAACAACAGATCCTGGCAAGGATGCGAACAAAAAGGAATGCTTCTACACTGCTAGTGGGAATGCAAACTAGTGCAACCTCTTCAGAAAACAGTGTGGTGATTTCTAAAAGAACTGCATTGACCTTTCATATGACCCAGCAATCCCACTACTGGGAATATATCTGTAAGAACTCAAATCATTCTGCAAAAAAGATACCTGCTCACACATGTTTACTGCAGCACTATTCACACTAGCAAAAACATGGAACCAACCATACTGCCTGTCAAAACTGGACTGGATTTTTTAAAATGTGGTACACATACATGATGGAATATAATACAACAATAAAGAAGAACAAACATATGGACTTCACGGCAACTCGGATGGATTTAGAGTCTATAATACTCAGTGATCAGTCACAGAAACAAAGAACAAAGTAACATATTTTCTCACTCTAAGTGGACCCTGAACACTTACCATAATATTAAAAGAAAGGAATTGGCAGTAGTGGGATTCTGCCAGGGTAGTGGTGGGAACACAACATCAATAAGGGTATCTGATCTCCAACCAGGAAAAGTGGGGACCAACAGGAGGCCCAAAGTTTATCTGTATGATGTCCACTTGTATACCTAATACTCATTTGTACCCCACATCTTTAAAATAAAATATAAAAATAAAGTTTAAAAATTTAAAAAAGAAAAATATAATAAAAATGGACTCAAGTAGAGAAAAAAGAATTTCTCCTTAACCAACTAAGACTTCCATTTTTCAATCCTTTTGTTACCTCCTCTTTCTTTGTCCTCCAAGGTGCTGGCAGTCTTTAAAATCTCATTTTCAGCCCTGTGCTTTAATAGTAATAATTGACATAGCAAAAGAAGCAATTATTTTATCAGGCTTTGATCAAGTACAAGGTACTGTATTAGAGGCTTCATACAAACTCATTGATTCCTCATTACAATTTTATGAGGCAAATAAAAATATTCTCCTCATTCCAAATATACACAAAATTTAGACAATATATAATACATCTCCATGAATCCAAAATTCAGCTTCAACAATTTTTGCCAATGTTGATTTATCAATACACACACACACACACACACACACACACACACTTTTACCACTGCATTTTTAGAGAAAATTTTAGAAATTACTCATAAATACTTCAATATGTACTTTTAACAGATGTTTACTGTTTTTCTGATGAGCTCTATTTTATAGTTATACTCTATAACAATAGAGGATCTGTGCCTCTGCTGAATGACTCTGTTACCAAAGACCAAATTCCTTAGCATTCTTTGTATTTTTTGGCATATAAGACTCTAAATACAGGTCCAACTTACCTTTCCTGTCTTACCATCCATCACTGTCCTGCACTATGCTCTAAGTGGCTTGGACTAGTTACTATTCCCTGCATAGGTCTTGTAATATTTTTGCTGTGCAAAACATTCCATAAAGCCCTATCTCATGGCATTCTAGGCATCCTGTTGACAATTATTGTATAAAAGCTGATTCTGAAACCACAAAATGGAAATAAATATAAACTCTACTGAATTATGTTCTTTTCCTCTTGAGCATGTTTTATAAAAAGCACAAAATTAAAATCAAGTATCTGTTGTACTTTTTTCTTAATTTTATTCCTTATGTATGTTCTTAAGAAAGTTAATGTTTTATTAATTCTAATAAATATATAACATGACATTTTTCACTAGTAGATAATAACACTATATCTCAATACCAGGTTTAGGTCTCTAAACTTAGAAAGTCAAAGTAAGTTTTGCCATCAAAATGTACGGTGCAAAAACAAAGTCTTCAAAAAACTGCAAGAGATAACAAACTATCATTCTTAAACTCATTTAGCATAAAATTTAGTAAGATATTTCCTTCTTATACCAACTGTATAATTTTACTGTGCAGTCATAATATATAACTGAAAGTATATTTTATAAACACTCCAGTTTTTCCTTCTAAATTTTACATCTTACTACAAATTATTGCAGGGAACAAAAAGATTAAGCGTTGTGAGGTTTTTTTTTAATTATGGTAAGAAATGTTTCATCATTTACTAATATATCTGTTATTGGTATATACACTATCTAGTGCAATGATTAGTTGAACTATTTCAAATTTTACTTCATTATTAGTATTAATGATACATAACTAGACATACTATAATAAGTCATCTTTTTAAAAAAAATAAGTCATCTTTTTATGTTTTCTTTAACCACTAATAGCTATGAATAACCTATAGAAAATTTTACTTATTATGACCACAATATTATCACAAGTACAGGGTATATAGGAATGCATTTATTTTTATATCATTTTAAGTATATAGTACGACTAAATGGTTATCTTTTGCAAACACTAAAAAATTGGTTCCACAAAATATCATTGCCATAGAATGAAAGTTATTAATACTGCCTGTGTTAATTTTTTTTAAGTTGAAGAATACACACATAGAGGCCAGGCACGGTGGTTCATGCCTGTAATCCCATTATTTTGGGAGGCTGAGGCAAGAGGATTGCTTGAGCCCAGGAGTTCAACACCAGTCTGGGAAATATAGTGAGACTTAATCTCTACACAAAAGGTGGCAAGTCCCTGTAATCCAAGCTACTCAAGAGGCTGAGGCAGAAGAATCCTGAACCCAGGTCGATGTTGCAGTGAGCCATGATTGTGCCAATGCATGCCAGTCTAGGTGACAGAGGGAGACCGCAACCAAAATATAAAAAAAAAATTTTTAATTTAAAAATGCAAACTATAAAGAGATATAATTTGCTAAAATTATGGACCTTACAGCAACTTGGATAGATTTGGAATCTATCATGCTCAGTGATCTATCACATAAACAAAGAACTGAGTACCACATGTTCTCACTCATAAGTGGATCCTGAACACCTATCATAATACTACAAAAAAAAAAGAGACTGGCTGTAGCAGGATACTGCCAGGGTGGGGTGGGGGAGGGCACAAAACATCAATAAGGATGCCTGCTCCCAATCCAGGCAAAGTGAGGTCCAATGGGAGGCCCAAAACTTCACCTGTACCTAAACCACTTACGCACTGAATCCTGACCTCTATCCCACAACTTTAAAATAAAACATATACATAGGCAAATAAATGCTGCAATAACCTGAAGATGCTAGAACAGAGTTGACACTACCAAAAAATACAATCTCAATGTGATTACATTAGTCCAAAGTGAGAAAATTAAAGGAGTCTAATCAGATAAAAAGAGCTCTAACACCGAAGCAGTGTGATTTGGGTTCCTCATTTTGATTAGCTTCTCAAACCACTGCTAAGACTAATCACAAAATGGTCTCTCCCACAGAGTCTAAACAACTTTGACATAGAAAAAGAATTTAGAACTAGGTATGAGGTTCTGAGTACTCTTCCTTAACTCTAAAATAAAACTCAAATTACCTCTCTGGAGAAGCCATGTGGAGAAAAAAGACCTTGAAACTACAGGAAGAGGCCTAGTTATCTCAGTGGTCCAGCTGAGGATAGCCTTTTAGCCATCTCTGCCAAGATGTCAACATGTGAATAAGCAAACCTTCTTGGATATTCCTGTCACTTGAGCCCTTAGGTAACTATTGCCACAAGTGATCTCACATGCATCAGAATAACTAGCAGCCCAGGTGACTCTGTCAAGCCCCAAAATCATGAGAGATAAAGTAGTTATTGGTTTAATCCACTACATTTTAGAGTACTTTGTTGTACAGCAATAGATAATAAAAACAGGTATATTTAATATTTTAAGGGTATCATTCATATCTCACTCAACAAGATTTTCAAACCACACACTGTACATCAACTTGATACTTTAATCACAAACATACAATAATTTTAATGACCGAAGTCTACAAACTGAATCCCAAACACTTGTACTGAAAGCAAGGTAGTGTGGTGTGGCCAAGACCACAAAATATATTAAAAATTAGTAAACAGCATGTAATATCACAAATTCGTTTATTCTATTCATTTATAAGAGCTCTCTAACTTTAACAATTTATAATCAAAATTTAAAAATACATACAGAAACTATTCCCTCAAAAGCATTTTTTTTAACAAAGTTAATGTTTTATTTTGGTATTTGTTGTTTTTCATTTTTAGTGTGCCAATTTCATTAATTAAATCAATTATAAAGATCAGAAATACAGATTAAAGAAAGTAGAATTTTGTTTCAATTAGATATATTGAAATTTATTTTTATTAAGTGTGTTTCAAAATTAAAACTACAAGGGAAAAAAATCACCTGTGAGCAGTGGTTCTCAACCAGAAATAATTTTGCCCCATGACATATTTGGCAATGTCTGGAGTCCTTTTTTGTTGTCACACCAAGGGGTATCAGGCTCCTGACATTTAGTAGGTAGTTATATACACTGCAAAACATCTGACATTGCACACTACAGCCCTCACAATAAAAAAAATTAATTGGTCCAAAATGTCAACAGTGCCAAGAGTGGAAAACTTTGGCTAAGAGGCACTAAGAAAAGATGCTGTTTCCTTATAATCATTACCTTAAAACCTAAGCAAGATGAATGATTCTACTGGCAAAACTGATAATGAGAACTCTGAACAATTTCCTTTTTCTTAAAAAAGTGATAATTTTGTATTTTTCCATATAAGAAAAAGCATAATACCTCAAATACTAAGCTACAAAAACATATAAGAAAAGCTGATAATAGTAATCATATGAGTAAGCAAAAAGCCCAAATCTCACCATTATGCAATATGTCCATGAAACAAACCTGCAAATGTACCCCCTAAATCTATAAAAATAAAAAATATTTTATTCAATAAATATTAATGTTTTAAAATATTTATTATAATAGACTTAACATGTAAAATCTAGCACATAATATTCATATTCTGCACTAATAACTTGTTTAAATTCATATTTTAACAAGAATATTATGATCAAAGAAATATCTATTTGAACATTATTTGAAAATTTTTTCCATTTTAGAAATAAACTCATCTAACTAATCATGGGTTCCAGAAGACTAGACCTATGAATAACTCAATTTACTTTTTATCAAATACTTGAAGGAAAAGTATGTTTAAAAGCCCAAATAGGCTTTTTCAAGACAAGCTTTGCAGCTTTGATCATATTTATATTTTCTGTCTTTTTAGAAAAACTATTTTAACACTGCTGAGACAGAGAAAAGTCTGATGCAATTCTTTAAAGAAAAGAATGATTGTGGCTACTTTAAAAGATTTAAAAATGGACCAGTTAGAGTTGTTATTATAGCAAACAAACATACTAGGCAGCTCCTTCCTACATTAGAAAAGTTAACAATAAACTTTTCATTACCTTCACATTTGGCTTCTTTGTTGAAACTCCTCTATACCAACCTAAAACAAAGCATAAAAGGATATTAAAATCATACTGCTGGCATTTTCTGTAAGAGACATAATGGCATTGTTAGAAAAAATAGATAAATGCAAATATTTCCTTAGAAGACTCACTATGAATTTATTAAAATATATAGTTGTCCTAGTAGTTTACTCCAAAGGAACCGTTTATATGGTGAATACATTCCCAACTTTCATCATAAGGCATAAAACCCTTTCAGTTGACTATCAAGACACAAAAATTAGAAAAGGCCTCAGAGGCCATGTATGTCAACAGCACAAAAACTTCCAGATAAAGGTGTTGGAGAAAGCCAGGCTCGGTGGTTCAGCCTGTAATCCTGCGCCTTGGGAGGCTGAGGTGAGTGGATGCTTGAGCCCGTGGGTTCGAGACCCGCCTGGGCAACTTGGTGAGACTTCATCTCTACAATAAATCAAAAAACTAGCCGGGTGTGGTAGCACGCGCCTGTAGTTCCAGCTACTTGGAAGGTTGAGGCGGAAGGATCGCCGGAGCCCAGCAGGTCGAGGATGTGGTGGCCGGGAGCGGCCACTGCACTCCAGTCTGGGCGACAGAGTGAGACTCCAACTCAAAAAAAAAAAAAGGTGTTGGAGCAGAGAAACGCTAAAATTATTTCACCTTTTTGTTTGTGTGGCAGACAGGAAGTACAGCCCAGACTGTCTGCTTCCTGGTTTCATTCAATCTCTCATGCGGCATCCTATAAAACTCTCATTTCTTTGCCTTCTGGTTGCTAAAATCAACATTCCTGATAATATAGATCTCTCTCGGTTTATTTCCTTTCAGCATTCACACACAACAATACTAATAAGAGTTCCAATTATACAACAAAAAGTAATTTTCAGAGAAAAAATATTTCTGCCACCTTTTCTAAATTCCCATCTATTATTTTCAGAGCTTTGCTATAGTTTCACTACTTGGATTTAAGAGGAAGCAGCTTCAATGGGAAGGAGAGGAAGACAAAAAGGAGAAACGTGAAGAAAAGAAGAAAGAGGAGATTACTGATAATAGCCAATATAAGTTGAAAGCTTACTGTTGAGAGTTTCTTCCATGTATTAACCTTTAAATCACACAACAAAGCAATGAATAATCAACTTTTTCTCTCCTGAAACATAACAAACAACAAAAGAGACAGTCTTGCTTCTGTTCAATACAACTGAAATAATAAATTTCATTAACACTTTTTACAACTTGTGTCTCAACTTCATTTATTTAAAAAAATAGTGATCACCTTACCAACTTGAGACATTTTACAGTATTTTAGGAAACATGACAGAAAATGACACCAGCAGGTATGACAGAATAAGTCACTCCAAAAAGCCTCTCCTCAATAAAAGCAATGAAAACACTATAAAGCTACAGTAATCAAGACAGTATGGTATTACCAAAAGATCAGGTAAGTCAATAGAACTCAACAGAGTTCAGAAATAGACCCACATAAACATAGTCAGCTGATCTTTGACAAAGGAGCACAGATAATAAAATGGACTAGGATAGTGTTTTCAACAAATGATGCTAGAGTAATTGGACATCTGCATGCCAAAAAAAAAAAAAAAAATCTACATACAGACCTTACACCAGTCACAAAAATTAACTTAAAATGGATCATAGGCCTAAATGCAAAATGAAAAACTATAAAATTCTTAGAACATAAGAGAAAATATTGGTGACCTTGGGTATGGCAATGACTTTTTAAGTACAACACCAAAAGTATAATCAATGAAAGAAATAATTGATAAGCTGGACTCTGTTGAAATTAAAAATTTTTGCTCCATGAAAGACACTGTCAAGAAAACGAGAAGACAAGTCACACTGGGATAAAATATTGACAAAGACATATCTGACAAAGGACCGTTATCCAAAATATACAAACGACTCTTAAAAATCAACAAGAAAATAAACAGCCCAATTTAAAAATGGGCAAAATACTTCACCAAAGAGGATAAACAGATGGCAAATAAGATTATGAAAAGAAAAGATGCTCAACATCATTATGTGATTAGGGAACTGTAAATTAAAACAACAATGAAATACCACTACACACCTATTAGAATGACCAAAATCCAGAATGCTTGATACCACCAAATGCTGGTGAGGATGTGGAGCAAAAGGTACTCTTATTCATTGTTGATGGGAATGCAAAATGGTACAAGGCATTCTGAAAGATAGTTTGGCATTTTCATACAAAACTAAGCATGCTGTTACCATATGATCCAGTCATCCTTGATATTTACCAAAATAAGTTGAAAACTTACATCCACACAAAAAGCTACAAATGGGCCAGGCACAGTGGCTCTTTGAGATGCTGAGGCTGGAGGATTTATTGAGGCCATGAGTTCAAGACCAGCCTGGAAAACAGTGAAACCTTGCCACTACAAAAAATAAAATAAAATAAAATTATCCAGGCATGGTGGTGCACACCTGTAGTCCCAGTTACTCAGGAGACTGGGGCAAGAGGTTTGCTTGTGTCTAGGAGTTCAATGTTACACAGTGAACTATAATCATACCACTGCAACTCCAGTCTAGATGACAGAGCAAGACTTTATCTCTTACACACACACACCCCAAAAAACCTACAAATGGATGGTTTATAGCAACTTTATTCATGACTTGCTCAAAGCAACCAAGATGTCCTTCAGTAGGCGAATAGATAAACTGTGGTAAGCCTGTACAATAGAATGTTATTCAGTGATAAAAACAAATGAACTATCAAGCCATGAAAAGACATGGAGGTGCCTTAAATTCATATTGCTAACTCATTTAACACTATATAATGGTAATGAAAATGCAATACTATGGTTCCTTCTAGTCAACCCTCCTCCTCTCAAACCCCCTTCCACCAGCCCTGGCAACCACTGATCAAAGTAGCTTCAAAAACCACAATATTGGCCGGGCTTGGTGGCTCAGTCTGTAATCCCAGCACTTTGGGAAGCCAAGGCGAGTGGACTACCTGAGCCTGTGGGTTCCAGACCAGTCCGGGCAACTTGGCAAAACCTCGTCTCTACAATAAATCAAAAATTAGTCAGGCATGTAGTGCACGCTGTAGTTCCAGTTACTCAGAAGGTTGAGGTAGAAGGATCCCAAGAGCCCAGCAGGTCGACACTGGGTTGGCCATGAGTGTGCTACTGTACTTCAGCCTGGGCAACAGAGTGAGACTCCAACTAAAAAAAAAAAAACAAAAAAAAACTACAACATTATCCAATGGGATGCCATCATTGTAAGGGTCATGTAAGTCATGCTCACTGAACTTCACCTTTCCTTAAAACCAAAACTCTGCTACAAACATTGCCCATTGTGCCCACTCCATGACTAAGAAGAAATGAAGAGTCAGGAAAAGAGAATAAGAGAGAGAAGGAAGAACTCATTCTTTTCATGTCTCTTACCCCCCAAAGAAACAACTAAAATATCTCCAAAATCACTGCTAGTCAACAGCAAACATAATGAGCTAGTACAATGAAGCATCTTTTAAATGTCAATTTACCTGTTGTCCAAGAACACAAGACAATCTATCTTTGCAACTATATTCTTCCCTTTCATTTTTACCATTTATGTATATCTTGCCTTTCCAAGAGTTCAGAATACTAGCAAAGAAAGTGAAATCCCCCTTGGTACTCAGATTGCCTGAGTCCTCATCAATCGCAATATCATCATATGCATTTAACTGAAGAATATGTCAGTATTTCCCATCTGATCAGTAGACACCAGATGGTTTGATCACTATTCGGATCTTAAGATTCAGGCAAAGTTGAACCTTCTTTTTAACATTTTCAGACAAATTTTTACAGAAAATCAAGTGAAGAAAAGAAGGTATTCTTGTAACACTCAAGTTTATAATCAAAGACTACTTCCTCTAGGGAATCAATTATGCATACCTTTTACTTAAATCATAACATGACTGAATTCTCAGAAATGCTAAACAAGAACTGCCTCCAAAACAGTTATCTACTGGACTTCTAACCCTTCTATAAATAAAAGCTCTTGCTTTTCTCAATAACTTGTTGCAATTATCTAACTTCTAAGCTAGAGGCACATTATTCACAGGACGACTGTGAGAAACATATCCAAATGTCTGGAAACGAAACTTTACAACACAAGAATTACTACAAAAGGTATTGTCTCCAAATTCTAAAAGGAAAGGTATTGTCTCCAAATTCTAACTCTTTGAGCCTCAGCTATCCCTCAGCTCAAAACTCTCCAAGAACATCCCACCTCAAAGTAAATTCCAAAGTCCTTACCTCAGCCTTTGTTCATCTCAACTCCCACCACTTTCTCTGATTCCTCCTTCCTACCCTACCACTGTAGCCATACTAATAGTATCCCTGCAATTCCTTCAACTCACTAAGTAGGCTCCCACCTCAGAGTCTTTTTTTTTTTTTTTAATCAATATTTTTTATTATGATGTTGTGGGGTACAGTTAAGGGTTAGGTATACAAATATGCTTCATTTAGGCCCCCTTGTTGATAACAGGTGTCTCCCCGTCCCCAGACAGATGTTTACTACCATTAGTCCCACCCCACTACCCCTCCCCCCATAGTTTCCCCCACCACTGTCAGTCATTTTCTTATGGTAGTGCGTTGAATGATCAAGGTCCACTATATGAGTGAGAACATGTGATACTCAGATCTTTGTTTCTGTGAGAGGTCACTCAGTATTATAGACTCTAGTTCCATCCAGGTTGCTGCGAAATTCATGATTTTGTTCTTTTTTATGGCTGCGTAGTATTCCATCATGTATATGTACCACATTTTTTTAATCCAGTCCTCTTTTGATGGACAGCATGGTTGCTCTCAGGTTCTTGCTATTGTGAACAATGCTGCGATAAACATTTGTGTGCAGGTATCTTTTTGGTAGAGTGATTTGAGTTCTTCAGGGTATATTCCCAGCAGGGGGATTGCAGGGTCATATGGGAGGTTGATGTTGAGAGCTTTTAGGAATCGCCACACTGCTTTCCACAGAGGTTGCACTAGTTTACACTCCCACCAACAGTGCAGGAGTGTTCTCTTTTCACCACACCCTCTCCAACAACTGTTATTTTTTGAGTTATTGATAATTGCCATTCTGACTGGAGTTAGGTGGTATCTCAGTGTGGTTTTGATTTGCATCTCCCTGATGATTAGTGAGGTTGAGCATTTCTTCATGTGTTTGTTGGCTGCTCGGAGTCTTTAGAGTTTTTGAAACATATGCCGCCTGGATTGCTCTTCTCTTCATCAATCTACCTTTCCCTAGAATACCATGAAATTGCTTTTTTTTTTTTGAGCCGGAGTCTCAGTCTGTTGCCCAGGCTGGAGTGTAGTAGCACGATAACACCTCACTGCAGCTTCCACCTCCTGGGCTCAGGCAATCCTTCTACATTAGCCTCCGTAGTAGCTGGGACTACAGGTGTGCACCACCACATCTGGCAAATTTTTTTATTTCATTGTAGAAACAAGGTCTTGCTATGTTGCCCAGGCTGGTCTTGAACTGCTGGGTCCAAGCAATCTTCCCATCTCCACCTCCCAAAGTGCTGGGATGTCAGGCGGAAGCCACTGTACCCAGTCAAGGATTGCTTCTTTACCTCCATTTGTTCTCTGTCCAAACATTAACTTCTTAGAAAGGCCTTCCCTAATCATCCAATATAAATACATAGAAGACAGAATGTCCCCTCTTCTTCCCTACATATAGTCTGCACACTCACTCTATTTCCTTTTACCTATTTTATTCTTCTTTATTCATCTTGATGAGAATAGAGGCTTTATTTAATTCTCTTATAGCTGAGCCTCAGTAGTTAAAAGAATGCTTGATCTGCATTAGGCAGAAAAGTATTCAGTGACTGAAAGAATGCATGAATCTGTAATAATAGGGTAATAATACCTACTTGACAAGTTTGTTAATAAAATTAGAGTTGAAACATGTCAAGTGTCTTGCACAATGTCTGAAACACTGTAATATTCAATTATTGTGGGTGTGGGGGTGACAGAGGAACGAGACAAACTAAGATGTTATTTGCTAAATAATACTGCAAAATGTTATTTCTAAACCTCCTTAGAGGAGACTGGTCTTGTGAAATAAATTAGCTGAGGTTTATTAATATAAATGGTGTTGATTCTAAGAAACTTTAGGGTACCAAAAGTATATACTCCTAAATACCTATCATAAATATTATTTGAAAAAATTAGCCTATAAATAAAAAAGAAAAACTCTTTTCTATCTAAGGTTCAAATCATTGTATGAAGTGGCATCTGTGCCTTCCTTTCTCACCAGCAAAATGTTAACACAAACATTATTACAGAAAAGATTTACTATTATAACAAAATGTGGTTGGTAAACCAAAAATCAGAGCGAGTCTGAAAAGCCTCCACACACCCATGGGAAATAACTCTTACAACATTAAACATAAATGATTTATTCACCATATAATCCATCTAAAATTAATAACCCTTATAAAACCAAAACTATTTGCACGTTGAGCATGATTTTACTCACAATCACCTTATTCTTAAAATACCACCACAAAGTCTCTCATACTTCTAACCATAGCTGTTTCCCTCACACTCCCCTCAAAGACCAAAAACTTTGAGTTAGCTAGACACTTCCTTGAAGCAACAAAGCCAGGAGGGAGACCCACAGGCACTATTGCAGCTGGTTTTCTCCTACAAGTGCCACCTTTTGGCTGGAGGTCAACAGCACAGTCTATTACATCTGACATAATACCTCAACTTTGGGAAAGGCCTGATCCCAGATCTCAGCTAATACCACTTTCTAAGTCACTCTGGCCACTCAGGATGCCATGAGTCAGTATACATACCCAGCACAGGACTGCTACAGGTGGCAACTGAGCGACTCACCACAACAACAGGGCCTACGTCAGGCCCCATCCAACCTCAAATAAAAAGAAATAGTCTACCCAAATTAGAAGGACAAGAAAAAATAATTCTAACAATAGGAAAAAACAGTTTTCCAACCCCCTAAAATACTGCACTAACTCCAGCCATGGACACTAACCAAAATGAAATCTTTAAAATTCCAGACATAGGATTAAAAAGGTTGATTACACAATTGTTCGATGAGTTTCAGGAGAAAACTGAAAAACACCATAAAGAAATTTTTAAAACTATTCAAGACATGAATAAAAAATTATCCAAAGAGACAGACATCTTAAAAAAGGATCAAGCTGAAATTTTGGAAATGAATCATTTAGGGAAGTACAACATACAGTGGAAAGTTTTAACAGTAGACTAGAACATGCAGAAGAAAGGATCTCAGAACTTGAAGAGAAGGCTTTCAAATTAACTCAATCAGACAATAATAGAGGGAAAAGAATAAAGAGAATGGAACAAACTCTCCAAAAAATGTGGGATTGTGTAAAGCATCCAAACCTAAGAATCATAGGTGTTCCTGAGGAAGAAGAGAAAGCAACAGGTTTAGAAAACCTATTTGAGGGAATGATGGAGAGAAACTTCCCTGGCCTTGCCAGAGATTTGAACATCCAGCTACAAGAAGCCCAAAGAACCTCCAGCAGATCCACAGTAAAAGGTCATAAAATCATCCAATCAAACTAAGTTAATGTGAAGGAAAGAATTTTAAGAGCAGAGAGACAAAAGCATCAAGTAACTACAAAGGTAAAACTATCAGACTTATAGTAGACTTCTCAGAAGAAACCTACCAGCCTGAAAGGATTGGGGCCTCATCTTCAATATTCTCAAACAGAATAACAGTCACACAAGAATTATGTATCCCACAAAACTAAGTTTTATAAATGAAGAAAAGAAGAAGTTTTTTGTTTGTTTTTTGAGTTGGAGTCTCACTCCATCACCCAGGCTGGAATGCCTTGGCATACTCACAGCCACCCCAGCGTCAACCTGCTGGCCTCTAGCAATCCTTCTGCCTCAACCTTCCAAGTAGCCAGAACTACAGGAGTGCGTTACCATGCCCAGCTAAGTTTTTATTTATTGTAGAGACAAGATCTCGCCAAGTGGCCCAGGCAGGTCTCAAGTCCGCTGGCTCAAGCAATCCACTCACCTTGGCCTCCCAAAGTGCTAGGATTACAGGCTGAGCCACTGAGCCCAGCCAGAAGTTTTCTTAAACAAGCAAATGTTAAAGGAATTTGTCACCACTAGACCAGTTCTACAAGAAATACAGAAAAGAGTTCTAAGTACTGAAACAAAAGGTCAAAATATATCAGTAGAAAAATGCTGAAAATCAAAACAATAGAGAAAAAGCAAATAAATAAAGCAGCCAGATAGCAACCAGTATGATGAATGGAACAGTACCTTACTATTACTATTAATAGTACTTACTTATTATTACTATTTTTAATAGTACTTACTTATTACTAACTCTGAACATAAATTGTCTCAATGCTCCCACTAGAAAGGTAAAGACCGAATGAATTTAAAAAACACAACCCAAATAGCTACTGCCTTCAAGAGACCCACTTGATACGCAAAGATTGCTAGAGACTCAAGATAAAGGGGTGGGAAAAAATACTTCATGCAAATGGAAATTAAAAATGAGCAGAAGTAGCCATTCTCATATCAGATAAAACAGACTTTAAATTAACATCAGTTAAAAAAAAAGACAAAGATAGCTATTATATAATGATAAAGGGGTCAATTCAACAAGAAGACAAAAATTTTAAATATATATGCACCTAGCACCAAAGTCTCAGCTTTATAAAACAAATTCTACTAGACCTAAATAGATAGTACTACAATAATAATGGGAGACTTCCACTAATCATCAGAGAAATGCAAGCCAAAACTACATTGAGATACCACCCAACAACAGTAAGGATGGCCATCAGTAATAAAACAAAAAACAACAGACACTGGTAACAATGCAGAGAAAAGGGAACATTCCCTACTGTTGGTAGGAATGCAAATTAGTTCAACCTCTATGGAAAACAGTTTGGCAATTCCTAAAAGAATTAGAAACTGACCTTCAATATGATCCAGCAATCCCTTCTGAGAATATACCCAGAGGAACTTAAATCACTCTACAAAAAAGATACCTACATATGCATGTTTATTGCAGCATTATTCATAATAGCAAAAACATAGAACCAACCATGCTGCCCATCAAAACTGGACTGAATTTTTTAAAAGTGGTACACATACACAAAGGAATATTACGCAGCCACAAAAAAGGACAAAATTATGGACTCTGCAGCAACCTGGATGGATTTAGAGTCTATAATACTCAGTTATCTATCACAGAAACAAAAAACTGAGTACTGCGAGTTCTCACTCATAAGTAGACCCTGAACATTTATCATAATACCATAGAAAGGAATTGGCAGTAGCAGGAAACTTCCAGGGAAGGGTGAGGGGGGGCACACAATATCAATAAGGGTACCTGATCTCAAACCAGGCAAAGTGGGGACCAAAGGGAGGCCCAAACTTTAGCTGTACTACGATCACTTGTATATTTAATCCTGAATTATACTCCACATTTCTAAAATAAAAAATAAAGTAAAATTAAATTAAATAAATAATGGGAGACTTCAACACTCCAATGACAGCAACTGACAGACCACCAATGCATAAAGTCAACGAAGAAACACTGGAGTTAAACTGGATCCTAGAGCAAATAGTACTTATAGACATCTACAGAACATTTCACCACAAAACTACAGTATGTACATTTTTCTCATCAGCACATAGAATATTCTCCAAGATAGACCATATGATTGGTCACTTATCAAGTCTCAATAAATTCAAAAAAATCAAAATCATATCAAGTAACTTCAAGACCACAATTAGAAATTAACTCCAAGAAGAACTCATAAAACCAAACAGAAACATGGAAGTTAAACAATCTGCTCCTCAATGATCCTTGGATCAATAATGAAATCAAGATGGAAATTTAAAATTTCCCAAAAGAAATGACAACAATGAAACAAGTTATCAAAACCTCTGGGACACAATCAAAGCTGTGCTCAGAGGAAAATGTGTAACACTTAGGGCTTACATTAATAAGACTGAAAGATTGCATATCGACAACCTAGCATCACACCTCAAGAAACTAGAAAAAGATGAGCAAATCAAACCCAAAGCTGGCAGAAAAAAAGAAATAACAAAAATCAGAGCAGAACTAAATGAAACCGAATTCAAAAAATACAAAGGATTGGTGAAACAAAAAGTTGGTTATTTGAAAAGATAAAATTGATAGGGCACTAGATAGATTAAGAAATTAAGAGAAAAGATTCAAATTAGCTCAATCAGAAATGATAATAGAGCCATTACAACTGATATGACAGAAATTCAAAAGATCAACCAAGCTGTTATAAACACCTTTACGCAAACTAGACCATCTAAAGGAAATGGAGAAATACTTGGAAACATACAAGCCCCCAACCTTGAATCAGGAAGAAATAAAAATCTGTTTAGATTAATAACAAGTAGTGAGGTTGAAACAGTAATTAAAAGTCTCCCAACAAAAAAAGTTCAGGACCTATGAACTCACAGTAAAATTCTACCAGACTTCCAAAGAAAAACTGGTACTAATTTTACTGAAGCTATTCCATAAGATTGAAGAGGAAGGAACTCTCCCTAACTCATTCAATGAAAACAGTATTACTTTTATACCAAAGCCAGGAAAAGACACAACAAAAAGAAAACTTGTTGATCTATGTTCATCCTTTATGAACACAGATGTGAAAATCCTCAAAAAAATATTAGCAAATCAAATTCAACAGCACATAAAAAAATAATCCACCACAACCAAGTGACTTATTTCAGAGATGCAAGGATGGTTCAACATATGCAAGTCAATAAATGTGTTCCACTACATAGAATTAAAAACAAAAATCATATAATCATTTCAATAGACACAGAAAAAGCATTTGATAAAATCCAGCATCTCTTCCTGATAATAACCCTCAGTAAAATAGCACAGACAGAACATTCCTCAAAATAATAAAAGACATGTACAACAAACCCACAGCCAATGTCATCCTAAACAGAGAAAAATTTAACACATTCTCCCTCAAAACCAGAACAAGGCAAGGATGCCCACTTTCACCACTCCTACTCAACATAGTACGGGAAGTCCTAACCAGAGCAATCAGGCAAGAAAATGAAATAAAGGGTATCCAAATTGGAAAAGAAGAAGTAAAACTGTCTCTTATACCTAAAGAATCCTAAAGACTCCTGGGCTAGATAAATGATTTGGTAAAGTTTCAGGATACAAAATCAACACATAGAAAAGAATCAAATCAAGAACTCAATTTTATTTACAGTAGCAGCCAAAATGCAAAACACCTTGGAATTGTCTCTACAATTAAAAAAAAAAATTAGCTGGGCATGGTGGCAAATGCCTGTGCTTCCAGCTACTTGGAAGGCTGAGGTGGAAGTATCACCTGAGCCCAGTATGTCCAGGCTACATTGGCTGCAAGCATGTCACTGCCTTCCAGACTCCACCTCAAGAAAAAAAAAGAAATATTATCCTGAAGTATCCAGTAGAACTTAAACATAATTGCAAATGCTCTCTTTTTTCTTTTTTCTTTTTTTTTTTTTTGAGTTAGGGTGTCACTTTGTTGCCCAGGATGGAGTACAGTGACAAGAGAACTACAAAACTATGATGAAAGAAACTGTAGAGGACATAAACAAATGGAGAAACGCCCCAGTCCATGGATTTGAAGAATCAACATTGATAAAATGACCGTATTACCCAAAGTAATCTACAGATTAAACATAATCCTTATAAAACAACCAGTGTCATTTTTCCCAGAATTAGAGAAAACAATCCTAAAATTCATAAGCATCCCAAAAAAAGCTTGAATAGCTAAAGTGATCCTCAGCAAAAATAACAAAGCCGAAGGCATCACATTACCTGACTTCAAATTATACTATAAGGCTATAGTAATCAAAAGAACATGGTACTGGTACAAGAGCAGACATGTGGACCAATGAAACAGAATACAGCAGGGATCTCCATCCTTGGAACTGGGCCACACAACAGGAGGTGAGTGGCAGGCGAGCGAGCAAAGCTTTATGTTTATTTACAGTCGCTCCCCATCATTCGCAATACAACCTGAACTCCACTTCCTTGTCAGATGAGCAATGGCATTAGATTCTTATAAGAGCACAAACCCTATTATGAACTGCACAAATGAGGGACCTTGGTTGTGTGCTCCTTATGAGAATCTAATGCCTGGTGATCTGAGGTGGAGCTGAGGTAGTGACGCTAGCACTAGGGAGCAGCTGCAAATACAGTTTAACATTAGCAGTAAGGTTTGAGTGCACAGAGACCATAAAAATCAATTGCTTGCAGACTCATATCAAAACCCTATCAGTGAGTGGCAAATGAGTTGATGTACTTCAATCGTACAGTTGCATCTGCTGGCAGACTTTACGTCAGAATGTGACACCTATTTTAGTCCACGTGTGGCCCGGTCATTATTTTATTTCCATCCACGCCTCTTTTTTTTATGGTGATTTGTATAATTATTTCATTATATTACAATGTGATAATAATAAAAATAAAGTGCACAACAAATGGCATGCGTTTGAATCACCCCAAAATCATCCCTCCACCACGGTTCATGGAAAAATTGTCTTCCATGAAACCAGTCCCTGATGACTAAAAGGCTGGGGACTGCTGAAATAGAGAATCCAGAAATAAACCAAATTACCTACAACTAACTGATCTTCAACAAATGGACAAAAATATATACTGGGGAAAGGAAACATTACTGAACAAATGGCGCTGGGAAAATTGAATAGCTACATACAGAAAAATGAAACCTGATCCTATCTATACTTATATACAAAAATTAATTCAAGATGGATTAAGACCTTAAATGTCAGACCTGAAACCATAAAAATCCTAGAAGAAAGGCTAGGAAAAACTCTTCTAGACATCGACCTAGGCAAATTATTTATGGCTACAACCCCAAAGCTAATGCAACAAAAACAAAAATTAATAAGTGGGACTTAATTAAACTAAAAAGCTTCTTCACAGTAGAAGAAATAATCAACAGAGTAAAGAGGCAACCTACACAATGGTAGAAAATATTTGCAAGCTATATATCTGACAAATCATTCAAAATTTACCAAAAATCAAGCAAAACAGGAAAAAAAAGCAAATAACCCCATCAAAATGTGGAAAAAAGACATGAACAAATATCTCTCAAAAAAAGATATACAAATGGCCAATAAACACATGAAAAAAATGCTCAATATCACTAACTGTCAGAGAAATGCAAATTAAAACCACAATAAGATACCACCTCATACCAGTCAGAATGGCCATTATTTTTAAATTTTTATTTTATTATAGAAATGTGGGTTATGAGTGTATGAGTGAGGATTAACTACTTAAGTAGTAGGCTACATGCAGGTGAAGTTTGGGCTTCTAACTGGCCCTCACTCCCCCAGCAGTGGACCAGGTACTCTTTGTGTTGTCATATGTGCCCCACCCTCTTCCCTCCCTCCCTCTCCTAGCAGTGCCCAGTGATTGTCAATTTCTCCCTTGTGCTAACGTAACTAATGTTCAGGGCCCACTTACGAGTGAGAATATGCAGTATTCAGTTCTTTGTTTCACTGACAATTCACATAGTATTATGGTCTCCTGCTTCATCCGATGTGCAGTAAAGTCCATGATTTTGTTCTTTATTGCTGCATAATACTCCATCATGTATATGTACCACATTTTCTTTACCCAGTCCACTTTCAGTGAGCATCTGGGTTGGTTTCATGTTTTTGCTATTGTGAATACTGCAGCAATAAACATGCGTGTGCAGGTGCCTTTTTTGAAGAACGATTTATGTTCCTCTGGGTATATTCCCAGGAGAAAGATTGCTAGATGATATGGAAGGTCAACTTTAGTTTTTTGGGGACTCACCATGCTGCTTTTCATAGAGGTTGAACTAGTTTGCCCTCCCACCAACAGTGTAGAAGTATTTCCTTTCATCCACAGCTGTGCCAGCATCTGTTGTTTTTTGACTTATTAATCAAAGCCATCCTTTAGACTAGAGTAGGTGGTGTCTCATTATAGTTTTGATTTGCATTTCTCTGATGAATAGTGAGACTGAGCAGTTTTTCACGTGTCTATTGTCTGCTTATGTGTCATCCTTTAAGAAGTGTCTGTTCATGTCCTTTGCCCACTTTTAGTGGGGTTGTTTTTTTCCTTTCACTTTGTTTGAGTTCCTTGTAAACGCTGGATGTTAGGCCTTTGTCAGATGCATAATTTGCAAACATTTTCCCATTCTGTGGGTTGTCTCTTTACTCTCTTGATGGTTTCTTTTGATGTGCAAAGGCATTTCAGTTTGATGAGATTCCCACTTGTCTATCTTAGCTTTTATAGCATTCATTTTGGGGATTTGGTCAAGATTTTGTTACCTACTCCAATGTACATAAGGGTATCAGAATGTCCATTATTAAAAAAATCAAAAAACAATAGATGCTGGCATGAATGTGGAGAAAAGGGAACACTTACCCACTAAGGGTGGAAGTGTAAATTGTACAACCTCTAGGGAAATTGGTAAAGAAGGTTTCTTAAAGCACTAAAAGTAGATCTACTATTTGATCCAGCAATCCCATTACTAGGTGTCTACCCAAAGGAACAGAAGTTGTTATATAAAAAGTTGTTATATACCTGCACTCATATGTTCACTGCAGCACAAGTCACAATTGCAAAAATGTGAAATCAACCTGAGTGCCCCCCAACTGATCAGTGTATAATGAAAATGTGGTAAACATACACTATGGAATACTATTCAGCTATCAAAAAGAATGAAATAACGTATTTTGCAGCAACATGGATGTGGAGAACATTACCCTAAGTGAACTCAAGAATAGAAAACCAAACATTGCATGCTCTCACTTATAAGAGCTGAATTAAGGGTCTGCAAAGGCATAGAGAATGATATAATGGACACTGGAGACACAGGGGGGTGGGGAAGATGAAAAAACACCTATCAGTTACAGTGTGCACATGTGGGGGAGGTGGGTACACTTAAAGCCCATTTTTCTTTGCCACTATATAGAACAACCATCTAACCAAAAATGATATGAAATTCCTAACGCTACTTAAGTAAAAAATAAAAATAAAAAATTCAGGTTGTAATCTCATTTAGGAAATATAATATCAACACAAATTATAATATCCCTTTTTTTTTTTTTTTTGAGTTGGAGTCTCACTCTGTCGCCCAGACTGGAGTGCAGTGGCCGCTCCCGGCCACCGCAACCTCGACCTGCTGGGCTCCGGCGATCCTTCCGCCTCAGCCTTCCAAGTAGCCGGAATTACAGGCATGCGCTACCACACCCGGCTGATTTTTTTTTATTATTTATTGTAGAGATGAGGTCTCGCTGCCCAGGCGGGTCTCGAACCCGTGGGCTCAGGCAATCCACTCACCTCAGCCTCCCAAAGGCGCAGGATTACAGTCTGAGCCACCGAGCCCAGCTTAATATCACTTGTTTAAAAACAGTTGATAGCCAGGTGTGGTGGTGTGCGTCTGCAGTTCCAGTTACTTGGAAGGCTGAGATGGAAGGATCACCTAAGCACAGCAGTTCAAGGCTGCAGAGGCCGGGAGTGTGCTGCTGCACTCCAGTCTGGGTGACAAGAGTGAGATTCCAACTCAAAAAATAATAATAATAATAATAATTAGAATTTTTTAAAAGCTGATTTGTACAAGGTTCTCAAGATAAGATGGAAAATAACAAAAAAATAGAAAAGTAAAGTGAAAAGGCAACGGTAAACCCAAAGATTCTAAAATACTAACTGGACCTATTTTTATTCCTCTAACCTCAGCTACACTTGATATAAAAAAAAGCCCCATGCTACGTAAATTTCTTCTACTCAGTTATCATAATCCTAATGGAGATGAATAAAAAAGTGATACAATAGCATTTCAACTTGAACATTATTATCAATTGCCTCTATTAAAAATGATAAACTCACAGAGAAAAAGGAACACTTCTACATTGCTAGTGGGAATGCAAACTAGTGCAACCTCTTTGGAAGACAGACAGGAAGAGTTCTGTAAGAACTATAAATTGTATTCAAATAGGAAAAGAGGAAGTCAAGTTATCTCTCTATGCAGATGATATGATGGTGTACCTTGAAAACCCAAGAGAATCTGTCAAAGGCCTCCTTACATTGATAAAAGCCTTTGGCAAAGTCTCAGGATACAAAATAAATGTACAAAAGACAATCGCATTTTTCTACACCAATAATAAACAAACAGAAACCCAAATAAAAAACACAGTTCCATTCACAATAGCCACCAAAAAAATGAAATACCTTGGCATCTTCCTAACCAGAGACGTGAAAGGCCTTTACAATGAAAATTACAAAACACTGCTCAAAGAAATCAAAGATGACACAAACAAGTGGAAAAATATCCCATACTCATGGATTGGAAGAATCAGCATTGTGAAGATGTCCATCTTACCTAAGGCAATCTACAAATTCAATGCAATACCCATCAAATTACCAGCAACATTCTTCTCAGACCTAGAAAAAACAACACAGGAATTCATATGGAAACACAAACGTCCAAGAATAGCCAGAACAATCCTCAGCAAAAAAAACAAAGCAGGTGGTATCACAATACCAGATTTCAAACTTTACTATAAAGCTACAATCATCAAAACAACTTGGTATTGGTACAGGAACAGGCATATACGTCAATGGAACAGAATTGAGATTCCAGAAGCAAAACCTCAATTTCTCAACCAACTCATCTTCGACAAAACCCCCACCACCTACCAATGGGGAGAGGAGAACCTATTCAGTAAATGGTGCTGGGAAAACTGGCTGACCACATGCAGAAGATTGAAACAGGACCCCGATCTATCTCCATGCACAAAGGTTAATTCCAAATGGATCAGAGGCCTAAATGTAAAACCTCAAACTATAAGAACCTTAGAAAAGGAAGGAAATAGTCTCATGGAAATCGGAATTGGCATCCAATTCCTGTACAAAACCCGAAACCCACAGGACTTAAGAGAGAAGATAGACAAATGGGACCTTATTAAACTGACAAGCTTCTGCAAAGCCAAAGAAACCATCAAGAGAGCAGGGAGACAGCCTACAGACTGGGAAAAAGTATTTGCCAACTCTAGGTCTGATAAAGGCTTAACATCCTGGATCTACAATGAACTGAAAGGTACTGAAAAGAAGAAAACAAACAACCCCATTATAAAATGGGCAAAAGATATGAACAGACATTTCACAAAAGAAGACATTCAAGCAGCCAACAAACACATGAAGAAATGCTCAACCTCACTAATCATCAGGGAGATGCAAATCAAAACCACACTGAGATACCACCTAACTCCAGTCAGAATGGCAATTATCAACAACTCAAAAAATAACAGCTGCTGGAGAGGGTGTGGTGAAAAGGGAACACTTCTACACTGTTGGTGGGAGTGTAAACTAGTGCAACCTCTGTGGAAAGCAGTGTGGCGATTCCTAAAAGCTCTAAAAATTGACCTTCCATATGACCCTGCAATCCCCCTACTGGGAATATACCCTGAAGAACACAAATCACTCTATAAAAAAGATACCTGCGCACGTATGTTTATCGCAGCGTTGTTCACAATAGCAAGAACCTGGAAACAATCATGCTGCCCATCAAAAGAGGACTGGATTAAAAAAATGTGGTACATATACACGATGGAATACTACGCAGTCATAAAAAAGAACAAAATCATGAATTTCGCTGCAACCTGGATGGAACTAGAGTCTATAATACTGAGTGACCTCTCACAGAAACAAAGATCCGAATATCACATGTTCTCATTCATATAATGGACCTTGAACATCCAATGCAATACTATAAGAAAATGACTGACTGTACTGGGAAACTATGGGGGGAGGGGGATGGGATTAACAGTAGCAAATATCTGTCGGGGGATGGGAAAACACCTCTTATCAACAGGGTGCCTGAATGAAACGTAATTGTACACCTAACCCTTAACTGTACTCCACAAAACCATAATAAAAAATACTGATTAATGAAAAAAAAAAAAAAAAAGAACTATAAATTGACCTTCCATATGACCTAGCAATCCCCCACTGGGAATATACACGGAAGAACTCAAGTCATTCTACCAAAAAGACACCTGCACACACGTTTGTTGCAACTCTCTTCACAGTAGCAAAGACATGGTACCAACCACGGATTGGTTTTTAAAATGTGGTACATACACACAATGGAATATTGTGTAGCCACAATGAAGGAGAAACATATGGACTTCACAGCAACTTGGATGGATTCAGAGTCTATCATACTCAGTGTCCAATCACAGAAACAAAGAACAGAGTACAATTTGTTCTCACTCATAAGCGGATCTTGATAAGAAAGGAACTGGCAGTAGTGGGAACTGCCAGGGGAGGTAGGGTAGGGTTGGCAGTTGATGGAAACTGCCAGGGAAGGGAGGGGCACACATCATCAACAAGGGTACCTGCACAATGAACATTTGTATACATAACCCTGAATTGTAGCCCACATCTTTAAAATTAAGAAAAAAAAGATAAACTCATCTAAAAGGTTTAGAATTATATAAAAATGGTAAATTTACTAATGTATATCCCAAGTCTACATCAAAATATTAAAAAGTGAACTCTAAGAATGCCATTTATTAATAAATATGAAAATTAAGGTAACAAATGAAACTAAATTTCTAATTCAGATGTCATGTATTCCTATCTTATACTGAAATCACTGGGGACTTTAGAAATTAAGAGTTATTCAAAGTGTACTCTATTTCAACAAATAGTCCACAAAAGAATTTTTAAAACCTAGAAAAATGTCTTAAATAAAAAAATAACCTTTTGGTTTGATGAGGTCCCACTCATCTATCAAAATCTTTTATGGCATACGCTTTTGGGGATTTGATCAAGAATTGGTTGCCTACCCCCATGTGCATAAGAGTGTTTCCTGCATTTTCTTCTAGGATTCTTACAGTTTGAGGCTTTACATTTAGGTCTTTGATCGATTTAGAGTTGATTTTTTATATATGGTGATAGGTAGGGATCCTTTTTCATTCTTCTGAATGTGGGTATCTTCTCCCCAGTGGTTAATATTGGTGGCTTTGTCAAAGATGAGTTGGTTTAGAGATCGAGATGCCTTTGCTTTCAGAATCTCTGTCCTGTTCCAGTGGTCTATTTCCTTGTTCTGGTAGGAGTACCAGGCTGTTTTGATTATTGTAGACTTATGGTAAAGTTTGAAGTCTAGAAGTGTGATACTTCCTGCTTTGTTCCTTTTGCAGAAGATTGTTTTGGCTATTCATGCTCTTTTTTGTTTCCATATGAAGTTTTGGACTATCTTTTCCAGGTAAGTATGATGTTGGCAATTTGATGGGTATTGCATTGAATTTGTAGATTGCCTTGGGTACGATGGACATCTTGACAATATTGATTCTTCCCATCCATGAGCAAAAGATTTTTTTCCATTTGTTTGTCATCTTTGAGCAGTGTTTTTTTGTCGTTGTTGTTGTTTTTAGTTGGAGTCTCACTCTGTCGCCCAGACTGGAGTGCAGTGGCCGCTCCCGGCCACCGCAACCTCGACCTGCTGGGCTCTGGCGATCCTTCTGCCTCAGCCTTCCAAGTAGCCGGAATTACAGGCATGCGCTACCACGCCCGGCTGATTTTTTGATTTATTGTAGAGATGAGATCTCGCTGCCCAGACGGGTCTCAAACCTGCAGGCTCAGGCAATCCACTCACCTCAACATCCCAAAGGCGCGGGATTAAAGGCTGAGCCACTGAGCCCGGCTTGAGCAGTGTTTTATAGTTCTCATGTTAAAGGTCTTTCACTTCTCTTGCTAGGTAGATGCCAAGGTATTTCTTTTGTTTTCCTTTCTTTTCTTTTCTTTTCTTAGTGACTACTGTGAATGAGATTTTGCTTTTTATTTGGTTCTCTGCTTGTTTGTTGCTGATGTATAGAAATGTAACTGTCCTTTGTACATTGATTTTGTACCCAAAAACTTTACCAAAGTCATTTATCAGAGCAAGGAGGTTTTTGATAGATTCTCTTGGGTTTTCAAGGTATAGGATCATATTGTCCACAAAGAAGGATAGTTTAACTTCCTCTTTTCCTGTTTGGATACCCCTGACTTCCTTTTCTTGCCTGATTCCTCTAGCAAGGACTTCCAGCACTATGTTGAACAGGAGGGGTGAGAGTGGGCAGCCTTGTCTTCTCCCCGTTTTCAGGGGGAATGCTTCCAACTTCTGTCTATTAAGTAATATGTTGGTTGTGGGTTTATCACAAATGGCTCTTACTGTTGTGAGGAATGCTCATTTATGTCTAGGTATTTAACCATTTTTTTTATCAAGAGGGATGCTGGATTTTGTCAAAAGTTTTTTCTGCATCAAATGATATAATCATGTGGGTTTTGTTTTGCATCTGTTAATGTACTGAATTATGTTTATGGTCTTGCAGGTGTTGAACCAGTCCAACATCCCAGGAATATAGCCTATTTGGTCATGGTGGATGATTCTTGAGATGTGTTATTGGATCCGATTTGTTAGAATCTTACTGAGAATTTTTGCATCTATGTTCATTAAGGAGATTGGCCTGTAATTCTTTTTCTTTGTCGGTTCTTTGCCTGGTTTAAGTATCAGTGTGATGCTAGCATCATAAGATGATTTGGAGATAGTTCCATCTTTCTTTGATAAGATTGGTAACAGCTCCTCCTTGTGTGTTTTGTAAAATTCAGCTGGAAAGGGTTTTTATTTTTTTGTTTTATTTTGTTTTGTTCTTTGGTAGGTAGATTCCTTATGATGAAGTCGATTTCCTGGATTGTTATTGGTCTATTTAGGGTTTCAATTTCTTCTTGTTTCAAACTAGGAAGGTTGTGTGATATCAGAAAGTCCTCCATTTCCTTTAGGTTTTCGAGTTTATTTCCATATAGATGTTCACAGTAATCTCTGATAATCTTTTAGATTTCTTCAAGGTCAGTTGTGACTTGATCTTTTACATTTCTGATTATGTTTATTTGGGCTTTTTATTTTGGTGATCTGGATTCTTCTGCTGAAGTTAGGATTTTGGTGGTCTTGCCAATCTAGCTCCCTTAGATGTGACGTTAAGTTGTTTATTTGTGATCTTTCTTGATATGTGTGTGCAGAGCTATATATTTTCCTCTTAATACTGCCTTCACAGCATCCCAGAGATCCTGATGTGTCTTTGCTTTCATTTGTTTCCAGGAATCTTTTAATTTCTGTCTTGATTTCTGTGTTGACCCAGAAGTCGTTCAGCAATATGTTGTTAAGTACCAATGTATCTGACAAAGGCATAACATCCAGGATCTACAAGAAATTCAAATGAGTGAAAAGGAAAAAAACAAAAAGCCCTACTAAAAAATGGTCTGAGGAATGAATAGACGATTCTCAAAAGAAGACATATGAGCAGCCAAAAGATATATGAAAAAATGCTCAGGCTCCCTAATCATCAAAGAAATGTAAATCAAAACCAAACTGATATACCACCTAACACCAGTAAGGATGGCTATCATTAAAACATCAAAACATAATTGATACTGGTGCAGGTATGGAGAAAAGAGAAAGCTAGGCCCTTTGAAATCTCTATGGAAAATAGTGTGGTGATTTCTAAAGGAACTAGAAATTGACCTTCCATACACTCCAGCAATCCACCTTCTGGGAATATACCCAGAGGAACATAAATTGTTCAACAAAAAAGATGTCTTTACATGTTTATTGTCATATTATTCACAATATCAAAAACATGGAACCAACCCTATTGCCCATCAAAAGTGGACTGGATAAAGAAAATGTGGAACATATACATGATAGAATATTACACAGCCATAAAGAAGGCCAAAATCATGGACTTCACAGCAAATTGGATGGAGCTAGAGACAATCATACTTAGTGATCTATCACAGAAACAAAGAACCAAATACCACATGTTCTCCTTCATAAGTGGGACCTGAACATTAACTACAATAACACAATAACACAAGGGAGGAACTGGCAGTAGTAGAACACTGCTGGAGGTAGGGAGACATGTGACAGTATAAAGGGTACCTGGTCCTAAACCAGGAGGTATAAGGACCAGTTGGAGGCCTAAACTTCACCTGCATGTAGATTATTTATGTACCTAATCCTGACCTGAACCCCACATCTCTAAAATAAAATAAAGTAAAAAAATTTAAAAAAGCACATTAGGCTAAACAGCAAGAAGCAAAAGTAGACTTTAGAAAGATAGTTGGAATTCTCTATACTCTCAAAGACAATAAAATAAAAAGAAATATTATATACCATTTAAAGGTAATTGATGTACAAAAAAATAGAAGAAACTGAGGAAATCATAATTGCTATAGAAGGAAAGAAACAAACTAGTGTGTGTACATGTGCTTCCTATCACTAAATAAGTGCTCAGAAATTACTTTCTGTGAGAATTAAATGAGATATGTAGAGGGTTTACATTTGTCAAATTAACTCTAGATTATACCTTCCATAATTGGCTATGCCACACTTTGTATATAAATCAAAAAGTTACTTCAAAACTAATTTTAAAAAACAAAGAAAAGAGTTTTTTTAAATTTACTTTCATTAGATTAGACAAGCAAGTCAATAAGAAGAGAAATACAAATTAAGAGGGAAGTCTGTTTGGGAAAACATTTTGGGTCAAGGTTATAAATATATTAAAGATTAATATATGTGAAAGCTACAATTAATTAAACATATGAACAAAAAATAGTTGTCACCTACCCTTGTACCATGCTCTGTGCTAGGTGTTTTCACAGCTATAATCTCAAACACTGCTGAATACCATCTCAAACACTGCTGAATATCACTTTGTTAAATATGCATTCTTATTTAGATTGTAAAATGTCCTTGCCTGTCAACCAAGTGAGGCTATACGATCCCAAAAGAGCAAAAGTAACCACTACAATTGCTACTAACAGAGAAGCTGCAAAACAGTGTCAGCAGTGTTAAGCCAAAAGAATGAAGCCTCTATAAAGATCAGGCCATGTGGCAGTTAATAATCTGCAGTCCTTTACAAAGATTCCAGGTGCAAACCAATCAAGCCAGATCAAACCAAATGCAGTCCAACAAAAAGTACCCTTTGACAGAACGTTTCAAGCTTCTTATTTCAAAGGTATAACATATATTCCTCATTGATGAAAGGAAAGAATGCTAGTTGATTTATTCCTAATCCCCAGCTAAAAGCTGCACAGGAAGTAGAGACAGGTAGAAGACAAGAACAAGTTATCTTCTATTCTATACCATAATTTTAAATAGCTTAATTTTTAAAATAGACCAGATAGTGAGAAACACAGTGAGACCTCATATCTACAAAAACACAGTGAGACCTCATATCTAAAAAAATTAAAAACTTGCCAGGTGTGGTCGTGCACACCTGTAGTCCCAGCTACATGGCAGAATGAGGCAGAAGGATTATCTGAGCCCAGGAGGTGGAGGCTGCTGTGAGTTATGATCATGCCACTGCAATCCAGCCTGCAACAGAGTAAGATCCCAACTAAAAAAAAAAATCCTAATTATTTGTGAAGACTTGCATGAAGACCAACTTTAGAGATAATTTAAGTAATCAACTGTGAATTAAAGAGCCAAAAAAACTCTACATCTTTTTTAAAATACTGACTTTTTCAATATCTGTCTGGGAACGGGGAGACACCCCTTATTAACAAGGGTGCCTGAACAATGCATATCTGTAAACCTAACCCTTAACTGTACCCCACAATTTTAAAATAAAAAATATGTTTAAAATGAAAAAAAAAAATACTGACTTTTTACTTTTGGTACATCAATGAAAATATGCATAACTCACTCAATTTTAGATCTCTTTTCCAAGTATAAAACTAATAACAGGCAGGAAAGAAAGCGCCAACCACTTATAAAAAACTAAGACGTGGCCGGGCTCAGTGGCTCAGCCTGTAATCCCAGCACTTTGGGAGGCCGAGGTGAGGGGACTGCCTGAGCCAGCGGGTTCACGACCAGCTCAGGAAACTTGGCAAGACCTCGTCTCTACAATAAATCAAAAAATTAGCATGCGTTGTAGCACATGCCTGTAGTTCCGGCACTTGTAACGCTGAGGCAGAAGGATCACCGGAGCCCAGTGGGTAACGCTGGGGTGCTATGCGTGTACCACTGCACTCCCACCTGGGTGATGGAATAAGACTCCAACTCAAAAAAAAAAAAAAAAAAACTAAGACATTTATAAAAGAATACAGCTCAAAAATGGGGGAACATAATTATCCAAAAGGTCTACATTCAAAATCCTCTTTCCATTATTTTCACTGAAAAGTTTAAAGAATAATATTGTGTATTTGTATAATTTAATGCTGTATTAAGCTTGCATTTATGAGCTGTATGTATAACACATAATAATCACCAATAAATAAATGAACATTTAAAAACTGAGAATTTTTACGTTAAAATTAGTAATTATTTCCTTAAAATTAGTCACTCTGGAGAGTCATAAACAAATTTCATTAATATTGCCACTGATCAAGACATTTTAAAACTCTCTGTGACCTTCTGGTTCTGTCCTGACAAAACACTTATCTTTGAACAAATATAAAAGCTGAACAAAACACATGAAACAATTGTGTAAGGGCATTAGAAAAAACTACTCCAGATAGGATTTGAGGCACTATAATCCTCAAGAGAAGGAAACCACAGTCAAGGTAAGATACTCATTTACCTGACTTTTTCCCTGAGGGCATCCCAGCAGAAAATGACAGTCCCACTAAGATAAGGAGAAGATGGACACTGAGGACTACCAAAGCAACTGAGCCTTCAGGGACAAATCTCCAGAAAGAAGTAAATTATAGCAAATTCAAAATTTTGTATATAATCTCTGCTCCTGAGATTGCCTGATTCCCAAAATGGCATTCTGGACAGGGCTCCAAGAAACTTGGTAGAAAGCAGCAGCTGAGGCTAAAGAGTTGAGCAGAGAGTCACACTGCCTTTAGGAGAACATAGTAACAACACTCACAGACCTTTCCACAGAGACCACAAAAATCAAATATTAACTAAGTGAAATCTCTAAAATACTCTTTAAAAATTATGTGTGTGTGTGTGTGTGTGTATGTATAAATATATATAAAATATTTATCAACCTAGAATTCTATACCCACGGGAAATATCTTTCAAAAACGAAGACAGCCGGGCTCAGTGGCTCAGCCTGTAATTCCACGCCTTTGGGAGGCTGAGGTGAGTGGATTGCCTGAGCCCGCGGGTTCGAGACCCGCCTGGGCAGCGAGACCTCATCTCTACAATAAATCAAAAAATCAGCCGGGCATGGTAGCGCATGCCTGTAATTCCGGCTACTCGGAAGGCTGAGGCAGAAGGATCGCCGGAGCCCAGCAGGTCGAGGCTGCGGTGGCCGGGAGCAGCCACTGCACTCCAGTCTGGGCGACAGAGTGAGACTCCAACTCAAAAAAAAAAAAAAAAAAAAAAAAGACAAATTTTAAAAAGATTCACATAAGCAAAAGCTGAAACTACATGCAGCAAACTAGCACTAAAAGAAATATTTCTAAGAGGTATATTTGAGATAGCAAAAAAAAGAGATCCCACATGGAACCATATACAAGCACAAAAAAATAAAGAGCACTGGAAAGGGTAAAAAATGTGGGCTAACAAACGGATACAGATAGAAGTAAAATATATAACAATGGTAACACAACAGGCAAGAGAGAGGTAAATGCAATTAAATCATTGTAAATTACATGCACTACTGAAAGTAGAAAGAGAACAAATTTAAGGTAAACTCGAATAAATCAAGAATGTGTATTTTAAACTCTAGGATAACCACTAAGTGGAAAATAAAACATTCTACAACCAACAAGTTAACAGAGGAAAATAAATGAAATAATTAAAATTCTGAATTAATTCAAGAAAGGATAAGCAACGAAAAAAAAATAAGGTGCAAAGAGGAAACAAAAACCAAAATGACAGATGTAAAGCTAACGATATCAAAGTGCAAATGGACTAAATAACCCAGATTATCAAGCTAAATAAAAATAAACCCCACAACTATGATCTGTTTATATATGATATAGACTAAATATTTCGTGTTTCTCCTGAAATTTTGTATGTTGAAACCTAATCCCCAATATGAGAGAATCTGGACATAGAGCCTTAAAGAAGGGATTAGGTCATAAGAAAGGGCTCTTATGTATGAGATTAATGCCCTTATAAAAGAGGCTTCAGAGATCTCCCTTGCTACCTTCTGCCATGGGAGGAACAGCCACATGTGTATAAGAGATGGGAAAAGAGACACTAGGGACTCATAAAGGGGGGTTCCCATCTCTTATACTCATGTATACACAGTGTTTAGCTCCCTCTTATAAGTGAGAAGAGTGGTATTTGGTTTTCTGTGGTAAGGGCTGAAAAACTAGTCACTGGGTATCATGCTCACCATCTGGGTGATGGACTTAATAGAAGCCCAAACCTCATCACACAGTATACCCATGTAACAACCCTGCACATGAACCCCTTCAATCTACATTTTTTTAAAGTTTATCCAAAAATAAAAAGTAATACAATGGTAGCAAAAAATATGGTAATGACAGCCTTGAATATGTCTGTCTCTCTTTCAAATCACAAAACTCTAATTTGTCCTGATTGCCCTCTACATCTGGTACTCACTTATTCTGATTGTTGCCATTTACATTCATCCTGGGGAATTATCTCAGTCTCTCCTGTGTTGGATTTTCCTATTTGCTGTATCCCATGCCTTCCTCTTCCCTTAATTTATTGCTTTGTTTTGAAGGAACACATCCGCTAGTAGCTTCTTAAAAACTGTTATATGGGAGGAAAATGAAACCTTTGTACATCAAAAATATATTTAGCAAACTCTCATATTCAGTTCATAGTTTGGCTGGGTTATAAAATTCTAGATTAAAAATAATTTTTCTCCAACAGATACATGAAAAAATGCTCAGCCTCACTAGTCATCAAAGAAATGCAAATTAAAACTACATTGAGATACCACCTAACTCCAATCAGGGTGGCCATCATCAATAACTCAAGAAACAACAGATACTGAAGAGGATGTGGGGAAAAGGGAACACTTCAACATTGTTGGTGAGAGTGTAAACTAGTACAAACTGGAAAAAAGCTTGGTGATTCCTAAAAGATCTAAAAATCAACCTTCCATACGACCTCACCATCCTCATTCTAGGAATATGCCCAGAAGAACTCAAATCACTCTACGAAAAAAATACCTGCACATTTATTGCAGCATTATTCACAATAGCAAAAATATGGAACCAAACATGCTGCCCATCAAAAGAGGATTAGATTAAAAACAAATGTGGTACACATACACAACAGAGTATTACACAGCCATAAAGGGCAAAATTATGAACTTCACAGCAACTTGGATGGACTTAGAGTCTATAATACTGAGTGACCTATCACAGAAACAAAGAACCGAGTACCACATGTTCTCACTCATAAGCAGACCCTGAACAATTATCATAATACTATAAGAAAGGGATTGGCAGCAGTGGGAAACTGCCAGAGGATGAGGGGAATGGGATTGGCAGTAGTGGACACCTCATCAACAAGGGTACCTGCATAATGAACATTTGTATACCTAACCCTGAATTGTGCCTCACATCGTTAAAATTAAAAATTTTTTTTTAAAAAAAAGGTTGAATGGAAGAAGGAAAAAAAATCTTCCTTTAGCATTTTGAAGACACTGATCCACTCTTCTAGCTTCCATAGTTAAAATCCAAGGTCACACTAATTCCTGATCCTTTATATATGGCATGATTTTTTGTGTTTTTTAATGTTTGTTAAATCTTCTTCTGGTCCCAATATCCTAAAGTTTCGTGATTATATAAGTCTATCTTCATTTGTTTTAGGTTCTTCCCAGGTCCTTTCAATTTGGAAACCTTTGTCCTTCTATTATGGAAATTTTTCCTGAATTACTTCATAGTGAACACTTCAGTTTCTCTAGTCTACGGTTCTGAACCACCACTACATGACTTTGTCTTTTTATTCTATTTTCTAGGAAATTTCCTCAACTTTATCTTACAAACCTTCTACTGAGATTTTTCATTACTGCTACCATGTTTTAAATTTTTAAGAGCTTTTTTCTCATGTCAGAATGCTTCCTCTTTTATACTATACAGTTCTTGTTTCATAGATGCAATATCTTCCTTTATCTTTCAGAGGACTTTTTTTTTCTTTGGAGTTGGAGTCTCACTCCATCACCCAGGCTGGAGTGCAATGGCACACTCATAGCCACCTCAGCATTGACCTGCTAGGCTCCAAGGATCCTTCCGCCTCAGCCTTCCAAGTAGCCAGAACTACAGGTGTGTGCTACCACGCCTGGCTAATTTTTTTACTTATTGTAGAGACAAGGTCTCGCTAAGTTGCTTGGGCTGGTCTCGAACCTGTGGGCTTAGGCAATCCACTCACCTTGGCCTCCCAAAGTACTGGGATTACAGGCTGAGCCACCAAGACTGGCCTCAGAGGATATTAATAGTAAACTCTCTTCACCTAATGTACTCTGTTTCTTACAAAATGATGTTTCTTTTCAGTTTTTTGGGGGGAAGGGGGTTAAGGGCCATCTTTCATATTAGAGGCATCTTCAAACATCTTGTATCCTTGGTTGTCAGCTCATATTCAATGGAAAAGAAACAAAAAGTTAACTGGAACCTCCAAAAATATGAGTGAAGTTTCCTGACCTTATGATTAACTGTACAGAAATCTAGCTGTATCATTTGTTGTAGAAACCCTGGTCTGATATCAGAGTATCAAATGGAGTAAAGTCTAGAGACCAAAAACATACCTATCACTCAAAAAGAAAATATTTAATATAAAGAGTTGTTAAATAGCTAAAAGATGGTCAACAACTAAAAACGCAAAACAGAGCTCCAGTATATAACAGAGGTAGCAACTGTAGAAAGCAACTGCTACACTTAAGTAAAAAAACAACAAAAAAAGCTTAGCAACTTAGAGAAGGGGTCCCAAAAAGCTAAGATACAGATCTGTGAGAAAACAATACACTACTGCAGAAATAAGCTACCCACTGACTTCTGTGAGGAATAATGTTGCTGAAGACTATTCATTAGAATCAAGACTTATTGCCTGCACAGGAAATACTACAGGCACCAAATACCTGCAGAACTGCCTGCCACTGGGATAAAAAAAAACAAAAAACAAAAAAAAGCACACACCTTCTTCTTCCTTCAGCCTAGTAGTTTCTCTATTATACCTCTTTATTGACAGAGCCTAATACACAAGGTCTGACAATTAAGTTCATGGACTGCCACCATGCACTTAAATTGGCAGCACTGTATAAACAACTTCATAACCTTGGTATATCAGCGTCTCACAGCTGTGTTCGTGTCAATATGTGGTGGTGACTTGCCGAGTGGCATTCAATATTGTTGTTGCATGTTTTTGTGTGCCATCATGAGAATGTTGGAGCTTGAATTAGAGCAATGAACAAACATTAAATTTCTTGTCAAACTTGCAAGAGTGGAAGTGAAATCAGGTGCATGTTAGTCCAAATTTATGGGGATAGTGCTGTTAAGAAAATGGCAGTGTACCAATGGATTAAACATTTTTCTGAGGGGACAGAAAGCATCACTGATGAAGAGAGGTCAGGATGGCTAGTAACAAGCAGAACTGACAAAAACACTGCAAAAATACATTGAACTGTGCATCAAAATCATAGGCTGATTGAGAGAAGCATAGCAGACCAAATACACGTCCATAGAGAAACAGGAAAATCTTAACTGAAAATGTTGGCATGAGAAAAGAGTGTACAAAAATGGTCCCAAACGAGCTCTTGCATCACAACAATGTACCAGCTAACACAGCACTGTCTGTGAGGGAGTTTTTAGCCAGTAAACACATGACTGTACTGGGGCATCCTTCCTACTCACCTGATCTCACCTCCAATGAATTTTTTATTTACCAGAAGATAAAGGAAATATTGAAAGGAAGACATTTTGATGACATTCAGGACATCAAGGGTAATATGACAACAGCTCTGAATGCCATGTGGCAGAGAGGGTCTAAAAACAGTTAAAATTATTTCTTTTTAAAAATCAACCCACAAGCTCCAAACCTGCTAGACATGGGGCTTGAGAAACAACCACAAGTCACTTTCTTGGAAATGCAAGATAGTAATCCATTCATGGCTTTAGCCCCACATCCTCTCTTTGTGGAGTTATCGGTTAACAACTCCTACTTGCCATGTATACCCTGGAGACAATTTGTTCTTTGAAAATCTGGTTTTGCTAAATACAACCTTGCAAATTCCAAAGAAAAATGTATAACCATACAACCTGACACCCTCCCTTACCTAAACTAACAGATAAAACCTCTCTCTTCTTTCTCCAGGTTGCTCAGCCTTGGAGCATTAACCTGTTGAGTCGAGTAGCATCAGCACTAATAAAAATGTTACTTCCTAAGATAGCTTCGGTTTCACGGTCTCTCTGTTTTCCCACAACAGCCATTCCAGAAAGAGTTCCAAAATTGCTTTGACAAATGAACTAGGCACTGGCAACAGTGCATAGCTTTCCAGGAGGAGTACTTAAAAGGTGATTGTAGTGACATTCAGCAATGAGGTATAGAGCACTTTTTCTAGGATGCATTCATAAACTTAATTGTTAGACCTCAAAGATAGAGTTGACAAAGAAGAAATGTAGCTTACAGATCCATCTCTGTATCATAAAGAAGGGTTAAGAAAGGTGAATTTGAAGCTCAGAGGCAATAAACCAATAACTGACATAGTTAGCACCTTTAAGTCTTTCTCTTGCTCTGGTTAGACTGCCCACAAGAGTCTTCTAATCTACTACTTGGAAGGGAAAGGCCTGGCTGCCAGGATTTTGAGAGTCAAGTAGAAGATGAAGGCTACAAGTTTCAGTATTCAATATTCAGTAGGCATACTGTCACTTAATCCCCCAGTATCCTTTTTTTTTTTTGAGTTGAAGTCTCACTCTGTCACCCAGACTGGAGTGCAGTGGCCACTCCTGGCCACCGCAGCCTCGACCTGCTGGGCTCAGGCGATCCTTCCGCCTCAGCCTTCCAAGTAACAGGAACTACAGGCGCGTGCTACCATGCCTGGCTAATTTTTTGATTTATTGTAGATATGAGGTCTCACCAAGTTGCCCAGGCGGGTCTCAAACCTGCGGGCTCAGGCAATCCACTCACCTCAGCCTCCCATGGCGCGGGATTATAGGCTGAGCCACCGAGCCCAGCTCCCACTTTTCAATATGCAATCCTTTTCCTCAACTGGTGCATGAAATCTCACAATCCAGAGATTGCTCCATTAACCTCTATAGCAAATAAACCTCTGTGAACAAAGACATACAAATATCTGTCCAAGTCCTTAATTTTTAATTCTTTGGGTATAGACCCAGAAGTGGAATTGCTTATTCCAAGCATTTTACATGCATAATTATATTTCAGCTTAGAAAAAGGTATGTTATTATGCCCATTTTACATATGAGAAAACTAAGACACCCAAAATTCACCTAATTTTCCTGAGGTCTCACGGCTAGTAAAAATAGCATGGGTTCCAGTACAGCCAGCTGTCTCCAGGGGTTCAGGTATCCACTTAACTGTCTTCTCTACTTTAAGATAGAAAAACAGGAAGTAAGCAGGAAAGCTGACTTCAAGGGTCTTATGTTAAGTAAGCCACTACATGCCATCTCTGCTTCTGTAAATATGCTTTAAGTAAGCAGTTACATGCCATTTTCCTTAACTGCAATCTCTGTTTCTGTAAACACACTTTATTACAACTCATATGGAAATGTCCATAAAAATGTCTGCTTCAATGCTTGTTGTAGAAGTAACCATTCCTGGTCCTAAATTTAAAATTGTAAACCCACCAATGGCAAACCCATGTATGGTGTAACCAAAAAGCTCTAATAAAAGCAGCTTGAAACTGAGGGTCGGGTCTCAGGTTTTGGAAGGCTACTCCACCTGAGACTTCCAAAATAAACACCTTCAATTCTTCTCTCAGTCTCTGGTGCCTTTTCTGAGTGCATTCATTCCTGTTCCCGGTGAGTTGCAGTTGCTGTAACACGTGAAGTAAAAAAATTACTTTTCATGGAAAACTTCCATCATTGATGCAGGCATTACTTTTCTATAATAGAAGTAGAAGTAATTTTTTTTCTTTTTTTATTAAGTTTAACGATTGAAAGGAGGTACCTACAGAAACCTAGAACAAACTTAGTTTAACATAGTCTTTTTGCCTCAGCATGGTCATTTTTGCCCTGACACGTTTTGAATCTAGCACAGATTAGACATGGATAAGATAAATTTCCAATAGGCAGGTTTTAGGAAGCATTCAGACATTCTACTGCAGGCCAAGCAGCAGGCTACCCCACCCCCTCACCCTTGATAAATCTCTATCAGATGCAAGACAAGGACAGAGCCATAGAAATAATAATAGACCACCTTTTGATTAAGGAGTTTGTGAATTGCAAATGTCTGACAAGTCTCTTGCAGGAAAACCCCCTCCCCTTGTCTCCTCCCATCTAGCCCACCACCATGGCAACAATCATGTAACTAACCCACCCACCTGCCTGCTGTCCATCACCTGACTTCAGTACCTGTGCTTACCTGCCCCTTTGTAATGATACCACCTTAATGATCTTCCCCCATCAAACAGAAGGGTTAAAAGCATTCAATCTGGAGTGGCCAGCTGCCATTGCCAGGCCATTGCAGCCACTGCCTCACCAGACTGTGGTGTGGCCACGTACTCTTTGAGCTATGGCTGTTGCCATGCTTCCTGGCTTTGGCTCCCTTTCCTGCTTTGGGGAGGTGAATCTCCTCTTTCTTTCTCTCTTATTTACTTTCTAAATACACTATATTTTCTAACCTGTGCAGTTTTTTGCATCTTTTTTGCAGCATCGTATAGCACACCAGACATCCCACACCCCCAGCAGGGCTGACCTAACATTCTGGAGATCCTGCTGGGAGAGTATGACCCTAACAAAGATGTAGAGTACAATTCAAGACTAGGCATACAAGTGATAACCAGCCAGGTAAATTTGGGCCTCCCTCTGGTCCCTACGTCACCTGGCTTGAGATCAGGTGCCCTTATTGATGCTGCATGCCCCCCGCAACCCCTCCCCACAGTTTCCAGCTACTGCCAATCCCTTTCTTATTGTATTATGATATTGACAATAGCCAAAAGGCAAAATAATTCAATGCACATTGATGAATGAATGGATAAACAAAATGTAGTATTATACCTACAATGGAATATTATTAAATCTTAAATATGAAGGAAATTCTGACACATGCTACCTCATGAATAAACCTTAAGGACATCATAAAAGAAATAAGTCAGTCACTAAAGAATTAACATTGTATGATTTTACTTCCTGAGGTACCTACAACAATCATATTCATAGAGAAAGAAAGTAGAGGCTGGAGGAAGGAGAAAATGGAGAGTTATTGATAAGTGGGTACAGCCTGGATGGTAAAAAACTTGTGGAGACACATAATAGTGAAGGTTGTACAACCATCTGACTATGACCAGTATCACAGAACTATACAATTGAAAATAGTTAAAATGGTAAATTGTAATGTTATATATATTTTGCCACAATTAAAAACTGCTTAGAATAGTGCTGTGAACAGTGGTTCTTATATCTGGTGCTCACACCAGCAGAATCAGTATCCCCTGAGACTTGGTAAGAAAGCAAACTCTTAGGCCCTAACACCCCAGACTTACCGAATCACAGGCTCTAAGAGTGGTGCTCAGCAGTGTATTTTATCCCTCTAGGCAATTCTGATGCACATGCAAGCTAACTTTGAAAAGTTATGAGAGGAGATACATAGCTGAAAAAGATGAGCTGCAATAACATCACTTATCTTCCTATTATATATTCGCTATGTTTTCTTGCTTCATTTTCAAAAAAAATTTGTGTTTTTAATTAGTTTTTCACTTGCCTTCTTTTTAATTCCTACTCAGAATTTCTTGTAGCCAAAGTAAATGACAGAAGGAGATAGTTGAATGGACAGTAGGTTATTTGCTGATAAAGATATATCACCAAGGCTTACCTTTTCCTAAAAATAAATTTTACTATATACATATATATATATATATATATATATATATATATATGTATAAAAGAAATATATATATAAAAGAAAATAAACCTCAAAGCTTCTACCAGGATGAAAAAGAGTAGTCATCACATGAGATTAAATAAAGAAAATGACATATAGGAAAGGAAAAGACTTACATATTCATGCTCAGTTCCAAAGGTATCTGGTACTGTAATTTCCTGTGCCTTTTGAGAATATCCTCAGCTATTCCCACTATCAGCTTGGGATTCAGCTATCTCAAGTCTGCTAAATCACAGTTTCCACTCTCCCAACTCCTTGCCAAATTTCCTTGTTCTTAATGAGCATAATACATTTTTTAATGCCTGTATTTTTATTTTCATAGTGTTAGAGAAAGAAGCAGAATTTGATGCAGATATTTAAAACTCCATTATAAGTTATCCAAAACCTTCTAAACATTAATTTCAACATGATAGTACATTTCTATCCTTTGACAATTTGTAAGCTTACTCGGGGGGGGAATACCAAATACTTTTTGATAAAAGCTCAACGTTACTAAATTAATATATAATCTGCCAGGTGTCTATTCTAAGAACAACATTCATCTAGATATATATACTGTAACATTTGTTTTTAAACTGTTTATTGGCCAGGTTTGGTAGCTCAGCCTGTAATCCCAGCACTTTGGGAGGGCAAGGTGAGTGGATTGCCTGAGTCCGCAGGTTCGAGATTAACCTGGGAAACTTGGTGAGACCTCAACTGTACAATAAATTTTTTAAAAAATAAGCCAGGTACGGTAGTGTGTACCTGTAGTTCCAGCTACTGTGGCAGAGAGGGGTTAAAAACAGTTAAAATTATTCCTTTTAAAAATCAACCTGCCTGAGCCCGCGGGTTCGAGACCCACGTGGGCAGCAAGACCTCATCTCTACAATAAATCAAAAAATCAGCCAGACATGGTAGTGCATGCCTGTAATTCTGGCTACTTGGAAGGCTGAGGCGGAAGGATCACCGGAGCCCAGCAGGTCGAGGCTGCGGTGGCCGGGAGCAGCCACTGCACTCCAGTCTGGGCGACAGAGTGAGACTCCAACTCAAAAAAATAAAATAAAATAAAATAAAAAATCAACCTGCAAGCTCCAGACCTGCTAGGCATGTGGCTTGAGAAAACCAAACAGCCAAAGGTCGCTTTTCTGGAAATGCAAGATAGTAATCCATTCACAATCTTACCCCCACATCCTCTCTTGTGAAGTTACTGGTTTACAACCCCTGCTTGTCATGTATACCCTGGAGACAATTTGTTCTTTGAAAATCTGGTTTTGCTAAATACAACCTTGCAAATTCCAAAAAACAATGTACAGCCATACAACCCAATGCCCCTCCTTTACCTAAACTAACAGATAAAACCCCTCTCCTCTTTCTCCGGGTTGCTCAGGCTTGGAGCATTAGCCTGCTGAGTCTTACTGGCACTAATAAACCGCTACTTCCTAAGATAGCCTCAGTGTCACGGTCTCTCTGTTTTCCTGCAACACTACTTGGAAGGCTGAAGCAGAAGGATGACTGGATCCCAGCAGGTCGACGCTGGGGTGGCCATGAGCATGCCACTGCACTCAGCCTGGGCAGCAGAGTGAGACTCTGACTCAAATAAATAAAATAAACTGTTTACTAATTTGTGATTCTATCTAATATTAAACAAAATTGCAATAAGGATTAACGATCTTGAAAGGAGGTACCTATAGAAAACTAGAATACACTTAGTTTAGCATAATCTTTTTGCCTCAGCATAACCATTTTGGCCTAGACTTTACCCCAGTACTCTTTGAATCTAGCACAGGTTAGACACAGATAAGATAAATTTCCAATAGGCAGGTTTTAGGAGGTGGTCAGACATTTTTAAATGATATTTTACTGCAGACCAAGCGGCAGTCTACCCCAACTCCCTCGGCAAATCTCCATCAGATGCAAGAAAAGGCAGCCCAACAGCCCAACATCTCAATTCATGGTTTAGCATAATCATCTCTAGGAAACTTTCTGTTTCCTTGTTGAAGGCTGAAGTTCAAAGATCACCTCTGGGCTGGCTGAAGTCATAGAAATGATAATAAGACCAATTTTTAGTCAAGGAACTTATGGATTGAAAACATCTGACAAGTCTCTTGCAGGAAAAATCCCTCCAGGCCCAAATTCCCAAGGTAACCTGTAGCGTGAAGACAGAGAGATTATGACTCTGAGACTATTATAGGAAGTGGCACTTTATTATGCTGGCTGGCCCAGCAGGCTTCGAGGGGCTAATGCGTCCAAATCGAGCCCCCCCCCAGAACGGGAGAAGTGGGGTCTTATATCCTTGTTTAGGTAAGGGAGGGGGTCGTGTTGAATGATTACATATTTCCTTTGGAATCTTACAAGATTGTACTCAGCAAAATCAGATTTTTTCAAAGAACAAATGGTTTTCAGGAACTGCAGGGTTGTAAACCGTCAACTCCAAAAGAGGAGTTTTGGATAAGTCTGTGAATTAGTTACGCTTTTGCATTTCCATGAGAGCCATCAGTCTCTGGCCATTTGGCCTTTTCAAACAAAACCTGCCTGGCGCCTGGCGTGTCTTTAAAGCTTGCAGCTTGCCTTTCAAAAGGAAATTCTTTTAACTGCTACCAACCCCCCTTTCTGCCACATCATTCCCCCCTTGATGCTTTATCTTTTATAGATTTTTATAGATTTAAAGCATCACTATTCTTAATTCGATGCATTAACATTATATGGGCCACAGTTTTTCGTTCAACAACTGTTTCCACAAACTTAGAAATAGCATTTATAATTATTGGGGCTATGCAAGGGAGGATAAGACAGGATCCCACCAATAGGACTACAGATCCAATAATATACTTAAATCCTCCCAGACCTGAGAACACGTTTTCAAATTAATTGCCAATTTTTATGCCTTGACATTTTTGCACTGGAACATGGGAAAGTCTTCTAACACTGGTGGTTATACCAGTTATAACTTTATATTATTATCTATTTGCAAACAACAGTCAGAGCTATTAAATACATCTTCTTTTTTCACCAGCAGGTAGTCCAAAGCTAAGTGGTTTTAATAAATAGCTGCACGCATTTGGGCTTGCTGCTGAGCAATAAGCTCAAAAGTCATAGCTGTTTGATTAGTTATCATTTCTAAGACAGTTTGTAACCTGATAATGCGATTTAGCATATATATATAGGCGTGCGGCATTTTCAACTCCTATCTTGCGCCCAATATGAACTTGTGGCTGGGCCATAAGTATTTATAATTTCCTGGGGTGGTCATTTGTTATTTCTCCAAACCTGGGTCCCTCCTATATTAGGAACTTGGTCGAGGGATTGAGCATCTCATGTTTTGAACCTTCATAAAGGGGAATGCCTAGTTCAACCCCTCTTGAGTTAGGCAGAAGGAAAAATCCTAGCAGGATTATTCCTATGGTACATGTGACTTTTCATAATGCTGGGAGCTGGGCATATGCAACCTTTACATATGTTCAAAATAGCCCTTTAGTACATTGAGAAAATTTAGTTGCATAAGCAGATGCTCAATACCAAACAGGCTTTGTTGGCCACCAGAACAAACTCCTGGTTGGGATGAATAGCAATGGAAAACTTTTACGTCTGGCCAGATAGTTTCTATACACGTACATGCTGGGTATGTGAGGAAGCGATAAACACCCAAATTAGGCAGAAATACATAAAAGCACAAGAACAATTCCTATTATAAGAAAGAATGGGAATGCTAGTGAAACCCTTTTCTAACATGGTCAATGGGGACAACTCTGTTAATTCTTCAGCAAATAAAGTTAGTTCTACAGCAATTAAAATGACAGTTTAGTAAAACAATGGCTTATCAGTAACGTCTGCTGAGTTCTTTTTTTTTTTTTTTTTGAGTTGGAGTCTCACTCTGTCGCCCAGACTGGAGTGCAGTGGCCGCTCCCGGCCACCGCAGCCTCAACCCGCTGGGCTCTGGCGATCCTTCCACCTCAGCCTTCCAAGTAGCCGGAATTACAGGCATGCGCTACCACGCCCAGCTGATTTTTTGATTTATTGTAGAGATGAGGTCTCGCTGCCCAGGCGGGTCTCGAACCCGCGGGCTCAGGCAATCCACTCACCTCAGCCTCCCAAAGGCACGGGATTACAGGCTGAGCCACCGAGCCCGGCTTGCTGAGTTCTTAAACTGAATCCTTAATTTTCTGCCGTGCGTCGATCAGTCAGCCTCTGGTGTGTGACTGAAGCAGGTCTTGAAGTATCCTCAGGCTTCTAGAGCAGGGCTTGAGAAATTTTGACTTTCCGGACGGTCAGTTTAAGGGGTGTTGCTGAATCTGCAGTGTCCCAGTCCTATTCTGCTATAATGGATCCGAGGAACTTACCTCAGCTACTTTGACTGAGGTCAGGGTAAACAAAAGAACAGTAAATGGCCCCCTCCAGAGGGGCTTTAGAGGTTGTACATTTCACTCTTTTACCCATACCATATTACTTGGCTTAAAAGAATGGGCATCGGTAGTTAAACTAATTGGCAATCGTTCTTTGACTTGACAATGGATGGCATTTAGGACTGAACTTGAGGCTTGCATTTGCTGTTTTAAGACAAGACTTCCTAATTCCTTCAAGTCTTCCTGTATGCCCTTAACAAGAGGGGGTGGCCGCCCACAAAGAATTTAAAAAGGCGAGAAGCCTGTTTACTTCATTCAAAGGCCTGTTTCTGGGTCTTTTCCCATAGCAGGGGCTTTTGTTCACCACCCTATGAGGCTTCATAGAGAGGTTTCATCATGATAGAGATGTTAGGTATTTAAATTTTATAGACTAGTATAGGAACAGGACCACCCTTAGGGTCCTTTTTTCTTTTCTTACAGTTGTTGGCTGGGTCCTTCTTTCTTCAATTTTTAGCAGCACTTACTCCCCTGGGGTGTTTGAGTTTCTTCTGGTCCAAGAAGTATCTAGGGAAATAAGCTTATAAACTGTGATTAAAATTTGTCCCAAATGGACAACACATTTTCTTATGAGCATTTATGTTTGTGGCCCCCTTTCCTTCAGAGGTGTAGGAAAAAGGCCTACTATGAAACAATTTCAAAGTTTTAACAAATTCCATCAGGGACCTGGATCCTGAGTGATGCAATACCAAATACCTATGTTTAGTTTACTTGTGTCTCCGAAGGATTTCTAGTGATTATTATGCTAAACTGCAAATTGAAAGATTGTACTGTCCTAGTTCTACATCTGATGGATTTTTCCCCTGGATTTGCCAAGGGGTGGGATAGGTTGCCACTTGGCCTGCAGTAGAAACGTTTGAACGCCTTTTAAAACCTACCCATAGGAAACTTATTTATTTATGTCTAGCCTGTGCTAGCTACACTGCCTTAATTCTTTATTCTTTAGTGATTTTTCAATCCCATAATCATTTGGGGTGCTAAGGGGTGAAGGTCCATCTTTTGTAATTTCTTCAGAGCTGATAATGGGCACAGTCCTGCCTACCCAGAGATCAAAAATCTCTCCCTGTTTGACTTGAAACATCCAGATTTGTTTCAGCAGTGGTATTGTTTGCAGGCACTGGCTGGAATTCTTGCATAACCGTTATGTGGGCATGAAATTACTGGATTCTAGCTCAATAAAAGGAATAAAGTTGGCCTACATTTTGACAATTGTAGACAGTGGCTGATTACCTTTTTGCTACAAGACCTGAAGTTATTAACATAACTTCAATAATAAACTTTAATTTCTGTGGCTTTATTACAAGTACCAGCTTTTAGCCGGGCTCGGTGGCTCAGCCTGTAATCCCGCGCCTTTGGGAGGCTGAGGTGAGTGGATTGCCTGAGCCCACGGGTTCGAGATCCGCCTGGGCAGCGAGACCTCATCTCTACAATAAATCAAAAAATCAGCCGGGCGTGGTAGCGCATGCCTGTAATTCTGGCTACTCAGAAGGCTGAGGGGGAAGGATCGCTGAAGCCCAGCAGGTCGAGGCTGCGGTGGCCAGGAGCGGCCACTGCACTCCAGTCTGGGCAACAGAGTGAGACTCCAAATCAAAAAAAAAAAAAAAACCAAAAAAAAACCAAGTACCAGCTTTTGTATTTCTGGACTATAATGGTAGCCTGACAGATTGTTTTAGACTATAATTTGAACTAGGCACTCAATTAGAGTCTATATAAAATTTGAAGAGAAATTCAAAAATGTTTGGGACTTGCATTCAGAAAAGACTTTATTATACCTAGATTGTTTATAGAATTTCTTCTGCATATATATTTTTTTCTTATAAACTTTTCTCATACCCTTTTTGGCACGTTTATACTATTTTATTTTTGGTTTTTTTTTAATCTCCTTTTTAAAAATTCTTATAACTATTTACTTTATTATAAGACAGAAATGTACCATATAAGATTTCTTCTTAGATAAAAGTATCTTTTTTTCTTATATTCCTTCCTTTTTTGTTTTCTTACTAAAACTTTATTTGTATACCAACCACCCTTTTCTATTTTTCCTTTGCTTTTTGCTTTTCTTTTTATTTATTTATAGAAAACCTTTTACAGTTATAATTTGAATTCACCTTTTAATAACCATTAGGTGAAACATTTAACTTTTAGAACACCTTTAACTTTCACTAGAGAGCAGGTTTTGGGAGAAAGAAGTTCAGTATGAGCACAAGGGCTAAAAACTTAGCCTCAGTATTAATTAAGAAATTAATTTGGACCCTAGCCACATTCATATAGACCCAAGGATTCTCTGGGTTGATAGCAAACAAAGTGTTGTGCTGGGCGTGCCCCTCCCCTCCTGTCAACAGCCACCATCACCGAGCTAGGTGTCCCCCCCACTTCGGGAGAGGCCACATCACTTCTTTTTTTTTTTTTTTTTTTTTTTTTTTTTGAGTTGGAGTCTCATTCTGTCGCCCAGACTGGAGTGCAGTGGCCGCTTTTGGTCACCGCAGCCTTGACCTCCTGGGCTCTGGCGATCCTTCCACCTCAGCCTTCCAAGTAGCTGGAACTACAGGTACATGCTACTACACTCGGCTAATTTTTTATTTATTGTAGAGATGCATCATTTCTTTTAGTGGCTTTTTAATTCGTATGTTGGACAAGGTCCTGGGGGCTTAGGCCATCAAGAACAATTCTGCTTCAAGTGCCCAGATTGACCACATTCATAGCAGCTGATAAGGTGATACCATCCCCCTTAGCAAGTTTATCCTTATCAGGTCTCCTTTGAGTGGCTGGAGCTTTGCCATTAGTGGCAGCTGCCAATAGATTTGTTTACTTTTCCTCTAGCTGGTGCTCATCCTGGAGTTCTTCTCCTTTTTTTTTTTTTTTTTTTTAATGTTTCAGTTTCTAAGAACTTCAGAAGCTTTCTATAATTGGGAGTTTGGTATTCGTAGTCCTGAGTTAAGCCCTCTGGAGTTTGGCATTTAATATTCTATAGGATATAGTCTTGTTTGCAAAGCAGTGAAATAAATTTTTTAAATGCCTCTACATACAGAACTTTTGACTATTTTATTTTATTATTATTATTATTTTTAGGTCTACAAAAGTGAATTTAATTGCCAGATAGTTTTGCTCCTTTCCAAATTGTATTATCTGCTACTTGTAGTGAGTTCAAATTTGATTTTTAATAGGCACTTATTATTATTTTTAAATCTTAAACCACGTAATTTTAATCTGCTCCAATCATTCAAAATCTGTTCCATTGGGGTGTCTGACGGTACAGATTATTGCATATTTTCTTGGTCACGTTTCTTGAAAGCCCAGAATTTGTTTTGAACACTTGCAATTTATTCCTCAAAGGAGAATTCTACAACAAACAAACAACTAAATAAAGTCATAAACAGAAATGCCAGGAATCCCTGGAACCCTGATGGCTTCTCCCAGGCTGAGTGTTCTTAGCCCTCCTTGAAGCCCTTTTTTTTTTTTTTTTTTTTTTGTTCCACGACTTTCCAATGTCTACAAAATGGCTGGTACAAAACCTTTTAGAGTGAACAGACCACGTAGATGTAAAATGATCTGTTTCTACTTATTCCTAATTATGAACAGGCAAAATTGTCAAAAATTCTCATGAATTACTAAACAGTAGCCTTAGCTGTAAGATGCAGACAATTAAATGAGAGTGATTAGGTCTTACTCTATGCTCCACAAAGTGTGCCTAGTACTTGACCTGTCCCTTAGGTAAAGTACCGAGCTTACAAGGTGACTTAATCAGGTGGGAATGGCCAGTTCCCATGCCTTATTAAGTCCTAAAGTAAATAAAGTATTCAGCATTTAAATCTTTACCAGTCTTATAAGAGTAGGTGTGCTAGTTAGGCTTAGCCAAAAAAGCAAGCATTAGTGTTATTTAGCATTACAATATAAAGTAGGGACTCAGCATACATTACACAACTCTGAGATTTCCCAACAGTTTTACAGGGACAGGCAGTTGATTACAATCTTAGGCAAGGCCTAAACCTTTAGAAATAGACTTACTCTCCACTAGCCTGGCTTTTAGCATTTGAAAACAAGAACATTCTATTCAGTCCCTTGGTTACCAGAGAAAGATTACAAAATTATTTTCTCCAAGGCTACCATTAACTTGCACTAAGTTAGCAAAAGGCTAAGTAGCATATAAGAGACATTTCTACATTTCTTTACAGGTGGATTAGAACGAGATCCTTCAGAACTTATGAAGGAGAACACAAGCTAAGGAAGGGAGGGGGTATGGTCCCCAGAAAGAATTTAGGATAACCGGTAACAGTTCATATGCACAGCAGGCAATTTTTCCACAACCTTAACAACAAAAGGCAGAAATTTTAACAGTGCCAACAGGTTGGGAGAAAACACCACACAAATAAAGGGAGACATAAAATGACATAAAGAAACATGCGCCAATCAAGTTTTTAAAAGACATGTCCCATTAAACAAAGCATAATAACTAGCTTTTTAGCAGATTTAAAACGACAGACACACACAAATAAGAGAATGAGGGGTATGGGAAACATCTGCTTTGCCCCCCTCCAGTCATATTCCTTGCAAGGATATCTCAGACACCTCTTAGCAATTGACAGGTTGGTACACCCCCAATGCAGACTAACTTTATGCAGAGCCCTCCTGCTGTCCATCTCATTCACACACAATCACACAGCACATTCTTCAACTCTCCGTCCTAATCCTAGAAGCCTACGGGTTCATCTTCAGACAGTGTTTCCTTCCACTGCCTTTCAGCCCTATCCTTCAGGCTGGAGATTACTAGCGGGCTCCGGGAGGTGATCAAGTTCCCCTTCTGCCATCCATTAGCAAGTCTATGCAAAGGCCCTTTCCGTCAGGTGGTCTCTCTGTCCTTTCTGTCAGGTGGTCGTCCTTATGCCAGTTCCTCGCCTCTTGGGTCCCTGTTGTGCTTTTGTGGTCCGAGCTTCAGTGCACCTGGAGGGGCCTCCCTCCTATGGATCAAAAGGTCCGCTGCGCGCCAGGTGAGATTGCCCTTCCCGTTGCCCTGGAGGTCGCACCCCAATGACAAAGGAGGTGTAACACACCATCTCCAAACTCTCCATTTCCTGGCCAACGCACCAGATATGTAGTGGGAAGACAGAGAGAGATCGTGACACCAAGACTATTATAGGAAGTGGCACTTTATTATGCTGGCCGACCCAGCGGGCTTCGAGGGGCTAATGCGTCCAAACCAAGCCCCCCAGAACGGGAGAAGTGGGGTCTTATACCCTTGTTTAGGTAAGAGGGGGTCGTGTTGAGTGATTACATATTTCCTTTGGAATCTTACAAGACTGTACTCAGCAAAATCAGATTTTTCAAAGAACAAATGGTTTTCAGGAACTGCAGGGTTGTAAACTGTCAACTCCAAAAGAGGGGTTTTGGATAAGTCTGTGAATTAGTTACGCTTTTGCATTTCCATGAGAGCCATCAGTCTCTGGCCATTTGGCCTTTTCAAACAAAACCTGCCTGGCGCCTGGCGAGTGGGTCTTTAAAGCTTGCAGTTTGCCTTTCAAAAGGAAATACCTTTAACTGCTACCAACTTCCCTTTCTGCCACATCAAACCTAATCAGCCCTTCTTGACACAGACAGGACCCCACCACCACCCCATGGCAGCAATCATGTGACTAATCCACCCATCTGTCTGCTGCCCATCACCTGATGTCAGTAACTGCACTTATCCTCCCCTTCATGATGACATGGAGCAGACCATCACCCAATCTTAATGACCTTCCCCAATCAAAGGGAAATGTTTAAAAGCATTCAACCTTGAGCAGCCAGTCACCACTGTTAGGCCATTACTACTGTTGCAGGAAAACAGAGAGACTGTGACACTGAGGCTATCTTAGGAAGTAGTGGTTTATTAGCACCAGCATGACTCAGCAGGCTAATATTCCAAGCCTAAACAACCCGGAGACAGAGGAGAGGGGTTTTATCTGTTAGTTTAGGTAAGGGAGGGGGTCGGGTTGTATGGCTATACATTTTTCTTTGGAATTTGCAAGGTTGTATTTAGCAAAACCAGATTTTCAAATTGTCTCCAGAGTATACACGACAAGCAGGGGTTGTAAACTGATAATTTCATAAAGAGAGGATGTGGGAGTAAGGTCATGAATGGATTACTATCTTGCATTTCCAGGAAAGCAGCTTGTGGCTGTTCGGTTTCCTCAAGCCCCATGTCTAACAGGTCTGGAGCTTGCAGGTTGATTTTTAAAAGGAATCAATTTAACCGTTTTTAGTTCCCCTCTGCCACACTACCACCATTGCCTTGCTAAGCTATGGTGGGGCCATGTGCTCTTTGAGCTATGTCTTCTTAAGCTTTGGCACCCTCCCCTACCTTGGGGAAGTGAATCTCCTCTTTCTCTCTCTAATTTGCTTTCTAAATAAACTATATTTTCTAATCTAACTTCTGTGCAATTCTTTGCATCTCTCACGTAGCATCGAATTGCACACCAGACACCCATACCCCCTGCAGACCTGACCTAACATTCTGGTGACCCCACTGGAAGTGTCCTAACATTTTTGGAGGTCCCACCGAGATGAGATCTAACAAATCTAATACAAAGAAATGCAGGTTTTTTTAGTCCTAATGGTAGCACTGAAATAATGTAATGGTATAATCAGGAGGAACACCAACCATGGCACTCTTAAACATCAACTATGATTTACTTGGTAATAGCTCAAAGGATATTAGTTCATTTACCCATCAAAAATTTCCATGAAAAATAGCTATCTTGCATAGATGGAGAACTTAAGATAATACAAAGTATGTTCATTGTCATAAATCATCCACAACAGAGCTAGATATAAAACCATGGTCCATTAACCTCTCCACAAAGCCAATGGTATATCCAGAAAAAGGTATGCTAGGAAGTGGCAAGACCAAAGGACACAAAGAAAAAAGATGTATCAGTTTGAGTTGCTTGGGGGCTATTCTTCAAAGGCCATGAGAGACTTAGATTAAATCAACATCACTTTGTACCTCTGAAAGATATGGTTTCAAATATGTACATAAAATTTAAAAAAACAAATTACAACCCTCTTCCACTGACCACACACTATCTTCAAGACTCAGGAGGGGGCAAACACAAATCTACATAAAACTTCAAACCCTGAGGCTTCTTTTTTTGACAGCAACATTCTATTACTGACTTAGCAAACTCTCATATCATACCCATGAATGAAAACCTACTGGTGACCAGAGAACCATACAAGCTACTTCTATTGTGTATGTGTCTGAAAATAGAAAACCCCATAAATATATCTGTTAAGTGTTCACTCATAAACTTACTAAAATAGTCTAGTAGGGGAAAGGGCAAGCCTTATACAACCCAATAGACTTTAGAGATGGCTCTCAAGGAACAGTGGTTTAGACTATCAATGGTCTTTCCAAACCTAGTCACACTCAATGAACTCCAAATAATTTAATGCTCAGGGCAGATAAGGAAAACACTAATTCTCATTCTGCCATATACCACCTATGTTCCATTCAGCCTCTTTAAGATTCAGTTTCCTCAAATATGTGTTCACATATCTGTCACTCTAAGCAGACTTGCACTCCCTGAAGGCAGATAGAGGAACCATAACATGCTACTTTTTTATCACCAGAACCAACCCAGGAAGGGATTACAAATGGTAGGCATCCTAAGCTGATGTCTACCATGTGTACATGAGAGCACATAAGAAGCACTTAAAACATCCGTAAGCCTAAAAGCAAACAAACACTAAAATCTAAGCCTAAATTCACATAAGTCAATAAGTGTCTATTATCATCACAAAAACTTAGAAAATCTTAGGAATTCAAGTCATCAAGTCATTCAAGAGTCCAAGATATGGTATGGGGCTGAAAACAAAAGAACTAGTTAAAACCGTTCATCAGAACTCTACACTTCTTCCTATGTTCTGTCCACCAAGTAAGGGAGACATCTTTCCACCCATAGCCCAACCCTCGCACTATCTGAAAAGAGTAGAATCACTCCCTAGAGAATTTGAACCAGGCAGGCTCTAGGTTCAGGAGCCCAGGCTTTGCTGAGAATCAGAGATAGGCACCAGTCTGGAAACAGATCCCAATCCCTAATCCTACTGGGCATTCAGGACGCCGGCAGAAGCTTCTACTCCCATGCAAAATACCAAAGAATCAGTTTTTAAGATAACTAGTTGAACAGAAAAAGACAAGGACAGTAATTATTGGGCTTGGGTGGAGTAGGATCCTTTAACGAAATGAAAATGTCAAAGCAGTCACATCATCAATTACCAGTGAATTGAATATGAAAGCCTCTCTTTCTCAACCTCACACTTGCAGAACTAAGACTTAGAAATCATTTAAGCAGAGCCTCTAGCACAAGACACAAAGATCAAAACAGAGAAAGAACTGAGACTCAGAGGAGAAAGAATGCAGCAAGGAGAATAAAAAATAGCCTCAAAGAGAAAAAGGAGATTTAAATTCATAAAGCAAGGACAAGAGCCTATAACATTCAGATAGTGAGAAAATGCTCTTGGAAAATGAAAATATAAGAGCAGAAACAAAAACCCAATAGAAGGTTTGGAGAATAATACCTATATATCCCAGAACAAAGAACAAAAAGATAAAGACATGGAAAAGATTAGGAAGAAAAGATCAACTTACAGACTCAGCCTAGATAGGAAAGGCACCATTCAGTGATAAGTAACAGGAGTCCCAAGAACAGAAAAAAACATTGGGAAAGAAAACAATTCTGAAAACACCTATATAAAATTAATAGAGGGCCACAGGGTAAAAACAGCAGAAGAGACCTGAGCACTGCAAAGGTGCAACTATGGTTAGAAGTTAACAAATATGTTGTTTCTAAGTTTGCTTTCAATTCAGTAAAGAGTAATTGGTTATCTTCAAGTTCTTACTCCTGGGAGAGGGGAAGCTGCTGCAAGGCTGATAAATCTGTTTTCCCTTAACAACGAGCCTAAGACTGCACAGGTCTCCTTGGTGATGTCCTAAGTTTGTTAAACTGAAGAGTACAAGCACCTCTAATTGCTAGGGACCCAACCTGCCACATACCTCTATAATGGTTTTCTGCCCCCTATGATCACGGGACTTGCTCTATAGATTATCTCTCTGTTACAAAACCTAGCCAATCACAGTGGCTTATGCCTGTAATCCCAGCACTTTGGGAGGCTGAAGCAGGAGTATTGCTTGAGCCCAGGAGTTTGAGATAATAAAATAAACAAATCAGCAGGGCATGGCACATGCCTGTAGTCCCAGCTACTCTGGAAGCTGAGGTGGGAGGATCACTTGAGCCCAGGAGTCTGAGGCTGTGGTGAACCACGATCGTGCCACTTGCACTCTGGCCTTGGTGACAGAGTAAGACCTCAACTCAAAAAAAACAAAAAAAAACTCCAAGAATGGTGCTTGAGATGTTCTTCAGACTTTGCATTCTGATGGACCTGAAGTCCCACTCAGAACCAGAACCCTAGCCAAGAAGCTGGCTCCATCCATCCTGTGACGCTCACTCCCAGAAACTGGCTCTGCAACATGAAGATAGTTTCAACACACCTCATGACATCATCTTCAACCAATCAGCAGTCCTTGCCCCCTGTCCACCAAATTCCCTTAAAAACCCTAGCCTCCGAATTTTTAGGAAGGCAGGTTTGAGAAATATTTCCTGTCCTCCTTGTTCAGCTGCTATGTAATATTAAACTCTTCATTGTTGTTGTTGTTGTTGACTATTTAGACTTTATTTTTATTTAGGACATGGTTGGTCATTGTTTATGAATATTAATTGTCGTTTTCAATGGCAGTCCTATAGTATAAAAAATATGACATATTTATCTATAGGGCCTATAGAGAATAATTAAACATGAAATATCATTTAGCTCCCCAGATAATCCTTTGACTTTGGGGATAATGATTTGATATAGTTTCAACATACTGTTGTAAATCATTTGCTTTTCATCATCTTTGTTCTTTTCATAGGTCGTCATTGGAAAAGCTATTCCAGTTCATTTCTGATCTGTAATAGAACAGATCACTATACATTATTTGTACTGAAACATCATTATGTGCCCATGAATATGTACAATTTTTATACATAAATTTAAGAAGTCTTTACATATATCAAGGACAAAGCTTGCATAACTTGAGTAAAAGCAAACTGCATAGCTGCCTTAAACTGTGTGAGCCAATGATTTCTCTACTGTAACAGCTGTGTCAGTCTCAGATTTCCTGGACAGCAGGTACAAGAATTCAGTCAGGTTATTAACAATCCTAAAAATGATGGAAAAAATTTGAGCATAAAAAAACATTAGTTTTCAGATTGAAAAGGTCCAATGAGTATTTAGCACAATAAAAAATAATAAATGACAGGAAAAAACAGTACATATATGTTAAACAAAATTATGAAATGCCATTGTTTTGGACTGAGCTCCTGCACTAGACAACCAATAGACCAACCAAACCAAAATGAAGTCACTCATGTTAAATGCCACATCATCAAACTGAAACTTTAAAAAAGCAGACATTCCAAAAAAGGCCAGTTTTTCCTGAAAACAGGAAAGTCAATGTTTAACAAGGAAGTCCCCTCTGCTTTAACCCTTACAAAAAAATTATCTGGTGTTGACCAATCAGTATTTTCTCTATTGTTCTTTTTCCTTGTTCCCTCCTTACAAAACCCACATTCTGCTACTGCCCAGTAAAAGTTCTCATTCTGTTTTGTAGAACGGAGGTTGCCCCAATTAACGCATCACAAATAAAAGCCTATGAGATATATAACTATATATATATAACGCATCACAAATAAAAGCCTATGAGATATATAACTAATATTTGTTGTAACTTTGTCTTTTGACATACCCAAAGGAATATCACTATAAAATGTAAGAATCCTAGAAATAAAGTCTAAAAAGCTTCCAGGTAATAAATGATCAGAAATACAATGTGATATTATTTTTGCAATACCAAATACTTGCAATGTAGAAGGATAAAAAAACTTCAAACCTAAGATACAATAACCACTCAAATTATCAAGTAAAAAAGAAAAATAAAGGTAATTTCAGGCATTTAAGCTCTCAAAAAAATGTATGTTCCACTCCACATTTTCTCAAATAACTGCTAGAATACTTTCTCTGCAAAAATTAGAAAGTTGATCAGGAAAAAGTTTAGAATGGAATCTAGGAAACAAAGGGCCCAACATGAAAAGTGACAAAAGTCAGTCTCATGATGATTATGAAAGGCAGTACCAAAACACAGATCTGAAAAATTTGAATGGTCAAGAAGTTTTCAATCTATTGAAGAATTTGGGGAGAAATTGATAGGTACATGAAAGACTAATAAATAAAAAATTAAGTCAAATATAAATTCCAGAGAAAACAAAAGATAATATAAGAAAAGTTGTAATAATATTATGCTATATAGATCAGTTATAAATTATAATTATATAAATACCAAATACTAATTTAACTAAAAATAGTTATGTATATTGAAAGATTGAAAGGAAAAGTATGCTTGGCATAGGAAAGAGTAAAAGCACCTTACTTTTCACTGTATAAAGTGAATACATAAGAATAAAAAGGAGAAAAGATGAGAAATGTAAATATAAGCATACAAATCAGCAAACATATTTATTAGAAATACAGAGGTATATCCCAGCAGGAAAAAAAACTGAAAAATATTTGATTTTTAAAATACAATACTTCTGGAAAAATGAAACTGAAAGAGAAAAAGGCATTTTATATTCAAGCTTTAATACCTCATCAAAAATCTATTATCCTGGATTAGATTAAAGAACAGGAAAAGGACATTAGTGAGAAAATTTTAACAAACTCTAAGGTTAAGTTAATCATATTATACCAATGTTAATATCTTCCTTTTAATAAGTTTATTATGGTTATGTAAAAGTTTAATATTTAAGGGAAGCTGAATGAACAAGGGTACAGAAAAACTCTGTACTATCTGTGTAATTCTGCTAAAAGTCTAAAATTATTCCAAAATAAAGTTTTATTTTAAAATCTATTATACAGAAGAATCCAGATCACCAAAGTAAAAGCCCAAATAAAAAATATAAAAGACAAAAATATCTTTAAAAAAATCAACAAAACAAAAAGCTGGTTCTTTCAAAGAATTAACAAGATTGATAGAATGTCAGCCAGAATGACCAAGAAAAAGAGAGAAAAACCCCAAATAAACAAAATCAGAAATCCAAAACATCAAATCACAACTGACCCCGAAGAAATACAAAAGATTATCAGAGATTACTATGCACACCTGTATGGAAACAAGCTTGATAACCTAAATGAAATGGAGGACTTCCTGACATCAAACAACCTCTGAAGGTTGAAACAAGAAGACACTGAGGCACTACATAGACCAATAACAACCCAGAAAATTGACTCTGTCATAAGATAACTACCAACAAAAAAAAAGCTCTGGAACAGATGGCTTTCCAGCAGAATTCTACAAAACATACGAGGAGCTGATACCAATCCTATTGAAATTCCACACAAATGTGAAAAATAGAATTCTGTCCAAATCATTTTACGAAGTTAACATCACACTGATACCCAAACTGGGTAAAGATTCAACATAAAAAGAGAACTGCAGGCCAATAATCCTAATGAACACAGATGCAAAAATTCTCAACAAGATTCCAGCAAATTGGATCCAACATCACATCTCAAAAATCATCCACCGTGACCACACGGGCTTCATCTCTGGGATAAAGAGCTGGTTCAACATCCGCAAAACTATACATGTAACTAAATACATCAACAGATGTAAAAACAAGAACCACATGATTATATCATTAGATGAAGAAAAAGCTTTTGATAAAATACAGCAACACTTCCATATAAAAACCCTCAACTACCTAGGCATAAAAGGAAAATACCTCAAAATAGTTAGCACCATCTACGATAAACCCACAGCCAGTATATTCCTAAACGGATAGAAACTGGAAACATTTCCCCTGAAAACCGGAACAAGACAAGGCTGCCCACTTTTACCCCTCTTCTTCAACATTGTGTTGGAAGTCCTAGCTAGGACAATTTGACAAGAGACGGAAATCAGGGGTAGCCAAACAGGAGAGAGGAAGTTAAGTTATCCCTTTTTGTTGACAATATGATCCTATACCTCAAAAACCCAAGAGAATTTATCAAAAATCTGCTTTCACTGACAAAGGACTTTGGTAAAGTCTCGGGGTAAAAAAATAAATGTGCAAAAGACAGTCACATTCTTATATACCAACAACAAGGAGGCAGAGAACCAAATAAAAAGTACAATCCCATTCACAAAAGCCACAAAAAAAAAGTTAAAAACCTTGCAGCAACTTGGATGTATTTAGAGTCTATCATACTCAGTGATCTATTACAGAACGAAAGAACAGACTACCACATGCTCCCACTCATAAGTGGGCCATGAACATTTACCATAATACTATAAAAAAGGGATTGGCAGTAGTGAGATACTGCCGGGGTGGGTAGAGGGGAGTGACACAACATCAATAAGGGTACCTGATCTCAAACAGGCAAAGTGGGGACCAAATGGGAGGCTCAAACTTTACCTGTACAGGGGCCACTTGTATACCTAATCCTGAATTATATCCCACATCTTTAAAATTTTTTTAAAAATCTGTCTAGGGTTGTTAGTGGGATGTTAAAGTCCCCAGCGATGCTAGTGTTAGAGTCAATATCTTTTTTCAGTTTACCTAAAAGCTGCTTTATGGAAGTTGGTACTCCTATGTTAGGTGCATATATGTTTAGGATGGATATTTCTTGTTGATGGATTGAACTTTTTATCATTATGTAGTGACTTTCCATATCTTTTTATATTTGATAGCATAAGGGTATTTTGTCTCATAAAGATCACAACTCCTGCTTTCTTTTGTGTTCCATTCGCCTGAAATTTTGTTTCCCATTCTCTTACTTTGAGTACGTGAGTGTCCTTTCTAGTGAGATGAGTCTCTTGGAGACAATATATTGTAGCCTCATGATATTTTATCCATTTTGCCATTCTGTCTTTTCAGTGGTGCATGTAGTCCATTCACATTCAGGTTAATTATTGAGATGTGAGAGTTTATCCCTGTCATGAGGTTCTCACAGAGTTTGTTATTGTTGCTGCTGTTTATTTGTTTGTTGTCTTTCTTTTTATTTTGGGGTTGATTCATGTGTGTTTTCTTTTTCTTTTTTTTTTTGAATTGGAGTCTCACTATGGTCAGCCAGGTTGGAGTGCAGAGGCATGTTACGGCCACCGCAGCCTCAACCTACTGGGCTCAGTTGATCCTTCCGTCTCAGCCTTCCAAGTAGCTAGAACTACAGATGCATGCCACTACACCCGGCTTATTTTTTGATTTATTGTGGAGATGAGGTCTCATCAAGTTGCCCAGGCTGGTCTCGAACCCCCGGGATCAGGCAATCCTCTCGCCTTCGCCCCCGAAAGTGCTGGGATTACAGGCTGAGTCAATACATCCAGCCCATGTGTGTTTTCAATCTTTTTCCTGCATTCTTCGGAATGGCATTTCCCTTTTTGTCCTTTCTTCTGTGTTTAATACTTTCTTAAGTGTTTCTTGCAGAGCTGGTCTAGAGAGGCAGCATAAACTCTTAGGGATTGAATGTCTGGGAAGGATTTTAATTCTCCATCACTGATGAAACTTAGCTTAGCTGGGTAGATAATTCTTAGTTGAAATTATTTACCTTTGAGAACTTTAAAGATTGAGCTCCAAGCTCTCCTAGTCTGAAGTGTTTCTGTATATAAGTCTGCTGCCATTCTAACTGGTCTTTCCCAGTAAGTAGTCTGACCTTTCTCTCTTGCTGCCTTTAGGACTTTTTTCTTTTACACCTACTTTGTCTATGTGAATTACTAACTGTGCTGCCCATCAAAAGAGGACGGGATTTTTAAAATGTGGTACATATACACAATGGAATACTATGCAAACATAAAGAAAGAAAAAATTATGAACTGCGCAGCAACCTGGATGTACTTGGAGGCTATAATACTGATATAATCAATCACAGAAACAAAAAACCGAGTATCACATAGTCTCACTCATGAGTGGACCTTGACCAACTATCATAATACTATAAGAAAGGGATTGGGGCCAGGCCCAGTGGCTCAGCCTGTAATCCCAGCACTTTGGAAGGCCAAGGCAAGTAGACTGCCTGAGCCTGTGGGTTTGAGACCAGTCTGGGCAACTTGGCGAGACCTCGTCTCTAAAACAAAAACTTAGCCAGGCATGGTAGCACGTGCCTGTAGTTCTGGCTACTTGGAAGGTTGAGGTGGAAGGATTCCCAGAGTTCAGCAGGTCAAAGCTGGGGTGGTCACGAGTGTGTCACTGCACTATAGCCTGGGTGACGGAGTGAGACTCCAACTCAAAGAAAAAAAAGGGGGGATTGGCAGTATTGGGAAACTGCCAGGGGAGGGCAAGGACGGGATCTGCAGTAGTGGGAAACTGCCAGGGGGGAGCACACCTCATAATAAGGGTACCTGCATAATAAGCACTTGTATACCTAATTCTGAATTGTACCCTACATCTTTAAAATAAAAATGTTTTTTTAATTTTTTAAAGCTTTCCAGAAATAAATAAATAAAATGTGTCATAAAGTATTTGAGAAAGAAAAGATACAAAATATTAGTACTCAGAGTGAGACTCCAACTCAAAAAAAAAAAAGGCCGTGCACTCACCCCACAACTTAGAAATGAAACAATACTGATACATTTTCTGTCCTGCCATCCAGATACACTGAGCTTGGCATTTATTAAGCCTATATGTTGCTTCCTTGTACTTTCAATACATAGGTATGGCCTCAGTACATACACATAGTATTACTTTGTATATCTTTAGACTTTATAGAAATGGTTTGATATATTCAGTATTCTGCACATTGATTTTTTACTGATATTATATTTAAGAGATCTCTTTATGTTGACATGTGAGCTGAAGTTCATTCAGTTCATTGTTGAATATTCATTGTAAAACATATCCCATGATTTACAGACTTCCCTGACTTAATGATGGTCTGGCTTACAAGTTTTCAACTTTACAATGGGTTTATCAGGACATTACTCCCATCATAAGTCAAGGCACATCTAGACTTAAGATGGTTCAACTTAAGATTTTTCAACTTTACAATGGGTTTATTGGGGTATAAAATGAAACTTTGACTTGATATTTTCAACCTATGCTGGGTTTATCAGAACATAATTCCATTGTAAGTCAAGGAGAATCAGTATTTCCCCAACATTCTCTTCTTAGTCAACATTTAAAACATTACCAATTTTTTGCTACTACAAGCAATGCTGTAGTTGTCTTCATGTGTACATATGAGGAAATTTCTCCGGATCAATGGCTTTTGAGTATTTTTCTACCATGGCCCAGACTTAGAAATATATTTTACATCATAATTCCATACACATAAAATTGAAGTAAATCTCATAAAGAAAAAATGTAATAGACCAATTACAAATTTATTCTTCCTCAGCACTAAATCCACCCATCTTTGCCCTACTTTGCATTACCAGAATTAGACTCTGTAATAGTTACTATTATATGTCAACTTGACTGAGCCATAGGATGCCCAGATATTTGCCTAAACATTATTCTGGATGCGTCTATGGGAGTATTTCTGGATGATATTAACACTTGAATAAGTAGAATGAATAATGTAGGTAGCCTTCATCCAATCCTTTGAAGACCTGAAAGGAAGGCAGAGTAAGAGAGAATCTTCTCTCTCTTTATGCCTGATTCCCTTTAAGCCAGGGCATTGGTATTCTCCTGATCTTTAGACTTGGAATCGGAACTTATGCTATCAGCTCTCCTGAGTCTTCAGCTTTCTGACTGCACATCTTGGGACTTCACAGCCACCATAATATCTTTTTATTTATGTAGATTATTAGTCTGGGTTTTCCATAGAAACATATATTTCAGAGCGCACACACACGCACACACATACACACACACACACACACACACACACACACACACACACACACACACACACAAAATGCTTCTCTGGAAAACCAGACTAATACAACCCTATAAACACTTTTCTTTTTCCAGCTCACTTGAATTCTGGCTTTATCAATAAACAGTGCTGACAGAACACTGCAAAGCCATGGCAGAAAAAATAGAGCTTCCCTTTCTAGCTCTGGTGTGCAGTTTTTTTCTTTTTAAATTTATTTTAAAGATGTGGGCTACAATTCAGAGTTGGGTATACAAATGGTCATTATTCAGGTACCCTCATTGATGGGGTGAGTTCCTCCCACCTCCCCTGGCAGTTTCCCACCACTGCCAATCCCTTTCTTAAAGTATTATGATCATTGTTCAAGGTCCACGTATGAGTGAGAGCATGTAGAACTCAGTTCTTTGTTTCTCTGATAGATCACTGAGTATTATAGGTTCTAAGTCCATCTAAGTTGCTGTGAAATTCATAATTGTATCCTCCTCTATGGCTGTATAATATTCCATCATGAATATGCACCACATTTTTTTTTTTATCCAGTCCTCTTCCAATGGGCAACATGGTTGGTTCCATGTTTTTGCTATTGTGAATAGTGCTGCAATAAACATATGTGTGCAGGTATCTTTTGTACAGAGTGATTTGAGTTCCTCCAGGTATATTCCCAGAAGAGGAATTGCAGGGTAGTATGAAAGGTTGATTTTTAGATCTTTTAGGAATCACCAAACTATTTTCCACAGAGGTTATACTAGTTCACACTTCCACCAACAGACAGATAACTCAATAAAATCAGGAAAACTATTTGTGGTTTGAATGAGAAATTCAAAAGAGACAGAAAATTATTTTTAAAAAGAAACAAAGAGAAATCCTAGAGCTGAAGAATACAATGAATGAAACAAAAAATAAAATTAAGAGCTTTAACAACAAACTAGACCAAGCAGAAGAAATAATTTCTAAACTGGAAGACAGATCTTTTGAAATAACACAGGCAAACCAAAAGAAGAAGAAAAAATAAAACGGAAAATCGTGGGACATTATTAACTGAACAAACACTTGTATTATTGGTATTCCAGAAGAAGAAGAAAAAGTAAAGATGAAGACAAATATTTAATGAAATAACAGCAAAAACTTCCCAAAAGAGAAATGGTCTAGGAAGTCCAAAGAACTCCAATAGATTCAGCTCAAACAGGTCCTAGATTCAACTCAAACAGGTCCTCTCCAAGGCGCATTATACTCAAATTGTCAGAAGTCAAAGACAAAAAAATTTTAAATGCAGCAAGAGAAAAGTGTCAAGTCACATATAAGGGAATCTCTACTAGACTAACAGCAGATTTAGCAGCAAAAACTTTACAGGTCAGGAGAGAATGGGATGCTATATCCAAAGTATTGAATGGAAAAAACAAACAAAAAATTGGCAGTCAAGACTAATACACAAAGCACAGTTATTCTTCAAAACTGAAGAAATCAAAAAACAAGCAAAAACTACGGAAATGCATCACCAGTAGACTGGCCTTAGAAGAAATAAATACTCAAGGGAGTTTTACATCTGCAACAATAATGACCACCATCATGAAAACATGGGAAACTATAAAACTCATTGCTAGAGATGATACACAAAGAGAGAAAAATCAAATATTATCACTAGAGATAACCACACCACCTCAAAAATAGTAAGAGAGGAAATATGTAACAATGAGTACACAAAACAACCAGAAAACAATCAAATAACAGGAGTAAATCCTTGTCAATAGTAACACTGAGAGTAAACAGATTAAATACACATTTAACAGATATAGAATGGCTGAATGGAGTTTTAAAAAACAATGTACAACTATATGCCTACAAGAATCTCATCTCATCTATAAAAACACACATAGAAAGTGAAGGAATGGAAAAAGATATGTCATGCAAATGAAAACCAAAAACAAGCATAAATAGCTATACTCAACAGACAAAAGAGACATCAAGTTAAAAGCTGTAGAAAGATATAAGAACAGAATATAGCAATAAGAAAATCAATTTAGCAAGATAATATAACAAGAGTAAATAGGAATGTACCCAACAATGGAGGATTCAGATATATAAAGCAACTATTATTAGCTCTAAAGGGACAGAGAGATCATAACACAGTAAGAGTTAAGGATGTCAATACCTCACTCTCAGCATTGGACAGATTATCTTGACAGAAAATCAACAAAGAAACATCAAATGTAATATAAATGAACATAGCAGATATTTACAGAATATTTCACCCAACAGCTGCAGAATATATATTCGTCTCATAAGAACATTGAACATACTCCAAGACTGACCATATGTTAGGACACAAAACAAGTCTTAAACAATTTTTAAAATCAAAGGCATATCAAGTATCTTATCTGACCACAATAGAATAAAACTAGATATCAATAACAAGAGGAACACTTGCAACTATACAAATGGCAAGAAATTAAACAATATTATCATGAACAAACAGTGGGTGAAAAAAATTTTTTTTAATTTTAAAATGTAAACATTTTTAAATTTCTAAAACAAATGAAAATAAAAATGCAACATGCCCAAACCTATGGGTACAGCAAAATCAGTATTAAGAGGCAAGTTTATAGTAATAAATGCCTACATATACAAACTATACACATTTCTAATAAGCAACCTAACAATGCACCTGAAGAAACTAGAAAAGAACAAACCAAATTTAAAGTTAGTAGAAGTAAAGAAATAATAAAGATCACAAATAAAATTGAAACCAAAAAGAAATCAACAAATTACAAAGGATAACTGGAGACTACTATGAATTAAAATAACCTGTAAAAAACCTCAAAAATGGATAAATTCCTGGACACATACAATACACCAAGATTGAACCAGGAAGAAATAGAAAACCTTAAGAGAACATAAAAAGCAATGAAACAGAATCAATAAAAGGTCTTCCAACAAAGAAAAGTCAAAGACCAGATGGCTTCACTACAGAATACCACTGAATACTTATTTCTTTATTTATATATTTGAGTCGGAGTCTCACTCTGTTGCCCAGGCTGGAGTGCTGAGGCACACTCACTGGCCACTGCAGCCTCGACCTGCTGGGCTCAGGAGATCCCTCCGCCTCAGCCTTCCAAGTGGTTGGAACTACAGGTGCGCACTAACACACTTGGCTTATTTTTTTATTTATTGTAGAGACAAGGTCTTACCAAGTTGCCCAGGCTGGTCTTGAACCCTTGAGCTCAGGCAATCTTCTCACCTCAGCCTCCTAAAGTGCTAGATTACAGGCATGAGTCACTGCATTTGGCCTTCTATTGAATCTTTAAATAGTTAATACCAATTATTTTCAAAGTATTCCAAAATATTGGGGCAGAGGGAATTCTTCCTAGCTCATTCTTCAAGGCTGACATAACCCAGATAATAAAACTATACAAAAACACAACAAAAAAAGAAAACTGAAGGCCAATATCACCAAAGAGCATACACACAAAATCCTCACAAACCCCAACAAATCAAAGTAAACAACATATCAAAAAGAGAATGCACCATGATCAGGTGGGATTTGTCCCAAGTATGCAAGGATAATTCAACATATACAAATCATTAAACATCACACATTACATCAATAAAATAATGGGAAAAAAATGATCATTTCAACAGATGCAGAAAAAGCTTTTGGCAAAATTTAGTAGCCCTTGATGATATAAAACAGTTCATAAATTAGGTATATAAGGAAAATACTGCAATATAATAAAGGCCACATATGACAAACCTACAGTTAGCATGTTATTGAAAGACACTGAAAAGTTGAAAGCTTTTCCCTTAGGAACTGGACCAAGTCAAGGATGCCCACTCTCAACACTCCTATTTAATATAGTACTAGATATCCTAGTCAGAGCAATTAGGCAAGAGAAAGAAAGATAGGGCATCCAAATTGGAGAGAAGGAAGTCAAACTGTCCTGTTTGCAAATAATAATATTATATACAGAAAAACAAAAAGACTTTACAAAAAAACTTTTTCTTTTTTTTTTTTTTGAGTTAGAGTCTCACTCTGTAGCCCAGGCTGGAGTGCAGTGACACACTCACAGCCCAGTGTCGACCTGCTGGGCTCCAGAGATCCTTCCACCTCAGCCTTCCAAGTAGCTGGAACTACAGGCATGCACTATCATGCCCTTTCATTTTCTGCCATGAGTGGAAGCTTCCTGAAGCCCTAACCAGAACCAGATGCTGGCACCATGCTTCTTGTACAACCTGCAGAACTATAGCCCAAATGAATATCTCTTCTTCATAAATTACCTACTTGAGGTATTCCTTTATAAGTAGATTAAGACAGCAGGTATTCTTATCTCTTTTAGATCTCTGTGGGAACTCTTTCAATATTTTGCAATTGAATATGTTTGCTACAGGCATTTTAGTGGATATCTTTTATCAAATTAAGAAAATCGCCTTCTATTCTTATTTTGCTAAGAGTTTATATTATTAAAAGGTGATGAGTTATATTACAAATTTAAGAAAATTTAAAATGAGTGCTTCACTAGAGCTCATTTTCCAGAAAAGTGCACTCCTAAACTTATATGGTTTCTGGATGAGAGTAGATTACAGTTACTCTCATACCCATCTTAACAGTAGCCCAACTAGATCAGAACTCTACTCCACATCACAGCAGTCCACTCCATTATATCAACTGAGATGGCTTGCAGTCATGCTGAACTGCTAGCCCAGGCTGCCCGTTATTTTCCACTATATTTATTTTGTTTTTGTTAACACTCTGATTTTGTGTGATTTCTCCCTAAATTTATTTTTTCCATCTTACTGATTGAACATGATTTTGAAGCACATGATGTAACTCAAGAATGCAAAAATGTTATGGCAGAAATAACCATATATGTCACAGAACAGCATAGCTGTCAAGCCAAACTTCATTTGAGCATTTTTAAAGCTCAACTGAAGATGTCCAACCAATAGAATAGAAACACACAAACAAACAAATTACAATTATATTCAAATGCAGGTAAGTATGTGTAGATTATCAATTTGTAAAAACAAAAAATTCAACATTGTATTTAAAAATCATGTTCTGATAGACAACAATTATCTAATTGTTGTTATTATATTAGAGTCAAGAAAGTTTATCGTTTATGGTTAACATAGATCAGAAAGGACTTTATATGACACTATTTCATTATGTGACTAATTATGGCTTCAGAATTATTGCCTATAATCTTTTTTTTTTTTTTTTTGAGTTGGAGTCTTACTCGGTCACCCAGACTGGAGTGCAGTGGCCGCTCCCGGCCACCGCAGCCTCGACCTGCTGGGCTCCAGCAATCCTTCCACCTCAGCCTTCCGAGTAGCCGGAATTACAGGCATGCGCTACCACGCCCGGATGATTTTTTGATTTATTGTAGAGATGAGGTCTCGCTGCCCAGGCGGGTCTCGAACCCGCGGGCTCAGGCAATCCACTCACCTCAGCCTCCCAAAGGCACGGGATTACAGGCTGAGCACCGAGCCCGGCTTGCCTATAATCTTATTAGCACAAAATAAATGTAGTTAACACTTCCACAAATGATCACAATTTATGTGCTTTATAGGTTCATACCTACCTTCACATTTTTCAAGAATCTGGACTGTTTCTCCTATTTCTAAGACCAATCCTTGAGGGACAGATCCTCGAAAACTGCATATCACTAGAAAAGCAAGATAAACACATCAATTAGCATTGTTAAATACTGAGACGAGCAAAATCACTGAATTAAGCACAAAATTATCTTAAATATATACTCTTCCTTCTTTACTAATTCCTCCTTCTAATGTATAAGCCCCTTTTAACTTAATTAATCTATATTTTGAAAAGCAATATTAAATAGTTCAGGACAATGATGTACATTGAGGCAAAATTACTATTCCTGAGTGGTATGTGCATGTGTGCATAAATACAAACATTTCTATAAACAGGGTCTCTCTGTCCCTCTGCATGACTTGTGTTCAAATGTCCTTTTTAGACAAGTCTGTATCAGTTACAAAAAACTAACATTGTGAGCTTCTTATCTACTACAAACAGACAAGTAGACATTTTTAAAAGATAATCAATTTTAAAAAAGAAAAATTAATGAAATAGAAAGCAAATGTACAACAGAAAAAAATCTATAGATAACAATTAAAATCTCTTGTTTTTTCCAAAATTTATGTAAGATTAGAAAGAACAAAAAAAATTCTTGTCAATATTAAGGAACTTACACTACCATATATCAAGCCTTATAATCTAAAATTGGTTCTGTGAGAACACTAACATTGACAGACACCTAGAAAGAAGGATTAGGAAAAAAGAGAAAAGGTACAAATCAGCAATCAAAATATTTAAGACATCCTGAAAGAACATTATTTTAAAACGCATACTAAAATGAGATGGAAAAATTTACAGAAAGATAAAACTTACAAAACTGGATGAAAAGTGAAACACTTAAAGAGTCCTATATTTATTAAAGAAAACTGAATATGTAATTAAAATCTTCCAACAAATGAAATACCAGGTTCTCATGACTTTACCAGTCAATGTGTCCAAATATATGAAAAAATAACATGAATCATAAATAAACTCTTCCAAATAACACAAAAGAGAGAATTCATTGTTAACTCAACATGATAGCAAAACCAGGCAAGTATATTATAAGAAACAACAACTAGGCCAGGCATGATGGCTGGGTGTGACACCAGCACTTGGGAGGTGGAGGCAAGAGGATTGCTTGACCACAGGAGTTCAAGTCTAGCCTAGGCAACATAGTAAGACCTTGTCTCTACAAAAAATAAAAAAATTAGCTAGGCTCATGCCTATAGTCATCTACTTGGGAGGCTATGGTGGAAGGATCACCTGAGTCTAGGTTGAGGCTGTAGTGAGCTGTGATCGTACTACTGCATTCCAGCGTGGGCAACAGAGTGAGACCCTAATAAAAGGAAGGAAATAAGGGAGGGATGGAGGGAGGAAAATAATAGGCCAATTTTTTTGCATAAACATAAATTAAAATATTTTTTAAAAATAAAAGGCAAGTCAAATCCAACTATGTATAAAAACAATGAGGCTTCATGACCAACTTGGGTTTATTCTTGGAATGCAAGTTTGGTTTACTATTAGAAAATCAATGAAGGAAAAAAATCCTACCATCATCTCCACAGATGCAAAATAAAATCTGATAACACTCAAAGTCTACTCATGACAAAAATTCTTAATAAAGACTAAACAGGAACTTCCATAATCTGATAAAGGGTATCCACAGTATGTCTATACCAAACTTCATATATAGGTAAAATACTGAACATTTTATCACTGAAGTTAGGAACAAGAAGAGAATGTCCACTATTACTATTTGTATTCAACACTGCTTTGGAGGGGCAACCAGGACAAATTTTTAAAACTGAAGGTATAATGATTGAAAATGAAGAAATAAAAATGTCATTATTTATAAGCCTGATTGCATATGCAAAATTCAAAAGAATCTAATGTAGCAAGGTTACTAGATACAAGATGAATTTTTTTAAAGACTATATATCAACATAAAATTAGAAAATGAAACTTTTAAAAATATATACCACTTATAACAACATCAAAAAGCATCAAGTAACTGGAAATAAATTTAAATCTAATGAGACGTGGAAGGACTCTACACAGAAAACTAAGACATTTAGAGACATTAAAAGCCTAATAAACAAAAATATGCAACATAATGGATTAGAAAAATTGGTGTAAAAACATAGATTCACACCAAACTGATCATTAAGTTCCAATGCAATCCCAATCAAAATCCTAAGACTTTTTTTGTGGAAATCAATAAACTAATTCTAAAATGTGTATGAAAATGGCAAGTGATGAAGTAGGGGGACATACATTACCAGAAATCAAGCCTTTCAACTGAAAAGAAAACAAGCTGAGAAAAGGTACACAGCATGAATCTATTTGCATGTAGATATTGATGCATATTTATATTTGATCTCTGCTGAGTATATTAAATCTGCTTACTAGTAATTTGAATACACAGACTATTTGGCTATGTTTGCAAGTATTTCTAGCATTATAAATCTTCTGTAAATATTTTAAATTCTCAATGGAAAATTTTAAACAAGAACTTTAAATTCTTAACCCTTTGCATTCAGATGTCCCCTCTGAGGGGACATCGTAAATCTAGCAAAGCACTGGGATGTCCCCTCACCAGCAATAAGGGGATTGCTGGTGATTACACAGGACAAACTAATGCAAATTTTTCAAAAGTGTATGCTTCCTTGAGGTTTTCCATTCAAATTGCAAAAAAAAAAGCAAATAAAGAGATGAAATGTATACTGAGATGTACATAAAAAATATATCAGCTGGCATCATGTGGAAAGAGAATGTGTGAAGTGCTTTCACAGTGGTGTTGACACTTCTTTGTAACAGAAGGTAATGATGAATAGCATTTGTATAAGAAAGGCAGCTGTGGGTATACCCTTTGTATCATATGTCATAATTTGAAAAGATAAATAAGCAAGTTACTATAGCCTTAAAAGAAAGATACTTTCAAAATTTTAGTCAGATCATGATGAAGTATTGAGCACTACAGATCAAACATAGCTCTCTGCACTAAGTTGGAAAAGTAATAGTCTTTTGATAAATTTCATTTCATGATTTCATAATTTACAATTAGAAATCTTTTATCGATTTATTCACCTTGCAGAACAATGGCTAAACAAACAAGACTTATAAGTAAGACTTATAAGCAGCAGCAAAAGATGAGTTAGATTTAAACTTTTATACAGATAAGTTAGAAAAAATAAACATTGATATGGAAGACAACAATAGTAGTGATAGTGATATCATCCCACCAAGAAGAAAATGGACAAATGTAATAGAAAGTGATAGTAATGAAAGCATTAGAAGCTTGGAAGAAGTAGAAGACAACATATCAAGTGAAAAATGGGAAGATGTTACAGAAAAAAATCCTCCAGCAAGAATAAATTTTGTTGCACAACCTTAAACAATAGGACCATAATAGCAAGTAATATAAGAGACTCAACTGTCTATTTTACTTTGTATTTTACAAGTAAACTAATGGACAGTATAATAAAACAAAGCATTATATGGATGAAAAAATAAGAAAACAGTAGCTATTACACAAATCAATTTGGCATAAGTGGCATGAGATTGACTGACAGGAATTTTTAGCTTTTATCACAGTTATCCTAAAATGGGAATAGTTCAAGAACCAAATTTGCAGAAGTACTTGGTCAACTACTTTCAACAGTAAAATACTCTTTTTCTGAGACATTTAGTAGAGAAAGGTTTATGCAGATCTTCTGGATGCTTCATCTGATGACACCTGCGTCAAGTGATGGGACGATCACAACTCATATTCAAAAGGTCAATGATTATTTGGAATACACTGACGCAAAATTTTTACAATATTTAACACCAGATCAGGAAATTTATGTTGATGAATTTAAAGGGCAAATATAATTTATAACATCCAAATAAGCCTACCAAATGGAGTATATGCATTTATGCACTAGCTGATTCAAAAATAGGGTAACTTTTTTTCAATACTTCCTACTATGGCAGCATAACATCTGAAAACATCATTTGACCTGACCTTCCAAGAAGCACCAGAATTACACTGCATTTATATAAAAAGTTGTTGGAAAAAGTTCCCATTGCAGGATTCCACATGCTTACTGACATGTTACAATAGTATTGTCCTAGCAGAAGAGCTACTAAAGATAAAATGTCACCTTACCAGCACAAAGTCAACTGAAAGGAAATACCAGCACAAATCAAAAAGCCAAAGTGTTTAACAACAACAACAAAAAGTTGTGTATAGAAAAAATAATCTTACACCTCTTACATGGAAGGACAAAAGGGTCATTACAATTCTAAGCACTTGGAATCATGCAGGAATAAAATCTACCACAAAGACATTATGTGGTAGAAATATTATATCAGTCAAAAAGTCTGAAATGATTCTAAATTATACTGTAAATATGAGTGGTCTGGACCATGTGAATCAGTATGCTTCTACATAATGCTTTTTGTGAAAATCTCTTAAATGGTGGAGGAAATTCTTCTCATGGGTACTAGAAGTGTGCATTACTAACTCCTATATACTGCACTGAACATTAAAAAAAACATGAAAAATCTATGTCCCATTTTAAATTTGTCAAGCTTCTTATCAATCAGTTGAGAAGTGGTTTGTTTGTTTGTTTGTTTGTTTGTTTGTTTGTTTTGGGTGCCAAAACCCAGGAACGAACCATAGAAGTGGTTTTCAGTAGTCACAAGTATGTCCTTCCACATTGTCTTTGAACAACAAACTAGACAATAAATCACATATTATTAATGTGGCAGGGAAAAAAAAAACGAGTCTGCATTGTCTGCTTGAATAGAAAAACACCAGGTGAAAGACGCCAAATAAATTACTATTGCATAACACGTATCAATGAACCTGTAATGCATGTCAGTGACTGTTTCCCACATTACTACTGATTAGAAAATCATAAGATAAAAATCTTTGATATTTTTGTAATAAATAAGTTCCTCAATGTCCAAAATTCTACTATAAGTATCAATACAATAAAATAATTGGTTCCAATGCTATACTATTTAATATGAAATGACTCATTTTTCACTATTTGGCAAAAAAAAAAAAAAATATGATCAAGTTGCTGGTAGATGATCCCCAAGATGTTTCCAAGTGAAAAGGGTTAAAACTGTAAAAGCAATTATACCAGGAAACCCCCTCGGGTCCCCTTCCACTGTGGGAGCTTTTCTGTCCTCTCAATAGATCCTGCTACAAAAAAATATAAATAAATGAAACAAAAGCTATGCCAATTTCTATTCCTTAATGTTGTACAGATTTGGAAAATGTTAAGAAACATCAACAAAATGCAACACGAAAAGAACTTGTACCAGAGATTTTGGCAATAAAAAACTTCATCCAGGAAATAAATAACAAGATGACAAGCATGAAAAGCAGAATTAGTCTAGTTGAAGAAAGAATCTCAGAACTTGAAGACCAGAACATGGAATTAACCTGATCTGTAAAAAACACAGAAAGAAGACTGAGAAAGAAAGAAAAAGCCTACAAGGGATGTGCGATTATATCAAGAGGCTGAACCTATGCCTGACTGGTAGCCCAGAAATGGAGAATAACTTGGAGCAAGTATTCCAGGAGGTAATCCAAGAAAACTTTACCCATCTCACCTGAGACCAGTCAAGCACAAGAGATACAGAGAACCCCCACAAGACATCAAATGAGAAGAAAAACCCCTAGACACATAGTAACTTGCCTACACAAAGTAGGCACAAAACAAAAAATCCTAAGGGCAGCAAGAGAGAAAAGTCAGACTACCTACCGGAAAAAAACAATCAGAATAGCAGCAGACCTATCAGTAGAAACACTATAAGCAAGAAGGAACTGGAGTCCAATAGTCAAAGTCCTCAAAGATAAACAATTTCAACCAAGAATTTCCTACCCACCCAAGCTCAATTTCATCAGTGATATAGAATTAAAATACTTCCCAGATATCCAATCTCTAAGAGACTATGCAACTTCCACACCAGCTCTACAGGAGACACTTAAAAAGGTATTAAGCACAGAAGAAAGAAAAAAAAGAATGACCATATACTTCTCAAGAGAACAGCAGAACACAGAATCAACAGAGAATACAGCACAACAAAAAACTTGAAAACACACACATACATCAACACCAAAGCCAAAAGAAAACAAAGAAAAAACTTTATAAGAACCCCATGACAGAAATAAACAGTCACATTTCAATAATTAGCCTGAATGTGAATGAACTAAATGCACCACTGAAAAGACACAGAGTAGCAAACTGGCTAAGCAATCATTACCCAATTATTTGCTGCATCCAGGAAACTCATCTCAAGATAAGGGTCTCTCAAAGACTAAAGTTAAAAGATGAAAAATGAGTTTCCAGGCAAATAAATCACAGAAGAAGGCAGAAGTCACAATCTTAATATCAGACAAAACAACCTTTAAGCTATCAAAAATTTTTAAAGATACAGAAGGACACTACATCATGATAAAGGGTTCAATTCATCAACAAGAAATATCCATCCTAAACACCCAACACAGGAACACCAGCATTTATAAAGTAACTACTAAGTAAACTAAAAAAAGATACTGACTCTAAGCTATTATAGCAGGAGATTTGAATACCCCACTAACCACCCTAGACAGATCATCAAGGCAAAAAGGCAACAAGGAGATCCAGAATCTAAACTTGACACTCAACCAAATGAACTTAATAAATACCTAAAGATTATTCCACCCAACAAGCACAAAATATATATTCTACTCATCACCACATGGAACGTACTCCAAGATTGATAACATTCTTAGCCATAAATCAAGCTGAAACAAATTCCATAAGGGTGAAATATTGCCAAGCACCTTCTCAGACCACAATGAAATAAAAATAAATATCAACACCAACAAAATTCTGCCAAAGCCCACAAAGACATGGACACTAAACAGCATGATACTGAAAGACTATTGGGTCAACACTGAAATCAAAGCAGAAATTAAAAGATTCTTGGAAACAATTGAAAATGAAGAAACATCTTACCAAAACATCTGGGATGCCATGAAAACAGTTTTAAGAGGGGAATTTATATCCCTAAAAGCACAAATCAAGAAAATGGAACGATCACAAGTTAAGAGTCTAACAAATCACATAAGGAAGCTAGAAAGAGAAGACCACCAAAACCCCAACTTTAGCAGATGAATCCAAATCACCAAAATAAAAGCCCAAATATGGGATACAGAAAACAAAAATAGCATAGAAAGCATTAACAAAACAAAAAGCTTGTTATTTGAAAGAATTAAAAAGATGGATGGGCCCCCCTCCCAGCCAGAATGAACAAGAAAAAAAAAGAAAAAGCCCAAATAAACACAATCAGAAATACAAAAGATCAAATCACAACTGACCCCGAAGAAATACAAAAGATTATCAGAGATTACTATGTACACCCATATGGAAACAAACTTGATAACCTAAATGAAATAGAGGACTTTCTGACATCGCACAACCCCCCACAGGTTGAAACAAGAAAACACTGAGACACTAAATAGACCAGTAACAACCCAGGAAATTGAGTCCATCATAAGAAAACTACCTACAAAAAAATGCCCTGGACCAGATGGCTTTCCAGCAGAATTCTACAAAACATACAAGGAGGAGCTGATACCAATCCTATTGAAAGTATCTCAGACAATTGAGAAAGAAGAAATTCTCCCCAAATCATTTTACAAAGCTAACAACACACTGATACCTAAACCAGGTAAAGATCCAACCAAAAAAAGAGAACTGCAGGCCAATATCCCTTATGGACACAGATGCAAAAATCCTCAACAAGATTCTAGCAAATCGGATTCAAAAACACATCTCAAAAATCATCCACCATAACCAAGTAAGCTTCATCCCCAAGATGCAGGACTGGTTTAACATTTGCAAGACCATAAAAGTGCTTAAATACATCAACAGATGTAAAAACAAAAACCACATGATTATATCATTATATGCATAAAAAGCTTATGATAAAATCCAGCATCCCTTCTTGATAAAAACCCGAAAACACATAGGTATAGAAGGAACATACCTCAAAATAGTAAGTGCCATCTACGATAAGCCCACAGCTAACATATAGCCAAATGGACAGAAACTGGAAACATTTGCCATGAAAACTGGAACAAGACAAGGCTGCCCACTCTCACCCTTCTTGTTCAACATTGTGTTGGAAGTCCTAGCTAGGGCAATTAGACAAGAGAAGGAAATGAGGGGTATCCAAATAGGAAAAGAGGAAGTCAAGTTATCCCTCTCTGCTGATGATATGATCCTATACCTTGAAAATCCAAGAGAATCTGTCAAAAACCTGCTTGCACTGATAAAACACTTTGGCAAAGTTTCAGGGTACAAAGTAAATGTGCAAAAAACAGTTGCATTCCTATACACCACCAACAAGCAGAGACCCAAATAAAAAGCACAATCCCATCCACAATATTCACAAAAAAATGAAATACCTCAGCATCTTCCTAACCAGAGAAGTAAAGGTCTTTACAATGAGAACTAAAAACCACTGCTCAAAGAAATCCAAGAAGACACAAAGAAATGAAAAAATATTCCATGCTCAGGGATTGAAAGAATCAACATTGTTAAGATGTCCATCCTATCAAAGGCAATCTACAGATTCAACTCAATACCCATTAAATTACCAACATCAGACGTCTAACCTGGAAATGACAATACAGAAATTTATATGAAACATAAACGACCATGAACAGCCAAAACATCCTTACCAAAAGAAACAAAGCAGAAGGTATCAGACTTCCAGACTTCAAACTTTACTATAAGCCTACAGTAATCAAAACAGCCTGCTATTGGTACAAGAACAGGCATATAGACCAGTGGAACGTGATAGAGATTCCAGAAGCAAAGTCTCAATTTCTCAACCAACTCATCTTTGACAAAGCCTCCAACAACAACCACTGGGGAAAGGAGAACTTATTGAGTAAATGGTACTGGGAAAACTGACTGATTTTTTCAACTCTAAATGGATCAAAGACCTAAATGTAAAAAATTTTACAAAAAATCAACTCTAAATGGATCAAAGACCTAAATGTAAAACCTCAAACTATAAGAACCTTAGAAGATGCAGGAGATACCCTTATGGATATTGGAACTGGCAACCAATTCCTGATCAAAGCCCCAAGTGCCCATGCCATAAAAATATGATAGACAAGTGGGACCTCATCAAACTGAAAAGCTTCTGCAAAGCAAAAAAAAAAAAAAAAAATTCCATCCATGAGTGCAGGGAGACCACCCACAGAATGGGATAAAATATTTGCCAACTGTATATCTGACAAAGGCCTAACATTCAAGATTTGGAAGGATATCAAATGTGCCGAAAAGAAAAAAACAAACAGCCCATTAAAAAGTGCACAAAAGACATAAATAGACACTTCTCAAAAGAAGATACATGGGCAGCCAACTGACACATGAAAAAGTACTCAGCCTCACTAATCATCATAGAAATGCAAATCAAAACCACACTGAGATACCACCTAACTCCAGTAAGAATGGCCATCATTATTAAAACAAATAACAGATGCTAGCAAGGATGCGGAGAAAAAGGAATGCTTCTACATTGCTGGTGGGAATGCAAACTAGTGCAACCTCTTTGGAAGACAGTGTGGCAATTTCTGAAAGAACTAGACATTGACCTTCCATATGACCCAGCAACTCCCCTATTGGGAATAAACCCAGAGCAACACAAATCATTCTACAAAAAAAAAATACCTACACATGTATGTTTGTTGCAGCTCTATTCACAATAGCAAAAACACAGAACCAACCATGTTGCCCATTAAAGCTGGACCGGATTTTTAAAATGTGGTACATACACAGAATGGAATACTATGCAGCCTTAAAGGACAAACGTATGGAATTCGCAGCAACTTGGATAGATTTAGAGTCGATCATACTCAGTGATCTATCACAGAAACAAAGAACAGAGTACTCACTCAGAAGCGGACCTTGAACAATTATCATAACACTATAAGAAAGGCCACTGCACTCCAGTCTAGGCGACAGAGCGAGACTCCAACTCAAAAAAAAAAAAAAAAAAAAAAGGAAGGGATGGGCAGCAGTGGGAAACAACCAGGGGAGGGGGGCTGGGATTGGCAGTTGAGGGAAACTGCTAGGGGAAGGAGACGCACTCCTCATCAACAAGGGTACCGGCATAATCAATGTTTGTACACCTAACCCTGAACTGTATCCCACATCTATAAAATAAAAAATAAAAATAAAAGAAAATGAGGAAAGCAGCTGACTACAGCATGCCTTTCATATCAAGAATAGGATTGTGAGCCGGGCTCGGTGGCTCAGCCTGTAATCCTGCGCCTTTGGGAGGCTGAGGTGAGTGGACTGCCTGAGCCCGCGGGTTCGAGACCCGCCTGGGCAGCGAGACCTCATCTCTACAATAAATCAAAAAATCAGCTGGGCGTGGTAGCGCATGCCTGTAATTCCGGCTACTTGGAAGACTGAGGCGGAAGGATCGCCAGAACCCAGCAGGTCGAGGCTGCGGTGGCCAGGAGCGGCCACTGCACTCCAGTCTGGGTGACAGAGTGAGACTCCAACTCAAAAAAAAAAAGAATAGGATTGTGGAAGGGAGAAGCTTGGACATGAGTAAGCTTTAGGGTTTCGACAGTGACATAAAAATGTAATTAATGAGTGTGCTCTGCTCTTTTATGTAAAGATTCTATGCTTAAAATTAGCTATTTAAAATGAAAATATATACATATATATTCCATTGTGTATATGTACCACATTTCTTTTATCCAGTCCTTTTTATGGGCAGCATGGTTGGTTCCATGTTCTTGCTTTTGTGAACAATTCTGCAATAAAAATAAATAAATAAAAGTCTAGGGGAAAAAAAGTCAGTTGGCTGTAAATGCATACAATTATTTTAGGGTTTTCTATTTTGTTCTATGTGTCTGTTTTCATGCCAACATCATGCTGTTTTGGATACTATTGCTTAGTAGTATATTTGGAAGTCAGATAGTGCAATGCCTCTACTTTTGTTCTTTTGCTTCAAGATTACTTTGGTTATTCAGGGGATTCTGTGGTTCTACACTAATTTTAGGATTGTTTTTCCTACTTCTGTGAAAAATGGCATTGGTATTTTGATAGGAATTACACTGATTCTGTAGATCATCTGAAGTAGTATTGCCATTTTCACAATATTAATTCTTTAAATCCATTAGTATTAGATATCTTTCCATTTATTTGTGTCCTCTTCAATTTCTTTCAGTAATGTTAGTCTATCATTATAGAGATTGTGTATCTAATAGGTTAAATATACTCTTAGGGGTTTTTTAAAGCCACTTTATATGAAACTGATTTCATTTCTTTTTCAGAGAGTTCACTGTTGCCATATGGAAATGTTACTGATTTTTGCATGGTGCTTTTGTATCCTGAAATTTTACTGAATTTATTATTTCTAACAGTTTTTTGGTGGTGTATGTGGTGTTTTCTACATATAAGAGCATGTCATCTACAAACAGTGACAATTTGACTACCCCTTTTCCAATTTGGATACCCTTTATTTGTTTCTCTTGTCTAATTGCTATGGCTAGGACTTCCAGTACTGTGCTGAGTAAGAGTGGCTAAAATGGGCATCATCTGTGGAGATGAGGAAATGCTTCTACACTGCTGGTGGGAATGCAGACTAGTTCAACCTCTATGGAAAACAGTGTGACGACTTCTAAAAGAACTAGACATTGACCTTCAATAGGACCCAGGAATCCCCCTCTGGAAACATACCCAGAGGAACTCAAATCAATCTACAAAACAGATACCTATACACGCATGTTTATTGCAGCATTATTCACAATAACTAAAACATGAAAACAACCACGCTGCCCATCAAAACTGGACAAGATACAGAAAGTGTGGTACATATACACAATGGAATATTATGCAGTCATAAAGAAGGACAAACATATGGACTTCGCAGTAACCTGGATGGATTTAGAGTCTATAATATTCATTGACCTGTCATAGAAACAAAGAACAGAGTACTACATGTTTTCACTCATAAGCAGACCCTGAACATTTACCATAATACTATAAGAAAGGGACTGGCAATAGGGGGGTACTGCCAGGGTGGCAGGGAGTGGGGAACATAACATCAATAAGGGTACCTGATCACAAATCAGGCAAAGTGGGGACCAAAGGGAGGCCCAAACTTTACCTTTACAATGTCCACTTGTATATCTAATCCTGAATTGTATCCCACATCTTTAAAATAAAATAACATAAATAAAATGGGTATCCTTGTCTTGGTCCTTCTTTTAGAGAAAAAGCTTAATTTTTCCCCACTCAGTACAATGTTAGCTGGAGTTTGTCACATATGACCTCTACTGAGTTGAGGAACCTTCCTTCTATACCTAATATGTTTAGGGTTTTCATCATGAAGGGATGCTGGATTTCATTGAATGCTACTAGAAGAAAACATAGAGGAAACAATTCATGACGTCAGCCTGGGTAATAATTTTTTGACTAAGACCTCAAAAGTACAGGGAAAAATAAGAAAAATTAGACAAAAGGAATTACACCAAACTAAAAAGTTTCTGTACAACAAAAGAAACAATCAATAGAGAAAAGAGACAATTTACAGGAGAAAATATTCACAAGCTATGCATCTGACAAAAGATGTTAATATTCAGAATATAGGATTGACAGCAGTGGGAAACTGCAGGGGTGGGGAGGGGGCTGGGGACAGTAGTTGAAATCTGCCTGGGGAAGGGGGGGGCACACCTCATCAACAAGGGTACCTGCACAATGAATATTTGTATAACTAACCCTGAATTGTACACCACAGCTTTAAAATAAAATAAAATTTAAAAAAATTAAAAAAGAATTCAAGCAACTCAACAGCATAAAAATAAATATTTCAGTTAAGGATAAGCAAAAGATCAGAATGGACATTTCTGACCATACAAATGACCAATGTGTATGATAAATGCTCAACATCACTAATCACCAGGGAAATGCAAATCAAAACCACAATGAGATATCATCTCTCCTCAGTTAGGGTAGCAATTATCAAAATGCAAAAAATAACAAATGCTGATGAGCATGTGGAGAAAAAGGAACTGCTATACACTGTTAGTGGGAATGTAAATTAGTACAGCCATTCAGAACAATTTTATGGATGATCCTCAAAAACTTAAAAATAGAACTACCATATGACCCAACAACCAGAAGAAATTAAATCAGTATGTCAAAGAGATATCTGCAATTCCATGTTTAATGTAGCATTATTCACAATAGCCAAGATATGGAATCAACTTAAGTTTCACTCACACATATATTTTTTAAAAGTTTATCTCACAAAAGTCGAGTAAAATAGTTATTACCAAAGACTTGATGGAGACAGGAGTGTTGGGGAGAAGGGATGATGAGAGGTCAGTCAACAAGTACGAGTTATAATTAGATAGGAGGAATAAGTGGTGGTATTCCATTGCACTGTAGAGTGACTATAATTAACAATAATGCATTATATATTTTTAAAAAGCTAAAAGAGAATTTTGAATGTTCTCATTACATAGAAATGACAAATGTTTGAGGTGATGGAAAAGCTAATTACCCTGATTAGGACATTACATAATACATACATGCATTGAAACATCACACTGTATCCCACAAATACATACAATTATTGTGACTCAATTAAATATAAAATTTAAAAGTTAATCAAAATGTTTAAATTAATGCAAAAATAGAAGGAAAGAAAAATAAATTAAATTTGCTAGAAAGCAGGGGACTTGAAAGAGAGTAGAGCTTTCTCTTTACAATCATGGATCTATTTTCAGGCCTATACTCTATTTGCAAGCATATCACAAAGGAGAAACCTATTAGTTAATAGATTGTTTGACTCTGTTCCTGATTGTGGAACATTAAAAGTTACTAGGCAAAGTGTCACCTTCAAAATAAATATGTCCTTTACTAGTATTCCTTTAGATTGGTACCATCTTAAATTCCAAGTAATTAAGAATTTATCAGTGGCAAAATAAAATGTAAGGCCTTTAAACAAACACTATATTAATAAAAGGATATATGACATTTTAATATTGAAAATTTTTTAAAAGCCAGGGACAGTGGCTCATGCATGTAATCCCAGCACTATGAAATGTAGAGACAGAGGCAGGAGGATGGCTCAAGTCCAGGAGTTCAAGACCAGCCTGAGCAACATAGCAAGACCTTGTCTCTACAAAAAAAATCAAAAAATTAGCCAGGGCTAGTGGTGAGCACCCACAGTCACAGCTACTCAGGAGGCTGAGGCATATGGATTCAAGCCACCCTCCTATATCAGCCTCCCAAGTAGCTAGGACCACAGACGTATGCCACCTCACACAGCTATTTATCTTTACATTTTGCAGATATTTATTAACTTCAAATTTTTTCATACTATATTAAGCAGAGAAGGATTACAAGTAGTATTTACAACATAATTCCATTCTTGTGGCATACACAAATAAAAAGTAGTTACAACTAGGATGAGAATAGGAATATTTTTATTTGCCTCTTATTCTTCTGCTTACCTGTTATTGTCTTCAGTGTATATACAGTTATCCCTTGGTATCCAGAGGGGATTGCTTCCAGAAACCCCATGGATACCAAAAATCCATGTATGCTCAACTCCCTGATATAAAATGGTATAATATTTGCATATAATCCATGTACAACTTCCTGTATGCTTTAAATCATCTCTAGATTATTTATAATATCTAATACCACATAAATGCTATATAACAGACACATTTAAAATGCTCACCATTGCTACTCATTATGGAAACACAAATCAAAGCCACAATGAGATGCCATTTCAAACCCATTTAGGCGGCTATTAAGAAAAAATTAAAAATAACAAATATTAACAAAGATGTAGAGAAATTAGAACCTTGCTGCACTGCTGGTGGGAAAGTAAAACAATGCAGCCACTATGGAAACAGTATAGAAATTCCTTATCAAATTAACAAATTGCTTTAAGTTAAATATTTAATTAAATATTTAATGCTCTAAACTTATTTTTTTTATTTTATTTTGCTATAGGATTGTAGACTACAAGTGAAGATTACCCACATAAGCAGGCTGTATGCAGGTGAAGTTTGGGCTACTAGCTGGCCCTTACTTCCCCTGGGTAAAGAATAAAGTACCCTTTGTGTTATCACATGCATCCCACCCTTCTCCATCCCTCTCTCCCCTAGCAGCCTAGTGACTGCCAATCCCTCCCAATGCTAATGTGACTAATGTTCAAGGCCCACTTATGAAGGAGAACATATAATATTCAGATCTCTGTTTCTGCGATAGTTCACTTAGTATGATGGTCCCCAACTCCAATCAATTTGCTGCCAAGTCCATGATTCTATTCTTCTTTCTGGCTGTGTAATACTCCCCATATGCCACATTTTCTTTATCCACTTTTGATGGGCAGTAGGTTCAGTCCATGTTTTTGCTATTGTGAATAGTGTGGCTATAAACATGTGTGTGCATGTGTCTTTTCTGTACAACAATTTATGTCCCTCTGGGCATATTCCCAGGACAGGGGTTGCTGGATCATATGGAAGGTCAACTTCCAGTTCTTTTAAGAATCACCATACTGCTATCCAAAGAGGCTGAACTAGATTGCACTGCCACCAACAGTGTTGAAGCATTCCCTTTTCTCCTCAGCTTCACCAGCATCTGTTTTTTTTTTTTGAGTTGGAGTCTCACTCTGTCACCCAGACTGGAGTGCAGTGGCCGCTCCAGGCCACCGCAGCCTCGACCTGCTGGGCTCCGGCGATCCTTCCGCCTCAGCCTTCCAAGTAGCCGGAATTACAGGCATGTGCTACCACGCCCAGTTGATTTTTTGATTTATTGTAGAGATGAGGTCTCGCTGCCCAGGCGGGTCTCGAACCCGCGGGCTCAGGCGATCCACTCACCTCAGCCTCCCAAAGGCGCAGGATTACAGGCTGAGCCACCGAGCCCGGCCATCTGTTGATTTTTAATTTATTAATGATAGCCATCCCTCCCAGAGTTAGATGGTAACTCATTGTAGTTCAGATTCCCATTTCTCTGATGATCAGTAAGGCTGAGCTTTTTTTTTTCTTTCTTTTTTTTAGTTGGAGTCTCACTCCATCACCCAGGCTGGAGGCACACTCATGGCCAATCCAGCATCAACTTTCTAGGCTCCGGCAATCCTTCCACCATAGCCTTCCAAGTAGCTGGAACTACAGGCACATGCTATCATGCCTGGCTAATTTTGTATTTATGGTAGAGATGAGGTCTCACCACGTTGCCTAGACTGGTCTCAAACCCACGGGCTCAGGCAATCCACACACCTTGGCCTCCCAAAGTGCTGGGATTACAGGCTGAGCCACCAAGCCTGGCTGTGAGCATTTGTTCATGAGTCTGTTGGCAGCTTCTATGCCATCTTTTGAGAAGTATCCACTGACAAAGGGAGGAAGATGGGGGCGGAGCCAGTCAGACTATGTGAGTCCCAGAGTAAGCAAGTGAGTGTATGGAAAATTTTGTATATGTGTTAGTAAATAAGTGGGCATGTGAGTGACTGAATGGGAAATCAGGAGTAAGTGGTCAGGCTCTCCTGGTGAAGTGGCTGATTCAGCAGCGCTCTGCCTGGTCCCTAGCACTTCCCAGGGCACAGAAGCCAAGCACCATTTTAAAAACATCAACAAAGTCATTTCCAGGAAGAAGATGCTGCGAGGGACTGCCAGCTTGAGACTCTGCCTCACTACTGTATCACCTGGTCAGACACTGCCAGCAAGGGCTGCAGAGGGAGCACAGTGAGGGAATTGAGGCAGAGCCCCACTGGAGAAGGTGAAAGAGGCACCCTGCCACCATCTTGAAAACTGGGCAGGAAATTGCTCTGGCTTGCTCACCACAGAGTAACAAAACCAATCTCTGTGACTGGTGGATCAACTACTCAGGGGTTGAGAATGACCCAGAGGGAATATCCTGGAAGCACAAACTCTGGAGGGACAGGACAAGTGCTGAGTCTCAAGTGCCCCACCCACTACCCGATTCAGTTGTGGGACAAAAGGTGTGGCCAGAAAAAGCTGAGAAACACCTCCAAAGAGATCAGTGCTAAGTCTGGGGCTGACCCAACCCCCTCCTCCCCAGCAATCCTCTGAAAGTCAGATCCACATGACTGGGGCACAACTGAAAGGGACAAACCCGAGTGAAGCCTGGGTATCAGCTACAACAGGAAAACTCTACTCCAGGGTAAGCCTGGCTTGGGTGCCCCTAGCTAGTACCTGGGGAAGAGACAATCCTGCACCTCCCCACAGAATGTGATACCCCTGACCATATGAGAGTGGGAGGGGAGGACTAAAGCCCCACCCATACCCACCTTCCCCTCCACCTACCCTGGGCTGGACACTGGGAATATAGTGAATGAGTCCCAGCTCAGCAGGAGACAGCAGAGGGGCCTGTGAGTAGCTAGGAGGAACAATTACAGAAACTGCCAGAAGAGGGCAGGGTTTTTTCTATGATTCTTTGTTTTTCAGTTTTTTTATACTGTTGTTTTGTGCATGAATGTGCATGTGTGACTCGATCTGCATTCCCCCACACTTTTTTCTTTTCCTTATTTTTTCTTTCTTCTTTTTTTCTTTCTTCTTTCCGTTTTTTTGCTTATGTGTGTATGTGAATGATTGAATGTCCATCATTCAGTTTTTTGTTTGCTTTGCTTTTTTGTTGCCTTTTTTTAGTTTAATGTGTGTGTGAATACGTGTGAGGGTTCAGTTTGAGTTCCTTTTTTCTTTTTTTTCTCACCCTTTCGTTTTGTGTTGGGGGTGTGGGGGCGTTCCTGGTTTTTGTTGTTGTTGTTTGTTTTGTTTTGCTTTGCTGTTATTTCAGTTTGTTTTGGGTGTATGTGTAGGTGTAGGTGTGTTTGTTTTTGCTTTGGTTTCTTCTTTTGTTTTTCTGGGTTTTTTTTTTTAATTTTTGTCCCTCTCATTTCATTAAAACTTTTCTCTGTTTTCCTGATTGCTGTTACTGTATCCTGACTCGAGGTACACACACATACCCACTGCATCGTCATGTAGAGTGGTGGTATGGAATGGGGTTCAGGGATCCGATACCACATCAGTGAATATTGTGATTTCCAAGTAGTTTCTGAATCCTACCCTCTCATCCTCCAGCTTGTTCGACTCTCAAAACTACAAGAGAGAACAAAGCTTCCCACCTACAGCCCTGTTTCAAAATAGAACAAATTCAGAGCCCTGATCAGGGAAGAATAGAGGGCTGAGCAAACATTAGAAGTGAAAGCCTCTTCCACTTTCACTGAGTAACAGAACTAAAGAGATCTGTCACAAATGAGGAAAACTCAATAGAAAAACACAGGTAATTCCCACTGCAACAAAGAAAAAATGCCTGAAAAATCAGACCTCAAAGCCCAAACAATGGAAGTCACCAATGAATGGCCCAGAATAGAACAGAGATTTAAGGAATGGATGGAAAGAGTAAATAAGACTCAAGAAAGATAAGATGCTACACTGAAAGAACTTGTAACAGAATATTGGCCATAAAAATTACATCCAGGAAATAAATAACAAGATGACAAGCATGGAAAGCAGAATTAATCAAGCAGAAACTAGAATCTCAGAACTTGAAGACCAAAACATGGAATTAACCCAATCTGTAAAAAGCACAGAAAGAAAACTCAAAAAGAACAAAGTTTCCAAGAGATGTGCGATTGTATCAAGAGGCCAAATCTATGCCTGACTGGCATCCCAGAAGAAGAAAGGGAAATGGAGAACACCTTGGAGCAAGTATTCCAGGAGGTTCTCCAAGGAAACTTTCCCCATCTCACCAAAGGTGTGACTATACAAACAAAGGAGATACAGAGAACCCCCACAAGACGTCAAAGGAGAAGACCAACCCCTAGATACACAGTAATTTGCCTATGCAAAGTAGGTACAAAAGAAAAAATCATAAAACAGCAAAAGAGAAAGTTCAGACTATCCACTGGGGAAAATCAATCAGAATAGCAGCAGACCAATAAGCAGAAATACTACAAGCTTGAAAGGACTGGAGTCCAATATTCAGGGTTATCAAAGATAAACAATTTCAGTCAAGAATTTCCTACCCAGCCAAAGTCAGCCTCATCAGCAATGGAGAATTAAAATCCTTCCCAGATATCCAATCACTAAGAGATTTTGCAGCTTCCAGGCCAGTTCTATAGGAGATGCTTTAAAAAGTATTAAGCACAGATGAAAGAAAAAAAAGAATAATGCACTTCCCAAGAGAAGAGCAGAACACAGAATCAACAGAGAATACACTGCAACAGTAAACTTGAAAACACACACATACATCAACCAAAGAGCTAAAATAAAACATAGAAAAAATGTTATAAGAACCTCATGATAGGGATAAACAATCACATTTCAATAATCAGCCTGAATGTGAATGGACTAAATGCACCATTGAAAAGACACAGAATGGCAAACTGGATAAAAACCACGACCTGATAATATGCTGCATCCAGGAAACTCATCTTACCACAAGGGAGGCACACAGACTAAAAGTGAGAGGATAGAAAATGAGTTTTCAGGCAAATGGATCACAAAAGAAAGCAGAAGTCATAATCTCAATATTAGACAAAACAACTTTTAAGATATCAAACATTTAAGAAGATACATAAGGACACTATATAATGGTAAAAGGTTCAATCCATAAACAAGAAATATTCATCCTAAACATATATGTACCCAAAACAGGAGCACCAGGATTTATAAAGCAACTACTAAGTAAACTGAAAAAAGATATTGACTCGACTCTAACACTCTTACAGCTGGGGATTTAACTACCCCACTAACAACACTAGATAGATCACTGAGGCAAAAACCAACAGAGATTCAGAACATCAACTTGACACTCAACCAAATGGACTTAATAGATACCTATAGAAGATGCCACCCAACAACTACAGAATATTTATATTCTACTCATCACCACATGGAATATACTCCAAGACTGATCACATCTCCAGCCACAAATCAAGCATAAGGAAATTTCAAAAGATTGAAATACTGCCATACACCTTCTCAGACCACAGTGGAATGAAAATAAATATCTACATTAACAAAATTTCTCCAAAATCCACAAAGACATGGACACTAAACAGCATGATGCTTCAAGACTACTGAGTCAATACAGAAATTAAAAGATTCCTGGAAACAAATGATAAAGAAACATCCTACAAAACCTCTGGGATGTCATGAAAACAGTTTTAAGAGGGGAATTTACATCTCTATGAACACACATCAAGAAAATGGAAAGATCACAAATTAACAGCCTAACAAATCACCTAAGGGCACTGATAAGACAGGACCATCAAAACCCTAACTTTAGCAGAAGAATCCAGATCACCAAAGTAAAAGCCCATATATGAGACATTGAGGACAAAAATATCAAAGAAAAAAATCAAAACAAAAAGCTGGTTCTTTCAAAGAATTAACAATATTACTGGAACACTACCCAGAATGACCAAGAAAAAGAGAGAAAAAGCCCAAATAAACACAATCAGAAATGCCAAACATCAAATCACAACTGATCTAGAAGAAATACAGAGGATTATCAGAGATTACTATGCACAGCTGTATGGAAACAAGCTTCATAACCTAAATGAAATGGAGGATTTCCTGACATCACACAAACCTTCCAAGGTTGTAACAAGAAGACATTGAGACACTAAATAGACCAATAACAACACAGGAAACTGACCCTCTCATAAGAAAACTACCTACAAAAAAAGTCCTGGACCAGACGGCTTTCCAGCAGAATTCGACAAAATGTACAAGGAGGAGCTGATACCAATCCTGCCGAAAGCATTACAGGAAATTGAGAAAGACGGAATTCTACCCAAATCATTTTACAAAGCTAAATCACACTGGTACCCAAATTGGAAAAGATCCAACAAAATAAAAAAAGTACAGGCCAATATTTCTAATGAACATAAATGCTAAAATTCTCAACAAGATTCTAGCAAATTGGATCCAACAACACATATCAAAAACTATCTACCATGATTAAGTAGGTTTCTTTCCTGGGATGTAGGGCTGGTCAACATCCACAAGACCATAAATGTATTTAAATACATCAACAGATATAAAAACAAGAACCACATTATTTATATCATTACATGCAGAAAAAACTTTGGATAAAGTTCAACATCCCTTCCATATAAAAACCCTCAAACATCTAGGCATAGAAGAAACATATCTCAAAATAGTAAGTGCCATCAATGATAAACCCACAGGCAGCATATTGCTAAATGGACAGAAATTGGAAACATTTCCCCTGAAAACCAAACAAGACATGATGCCCACTCTCACCCCTCTTGTTCAATATTTATTGGAAGTCCTAGCAGGAGCAATTAAATCATCAGTATCCAAATAAGAAAAGAGGAAGTTAAGTTATCCCTCTTTGATGACGTTATGATCCTATATCTCAAAACCCCAAGAGAATCTGTCAAAAACCTTTTTTCACCAATAAAAGACTTTGGCAAAGTCTCAGGGTACAAAATAAATGTGTAAAAGACAGTTACATGCTTATATGCCAACAACAAGCAGGCAGAGAACCAAATTAAAAGCACAATCCCAGCCGGGCTCGGTGGCTCAGCCTGTAATCCCACACTTTGGGAGGCTGAGGTGAGTGGATTGCCTGAGCCCATGGGTTCGAGACCCGCCTGGGCAACTTGGCAAGACCTCATCTGCAATAAATCAAAAAATAAGCCGGGCGTGGTAACACACGCCTGTAGTTCCAGCTACTTGGAAGGCTGAGGCAGAATGATCGCTTGAGCCCAGCAGGTCAAGGCTGCGGTGGCTGAGAGTGGCCACTGCACTCCAGTCTGGGCGTCAGAGTGACACTCCAACTCAAAAATAAAAAAATAAAATAAATAAAAACAAATAAAATAAAAGCATAATCCCATTCACAATAGCCAAAATAAATAAATGCCTCAGCATCTTCCTAACCAGAGAAGGGAAAGACCTTTAGTATGAAAACTACAAAACAGTACTCAAAGAAATCCAAGGAGACACAAACAAATGGAAACATATTTCATGCTCATGGACAAGAAGAATCAACACTGGTAAGATGTCCATCCTGGCCAGGCACAGTGGCTCAAGCCTATAATCCTAGCACTTTGGGAGGCTGAGGTGAGAGAACTACCTGATCCCAGGGGTTTGAGACTAGCCTGAGCAACTTGATGAGACCACGTCTCTATAATAAATCAAAAGAAAAATTAGCAGGACGTGGCAGCACACACCTATAGTTCTGCCTACTTGGAAAGCTGAAGCAGAAGGATTGCCTGAGCCCAGCAGTTCAACATTGGGGTGGCTGTGAGTGTGCCACTGCACTCCAGCCTGGGTGACACAGTAACACTCCAACACAGGAAAAAAAAAAAGTCCATCCTACCAAAGACAATCTATAGATTCAACACAATTCCCATTAATTACCAACATCATTCTTCTCAGACCTGAAAATGACAATACAGAAATTCATATAGAAACATAAAAGACCACGAATAGCCAAAACAATCCTTAGCAAAAGAAACAAAGCAGGAGGTATCACACTTCCAGACTTTAAGCTTTACCATAAATAAAACAGACTGGTATTGGTACAAAAAGAGGCATATAGACCAATGGAACAAGATAGAGAATCCAGAAGCAAAATCTCAATTTCTCAACCAACTCATCTTCAACAAAGTCTCCATCAATATCCACTGGAGAGAAGAGAACCTATTCAGTAAATGGTGCTGGGAAAACTGGCTGACTACATGTTGAAGATTGAAACACAATACCTACCTTACACCATACACAAAAACCAACTCTAAATGGATCAAAGACCTAAATGTAAAACCTCAAGCTATAAGACCCTTAGAAAATGCGAGACCTCATCTCTACAATAAATCAAAAAATTAGCCAGGCATGGTAGCGCGCGCCTGTAATTCCGGCGACTTGGAAGGCTGAGGCGGAAGGACTGCTGGAGCCCAGCAGGTCGAGGCTGCGGTGGCCGGGAGCGGCCACTGCACTCCAGTCTGGACGACAGAGTGAGACTCCGACTCAAAAAAAAAAAAAAAAAAAAAGAAAGAAAATGCAAGAGATACCCTTATGGAAATTGGAACTGGCAAACAATTCTTGCCATACAAGATAGACAAGTGGAACCTTATCAAACTGAAAAGCATCTGCAAAGCAAAAGAAACCATCAATAGAGCGGGGAGACAGCCCACAGAATGGGAAAAAATATTGGCCAACTGTATATCTGACAAAGGCCTAAAGTCCAGCATCTACAAGGAACTCAAATGTGCCAAAAGGAAAAAAACAAACAGCCCCATTAAAAAGTGGACAAAAGACATAAATAGACACTTCTTAAAAGAAGATATATGGGCAGCCACCAGACACACAAAAAATTGCTCAGCCTCACTAATTATCAGAGAAATACATATCAAAACCACGTGAGATACCACCTAATCCCAGTAAGAATGACCATCATTAATAAAATGAACAATAGCCGGGCTCGGTGGCTCAGCCTGTAATCCCGCGCCTTTGGGAGGCTGAGGTGAGTGGATTGCCTGAGCCCGCGGGTTCGAGACCCACCTGGGCAGCGAGACCTCATCTCTACAATAAATCAAAAAATTAACTGGGCATGGTAGCGTATGCCTGTAATTCTGGTTACTTGGAAGGCTGAGGCGGAAGGATCGCCAGAGCCCAGCAGGTCGAGGCTGCGGTGGCCGGAAGCGGCCACTGCACTCCAGTCTGGGCGACCGAGTGAGACTCCAACTCAAAAAATAAATAAATAAATAAATAAATAAATAAAATGAACAATAAACAATAACAGATGCTGGCGAACAGGCGAAGAAAAAGGAATGCTTCTACACTGCTGGTGGGAATGCAAACTAGTACAACCTCTGGAAAACAGTGTGGCGTTTGCTAAATTGTTCGAGTCATTCTATGAAAAAGATACTTGCACACGCATGTTTATTTCAGCATTATTCACAATAGCAAAAACATGGAAGTAACCATGCTGCCCACCAAAAGAGAACTGGATAAGTTAGGATGGCTACCATCAATAACTCAAAAAACAACAGATGCTGGAGAGGATGCAGCAAAATGGGAACACTTTGACGCTGTTGGTGGGAGTGTAAAACTAGTACAGCCTCTGTTGAAAACAAGTATGGTGATTCCTAAGATATCTTAAAATTGACCTACCCTATGACCCTGCAATCCCTCTACTGGCAATATTCCTGGAAGAACTCAAAACACTCTATAAAAAATATACCTGCACATGTAAGTTTATCGCAGCATTGTCATAGTAGCAAAAACATGGAACCAACCATGCTGCCTATCAAAAGAGGACTGGATTTTTAAAATGTGGATATACATATGATGGAATATTACACAGCCATAAAGAACAACAAAATCATGAACTTCACAGCAACCTGAATGGACTTAGAGTCTACAATACTGAATGATCTTTCACAGAAACAAAGAACTGAGTATTACATGTTCTCACTCATGAGTGGACCTTGAACAACTATCGTAATATTATAAGAAAAGGATTGGCAGTGGGAAATTGCTGGAAGGTGGGTAGGGAAGCAGAATTGGCTGTAGTGGGAATCTGCCTGGGGAAGGGGGGCACACCTCATGAACAAAGGTACATGTAAAATGAACATTTTTATACCTAACTCTGAATTGTACCCCACATCTTTAAAATAAAAACATTAAAATTAAAAAACAAAGAGGGCTGAATTTTAAAATGTGGTACATATACAAAATGGAATATTACACAGTCATAAAAAGGACAAAATTATGAACTTCACAGCAACTTGGATGGACTTAGAGTCTATAATACTGAGTAATCTATCACAGAAACAAAGAACTGAGTACCACATGTTCTCATTCATAAGCAGACCTTGAACAATTATCATAATATGATAAAAAAGGGATTGGCAGTAGTGGGAAACTGCCAGGGTAGGGGGGATTGGCAGTAGTGGGAAACTGCCAGACGATGGGGGGCACACCTCATCAACAAGGATACCTGCATAATGAGCATTTGTATACCTAACACTGAATTATATCCCACATCTCTAAAACAAAAGTCAAATTTAAAAAAAAAAGAACTAGACATTGACCTTCCTTATGATCCAGCAATCCCCCTACTGGGAATATATTCAGAGGAACTCAGAACGTTCTACAAAAAAGATACCTGCACACACACATTTAATGCAGTATTACTCACAATAGCAAAAACATGGAACCAACTGTGCTGCCTATCAAACTGGACTGTATAAAAAAATGTGGTACAGCTACACAATGGAATAATATGCAGCCATAAAGAAGGACAAACATATGGACTATACCGTAGCTTGGATGGATTTAGAGTCTATCATACTCAGTGATCTATCATAGAATCAAAGAACAGAGTACTACATGGTCTCACTCACAAGCAGCCCCTGAGCTTTTACCATAATACTATAAGAAAGTGATTGGCAGTAATGGGATACTGCTGGGATGTGGGGGGTGGAGGGACACACCATCAATAAGATCTCAAACCAGGCGAAGTGGGGCCAAAGGGAAGACCAAACTTTGCCTATATGGTAACCACTTGTATATCTAGTCCTGAATTGTACCCCACATCTTTAAAATAAACTAAAAATAAAAGTAAAAAAGAGAAGTGTCTGTTTAAGTCCTTTGCCCACTTTTTAATGCCCCCCCCAACTTCATTTGAGTTCCTTGTAGAGCCTGGATGTTAGGCCTTTGTCATATGCATAATTTGCAAATATTTTTTCCCATTCCATGGGTTCTCTGTTTATCCTCTCGATGGTGTCTTTTGCTGTGCAAAACCTTTTCATTTGATGAGGTCCGACTTGGTTAAGAATTCATTTCCTACTCCAATGTTGATAAGGGTGTTTCCTAAATTTTCTTCTGGGACTCTTATAGTTTGAGGTTTTACATCTAGATCTTTGATCCACTTTTAGTTGATTTTTTTTTATATGGTGATAGGTAGGGGCTCAGTTTCATTCTTCTGCACATAGCCAGTTTTCCCAGCACCATTTGCTAAATATAATCTCCTTTCCTCCAGTGATTTTTTTTTTTAATTTGGAGTCTCACTCCATTGCCCAGGCTGAAGTGCAATAGCATGCTCACAGCCAGCCCATTGTTGACCTGCTGGGCTCAGGCAATCCTTCCGCCTCAACCTTCCAAGTAGCCACACCTGGTTAATTTTTTATTTATTGTACAGATGAGGTCTCCCCAAGTTGCTCAGGCTGTTCTTGAACCCGTGGGCTCAGGCAATTCTCTTACCTTGGCCTCTAAAAGTGCTGGGATTGCAGGCTTGAGCCACCATGCCTTGCCTCCCCAGTGATTCTTATTGGTGGTTTTCTTGAAGACGAATTGGCTGAGACAGTGTTTTTCTTCCAGAATCTTTGTTCTGTTCCATTGGTCTATGTGCCTATTCTTGTACCAATACCAGGCTGATGCGGTTACTATAGCCTTGCAATAAAGTTTAAAGTCTGGAAATGTGACACCTCCCACTTTGTTCCTTTTGCTGAGGATTGTTTTGGCTATTAGTGCTCTTTTCTGTTTCCATATGAATTTCTGTACTGTTGTTTCCAGGTGTGAAAATAATGATGTTGGTTTTGATGGGTATTGCATTGAATCTGTAGATTGTCTTGGGTAGAATGGACATCTTGACAAGAGTAATTCTTCCATTCCACAAGCAAGAAATGTTTTTCCATTTGTTTGTGTCATCTTTGATTTCTTTGAGCAGGGTTTTGTAGTTCTCATTGTAAAGGTCTTTCACGTCTCTGGTTAGGTGGATGCCAAGATATTTCATTTTCTGTGTGACTATAGTGAATGGGATCGCGCTTTTTATGGGTTCTCCACCTGGTTGCTGGTGGTGTATAGAAAATGCAACCAATTTCTGCATGATTGTGTCACCCTAGTCTTTACCAAAGTCGTTTATCAATGCAAGGAAGCTTTTGACAGACTCCTTACAGTTTTCAAGGTATAAAATCATATAATTTCACATCCATTTAGATGGCTCATATGAAAAAACCAAAAACAACAAACGTTAACAAATATGTAGAGAAATTAGAACCTTGGTGCACTGGTGGTGGGAATGTAAAATAATGTGACCACCATGGACACAGTGCAGCAATTCCTTATAAAATCAAACAGAATTATTTTAATTTGAATATAATTTAAGTTTTTAATTTAGCTAATTAAATATTTAATGTTATAAAATAAATTTTAATTTAATAGATATACCATATGATCCAGCCATTCCACTTCTTGTTATATACCCCAAAGAAGTGAAAACAGGGACATGAACAGATATTTTTACACCTATGTTCATAGCAGGATTATACACAATAGCCAAAAGGTGAAAACAATGGATGTGTCCACTAATGGATGAATAGATAAAATGTGGCATACACATAAAATGGGATATTATTCAGCCTTAAAAAGAAACAAAATTTTGACATGCTGTAATAAGGATAAACCTTAAAGACACTGTGCTAAGTAAAATAAGCGGCTCACAAAAAACATTTTTTATGTGATTCTACTACAAATGGTCTCCAATTTCTGATGGTTCAACTTAAGATTCTCTGCTTTACATTGAAGTTTCTGGAATGTAACCCCATGAGGAGCAGCTGCAGTATAATGTTCCTAGAGTACTCAAAGTTATTGAGACAAAAGTAGAATTGTGATTGCCAAGGGGTAGGGGAGAGTGGAATGGGGTTGTTAGCGTTAAATGGATAGAGTTTGAGTTGAGGAACACGAAAAATTCCTAGATATGGATGGTGGGGATAGTTGCATGACAATGTAAATGTAGCTAATGCTGCAGAACTGTACACTTTCAAATGCTTTAAATGGCAAATTTTATTGTGTGTGTGTGTGTGTGTGTGTGTGTGTGTATCCCCAATAAAAGAAATATAGAGATAAAGAACAGCCAAAACAATCTTGAAGATGAAGAAAAAATATAAAGGCTCCACTCTCCTGAATTTAAAAATTTACTATAAAGCTATAATCTTGAAAATAGTGTGGTGGTGGTATGGGGATAGACACATGCGTCAAGGGGTAAAAACTGAGAGTCTGGGGGATAACCTGGCCACTTGATTTTCAACAAGGATGCTAAGACAATTCAGTGGGAGAAAGAGCAGTGTTTTCAATAAATGATAGTGAGGCAAATGAATACCCACAGGCAAAAGAATAAACTTGAACCCCTACCTCACACCATACACAAAAATTATCTCAAATTGGAAAAAAAAAAACCTAAAGGTAAGAGCTAAAGTATAGAATTCTTAAAGAAAATACAGGAGTAAATCTTTATGTCCTTGAAATAGGCAATCATTTATTGGTTATTTTACCAAGAGCATAAGCAATACAAATAAATAATAAATTGGACTTCATCAAAATTTAAAACTTTTGTGCTACAAAGGACACCATCAAGAAAGTGAAAAGACAACCTACAAAATGGAGAAAATATCTGTATTTCATATATCTTATAAGGGACTTATATCCAGTCTATATAAAGAACTTATACAACTCAACAATAAAAAGAGTTTGAAAATAAACAAAGGATATGAACAAACACTACTCCCAAATAAGTTATACAAAATGGCAAATAAGCATATGAAAAAAATGTTCCACATCATTAGTCATTAGTGAAATGCTAATCAAAACCATAAGACACCACTTCATATCTGCTAGAATATAACCAATCAAAAGACTGACAACAAAAGTGTAAATGAGGATGTGTTACTGGTAAGAATGAACTTAGAGTCTATAATACTGAGTGATCAATCACAGAAACAAAGAACTGAGTACCACATGTTCTCATTCACAAGCGGACTTTGAACAATTATCATAATACTATGAGAAAAGAATTGGCAGTTGTGAGAAACAGCCAGGGGAAGGAGAGACAGGATTGGCAGTAGTAGGAAACTGCCAGGGGAGGCACACCTCATCAACAAGAGTAGCTGCATAATGAACATTTGTATATATAACCCTGAATTGTACCCCACATCTTTAAAATAAAATTTTTTTAAAAAAAGAATGCAAACGTTCCTGTGGAAAACAGTTTAACAGCTCCTCAGAAAGTTAAGCATATAATTACCATATGTTCCAGTGCTTCCACTCCTAGGTATATGCCCAAGAGAATTTAAAACATATGCTTACACAAACACTTGCACACATGTTTAAAACAGAATTATTCATAATAGCCAGAAAGTGGAAACGACCCACATGTCCATCAACTGATGAATGGATTAGCAAATTGTGATATATCTATACAGTGAAATGTTATTAGTCCAGAGAAAGAATGAAGTACTGATACATGCTACAACACAGATGAACCTTGAAATCCTATGCTTAGTAAAAGAAGTCATACACTAAAGGCCACATATACCATGTATTTGAAATGTCCAGAATAAGTAAATCCATGGACACAAAGTAATAGGTTGCCAGGTCCTGAAGGGAGAAGAAAATAAGGACTGATTCCTATTGGGCACAAATGTTCTAAAATTAGACAAAAGTGATGATATATGCTAAAATATACTAAAAACCAATGGATTGTATTAAAAAGGCAAAAGAATTCAAGTAGTTTTCCTTGTCTTCAAAAGATGTTACTGATACTGTTCACTCTCAAAGAGTCACTCTGAAGTCTAAAGTGATTGAACAAGTTGAGACACTCATTATCACCTGAAGTGGTATCTGCTAAAATGTGTTACAACTAACAACCGTGAAAATATACATGGAGCAGAAAAAAGTTCAGCTGAGAAAATTTACCAAGTTTATGAAAATAGAAAATGTTTTAAACCTGCGGTATTATTCACCAGCAAGTACTCTGAAGAAATTATTTGACTCTATCATGCGTTATTCAACCAATCGCCAACAATTAACTTCATTCACTCTCAGGTCTTAACCATCTGCACATCTCTGAACTTCTGTGAGAAATAGGAGCTAAATATACTGACTTGCTCAAGTAAGGAGCAAGATGGCTTAGCAGTGGTCAAGTTTCATTGCAATTCTTTTGAGTTTATAGGCTTAAACTAAGATTTTTCTGAATGAGAACAATTCTCAACCATTATTATCAAATAATAAATTGTTTTGGAAATTAGCTTTTGCTGCAGTTTTGATAATGTTTTTAATTAATGCAACTTAAAATCACACTTATGTGTGAAACTTATAATTGCTATGAAGTCATTTCAACGACAACTTGAATGACAAGTAATGTCAAGCTACTTTATATACTTCCCACACTGTCAAAAGTTAAAACAAGAAGCAGGATCTCCAACCTCACTCAAATTTGCAGCAAATACAGTTTTGAGCTGAAAGCACAGATCCTGCAGCATTTTTAAAACCTCAAACGAACTGCAGAAATTTCCAAATTTCAAAATCCATTCAACAGTGCAACTGAGGAGTTTCTACCTAATTATCAGTTGAAAATAGTTTAATCTGCAATGTAATGACATGCTAAGTGGCAAATACCAAGAGAAGACTCCAACAGAATCCCAAAAATGCCTTCCAAGTGATGAATATTCTCAAATTAAAATATCTGCCTGGAACAGATATGGTGGCTCACGCCTATAATCTCAGCACTTTGGGAGGCCTAGGTGAGAGGATTGCCTGAGCCCACAGGTTCAAGATCAGCCTGAGCAACTTGGCAAGACCTCATCGCTACAATAAATCAAAAAAATTGGCTGGGCGTGGTGGTGCCTGTAGTTCCAGTTACTTGGAAGGCTGAGGCAGAAGGATTGCCTGAGTCCAACAAGTTGAGGCTGCAGTGGCCATGAGCATGCCACTGCATTCTAGCCTGGGCAACAGAGTGAGACTCTGACTCAAAACAATATCTATATATTTGTCTATGAACTGACATCAGTATTTGCCAATACCTATTTATATGAAAAGGTACTTATAAAGGTGAAATACATAAAATCTCATTACAATCAGCATTAACAGATGAAGACTTCAATTGATTCTGATAACAGGGAACATTAACAGTGATCACTAATCAACTTAAATGTTACTTTAAAAAGATTTCATTCTTCTCATTAGGACTGTATTGCAAAAAATGTGTACTTATTATATTTTGAATTTTAACAATAAAAAATATGCAGAGACTTAATTCATCTCTTGTTACATAAGTACCTACTGAAAGAATTTCGGTGCCAGTAATGACTCCACACCCGGCCAGGACCATTCTGGATGACCAAAATCTTAAACAGCTTAGCACTCAAATTGACACTGATTTACGCCTACTAGAATCGAGCCTGTCTCAATTAGAACAACAGCTTGACTCTCTCGCTGAGGTAGTATTACAGAATAGACGAGGCCTAGACCTCCTTTTCCTAAAACAAGGAGGGTTGTGCATAACTCTAGGAGAAGCCTGCTGTTTTTATGCCAACAAATCAGGGATAATAAGAGAAACCCTAGCTCAAATAAGGGACAATATACAACACCGGGAATTGCAAAACCAGGCCTATGGCAACTGGTATCAAACCCTCTTCTCATGGCCCCCCTGGCTCACCACCCTAGTCTCAGCAATAGCCGGCCCAATAATCCTCCTCCTATTAGCTGTAACCCTAGGACCAGGCATCATCAAATATCTCCTTACCAACATGAAGACTACTGTCTCAAACTTTTCAAATCAAAGCCTTAACCTCCTGTTGCTCAATAGCTACCAACCTGTTCCTGTACAAAATCCAGAGCTATAACAACCAAATTTTCATCTAATTTTTTTCTTTTAGATATGCTCTCTTCCAGGTTTTCTGTCTACCTCCACAGTCTGCTCCAGGACAGCTGGTTACTACCATCCCCGTGCTCATTAGAAGACTGGGCAGAACAGGTCACTGTTCTACACTTACAAGGAACCTTCATGGAACTCTCACCTGCAGAAATCTACACCTTCAGCGCCTACCTTTGGGCCCTGCTCTGGCTGGTTCTGCAACCTTCCACCACCTTACCCCCACAACACCCCCGACCAGCAGGAAGTAGCCAGAAAGAGTAATGACGCCCCTCCCCATAAAAACAGAAAAGGTGGGAATGAAGGGTGCAGGAAGCGACCAGAGGAGCAGCTCCCAAAATGGCGCTGAGCATGGTGAGGACACACCAGACAACAAAGGCCCTAGGTCCCGGCTTCTGTGTGCACAATTCCCCGCACGCACAAAGTTCAAACCTGCAAGCCTCCAATCCTTAGCCAGCCTTGTTATGTGTCCAATAGGACTGTAACACGGCATCGGCCCCACCCTACTCCCATGCAGCTCCTCCAATAGAAACATAGCACGGCCCCTTCCGGTCCCTGTCAGGCTAATAAATACAGCCCACTCCCTGCAACTCTCTCTTTTTTCCTCCATTACAGATTCTCTCTGTAACAGCCCTTTTAATAAATCTCTTGGTCCTGGCCGGGTGTGGAGTCATTACTGGCGCCAAAATTCTTTCACCTATGTAATGTCCTCAATTTTGCCTCTTAACTCATCATGGCTAAAATATTTACTTTAGAGAAAATATTTGCCAACTCCCAGTCTAAAGCAAAAATAGTACCAACACTGTGTATTTATGGTATTTTGAAAAGTGAAATTTGTGACAAAAGTAACACAAAGTATGGGAGACAAGAATTTATACAGTTTTATAGATCAGTACACTCATGGAAGTGGTTTCTTAACTGCCTCTACTTAATGATCGCTCAGTATTTTTTTTTTTTACCTCTTCACTAGTATATATAAAAATTATATAACACACTTTTTCTACAAAGAATTCATAAAGCTTCCTATAAATTATCAAATTTTCCATTTGGCAAGCATTCCTATGAAACAAAAAGGAAAAATAGAAACAGAAAAACATCGTGGGTACTGGGGTTTATTTCAAAACATCAAAATACAAGTTATATACATGTGATTGTATGTATAATTAGCTGCTGTTATTTCACAGTAATAACCCCAAGACGGAAAGACTACAATGAATTTCACTTAACCTTTACATAAACTGTAATACCTGTGTATTCACTACACTACAACTGCTTATAAAATGTCAGTTATTTTAAGCCCCTATGACATTCATGTTACAGGGTCCAATGACATGAAAATGTTACTTCAGGGGCTTTTTCCCCTTAAAAAGTTTTAACACAGCAATTGTACCAAATTATCACCTTAGTACTGTTTTAGATACCCACAAAAATATTACCAGTCCCATACATATGTATGCCCTTTTTTGTATTTCTAGGCTAAAAGAAAATACCAAATAGTTTGAAACATGTAAAGCATTATTGCACTTTTTTCTTATCTAATCCTAAAAGTATTCTATTAAATGAGAAGCTATTCCAACAATATTCATTATTCTGTATTATTCTGTATTCTGTATTCTGTATTATTCATTTCTGTATCAATGAAAGAAAAAAATTATTTTTGAAATGATTAACTTTATAGGAATGGCCCAAGACTTTAACCTATTATTGAAAATAAACATATCAAACATAACATATTATTGGAAAGGAAATATACCAAGTTTGCCAGAGTCCAGCTCCAGCGGGTCAGGGTTTCCTGAAAGAGGGACGGCGTTGGCACAGGAGAAAAACTTGGACACTGACTCTGCTGCAAGCAGGACAAATGTCGATTTATTGTCTTTTCCAACCCCTTTTATACCCTACATGTTTTTTGTTTTCAAGGCAATCAGTTACAATTGAATGCACTGGACAGGCAATGTATCTTTGTTCATCCTGTTTTGATCTTAAAACATTATCATCCTAAACATTAACTATAAATCTTATAAACTCCTAACACTTTTTAATGATTACCATTTCTTAATGTCCATACAAAACTTACTTATTCCTATTTATAATGTAATAACTATTACATTATAAATCACTACCAAGTTCTAAGCACTATAATTATCACAAAGATTAGCAAGTCACAACTGTGACCTTCACATAGCAATTTGCAACTAGTTGGGGTAAAACAACATTTTCAAGGTTTCTTAGCCACAAGTTGGCCTGACTAGTTTTCCCTAATTTCACACCTGGTGTTTACAATCTGCGTTAATTATTTCCTGCCAGGGAGAATGAACTTCAACGTTTGCGAAACAAAAGGCCTCTCGGGCTCAAGTCACCTTAGTCACAATTCCTAACCAGAATTACAATCCTCCTTAACAAAGGGAAGTAAAGGCAAGGGTGCTCTAATATTTATGTGATTGTTAATTTTTTAAGTATAATATACCACATGTAGAAATTAAGAAATTAAGTAAATATAATTTTTGCATTGGTACTCTTCCTAAAAATACAAGCTGTACCTTCTCAAATTTCTCCAATTAGTCGCCAATCAGAAGAAATAAAATCTTACAAGTAATTATCTACCTGAACATATTTTTTTTATAATGAATGGGAATTTATTTCTCATAGTTCTAGAAACTGAGAAGTCCAAGGTCAAGTGCATATGATATTTTAAATCTCTATTGATAATTTCCTGGCAAGGCCAGTGAGTTCCCTGACAAACATTAAATCGAGCACTTTCTGATAACAAAAGTAGAAGAAGCAAGGGTCTCAGCTGCCCAGGTTCGCTTTGCGACCCGCGGTCTTCAGCCCCCTGGACTTTGTCAGCAGGAAGGCCTACATGGCTGGCTCCTGACACAAGTTAACTATAATTTGTTTCTAAATAGTCTAATCAACCTTTCTTTTTGGAATAGGTAGTTACCGGATGATAAGAAGTCCCTATGAAGGGGCTTTTCTATGAGACATGACTAATCCATAGAGGCAGTCAAAGATGATGACTACTGATAGGAATTTTAAAAATGGGTGCAAAACAAGTCTGGAAAGTGATGTGGACTGTAGATTGACTCATAAAAATAACTATCCTTAGAAAGTCACTCTAGCCTTAAACCAAATAAACCCAATTACAAATAAGATGTGTGAAGTTATTTACAAGACCGGGTAGAGAAGAAAACTACTTACTTCTTTTTACTTGTTTTCTTTTACTTCTTTCCTTCCTCATTCTCCTCTTCCCTAAACCTAATCCCTAGCTCCCATTCTCATGTGCCATACTAAACATTAGAAATACACTTCCAACAGAACATATGTGAGTTTTTAAAAAAGCATGTTTCATCTATAGTCATGTAAATATTAAATGCTAAATTGCCCCAGGGTATGGAAGTAGAATATGGTGTTAATTAAATATCTAAAACAAAGACAAGCTAAAGCTAGATCTAGAAAAATCCTAGAGAGGAGGTAGATATTGACAGAAATAAACTAATTGATAAGGGCCTACTCTCATCTCAAGCACTTTCCTAGGCATATCAGACACAGTATCCCATCTAATCCTAACTTTGGGAGGGAAGGAGGGACGGCAGGAGGAAGGAGCGGGGAGGGAGGAAGGATGGAAGTATAATCAAGAGAAGCCTAGATGGCTGTTTTCTAACAGGCTTAAAAGACAGCATTATTTGTTATAACAAATTAGAAGACGTTCCATAGTTCATAATAGTCCCCCTAACTATCCCTTAATTAAGAGCTGAAAATAAACCCTGACACATATAGTCAACACATTTTTAACAAGGGTGCTAAAACAATTAAATGGGAAAGGACAGAATGTTCAGCAAGTGGTGCTAAGACAACTGGATATTCACACGCAAAAGAATAAAGTTGGACCTTTATCAACCAACATATACAAAAATTAACTGAAGATGAATTGAAGACTAAATATAACAGCTAAAACTGTAAGACTCCTACAATAAAACATAAGGACAAATATTCATGACATAAGATTTTTACATAAAGTGTAAAAAAAATAGAAAAATTGGACTTTTAAATTAAAGGCTTTGTGATAAAGAGACACCACTACCAAAGTGAAGGGCCCACTAAATGGTAGAAAATATCTGCAAATCATATGTCCTATAGGGCTTTACTATACAGAATATACAAAGAAGTCCTACAATTCAACAAAATAAAAATTTTTAAAACCCAATTCAAAAAAGGGCAAAGAACTTTAATTAAAAATATGCAAATGAACAATGAGCACATGAAAAGATGCTCAGCACCATTAGTCATTAGGAAAATGCAAATAAAAGTCATAAGATCCATTTCACATCCCCTACAATGACTATTGTTTCATTTTTTTTTTTTAACAGTATTGGCAAGAATGTGGAAAAATTAGAACCCTGCGCATTGCTGGTGAAAATGTGAAATGGTGCAGCTGCTTCCACAGCAGTTTTCTATAAACTGCTTGGCAATTCCTCAAAAAATTAAACACAGAATTATCATTTTGCTCTAAGAATTGTACGCCTAAGTATATTACCAAGAAAACTGAAAACAGAGACTCAAGATACTTCTATATCAATGTTCATAAAAGCATTATTCACAGTAGCCAAAAAGTGGAAACAATCTAAGTGTGTGTTAGTGGATAAGCAAAATGTGATAGAGTAATATATAAAAATACTGAACATTTATCACAATACTATAAGAAAGGGATTGGTAGTAGTGGGACACTGCCAGGGGAAGGGGGGACACATAACATCAATAAGGGTACCCACCCACATTTTATCTGTATGATGACCATGTATGTACCTAACCCTGAACTGTACCCCACATTTTTAAAATAAAAAATAATATTCAGCCATAAAAAGTAATAAAGTTCTAGTACATGCTACAACACATGGTAGAAGCTTGAAAAAATTATGCTAAGTGAAATAAGTCAACACAAAAGGACAAGTATTGTATAATTTCACTTATATGAGGTACCTAGACTTGGGGGAGAAGAGAACAAAGAGCTATGCTTTGTAGGTATAGAGTTTTTGTTTGGGGTAATTTAAAAGTTCTGGAATAGACTGTGGTAATGGTTATACATTGTGAATGTACTTAATACCGCTGAACTGTACACTTAGAAACTGCTAAGTCATAGTAGTATGGTAAATGGTAATTTTTTTTTTTTTTTGAGTTGGAGTCTCACTCTGTCGCCCAGACTGGAGAGCAGTGGCCGCTCCCGACCACCGCAACCTCTACCTGCTGGGCTCCAGCGATCCTTCTGCCCCGGCCTTCCAAGTAGCTGGAACTATAGGCACGTGCTACCACGCCTGGCTAATTTTTTATTTTATTGTAGAGATGAGGTCTCACCAAGTTGCCCAGGCAGGTCTCAAACCCCACGGGCTCAGGCAATTCACTCACCTCAGCCTCCCAAAGCGTGGAATTACAGGCTGAGCCACCGAGTTCGGCCATGTAAATGGTAATTTTATGTTACATATATTTTACCACAATTTTTAAAAACGTTTTTATGGTAAAAAGTTAACCCCAGATAACTTGAAATCTTAAGATCAAACGTATGACTTAAATAAATTAATGATTCCAAACTACAACAATTTAAAAAGCCCAATAATAAGAAAACCTAATTTTAAAATGGAAAAAATGATTTGAAAATTCACTCCAAAAAAGATAAACAGCTGGCATATAAAGGAAGTTCAACATCATTAGTGACTAATTACATGTAAATTAAAGCCACAATGAGATACCACTACACATCTACAAAATTTAAAAGACTGGCTATATCAAATTTTGATAAGGATGTGGAAGAACTGGAAATCTCATACACTGCTAGTTTAAATGTAAAAATTATACCATCATTTTGGGAGAAAGTTTAGCAGCTTCTAAAAAAAGTTGAGCATATACCTACCACATAATCCAACCATTCCATTCTTAGGTATTTTCTCAAGAGAAATGGGAAAATGCAACCATAGCAAGATTTATTCAGGGGTATCCATAGTAGTTTTATTTGCAATAGCAAAAAATTGGTAACAACCCATATATAACCATCAACAATGAATGGATAAACAAATTGTGGTACGTTCATAAAATGAAACACTAGTCAGTAAGAATAAGGAATGAACTCTTAATACATGCAACAACACAGACAAATCTCAAAATAAGGGAAAAGCAGTCAAAAAAGAGTACATATAGTATGACCAACTTATATTAAAATTTTATAAAATACACACTAATACACAGCGACAGAGAGCGGATTAATAATTGTTTGGAAATAGAGGGCAAAGCAAGAAGAGAAAGGAGGGATGAAATGGTGGGATTAAAAGAGGCACAGGTCAGGTACAGTGGTTTATGCCTGTAATCCCAGCACTTTTGGGAGGCTGAAGCTGAGGCGGGAGGAATGCCCTGAACCTAGGACTTTGAGACCAGCCGGACAAAATAGCAAAAATTTAAAAATTAGCCAGGCGTGGGGGCATGCACCTGTATTCTCATCTATTTGGGAGGCTGAAGCAGGACTGCTTAGGCCCAGGAGTTGGAGACTACAGTGAGCCATGATTGTGCCACTGCACTCCAGCCTAGATGACAGAGTAAGAACCCAACTCAAAAAATAATAAAATAAAATAGGCATAAAGAAACTTTTAGAGTGCTTAGAATGACGAATTTATGGATAAATACATATATCAATTTTTATCAAATTGTACCAATAAAGTAGTTTTTTAAAGGTGCCAAGATGAACTAAGGTGGCTCACTTTTATATCCAACATGTAGTTGCCATTCTTAAAAAGGAAACAGGTAACAGATTGTTCAATTAGCTTGCCTCAGGACACAAAACCAGTAAAAAGAAAAACCAAGATTCAAAACCAGAACTCTGTTGTATCCAAGCCCCTTCTTTTAATACCTGTTTTGAAGAAGAAGCATATGAATGGGTAGAGATCCACTCAACAAATCGTTATTATATGCCAAGAATTATTCTGTAATCAGGGGATATAGCAGAGAACAAAAAAAGCAAATAAAAAACCTTGCATTCATGGAGCATAAACTTTCTGGAAGTAGACAGGTCATAAACAATCAAAGGTAAATAATATGCCAGATGGTCAAGTAAATGCTAAGGAAAAATTATGCACTAAGCAATGGTTGGTTCAATTTTTAAAGGTAGAAATGTCTGAAGAAAGCTACCATAGAACAATGCAAGAGACATAGTCATTAATGTGAAAAAGCACAGTTGAGAACAGACAGACAATTAAATGGCTTTGTTGGCCTAAAAAAAAAAGTTAAGGAAAAAGAAAATACATTCATAGTCTGATTTCAAGCTAGCAAAAAATTTTGTGCAATTCACTGATATTCACTGATATGTATCTGTGCTCCATAAAGAATACTTCCATCATTCCCCTAGCAGGTCAATTAGATGGTAAGACAGCAAGACGTTGCAAAAAACTGCAAGAAATGTATCTTGGAGAAAACTACAGTATTAGAGAATATTTTTTTAAATCTATTATGCCTAAATTTAAGGAAAACACCTAAATACTCAAGCAGAAAATGATCCAAAAAGTTACTACAATAATCACAGCACACAATATCAACCTGCTGCTTACTTAACTAGAAAACTGTCATTATGCAGTTGCATAATTATAATTATTTCTGCCGAGAACTATAAAAAAAAAAATCCTAGCAACCATACACTGAGATCTAAAATTTGACAGTTTAAGACTATGAATGCTAAATCACAAACCTAGAAAATTAACACAAACAGAGCTCATCAAGCACAGTGGATAAAATCAAAACAAGTAATAAAATAAAGTGATGTTTTATTTAATGGAGGAAAAAACCTAAAATCCTTGATTTGATAAGTCCTTCACTGTAACTGGGTTTTTGTCAATAATGACAAAATGCTGCACATTAAAGGGTGAATTTAATCTTCACCTCTAACGGGAAAAAGAATAAAGCCTCTAACTTACTTCCTTTTTTTTTCCCTTAAACCTAATTTCATGCCTCAAGCACAGATATCCCCTTACAACTTGATGAAAGCTGAGGCCATTCTTTAAGAAACATGAATAAAATCACTGAAGTCCATAAAAAACAGATATTGATTTCTAAAATGATTGCCAGCACTGAGCACTCAGATCTTAAATTCTTGGTTCAATCCTTAATAAAACAGGGCTTTCTGAGGCCGGGTACAGTGGCTCATGCATGTAATCCTAGTACTTTGGAAGGCCAAGGTAAAAAAGGATTGTGTGAGTCCAGGAATTCAAGACCAGCCTGGGCAACACAATGAGACTTCATCTTTACAAAACCTAAAAAAATTAGCTGGGTGTGGTGGCGCACACCTGTAGTCCCAGCTACTCTGGAGGTGGAGGCAGGAGGATCCCTTAAGTCCAGAAGTTCCAGGCTGCAGTGAGTCATGATTGTGCCACTGTATTCCAGCTTGGGTGACAGAGTGAGACCCCCAACTCAATAATAATAACAATAATTATGATAATAATAATAATAAAATAGGGCTTCATGGCTCTTTACAGAGAAAACCTCTTCATATCTTGTGCTCCACTGCCATTAGTATAAAGCCTCCCAGTACAGAAAAAAGAAGTTAGTGGTGAATTACTGGGTTTACTAAGTGTTAAAATCAAATCACCACTCTCTCTGCCCAAACATATTAGTTGGCCATAACATTTAAAAATTTAAATTCCACTCTCACAAAAACAAAGGTCCGAGTATCACATGTTCTCACTCATATAATGGACCTTGAACATCCAACCTATTACTATAAGAAAATGACTGACAGTAGTGGGAAACTATGGGGGGGGGAGATGGGATTAACGAGCAAATATCTGTCTGGGGATGGGGAAGCACCTCTTATCAATAGGGTGCCTGAATGAAACGTATCTGTATACCTAACCCTTAACTGTACCCCACAACATCATAATAAAAAATATTGATTATAAAAAAATTTTTTTTAATTTAAATTCCAAAGGAAGATAGCCAAACACAAGCATGTAATTTCATCTCCTCCTAAAATCACAGGTGGAGTACCATCAGCAAAATGGTAAACTAGGAGTTTCCAGTGTTCATTCTCTCAAGGAAAGATCAACTGGAACAACCATTCAAGCAAGAAAAAATACTTTCACAAACGCCAAGGTATCAAGGTGAGAGATTACAGCACCTAGATGGAGCAAAGAATAAGAAAAGATGCACTGAAGTGTGTAAGAGAGAGAGTTTCACATCATCCGTGTCACCCTCCCCAAGCCTGAACATCATGGAGACAGATACCCTCCTCACTGTGAACCAATGTTCCAAGCTAGTCTCCATAGACCCAGGCTCCAAGACCACGCCAGCACCGGGCCAGCACCCATGAACTCTGACACAAGGCACACCTCAGCAACAGGTTAGCCCATGTGGACTCAGGATCCAGGCTGGTACCCACAAACTCAGGCTCCATGCCAGCCCCTTAGGACATAGCTGCCAGGCTGACTGACCCTGGTTCCAGGTCACCTCCTGTAGACTCAGGCTCAAGGACAGCCCCCATAAACCCAGGCCCACCCCTATGAACCAAAGTTCCAAGCTATCCCCTGAGGAATCAGCTTCCAGGCTGGCCTCCAGGAGCCCCAGCACCAGGTTGACTCATCATGGACCTCAGCAGACCAGCATCCATGGATCCAGGCTCCAGGCCAACACCTGAATGCCCAGGCTCCAAGCCTGCCTCTGAACACAAAGGCACTAGGCAAGTTTCTGTGAACCCAGGAACCAGAACACCTGACTGCTGACCAAAGCAGCAGGCCATCTGGCTCAAGGACTACAGCACAAGCCTGCCTGCAGAACCCACCAGTTGGCCTACACAGACTCTCTAGACAGACTAAATGATGAGGGCTTGCCCTGCCAAAACAGCCTGTAAACACTGAAAGAGGTGCCCACTTCTTTAAATGCACAGATACCAATGCAGGGCCAAATGGATCTTGAATAATCAGGGGAAATGGTATCACCAAAGGAACAAAACGAATCAACAGCAACTGACTTAAAAGAAATGGAGATCTATGAACTGCCTCAATGATTCAAAATAATTGTCTTAAAGAAGCTTGGTGAGCTACAAGGGAACACAGACAATTAAATGAAATTAGGAAAGCAATACATTAAATAAATAAGAAGTTCAACAAAAAGACAGACTCCACTAAAAAAAATTCTGCAGTTGAAGAACACTATGAAACAAAAAATTCTATAGAAAGTATGCTTAATCTGGCAGAAGAAAGAATCAGTGAATTCAAAGACAGGTCATTTGAAATTAACCAGTTAGAGGACAAAGAGGGGGAAAAAATGAAATGAAGTGAAGAAAACCAAAGGAACTTATAGAAACCACCAAGTAAACCAATATATGAATAATGGGAATTCCAGAAAAGCACAGAAAAGGGAGCAGAAAGTTTATTAAAAGAAATAATGAAAGAAAATGTCCCTAATTCTGAGCATCCAGATGAACATGCATGTGTACCCCAAGTCTATAATTTTTTTAAAAAGTATTACCATAATAGATAGAATTTGTCTCCAATCCCTCTAAACAATGTTACATTTATTTAGATTTCTGAGACATGTATAAGGCTTCTCTGTCATTTACCAGATAAAACGTTATCATTCATTTGTTTTTTAAAAAAGAGAAACATTATATCATTGAGGAGCATTATAATCAAATTCTTGAAAGTCAAAGAATGGTGAAAACAGCAAGAGAATAACACTCATCACATAAAAGGCATTCTCCATAAAACTATCTGCAGAATTCTCAGCAGAAACTTTGTAGGCCAGGAGAAAAATGAAATAATAAAATCAAAATGCTGAAAGAAAAAATAAACTGACAGCAAAGAATATCATAATCAACAAAGCTATCCTTCAGGAGCAAAAGATGAACATGTTCCCCAAAGAAAGCTGAGGCAGTTCACCACCATTAGCCCTACTTTACAAAAAATGCTTAAGGTAGTTCTTCGAAATGGAACAAAAGAATGCTAATTAACAACATGAAAATATATTAAGTACGAAACTCACCATAAAAGTAAGAATATAATCAAATTTGGAGTATTCTACTAACATAATGGTGCATAAATCACTTTTGGGGGGGGGGTTTGGGGTCTAACTCTGTTGCCCAGGCCTGGAGTGCAGTGGCACAATCACAGCTCACCACAGCCTTGAATTCCAAAGCTCAAGCAATCCTCTCATCCCAGCCTTCAAAGTAGCTGGGACTACAGGAACACACCACCACACCCAGTCAATTTTTTTTATTTCTTGTAAACACAAGGTCTCACTGTATTGCCTAGGCTGGTCTCAAACTCCTGGGCTCAAACAATCCCCTGCCTTGTTGGCCTCTCAAAGTGCGAGGTGGCATGAGCCACCACACCTGGCCCACAAATCACTTTTAGCTCCAGTATTAAAGACAAAAGAATTAAAAACTGCAAGTACAATGATTTTTTAGTGGATATACGATATAAAAAGATGTAAATTATGACATAAAATGTGGGAGAAAAGAAGTTACAGTTTAGAGTTTTTCTGGTGTTTTATTTTTAATTGACAAGAATTATATACAGTAAGTCTGCCACATACAAACCTTTAAATTGCAAACTTTCAAAGATGCGAACATGCATTCGCATGTCCAATCATGTAAGTTAGTTCAGATGTCTGGCGTACAATGTAATGTGCGTGCATCCTCTACAAGTGGTTGTGCTTTTGTATACTTTACTATACAGTACTGTGTAGAGTACAGTAGTACAGTATCTTTATCTCAAGCCCTCCTTGTCCAAAACCAAGCGTAAAAGCAGCAGTGATGTAGCTGACACTGTATACCTTAACTATACCCTATACCCTAACACAGGTTAGTTGAGTACCTAGGTTAACTTTGTTGGACTTATGAACAAATTGAACTTAGAAACGCACTCTCAGAAGGGAACTTGTTCATATGTAGGGAACTTAATGTCTATTTGTTATACACACATGTTCCTTTGAAATAGGTATATATTGTGGAACAGCTAAATTGAGCTAATTAACAAATGCATTACCTCACATACTTATTTTTCTATAATGAGAACACTTAAAATCTTCTCTCAGCAATTTTCAAGAATACAATATATTGTTATTAATTATAGTCGCCATCTCATAAGTGTTGAGTATTTTATATGCAGTCAGAAATAAACTGTTATTGAAACTGGTCCAAATTTACCATACAACTAATGGGTATAGTTTTTTTGAGTTAACGTAGAAACTGACCCTCCCGGTCTTAAAGCTTGAAATTTAAATCATCTTACTTGAATTACTTTCTCAGGAAACTGATCCTTAGGCCTCTCAAATACTATCAAGGAACTGAAACTTACCAGATCACTGCATCCAGACAAGGAGATGCCAGATTCCTCATTCATCAGGATTTCCTTGCCCTTCCCTAATTCCTGTTTACCAACTCCTCTTCCTTACCCTTCCCTAATCCCTGTTTTCCCACACGTAGCTACATTCTTGACCCACTATATAAACCTCTGACATTAGTGGGAAAAGGAATTTGAGACTGAATATCCCATTCTTTTTGGCTGATATTACCAAATAAAAAGTCTTTTTCCCTAGCAATATGTGTTGTCTCAACGACTGCCTTTCTGTGCAGTGAGCAATGGGGCGTTAACTGAACCCCTGGCATTTCAGTAACATTATCACCTATAAACAGACTGTTACAATCAAAAGATGTTTTAAGTAAGACTCATGACAACCATAAAGCAAAAATCTACAGTAGACACAAAAAATATAAACAGAAAGGAACCAAAGCATACCACTACAAATAATCAAGTCACAAAGGAAGAAAGAAAGAAGGAGAAAAAGTACTACAAATCAGTCAGCAAAATGTCAATAAGTACTTACATATCAATAATTACATGTAAATGGATTACATTCTCCAATCAAAAGACCTAGAGTAACTAAGTGGATTTTGAAAAATGATCCAACTATATGCTGCATACAAGAGACTCAGTTTACATTTAAGGATACATATAGCCTGGAAGTGAAGGAATAGAAAAAGATATTCCATGCAAATAAAAACTAAGAAAGGCCAGGTACGGTGGCTCACATCTGTTATCCCAGCACTTTGGGAAGCCAAGGCAGGAGGATGACTTGAGACCAGGGTAGGCAACATAGCAAAACCTTGTCTCTACAAAAAAATCAAAAAATTAGCCAGGCATGGTGGCACACACCTATAGTCTCAGTTTCTTGGGAAGCTGAGGCAGAAGGATTGCCTGAGCACAGAAGGTTGAGGCTACAAACTGAACTCAATAGCACGATTTAAAAATAAAAAAGCATACACCATGACTACATGGGATTTACTCCTGGGTTGTAAGAATGGTTCAATAAATACATGTCAAAAAATATGATACAGCATATTAATAGAATATAGACTAAGAATAATATGATCACCTCAACAGATGTATAAAGAGCATGCTACAAAATTCAACATATTTTCATGACAAAAACTCTCAACAGATTGAGGCAGAAGGACTGCCTGAGTGCAGGCGGTTGAGGATACAGTGAGCCATGATCATGCCACTGCACTCCAGTTTAGGCAACAGAGTGAGACTCAACTAACTAAATAAATAAATACAAAAGAAAGCAGGAGTTATTTATATCAGACAAAATAGACTTCAGTGAAAAACTATCCCAAGAAAAAAAATATGGTCCTATAATAATAAAGGGGTCATCAAGAAGACATAACAAAAGTAAACATACATGCATCTGACATCAGAGTACTTTAATGCATAAAGCATATATTAACAGATCAAAAGAGAAGAATAGAGAGAAATACAATAGTAGGGAACTTCAATACACTACTTTTAGTAATAAGTAGACAATCCAGGCATAAAATAAGCATGATTCAACAGTGGACTTCGAACAACACCATAGGCCAAATGGAACCTAACAGACATATACAGACTATTCCACACAATGGCACTAGAATATATATTCTTTTCAAGTGCACAGAACATTCTCCAGGATATACCAAACATTAGGTCATAAATCTAGTCTTAATAAATTTAACAAGATTGAAATTATATACTTTTTTCTGATCACAATGATATGGAACTAGAAATCAATAATGGGGGAAATTCACAAATACATGGAAATTAAAGAACACACTCCTGCACTCCTTGATATCAAAGAAAATGTCAAAAGGAAAATCAAAATATATCTTTAGACAAACAAAAACAGAAACAAATGTACCAAAAGATATGGAATGCAGCAAAAGCTGTATTAAGAGGGAAATTTATAGCAATAAACACCCACGTTAAGGTAAAGGATCTCAAATAAACACCCTAACATTACACCTTAAGTAAACAGAAAAACAAGAACAAAAGTCAAAATAAGGAAGAAAATAAAGATCAGAGCATAAATAAATGAAATAAAGACTAGTCCCCCAAAATCCAGAAAAATCAGTGAAACTAAAGGCTAGTTTTTTTGAAAAGAATAAGAAAATGCACAATTCTTTTGCTAGACTAAGAAAAAGAACAAAAAAGACTCAAATAAAATTATATACAAAAAAGGAGACATTACAACTGCTACCACAGCAATATAAAGGATCATGAGAGCCACTATAACCAATTATATGCCAACAAATTTTAAAACCACGAAGAAATAGATAAATTATAACACACATATAACCAACCAAGGCTGAGTCTTAAAGACATACAAGATATAAACAGACAAAAAACTTGAATCAGGAATCAAAAACCTCCCAACAAAGAAAAGACCAGGTCTTCATGGCTTCACTTGTGAATTCTACCGAATATTTAAAGAAGAATTGATGCCAATCCTTCTCAATGTTTCAAAATTTATCATAATACTATAACAAAGGGATTGGCAGTAGTGGACACTGCCAGGGAGGAGGGACACATAACATCAGTAAGGGTATCCAAACTTTACCTGTACAATGACCACTTATGTACCTAACCCTGAACTGTACTCCACATCTTTAAAATAAGAATAATTAAAAATAATTAAATAAAATAATAGATATTAAAAAAATTAATTTAATTTTAAAAATTGAAGAATAGAGAACACTTCCAAACTCATTTTACAAGACCAGCATTATACTGATACCAAAGGCAGACAAGAACACTCCAAGAAAATTACAGGCTAACTTCTATAATGAATGCAGATGCAAAAATTCTCAACAAAATACTAGCAAACTAAATGCAATAGCACAATTTAAAAATAAATAAGTATACACTATGACTACAGAATTTATCCCAGGGTGGTAAGAATGGTTCAACATATACAAGTCAATAAATGTGAAACAACATATTAATAGAATGAATAAAAATAATATAATCACTTCAATAGATGCATAAAGAACATATAACAAGCCAGGCTCAGTGGCTCAACCTGTAATCCCAGCGCTTTGGGAGGCTGAGATGAGTGGATTGCCTGAGCCCGCGGGTTCAAGACCCGCCTGGGGAACTTGGTGAGACCTCATCTCTACAATAAATCAAAAAATCAGCCGGGCGTGGTAGCACGTGCCTGTAGTTCCAGCTACTTGGAAGGCTAAGGCGGAAGGATCGCTGGAGCCCTGTAGGTCGAGGTTGCAGTGGCCGAGAGCAGCCACTGCCCTCCAGCCTGGGCGACAAAGTGAGACTCCAACTCAAAAAAAAAAAAAAAAAGAATATGTAACAAAATTCAACATATTTTCATGACAAAAACTCTCAACAAATTAGGTACAGAATAAATTTATCTCAATACAATAAAGACCATATGTGACAAGTAAACAGCAAATATAACAGTGAAAAGTTGAAAGGTTTTCCCCCAAGATCAGGAAAAAGACAAAGATATCCATTCTTGCCGCTTCTATTCAACATTACTAGAAGTCTTATTGGACAATTGGGCAAGAAAATGAAAGAAAAGGCATCCAAATTGGAAAGAAACAAGTAAAACTGTCTCTGTTTGCAATGATATGATCTTATCATAGAAAAGCGTAAAGACTTCACCCAAAACTGTTAGAGCTAATAAATGAATTCAAAGTTGCAGGACACAAAATCAACACACAAAAATCAGTAGTTTCTATACACTAACAATGAACCACCTGAAAAAGCAATTAAGAAAACAATACTATTTACAATAGCCACCAAAAAACAATTCCTAGGAATAAATGTAACCATAAGAGGTGAAAGATGTCTACAATGAAAACTACAAATCACTGATCAAATAAACTGAAGACAACATCAATAAATGGAAAGACATCCCATGTTTATGGCCTGGAAGAATTAATATTGCTAAAATGTCCATCCTAACAACCCAGGAAATTGACTCTGTCATACGAAAACTACTTACAAAACAAAGACCTGGACCGGATGGCTTTCCAGAATTCTACAAAACGTACAAGGAGGAGCTGATACCAATCCTGTTGAAAGTATTCCAGGCAATTGAGAAAGATGGAATTCTCCCCAAATCATTTTACGAAGCTAACATTATACTGATACCCAAACCGGGTAAAGATCCAACAAAGAAAGAGAACTACAGGCCAATATCCCTTATGAACATATATGCAAAAATCCTCAACAAGATTCTAGCAAATTGGATTCAAAAACACATCTCAAATATAATCCACCATGACCAAGCAGGCTTCATCCCCAGGATGCAGGGCTGGCTCAACATTCCCAAGACCATAAAGGTCATTAAATACATCAACAGATATAAACGCAAGAACCACTTGATTATCTTATTAGATGCAGAAAAAGTTTTTGATAAAATCCAGCATCCCTTCTTGATAAAAACCCTCAATCATCTAGGTATAGAAGGAACATACCTCAAAATAGTAAGTGCCATCTACGACAAACCCACAGCTAGCATATTGCTAAATGGTCAGAAACTAGAATCATTTCCCCTGAAAACTGGAACAAGACAAGGCTGTCCATTCTCATCCCTCTTGTTCAATATTGTGTTGGAAGTCCTAGCTCAGGCAATTAGACAAGAAAAGGAAATGAGGGGTATCCAAATAGGAAAAGAGGAAATCAAGTTATCCCTCTTTGCTGATAATATGATCCTATACCTTGAAAATCCAAGAGAATATGTCAAAAACCTGCTTGCACTAATAAAGGACTTGGGAAAGGTCTCAGGGTACAAAATAAATGTGCAAAGGAGCCGGGCTCGGTGGCTCAGCCTGTAATCCCATGCCTTGGGAGGATGAGGTGAGTGGATTGTCTGAGCCTGTGGGTTCAAGACCTGCCTGGGAAACTTGGTGAGACCTCATCTCTACAATAAATCAAAAAATTAGCCAGGCATGGTGTTGGGAGCCAGCCACGGAGGCCCACTGAGCGTTAGGGATCAGGAAGGGCCGTTGACCCCAAGACCACTAGGATGCATTCGGGAGCTATTGACCCCATTTCCTCCCCCTTTCTACTCAGCACTAACCAGATTAAGCTCTGGTGAGCTCAAAACATAAAAACTCTGAGACCGGGATGAACACAAGCTAACTTTAGAAGCTCAATACTCCCATTCTTCCACAAACTGCAGTTTTGGCTTTCACACAACTTATAATTCAAACTCATGTCACATCTAAGAGCCTTAGTATTGGTCACAGGCTTCTGGGTCATGATCTTAGGATTTATTGAAGGTGTAAATTGTAGAATATAGTTTTAGAAGACAGCCATTTTGTTGAAAGAATGCGGCTGGGTTACTTGCAGGTAGCCAACCGTGAACTTTGGACTGGGCCACATTCCAAGCATTCTGGGATGGGCCACTTTCGTTTGTAAAGTAAATACTTAAGCTTCTATACAATTGTTTAACTTGGCATAAATCAATCAGCTTAGGATGAAAAAGGTTTATAGACTATGTAAGTCATGGATTAGGTTATCCTTTGTTATGGGATTTTAAGATTATCATATGAAAAGGGTTTAAAGGCAATCATTGATTAAGTTTTCGTGGATTAAGGTTTCTGGTGGGTGGGGGATGCCCCTCCCACATCTGACTTTGTGTATAAAAGACCTGTTGTAATTCCCAATAACACACATCGCTGCTTCACTAGACTGAAGTCCAGTCTCCTTCTTTCTCTCTCTCTCTCACTCTCTCTTTCTTTCTTCTTCCCCCCAATCACCGACACCGTCTCCACCTTTGGGGTACCCTGAACCCGGCTGGAGCTGGTCTCTGGCAGCATGGTAGCACGCACCTGTAGTTCCAGCTACTTGGAATGCTGAGGTGGAAGGATCACCAGAGCCCAGCAGGTTGAGGCTGCGGTGGCCAGGAGCGGCCACTGTACTCCAGTCTGGGCGACAGAGTGAGACTCCAACACACACACACAAAAAAGTGCAAAAGACAGTTGCATTTTTCTATACCAACAAAAAGCAGGCAGAGAACCAAACAAAAAGCACAATCCCATTCACAACAGTCACCAAAAAAATGAAATACCTTGGTATCTTCCTAACCAGAGAAGTGAAAAACCTTTACAATGAAAATTACAAAACACTGCTTAAAGGAATCCAAGAAGACACAAACAAATGGAAAACTATTCCATGCTCATGGATAGGAAGAATCAACAGTGTTAAGATGTCCATCCTACCAAAGGCAATCTACAGATTCAACGCAATACCCATTAAGCTACCAACATCATTCTTCTCAGACCTAGAAATGACAATACAGAAATTCATATGGAAACATAAACAACCACAAATAGCAAAAACAATACTTAGCAAAAGAAACAAAGCAGGAGGGATCACACTTACAGACTTCAAACTTTACTATAAACAAAACAGCCTGGTATTGGTACAAGAACAGGCATATAGACCAATGGAACAGGATAGAGATTCCAGAAGCAAAACCTCAATTCTTCAACCAACTCATCTTTGACAAAGCCTCCAACAACAACCACTGGGGAGAGGAGAACCTATTCAGTGAATGGTGCTGGGAAAACTGGCTGATCACGTGCAAAAGATTGAAACAGGACCCCCACCTATCACCATACACAAAAATTAACTCTAAATGGGTCAATGACCTGAATGTAAAACCTCAAACTTATAAGAATCTTAGACAGCGCAGGAGACACCCTTATGAAAACTGGAACTGGGAACCAATTCCTATCCAGAACCCTAAAGGCCAAAATCTTAAGAAATCAGATAGACAAGTGGAACCTCATCAAATTAACAAGCTTCTGCAAAGCAAAAGAAACCATCAAGAGAGCAGGTAGACAGTCCACAGAAAGGGAAAATATATTTGCCAACTGTTTATCCGACAAAGGCCTAACATCTAGGATCTACAAGGAACTCAAATGCGCTAAAAGGGAAAAAACAAGCAGCCTCTTTAAAAAGTGGGCAAAAGACATGAATAGACATTTCTCAAAAGAAGATATATGGGCAGCCAACAGACACAAGAAAAAGTGCTCAGCCTCACTCATCATCAGAGAAATGCAAATCAAAACCACAATGAGATACCACCTAACCCCTGTAAGAATGGCCATCAATAATAAAACAAGCAACAACAGATGCTGGTGAGAATGTGGAGAAAAAGGAACGCTTCTACACTGCTGGTGGGAATGCAGACTAGTACAACCTCTTTGGAAGACAGTGTGGCAATTTCTGAAAGAACTAGAAATTGACCTTTCATATGACCCAGCAATTCCTCTATTGGGAATGTACCTGGAGGAACTCAAATTATTCTACAAAAAAGATACCAGCACACGTATGTTTGTTGCAGCTCTATTCACAACAGCAAAAACATGGAACCAACCGCGTTGCCCATTGAAGCTGGACTGGATTAAAATATGTGGTACATATACACAATGAAATATTATGCAGATCTAAAGAATGACAAATACATGGACTCTGCAGCAACTTGGATGGATCTAGAGTCAATCATACTCAATGATTTATCACAGAAACAAAGAACTGAGTTCCATATGTTCTCACTCATAAGGTGACCTTAAACAATTATAATGCTATAAGAAAGCGACTGGCAGTAGTGGAAAACTGTCAGGGGGGGTAGGACTGGCAGCTGAGGGAAACTGCTAGGGGAGGGAGAGGCATACCTCATCAACAAGGGTACCTGCGTGATCAATGTTTATATACCTAACCCTGAATTGTACCCCATATCTTTCTAACAAATAAATTAATTAATTTTTTTAAATGTCCATCCTACACAAAGTGACCTACACATTCAATGCAATCCCTATCCTAATTATAAGGATGTTTTTCAGAGATTTCAAAAAAATCAATTCTAAAATTTCTACGTAATCACAAGGGGACACAAATAGTGAAAGTTATCTTCAGAAACTGGGACAAAGCTGGAAGAATCACAATACCCAATTTAAAAATCTGCTACAAGGCTGGGTTCAGTGGCTTAGCCTGTAATCCCAGTACCTTGGGAAGCTGAGGCAAGTGGATTGCCTGAGTCGACAGGTTCGAGACCAGCCTGGGCAACTTGGCGAGACCTCATCTCTACAATAAAATAAAAAATAACCAGGCGTGGTAGTATGCATCTGTAGTTCCAGCTACTCGGAAGACTAAGGCGGAAGGATAGCTAGAGCCCAGCAGGTCGACACTGGGGTGGCTGTGAGCATGCATGCCACTGCACTCCAGTTTGGACAAAGGAGTGAAACTCCAACTCAAAAAAAAAATCTGCTACAAAGCTACAGTATCAGAACAGCATGATACTGGCATAAAAACAAACACAAAGAACAGAACATAAATTGAAAAGAATAGAAAGCCAGGATAAATCTATGCAATTAAGTTCAATTTTTGAAAAAGATGCAAAGGGCACACATCAGGGAAAGGACAGTCTCTTAAATAAATACTATGAAAAAGCTGGATACTGACATACAGAAAAAATGAAATTAAACTCACATCTCACATAACACTTAAAAAACCAATTTGATATTTCTTAAAGATAAATATAAAACCTGAAGCTGTAAAACTACTAGAAAAAAAATTTGAAAAGCTCCATGACATCAGTCTAGACAATGAATTTCTTTGATATAACCTCAGAAATAGAGGTAACAAAAGCAAAAATAGACAAATGGGATTACAACAAACTAAAAAGCTTCTGTACAGCAAGGAAAAGATCAATAATATTTTTTTTCAGCAAAGGAAAAGATCAATAGTATTTTTTTTTTACATCAACAGTATTAAGAGAAAACCTATGAAAAGGGATAAAATATTTCCAAACCATGGATCTGATAAGGGGTTAATACCTAAAACATATATTAAACTCAAACAAATTAACAGTAAAAAAAAATAATCATCTGATTTTAAAGTGAACAAACCATATAAATATACATTTCTCAAAAGAAAAGATACAAATGTTCAACAAGTATATGAAAAATGTTCACCGTCTCTAATCACCAGGAAACTGCACATTTAAACCATGATGAGATATCAACTCACATCTGCTAGAATGACTATTATCAAAAAGATGAAAGATAAGTGTCAGCAAAGATGTAGAGGAAAGGAAACACTCGTGCACTATTACTGGGAATGTAAATTAGTACAGTCATTATAGAAAACAATACAAAGGTTTTTCAAAAAATTAAAAATAGTGCCAAGCTAAGCTTCATCAGTGATGGAAATTTAAAATCCTTACTAGAAGCTGGGCTCGGTGGCTCAGCCTGTAATCCCGCGCCTTTGGGAGGCTGAAGTGAGTGGATTGCCTGAGCCCGCGGGTTCGAGACCTGCTTGGGCAGCGAGACCTCATCTCTACAATAAATCAAAAAATCAGCCGGGCGTGGTAGTGCATGCCTGTAGTTCCAGCTACTCGGAAGGCTGAGGCGGAAGGATCGCCGGAGCCCAGCAGGTCGAGGCTGTGGTGGCCGGGAGCGGCCACTGCACTCCAGTCTGGGTGACAGAGTGAGACTCCAACTCAAAAAAAATAAAAATAAAAATAAAAATAAATAAAATCCTTACTAGACAGTCAAAGCATAAGAGAATATGTTACCTCCAGATCAGCCCTTCAGGAGATGCTTAAGAAAGTTTTGAGCACAGAAATGAAAGAATGGTTCTACCAATCATGAAAACACAGGCAACCACAGAATTAACAGAGTATATTGATCATCCACAAAATTTATTTTTTAAAAAAGGAAGCAAAGCAACCTCTTAAGAACCTTATGATAGGGATAAACCTTAATATATCAATAACTAACTTGAAGTTGAATGGACTCATACCACTAAAAAGGCACAGAGTAGCAAACTGGATAAAGTAACATGATCCAACATTCTGCTGCTTCCAAGAAACCCATCTCACTGCAAAAGACACCCACAGGCTCAAGGCAAGAGCTAGAAAATGATCGTCCAGGCAAACGCAAAATGAAAAAGAGCAGGAGTAGCTATTCTTATGTCAGACAAAACAGACTTCAAACCAATAAAAGTTAAAAAGGACTCAGAAGGACACTACATAATGATAAAAGGCTCAATCCACCAGCAAAAAACATCTATCTTAAGTATACATGCAACCAACACAGGAGCTCACCTGGATTTATAAAACAACTGCTACATAAACTAAGAGAGGACATAGACACTGATATAATCATAGACAGAGACGTTAACAGCCCACTGACAGCCCTACACAGATTGAGGCAAAACAAAACACACACACACACACACACACACACACACACACACACACACACACACACACATACACACACAAGTAGATCTGGAACCTTAACTCAACACTCAACCAATCGGACTTAACAGACATTTACAGAACACGCCACCCAACAGTCACACGGTATGCATTCTACTCATGGAACATACTCCAAGGTTGATCACATTCTTGGGCATATATCAAGTAAGAACAAATTTCAAAAAGTTGTAATAGTACCCAGCATCTTCTCAGATCACAATGGAATAAAAGTAAACATAAACACCAGTAAGAACCCCCCAAAACACACAGACATAGAAACTAAAAAACATGCTGCAGAATGACTTTTGGGTCAATACAGAAATCAAGACAGAAATAAAAAGATTCCTGGAAACAAATTAAAACAAAAATACAACATATCAAAACTGTAGGATACCATGAAATCAGTGTTGCAGGGGAAGTTCATAACATTACACACACATATCAAGAATATAGTGAGACCACAAGTAAATAGCCTAACATCACACCTAAGAAAGCTGGAAAGGCAAGAACAATTGAATCCTAATTTCAGTAGAAAAATCCAGATTACTGAGATAAAGTCACAATTGCAGGAAATACAAGACAAAAAACATCATAGAAAGGAGGAACATGACAAAAAGCTGGTTCTTTGAAAGAATAAATAAGATTGACATACCCCTGACCAGACTGAGTAAAAAAGAGAGAGGAAGTCTGAATAAACACAATTAGAAATGAAAAAGATAATGTCACAACTCACCCCAAAGAAACTCAAAATATTAACAGAGATTACTATGAACATCTATACGCAAATAAATGAGAAAATCTAGAGGAAATGGAGGATTTCCTGGCATCACACAACCTCCCAAGGTTGAAACAAGAAGAAATTGAAACCCTAAACAGACTAATAGCAATCCAGGAAATTGACTCAGTTATAAGAAACCTCCCCACCAAAAAAAGCCCTGGACCAGATGGTTTCTCATCTAAATTCTACAAGACATACAAGGAAGGGCCAATACCAATCTTACTGAAAGTATTCAAGAAAATCAAGAAGGAAGGAATTCTCATTTTAAGAAGCTAATATTCTGATACCTCAAAGTGGCAAAGACCCAACAATGAAAGAGAATTACAGACCAACTTCCCTGATGAACATAGATGCAAAAATTATCAAGATTCCTGCAAATCATATCCAACAATACATTTCAAGGATCATCCACCATGACCAGGTAGGCCTCAATCCTGGAACGTAGGGCTGGTTCAACACTCACAAGACCATAAATGTAACTCAACACATTACCAGGGGTAAAACCAAGAACCACATGATCATCTCGCTAGACAAAGAAAAAGCAATCAATAAAATTCAGCACCCCTTCTTGATAAAAACCCTTGAACACCTAGGCATAGAAGGAACATTTCTCAAAGCAATAAGAGCCATCTATGATACACCTGCAGCCAACAACTTGCTTTATGGGCAGAAGCTGGAAGCATTATCCCTAAGAAGTGGAACAAGACAAGGATGACCACTCTCACTCCTCCTGTTCAACATAGTACCAAAAGTCCTAGCCAGAGCAATCAGAGAGGAGAAGGAAATCAGGGGTATAAAAATAGGAAAAGAGGAATTTGAGTTATCCCTCTTTTCGGATGATATATTCTATACCTAGAAAACCCTAGAGAATCTGTCAAAATCCTCCTTGCACTAATAAATGACTTTGGTGAAGTCTCAGGACACAAAATCATCATGCAAAAAACGATTGCATTTCTATATACCAACAGCAAACAGGCTGAGAAACAAATAAAAAACATGATTTCATTCACAATAGTCACACAAAAAAATGAAATACCTTAGAATCCATGTCACCAGAGAAGTGAAGACCTTTACAATAAGAACTATAAAATGCTGCTCAAAGAAATCAAGGATGACACAAACAAATGGAAAAACATCCCATGATCATGGATTGGAAGAATCAATATTGTCAAGATGTCCATCCTACCCAAGGCAATCTACAGATTCAATGCAATACTTATCAAATTGCCAATATAATTTTTCACACACCTAGAAAACACAATAGAAAATTTCATATGGAAGCAAAAGCATGAATAACCAAAGCAATCCTCAACAAAAGGAACGAAGTGAGAGGTATCACACTTTCAAACTTTATACTTTATTATGAGGCTACAGTAACCAAAATAGCATGATATTGGTATGGGAATAGGTACAGAGACCAATGAAACAGAACAGAGAATCCAGAAATAAAAAACAGACTTTCAACCAACTCATTTCAACAAAGTTGTCAATAACAATCATTAGGGAAAGGAAACCACATTTACCAAATGATGCTGATAAAACTTGCTAGACACATGCAGAAGAATGAAACTGGATCCCTACCTATTAATATAACCATATCACTCAAAATGGATCAAGGACTTAAATGTAAAACCTCAAACTATAAGAATCCTAAAAGAAAACGTAGGGAACACCTTTCTGCACATCAGAGTAGGCAATGAATTCAAGGTCAAGTCCTCAAAAGCAAATGCAACAAAAGCTAAGATAGACAGGTGGGACCTATCAAACTGAAAAGTGTTTGCATAGCAAAAGAAACTGTCATTTATGTAAAGAGATAATCCACAGAATGGGAAAAATATATTTGCAAATTATGCATGTAACAAAGGCCTAACATCCAGGATCTACAGGGAACTCAAACAAGTTGAAAGGAAAAAACCAAACAACCCCATTAAAATGTGGCCTGAGCCCGCGGGTTCAAGACCCGCCTGGGCAGCGAGACCTCATCTCTACAATAAATCAAAAAATCAGCTGGGCTTGGTAGCTCATGCCTGTAATTCCGGCTACTTGGAAGGCTGAGGCAGAAGGATCACCGGAGCCCAGCAGGTCGAGGCTGCGGTGGCCGGGAGCGGCCACTGCACTCCAGTCTGGGCGACAGAGTGAGACTCCAGCTCAAAAAAAAAAAAAAAAATGTGGGCAGTGGATATAAACAGACACTTCTCAAAGGATGACATGCAAGCAGCCAACAGACACATGAAATAATGCTCAGACTCACTAATCATCAGAGAAGCAAATCAAAACTACAATGAGAATACCACCTAACACTGGTAAGGATCACTATCCATAATAAGTCAAAAAACAACAGGTGCTAGTGCAGCTGCAGAGAAAAGGGAATGCTTCTACACTGTTGTTGGGAATGTAAACTAGTTCACACCACTATGGAAAGCAGTGTGGCAATTCCTCAGAGAACTAGAAATTAAGCTTTCATACATTCCAGCAATCCTTTTCCTGAAAATATACCCAGAGGAATATAAATTGCTCTACCAAAAAGATATCTGCACATGCATATTTACTGAAGCACTATTCACAATAGTACAAACATGGAACCAACCCGAATGCCCACTGAAAGTAGACAATATAAAGAAAATGTAAGCCGGGCTGCGTAGCTCAGCCTGTAATCCCGCACCTTGGGAGGCTGAGGTAAGTGGATTACCTGAGCCTGCGGGTTCGAGACCCGCCTGGGCAACTTGGCAAGACCTCATCTCTACAATAAATCAAAAATTAGCTGGGTGTGGTAGCGCGTGCCTGTAGTTCCAGCTACTTGGAAGGCTGAGGCAGAAGGATCGCCGGAGCCCAGCAGGTCAAAGCTGCGGTAGCCAGGAGCAGCCACTGCACTCCAGTCTGGGTGACAGAGTGAGACTCCAACTCAAAAAAAAAAAAAAAAGAAAGAAAATGTGGAACACGTACATGATCAAATTTTTTTTTCTTTTTTTTTCTTTTTTTTTTTAGTTGGATTCTCACTCTGTCGCCCAGACTGGAGTGCAGTGGCCGCTCCCGGCCACCGCAGCTTCGACCTACTGGGCTCCGGCGATCCTTCCGCCTCAGCCTTCCAAGTAGCCGGAATTACAGGCATGCGCTACCACACCCGGCTGATTTTTTGATTTATTGTAGAGATGAGGTCTCGCTGCCCAGGCGGGTCTCAAACCCGCGGGCTCAGGCAATCCACTCACTTCAGCCTCCCAAAGGTGCGGGATTACAGACTGAGCCACCAAGCCCGGCCATGATCAAATATTATGCAGCCATATAGAAAATCAAAATCATGGCCTTCATAGCAACTTGGATGCAGCTGGAGATTATCATACTAAATGAACCATCACAGAAACAAAGAACTGAACACCACATGTTCTCATTCATAGGTCCTGAAAACTGGTCACACTAGCACAAGGGTGAGATTGGCAGATGCAGGACACTGCCAGGGGAAGGAGAGAGGGAGGAGAGAGGATGGCACATGTGTAAGAAACAAAATGGTGATTCATTTCCAAAATGGCAATTTGTTACATCACTTACTGGTCCTTTTTCCTTTCTTAGCAGGCTTTCTCTTTTGGCAGGCTTCCTTTGGTGGACACTGAGGCCCAATCAGAATTCAGAAACATGTATTCTATCTTATTTATGTAGAAACTCCTTGTGTTTCACCTTATTTATACAAAATTATTGCTTAAGTAAAGTCTGGGAAAGTGATATAACCTCTGAAATACTCAGCCACTGGGGAACCAGAGGAGGGACTTGCACTTTAGAGGCATAAATATGCTTGCTGTGACTGCCTCACTGTGCCTGCTCACCCGAGAAGCACCCATTCTTGCAAGAATGATATTAAAAGAGCTGCTTCACTACCCTGATTTCTGAGTCTCTGTGCATGCTTTGATGACGAAACTGAGGACAGTCGATTCCACCTGCCACACATAGCAACACAATGGGTACCTGGTCCACTCTCAGGGGAAGAGAGGGTCAGCTGAAAGCCAAACTTCACTTGCATGCAACCTACTTGTGTAGTAAATTCCTAGTTGTATTCCATATCTCTAAAATTTAAAAAATTTGTAAATAACTACATATAATAATCCAATCACTGGGTATACATCCACAAAGAGTGAAATCAGTATATCTAGGAAATATTTGCACACTCATGTTCACTGTAGCATTTCACAACAGCCAAGGTATGGAATCAATCCAGTGTCCATCAACAAATAAATGAATAAAGAAAATGAAATTCTGTCATTTGTGACACCCCAGATAAACCTGAAGGACATCATGTTAAGTGAAATAAACAAGACAGGGAGAGACATATACTGCATTATATCACTTATTTGTGAAATCTGAAGAAATTGAACTCATAGAAACAAAGATTAGAAAAGTGGTTACCAGAGGCTGGGAGAAGGAGGAATACAAAATTTCAGTTAGAAAGGAGAAATAAGCTCAAGAGGCTTACTGTACATGTCAATGAGTAAGTGAGCATGTGAGTGGCTGACTGAGTAGGGACTCAGGAGCAAGTGGCCAGGGTTTTCCTGGTGAACTGCCTGGTGCCGCAGCTGCTCTGTATGTTCCCTAGCACTTCCTGGGGCACAGAAGCCATGTGCCATTTTTTAAAATCAACAAAGTCCTTCTCAGGAAGAAGATGCCGGAAGAGACTGCTGGCTCCAGGGTCTGCCTCACCACTGCAGTGCCTGCCCAGATAATGGCAGTAAGGATTGCAGAAGGAGCACAGTGAGGGAGACCAGAGGCAGAGGTCCACCAGAGAAGACAAAAGAGGCACCCCACTACCATCTTGAAAACTGGGCAAGAAAGTGCTCCAACTTGCTCACCATGGAGTGACAGACACAACCCGATCTCTGTGACTAGTGGATTAATTACTGAGAGACTGATTGTGATCCCGAGGGAATATCCTGAAAGCACAAACTCTGGAGGGACAGGATGAGTGCTGAGTCTCAGGCACCCTACCCCCTACACTAATTCAGTCTTGGGACAAAGGATGTGTCCAGAAAAGTATGAGGAAGACCTCCAAAGAGATCAGTGGTATGTCTAGGGCTGACCCAATCCCCTCCTCCCCTGAAATCCTCTAAACGTCAGACCCACACAGCTGGGGAATGACTGAAAGGAATGAACCCAGACAAAGCTTGAACATCAGTCACAATAGGACTGCACTCCAAGATAGGCCTGACTGGGGCACAAAAGTACCTGAGGAAGAGACAATCTCACACTTCCCCACCAGAGGGGATCCTCCTGACCATACTAGAGTGGGAGGGGAGGACTGAAGTCCCACCTATCCCCACTGCCCCGTCCTCCTTTCTGGGGAGATTGTGAATGAAGCCGAAGCTCTGCAGGAGACAGAAGAGGGGCAGCTGAGGAACAATGACAAAACTTGCCACAAGAGAGATTTTTTTTTGTTTGCTTGTGTGCTGGCTTTTTAATATAATTTATATTTTTATGCATGAATATGTATGTGAGAGTTTGAGCTGCATCCCTCCTACTCCTTTTATTTTCTTTTTTCTTTATTTTTTTCTTTCTTTCTTATTTTGCTTTTTGTGTTCTGTTTATGTGTGTACATGAAGGGTTGAGTGGTAATCCTTCAGTTTTGTTTGTTTGCTATTGCTTTTTTATTCTTCTCTTTTTTTAGTTTAATGTGTGAGAGAATACATGTGTGAGGGTTTGATTTGAATTCCTATTTCTTCTTTTCTTTTTCTCTCTTTTTCTTCTTTCATTTAGGATTGGGCGTGTGTGTGTGTGTGTGTGTGTGTGTGTGTGTGTGTGTGTGTGTGTTTCATTGTTTTTTGCTTTGGTTTCTGATCTTGTTATTCTGAGTCTTTTTTTTTTTTTTTTTTTGGTCTGTCTTATTTCACTCCACATTTCTCTGTTCTCTTCATTGCTATTACTGCATCTTGCACTCAGGGGGGACACAGATATACCCACTGCATTATCATATAGATGATAGAAAATGGGTCTTAGGGAACCCATACCACAATCAGTGAACATTGTGATTTCCAAGTGGTTTATGAATCCTACCTCTCCATCCACCAGTTTATTCAACTCTCAAAACTACAAAAGACAGCAAAACTTCCCACCCACAGCCCTGCTTTAAAATAGATCAAATTCAGAACCCCGATCAGGGAAGAACAGAGGGCTGAGTAAACATAAGAAGTGAGAGGCTCTCTCACAGCTATTGAGTAATGAAACTAAAGAGATCTTTCACAAATGAGGAAAACTCAACAGAAAAACACAGGTAATTCCTACTGCAACAAAGAGAAAGTGTCTTAAAAATCAGACCTCTGAGCCCAAACAATGGAAGTCACCAATGACTGGCCCCAGAATACAACAGAGATTAGGGAATGGATGGAAAGAGTGAATAAGATTCAAGAAAGACAAAAGGCAACACTGAAAGAACCTGTAACAGAGATTTTGATCATAAAATATTTAATCCAGGAAATAACAAGATGACAAGCATAGAAAGCAGAATTGATCAAGCAGAAAAAAGAATCTCATAACTTGAAGACCAGAACAAGGAATTAATCTGATCTGTAAAAAACAAGAAAGAAAACTCAGAAAGAAAGAACAAAGTCTCCAAGAGATGTGTGATTATACCAAGAGGCCCCAAACTATGCCTAAATGGTATTCCAGAAGAAAAAAGGGAAATGAACAACCTGGAGCAAAAATGCTAGTAGGTTATTCAAGAACATTTTCCTCATCTCACTAGAGATATGACCATCCAAACATAAGAAATACAAACTCTCGCAACACATCAAAGGAGAAGACCAACACCACATAGTAATTCACCTACACAAAATATGAACAAAAGAAAAAAAAATCCTAATGGCAGCAAGAGAGAAAGGTCAAACTACCTACCAGGGATAACCAATCAGAATAGCAGCAGACCTATCAACAGAAACACTACAAGCTAGAAGCAACTGGAGTCCAATATTCAGAGGTCTCAAAGACAAACAACTTCAACCAAGAATTTCCTAACCAGCCAAGTTCAGTTTTATCAGTGACGGAAAATTAAACTCCTTCCCAGACATCCAATCTCTAAGAGATTATGCAGCTTCCAGAACAGCTTCACAAGAAAGACTTAAAAAGGTATTAAGCACAGAAAAAAGAAAAACATAACCATGTACTTCCCAAGAGAAAAGCAGAAAACAGAGTCAATAGAGAATAAATCGTGACTGCAAACTTGAAAATGCACACATACATCAACCCAAAAGCAAAAAGAAAACACAAAACTTTTTAAGAACCTCATTACAAAGATAAACAAAAACATTTCAATAATCAACCCAAATGTGAATGGACTAAATGCATCACTGAAAAGTCACAGAATGGCAAACTGGATAAATGGATCTCTGAGCATAATGGCACATGCCTGTAATCCCAGCACTTTGAGGGGCTGAGGTGAGAGGATTGCCTGAGCCCAGGGATTTGAGACCAGCCTGGGCAACTTGGCAAGACCTCATCTCTACAATAAATCAAAACATTAGCTGGGCATGGTGGCGCATGCCTGCAATTCCAGTTGCTTGGAAGACTGAGGTGGAAGGATCGACTGAGGCCAGCTGGTCGAGGCTGTGGTAGCCGTGAGGTATAATCGGAGTGAGACTCCAATTAATACCAAAAAAAAAAAAAAAAAAATGACCAGATAATTTGCTGCATCCGGGAACTCATCTCACCATAAGGAACTCACACAGACTCAAAGTTAGAGAATGTAAAATGAGTTTCCAGGCAAACGGATCACAAAAGACGAATCTTAATATCAGACAAAATAATCTTTAAGATATCAAAAAATAGATCTAGGGGGTGGTGGTGGGGAAAAAAAGATATCAAAAATTTCAAAAGATATGAAAGAATACTACATAATGATAAAAGATTCAACCCATCAACAAGAAATATCATCCTAAACATATATGCACCCAACACAGGAGAACCTGCATTTATAAAGCAACTACTAAGTAAAAAAAGACATTACTCTAACACTCTTATACCTGGGAACTTAAATATCCCACTAACAACCCTAGATAGATCATTGAGGCAAAAAATCAACAAAGAGATCAGCAGTCTCAACTTGACACTCGACCAAAAGGACTCAATAGATAACACCTACAGCATACACCACCCAACAACCACAGAATATATATTCAACTCATCACCACATGGAACATACTACAAGACTGATCACATCCTCAGCCATAAATCAAGCATAAACAAATTTCAAAAGATCGAATACTGCCATGCACTTTCTCAGACCACTGAAGAATAAAAAGAAATATTAACACTAACAAAATTCCCCCAAAACCCACAAAGACATGACACTAAACAGCATGATGCTGAATGACAACTAGGTCAACACAGAAATCAAAATGGAAATTTAAAGATTCCTGCAAATAAATGAAAACAAAGAAATATCCAACCAAAATCTCTGGGATGTCAACAAATCAGTTCTAAGAGGGGAATTTACATCTCTATGAAAACACATCAAGAAGACTGAAAGATCATAAGTTAACAACCTGAAAAATCACCTAAGGGAGATGGAACAACAAGACCACCAAAACCCTAACTTTAGCAGAAGAATTCATATCACTAAAGTATAAGCCTAAATACATGGCACAGAAGACAAAAATATAATACAAAAAAATCAAACAAAAAGCTGGTTCTTTGGAAGAATAAACAAGATTGATGGAACACTAGCCAGGATGACCAAGAAAAAAAGAGAAAAAGCCCAAATAATCAGAAATGCAAAAGACCAAATCACAACTGACCCTGAAGAAATACAAAATATTATCAGAGATTACTATGCACACCTGTATGGAAACAAGGCATAGAAGGAACATGCCTCAAAATAGTAAGCACCATCTACAATAAACCCACAGCCAGCATATAGCTAAATGGACAGAAATTGGAAATGTTTCCTCTGAAAACCATAACAAGACAAAGCTGCCTACTCTCACCTTTCTTGCTCAACATTGTGTTGGAAGTCCTAGCTAGAGCAATTAGACAGGAGAAGGAAATCAGGGCAACTAGACAGGAAAAGGAAAATACATCAAGAGCAAAGGAAAGAGGAAGGTAAATTATACTTCTTTGCTGACGATATGATCCTATACCTCAAAACCCCAAGAGAATCTGTCAAAAACCTGCTGTCACTGATAAAAGACTTTGGTAAAGTCTCGAGATACAAAATAAATGTGCAAATGACAGTCGCATTCTTTTTTTTTTTTTGAATTGGAGTCTCACTCTGTTGCCCAGACTGGAGTGTAGTGGCCGCTCCCGGCCACCATCGCCTCAACCTGCTGGGCTCCGGGGATCCTTCCACCTCAGCCTTCCAAGTAGCTGGAACTACAGGCGCGTGCTACCACGCCCGGCTAATTTTTTGATTTATTGTAGAGATGAGGTCTCGCCAAGTTACCCAAGCAGGTCTCGGACCCGTGGGCTCAGGCAATCCACTCACCTCAGCCTCCCAAAGGCGCAGGATTACAGGCTGAGCCACCAATCCCAGTTGACAGTCGCATTCTTATACACCAAAAACAAGCAGGCAGAGAACTAAACAAAAAGCACAGTCCCATTCACAATAGCAATCAAACAAATGAAATACTTTGGCATAATCTTAATCAAAGAAGTGAAGAACTTTACAATGAAAACTACGAAACACTAATCAAAGAAATCCAAGAAGACACAAACAAATGGAAAGATATTTCATGCATATGGATAGGAGGAATCAACAATATTAAGATGTTCATTCTATTAAAGGCAATCTACAAATTCTATCTAATACCCATTAAATTACCAACATCATTCTTCTCAGACCTGGAAATTACAATACAGAAATTCATATGGAAACATAAATGACCATGAATAGCCAAAACAATCCTTAGCAAAAGAAACAAAGTGGGAAGTATCACACTTCCAGACTTTAAACTTCACTATAAGGCTGCAATAATCAAAACAGCCTGGTATTAGTACAAAAAGAGGCATATGGACCAATGGAACAGGATAGATTCTGGAAGCCCAACCTCAGTTTCACAACCAGTTCATCTTTGACAAAGTTTCCGCCAACAACCACTAGGGAGAGGAGAACCTATTCAGTAAATGGTGCTGGGAAAACTGGTTGACCACAGGCAGAAGATTAAAACAAGACCCCTACCTATCACCATACACAAAAATCAACTCTATTGGACTAAAGACCTAAACATAGAACCTCAAACTTTAAGAACCTTAGAAGATGCAGGAAACACCCTTATGGAAATTGGAACTGACAACCAATTCCTGATCAAAACCCCAAGTGTTCATACCATAAGAGATACGATAGACAAGTGGGACCTCATTAAACTGAAAACCTTCTTCAAAGCTAAAGAAACCAGCAAGAGACCAAGGAGACAGGCCACAAAATGGGGAAAAAATATTTGCCAACTGAATATCTGACAAATGCCTAACATCCAGAATCTACAAGGAACTCAAACATGCCAAAAGGAAAAGAACAAACAGCCCCATTAAAAAGTGGGCAAAAGACATGAACAAAAACATCTCAAAAGAAGATATATGGGCAGCCAACAGACACATGAAAATGTGCTCAGTCTCACTAATCATCAGAGAAATGCAAATCAAAACCACAATGAGATACCACCTAATCCCAGTAAGAATGGCCATCATTAATAAACAACAACAGATACTGGCGAGGATGTGGAGACAAGGTCTCACCAAGTTGCCCAGGTTGGTTTCAAACCCCTGAGCTCAGGCAATCCTCTCGCCTCAGCCTCCCAAAGTGCTGGCATTACAGGCTTGAGTCACCGCACCTGGCCTATGATGGTCTTTTAAATGGCTACTCTATTTACATTTAATTATGTAACTGATTATATACAGTTTGGCTGAAGCCTACAGTCTTGGTGTTCATTTTCTATTAGTTCTATCAGTCCCATTTGTTCTTTGTTCCTCTATTTCTCCTCTGTTTTTAGTAGGCATTATTCTCCTGGATTCCTTAGTTCTATGTCTACGGTTTCCTTTAGTTATCTGAGCATTTCTAAGGCAGATGAATTAAAGTATTTGCCTACTAAGTTCAATGTTACTTCAATATCTCTACCCACCATTTGTTGTCATATTTTGCCTCTGCATATGTTATAAACTCCATAATACACTGTTTTTATTCATTCTGTTGCTCTTCTAAGATGCCTTTTATCTCTAACTAGTTTCAAGATTTTCTTTGAGGGCCAGGCATAGCATCTCATGCCTATAATCCCAGCACTTTAGGAGACCAAGGCAAGAGGACTTCTTAAGGTCACGAATTTGAGACCAGACTGGGCAACAAAGCAAGACCAGGGCAAGGTGGCGCACACCTGTAGTCCTAGCTGTTTGGGAGGCTGAGACAGAAAGATCACTTGAGCCCAGGAGGTCGCAGTACAGTGAGCCATGATGCCACTGCACTCCAACCTGGGCAACAGAGTGAGATCATGACTCAAAAAAAAAGAAAAAGTAAATAATGAAGTCTCTATTAAAAAGAACTAAAGAGCATAAATATAGGAACCTAGGAAAGTGATTGTAAAACAACAGAAAAAAGTGAGACAAAATATTGATACAACTCAAGAAAAGAGAAAAAAATAAACCATCACAAAAATGAAGGCAAAATTGGAAGGGCACAAGGGAAAATAAACACTATAGAATGCACAGTAAAAGACAGTAGATGGAAATTAGAAAGGGAAATAAAAATGTAAATTAAAATACAGCTAATAACCGGGCTCTGTGGCTCAGCCTGTAATCCCGTACCTTTGGGAGGCTGAGGTGAGTGGATTGCCTGAGCCCGCGGGTTCGAGACCCGCCTGGGCAGCGAGACCTCATCTCTGCAATAAATAAAAAAATCAGCCGGGCGTGGTAGCGCATGCCTGTAATTCCGGCTACTTAGAAGGCTGAAGCGGAAGGATCGCCGGAGCCCAGCAGGTCGAGGCTGCGGTGGCCGGGAGCGGCCACTGCACTCCAGTCTGGGCGACAGAGTGAGACTCCAACTCAAAAAAAAAAAAAAAAAAAAAATACAGCTAATATGTAGTAGCATCACGCTAACTTCCCCACAACAATTAGAAAAACCTGAATAAATTGCAAATATCATATTTCTAAAGGCACTAGGGAACTACAGAAGCAACAAACACCAAATGACTTAAAATTCCAAAGAAGAGGAAACCACTCCAATATAAGCAAACAAATGCTAGCTGTTTTATTTTCTTGGAAGAGTGCTAACACTGGAACAGGTTAAAATTTGGGTCTGATCCAAGGAAAGGATTGCTGCTAAATGAAAATGAGAACAGCATAACTCTTAGTAGCCACACAAGACTAGTGTAATAAATTGGAAACTTGAGAAGCCTTAAACTAAGCATGACCCATATGACACTTGCTGAATTCTGGAGCTATGCAGAACATAAAAGAGACTTAGAAAGTCACCTACAGGAGACTGGTATTTCCTGAAATCTTGCAGTGCTTTGGGGGAAAAAAAAGGCCTGACAAGGGAAGGAAACTGACTCAAGCACACAACCAGTATTACCCTGAAGGAATTAGCCAATTTAGTGGTATACTAAGGCGAAATCTCTAAGGGACAAAAATTAATCTCCTACAAGTATCTGTGGACTAAAGAGACCATGATGTACCCATCTCTCAAATAAAAGCCCAGGAAGGTCATATCACAGAAATGAGAGGAACCAAAACCAAGTCTTACTAAAATTGCAACACAAATCTGATCACCTCAATCCCTACTGGGATGAAGATGATTAGTCCCTTATTCAATCTACTTAATATAGAAAAAGGGAAACTCTTTGCTGTAAGAGTACATTTGGAGCTTCTACAATTCTTTTAAACACCATGTCTAGTATACAATAAAAACTTTCCAGACATGCAAGGGAGGCAAAAAAATATGAACAATAAAGAAGAAAACTTAGACAATGAAAGAAGATCCACAGATGATCCAGATATTGCCATTACCAATTATTTTTTAAAACTATGACTAATAGGCTAAATCAGGAAAAATAAATCATAGACTGCAGAATTTCGACAAAATTTCATCTATAAAAAAAGAGTCAAACGGACATTCTAATAATGAAAATTTCAATAAACCTAAGAACTCAATGAAAAAGATCTTAAGATACACTTTGTGCCAAGAAACACTGATGCAGAGTGTTCAACACAAGACATAACCTAGAAAATTTATTAGACTTTAAAAAAAAAAGAATTGAAAGGGGTTAAATCATACTAGCCTTAGATATCTCCACCACAATTAAAAGACACTGAGGATCAGAAAATACAAGCAAAGGATGCTCCATCAACCAAGGCATCCCCTAAAGTATAAAATATAAAAGCTATAAACAGTTATAAACATCCAAAAACTTAGGGAATATTTTGCTTATGGTCTCTTCATGAGTAAACTATTAATGGGTAAAGTCTTGAGGAAACTTCACAAAAATAACTGATAATGAGCATTGAATAAATTTAACAGCTGAACTAAAAATAAAACAAATGTGGGAATCAGAGTGACAGACAGAATATTAATGTTATATGCCCTGGCAATGTGGAATGACACAGGGAAAAAAAATTGAAGCTGAAAGGCAGATTAAATGTGCTAATGGCCTCATCTGTAATCACTGGAATTCAAAGTCTATCATTTGGGTATTCTAATATACTTGATACCACTGTATGTTTGATAAATACAAATCAAGAAGAATAAGATTATTTAACAATGCCAAGGTAAACACTAAGAAAGTGGCTTCTTTATTAAAATCAGGTGTAGAGAGAAAGGGAAGAAAGCACTATTCTGTAGGACATACTCAGAAAACTCAAGAAAATCAACTGGAAAAAAACTACAATAAAGAGCAAGAATACAGCTGGGCTTGGTGGCTTAGCCTGTAAACCCAGCACTTTGGGAGGCTGAGGCAAGTGGATGGCCTGAGTCCACGGGTTTGAGACCAGCCTGGGTAACTTGGCAAGACCTCATCTCTACAATAAATAACAAAAGAGCTGGGCATTGTAGCATGCACCTGTAGTTCCGGCTACTTGGAAGGTTGAGGCGGAAGGATCACCTGAGCCCAGCAGATCAATGCTGAGGTGGCCATGAGTATGCCACTGCACTCTAGCTGGGCGACAGAGTGAGACTCCAACTCAAAAAAAAAAAAAAAAGAGTAAGAATACATGCAAACCAATAAAGGACTCAATAGAAAATATTCCATGTACAACAGCTACAAAAAAGTTACTATCTAGGAACAAATCTAAGAAATGGGTAAGGTCTATATTTTTTAAAGAAAAGAAAATGTTTAACCACCAATGAAGGACAAATGCATATATTCAGAGATACAACATGTCTAACATCTTAGACTTTGTCTTAACATATACAAGTATAAATGAGGGTTGGCAAGTTTATGCAAGGTCATTCACTGTAACATTGTTTGTATTAGTAAAAAAAAAAAAGGTACAAAATTCAAATATCCATTGATAAAGGACATGCTAGAATATGATGTGCATTTTAAAAATAACAAAGCACTCTATGGTCCATGTGAAAATGTCTCCAGGAAATATTATGAAGTTAGGACAGAAAATTGCTGGACAGTAAATATGGCATGCTACTTTTAGCACCAAAAAATGAAGAAAATGTCAAAATATGAATATTTTCTAGTACCATGAATGCACAGAGAAACTCCAGAAGAATATATAAGGAACAACTGTGGAAAAAGTAAAGGACTGAATGAGCAGGAGAAACATCATAACAGTGTATGCTCTATTTGGGGATTTTTTAAGCCTCTATTATTTATGCAAATATGTAAATTTTAAAAATCTAAATAAAAAATAAGTTCAAATTAGAAGTAAAACTAACAGAGTAAAGTTTAAAATGAATAAAGATAAAAATCCCTAACCTAAGGTACAAAAGATCAACTAAACAAAAAAAATTTGCAAAAAGCAATTCATAGAAGCAGCTTGATAAGCTTTGGTAACTTAAAATAAACAGCATAAAATGCCTACCTTCCAAAATATTAATGTCATTGTCAATTTCATTAACAAAGCAGAGAGCAAGAAACATGGGTAGTAAAAGCCCTATTCTACAGAATATATCTAATATGCTGTGTTCATATGAAAGCATTTTAAACAAGAGGTATTGATAAGACTATATCAAAACTGGAGGTACAGATAAAACCATATCAAAAATGACCTGAATTCTGTCGGACATAGGGAAGCATAATACACAAAACCTGATTTCAAATAATGATCCTGCTTAGGATATGATGATAAACACCAAGTATATCAGGATACCAGTTTTCACTCAGGTCAAAAGACACTAAGCTGACAGAAAGAAGACTGTTGTAAGTATTAAATAATATAACTTAAGAAAAACTTAAGACAAAATAAAGTTTAATAAATATTAAAATTCTCTCTTAGCACTGAAAGATAAACATCTGAAATACAAAAAATTATCAGACTAGAGAGCAAAATTTTTTGTGTTACCACCATAGCTAAGAATTTTACTGTACTTGAAACACTCAATGTGACTGAATTTTTGAAGAAGAGGACTCAGCCTTCATGTCTAACACAAAATAAGTACTCAACAAGTTTTTCATGAACTGAAAGTGAATTTCTTTCTGCATGAATTCTAAATGGTCTCCATAACTCTAGTCTCTTCTTCTTCCCATTATCCACACTACAAATTAACTACTTCACTAAAACATGTTTATTTCCTAAAACTCCAGCGTTTTCCCAGTGCATACAAAAGCAAATCCTCACTCTTTTTTTTTTTTGAATTGGAGTCTCACTCCATCGCCCAGACTGAAGTGCAGTGGCACATTTACAGCTACCCTAGTGTCAACCTGTTGGGCTCAGGCGATCGTTCTGCCTCAGCCTTACCCAGTAGCTGAAACTACAGGCACACGCTGCCACACTTGGCTAATTTTTTGATTTATTGTAGAGATGAGGTCTCGCCAAGTTGCCCAGGCTGTTCTTCAACCTGTGGGCTCAGGCAATCCCCTCACCTTGGCCTCCCAAAGTGCTGGGATTACAGGCTTGAGCCACCGCACCCAGCCACAAATCCTCAATCTAACCCTTTATGTCAAGATCCTTTCCATTCCTACCTTCAACCTAGGGTATACATGCCACTGGAGGAAGAAGTCCTACTAAAAGATAAAGAGCCACAAATGACTTTAAGATTCTGCACTTTCAGATCCTCCATCTCCATTACAGACTTTCCTAAAACAAACCTGCCTGAGAACATGCTTAAAGTCAAGGCACCATACTGGTTCTCCTTGCTAGTCACCTTTACACAATAGTCCCACTTCACCCGTCTCTAAAACAACCAAGGTGCACTACCCTAAAGTGTGAAAAATTCCATCTAGGACATCAAAGGGACCATTTTAAGCACCGGAAAAGAACCAGAGACTTACACACGTTTCTCATTATTATTCTGTTGTAGACCTAGCAGACACTTAGAAAACACTCCACCCAATTACAGCAGAATAGTTATCAAGTACACATGAAACACTTGACAAAATATATGTTAGACCATTAAACAAGTTGCAGTAAATTTAAAAGGACTGAAATTATACAAACTAAATCCTCCAATCATAGTGCAATTCAATTACAAATCAGTAACAGCAGGAAATTTAGGGAATTCACAAGTATGTGGAAATTAGACAACATACTCCTAAATAACCAATGAATGAAAGAAAAAAATCACATTCGGACTCGGTGGCTCAGTCTGTAATCCCGCGATTTGGGAGGCTGAGGTGAGTGGATTGCCTGAGCCCACGGGTTCGAGACCCGCGTGGGCAACTTGGTGAGACCTCATCTCTACAAAAAAATCAAAAAAATTAGCCAGGTGTGGTAGTACACACTTGTAGTTCCAGCTACTTGGAAGACTGAGACAGAAGGATCGCTGGAGCCCAGCAGGTCGAGGCTGCGGTGGCCGGGAGCGGCCACTGCACTCCAGTCTGGGTGACAGAGTGAGACTCCAACTCAAAAAAAAAAATAACAACAAACAAACAAGAAAAAAAATCACAAAGAACAACAGAAAAGACTGAAATAAATGAAAATGAGCATACAACCTGACAAATCTTACAAAAGGCAGCTAAAAAAGTACTCAGAGGAACATTTATTGTTGCAAATATCCCTACTAAAAAACAAAAGATTTCAAATAACCTAAACTTCCACCTTAAGAAATTGAGAAAATATATAATTAACCTTAAAGCAAGCAGAGAAAAATGACAAAGATTAAAATGAAATAGAACAATGGAAAACAACAGAAAAAAAATCAGCAAAACTGAAAGCTGATTCTTTGAAAAGATTCATAAAGGTGACAGACCTTTAGCTAGATTGACCAATATTTTTAACAAACACTCAAATAAACGAAATCAATAATAAAAGATGGGACATCACTAACAACATTATGAAAGTAAAAAGTACTATAAAACAACACTGAACAACCGTACATCAAAACATTAGATAATTTACATAAAATGGACAACTTCCTAGAAAGACACACATTACTGAAGAAATAGAAAATCTGAATATGCCTATAACAAGTAAAAAGCCCAAATTAGTAATTTCAAAAATTCCCATGCCGGGCTCGGTGGCTCAGCCTGTAATCCCACGCCTTTGGGAGGCTGAGGTGAGTGGATTGCCTGAGCCCGCGGGTTCGAGACCCGCCTGGGCAGCGAGACCTCATCTCTACAATAAATCAAAAAATCAGCCGAGCGTGGTAGCGCATGCCTGTAATTCCGGCTACTTGGAAGGCTGAGGCGGAAGGATCGCCGGAGCCCAGCAGGTCGAGGCTGCGGTGGCCGGGAGCGGCCACTGCACTCCAGTCTGGGCGACAGAGTGAGACTCCAACTCAAAAAAAAAAAAAATTCCCACCAAAAAAAGCACAGCACAGAAAAGCACAGTCCAAATGACTTCACTGAACAATTCTACTAGACTCAAAGAATTAATATCAATCCTTCATAAACTCATTCAAACAAAAAAAAGGAAAAAGAAAGAACATTTCCCAACGAATTCTATGAAGCCAGTATTACCCTGTTATCAGAACAAAACAAAGGCAACGCAAGAAAACTGCAGATTAGTATTTCAGTAATACAAACACAATAATCCTCAACAAAAGACTACCAGCAGCATAAAAAAACATTACACACAGAATTTATCTCAGGATGTGCAAGGTCAGTTCACCATATGAAAAGCAAAGGACAAAAACTAGATAGTCATCACAATATACATATTAAGAAAAAAAAAAGGGCCAACATCTTTTTTCTTTTTCAGAGATAGGACCTCAGTATGTTGCTCCTGCTGGCTACAAACTCCTGGGCTCCAACGATCCTCCCACCTCAAACTCCAGATTAGCATGGACAACAGGCACAAGATATTTTGCCCAATTTCCAGCATCCTTTTATGAAAAAAGCACTTGATAAACTAAAACAGAAGTGAACTTCCTTGCCAGATATAGCCAATTTGTTTAAAATTAAAAAAACAAAACAAAACATGGCTAGCATTTAATTAATGGTGACAGATTGAACGCTTTCCCTTTAATATCAGAAACAAGACAAAGATGTCCACAATTACCAGTTCTATTTAACATAACAGTAGAGATACCAGCCAGAGTCATTTAGTAAGAAATGGAAATGAAAGATATCCAGATTAAAAAGAAAGATGCAAAACTATCTTCATTAGCAGATGGTTTTATCTTCTATATAGAAAAACCTTAAAAATTCACCAAAAAAATTAGAATTAATAAATAAGTTTAGCATGCCTTGTCTTGTTCCAGTTTTCAGTGTCCTGTTTCAGTTTTCTCACCCTTCTTTTTTTTTTTTTGAGTTGGAGTCTCACTCAGTCACCCAGACTGGAATGCAGTGGCACGCTCCCAGCCACTGCAGCCTCAACCTGCTGGGCTCTGGCAATCCTTCCGCCTCAGCCTTTCAAGTAGCTGGAACTACAGGCGCGCACTACCATACCCGACTAATTTTTTGATTTATTGTAGAGATGAGGTCTTGCCAAGTTGCCCAGGCAGGTCTCAAACCCACGGGCTCAGGCAGTCCACTCACCTCAGCCTCCCAAAGCGTGGGATTACAGGCTGAGCCACCGAGCCTGGCTCACCCCTCTTCTTAAACGTTGTGTTCAAAGTCCTAGCTAGGGCAATCAGACAAGAGAATGAAATCAGGGGTATCCAAATAGGAAAAGAGGAAGTCAAGTTATCCCTCTTTGCTGACGAAATGATCCTGTACCTTGAAAATCCAAAAAAAATCTGTCAAAAACCTGCTTGCACTGATAAAGGACTTTGGCAAAGTCTCAGGGTACAAAATAAATGTGCAAAAGACAGTTGGATTCCTATACACCAAAAACAGCAGAGACTCAAATAAAAAGCAAAATCCCATTCACAATAGCAACAAAAAAATGAAATATCTCAGCATCTTCCTAACCAGAGAAGTGAAAGGCTTTTACAATGTGAACGACAAAACGCTGCTCAAAGAAATCCAAGAAGACACAAACAAGTGGAGAAATATCCCATGCTCATGGATAGGAAGAATCAACATTGTTAAGATGTCCATCCTACCAAAGGCAATCTACAGATTCAATGCAATACCCATTAAATTACCAACATCATTCTTCTCAGAATGGAAAATGACAATACACAAATTCATATGGAAACATAAATGACCACGAATAGCAAAAACAATCATTAGCAAAAGAAACAAAGCAGGAGGGATCACACTTCCAGACTTCAAACTTTACTATAAGGCTACAGTAATCAAAACAGCCTGTATTGGTCCAAGAACAGGCATATAGACCAATGGAACAGGATAGAAAAACCTCAATTTCTAACCCAACTCATCCAACAACAACCAATGGGGAGAGGAGAACCTATTCAGTGAATGGTGCTGGGAAAACTGGCTGATCACACGCAGAAGATTGAAACAGGACCCCTACCTATCACCATACACAAAAATTAACTATAAATGGATCAAAGACCTAAACATAGAACCTCAAACTATAAGAAGCTTAGAAAATGCAGGAGACACCGTTATGGAAATTGGAGCTGACAACAAATTCCAGATCAAAACCCTAAATGCTCATACCATAAGAAATAAGATAGACAAGTGGGACCTCATTAAACTGATGAGCTTCTGCAAAGCAAAAGAAACCATCAGGAGATCAGGGACACACCCACAGAATGGGAAAAAAATATTTGCCAACTGTATATCTGACGAAGGCCTAACATCTAGGATCCACAAGGAACTCAAACGTGCCGAAAAGGAAAAAAATAGCCCCATTAAAAAATGGGCAAAAGACATGAATCAATACCTCTCAAAAGAAGATATATGAGCAGCCAACACAAGAAAAAGTGCTCAGCCTCACTAATCATCAGGGAAATGCAAATCAAAACCAAACTGAGATACCACCTGACTCCAGTAAGAATGGCCATAAAACAAATAACAGATGCTGGTAAGGATGCTGCGAAAAAAGAACACTTCTACACTTCTGGTGGGAATCCAGACTAGTGCAACCTCTTTGGAAGGCAGTGTGGCAATTTCTGAAAGAACTAGAAATTAACCTTCCATATGACCTAGCAATCCCCCTATTGGGAATATACCCAAAGGAGCTCAAATCATTCTACAAAAAAGATACCTGCACACACATGTTTGCTGCAGCAAAGGCGCAAGATTACAGTGCTTTAGCTTTGATTCTGGGTGCATGTAGTAGCATAGACTCTGTGATTTTTTAGACGTAATCAGCATCAGTGGTGTCTGTTAGTTCTTCAGTGTTTAGGTTGTACTTGTTAGTGGAGACTGTGATGAGACTTTGGTGAAGATGGGAATGGTCCTTGGGCACCAGTGGTGGTGATGGTGGTGGTGGGCCCAGCTTGCTTATTCTTGGGCCCCCGTGTGGTGTATGTGAACACCTGTGGTGGTGAGTCTTGGCTGGTTGGTTCTTGGGCCTTAAGGGGCAGCATCCTTGGGTTTGGTGGTGATAGTGGTTGGCTGGGCAGGCAGGTCCTTATTCTCCCAGGTGGTGTGATTGGTATTGGTGGTGACAGTAGCAGCAGTGGGCCAACCTTTGCCTCTGATCAACATGCATGAATGCCAGTGGCAGTGGTGTTACGCTGGACAGGTTAGTTTCCTGGCCCCTAGGTGTACACATATGGTGACCTAGATCATCGGCATGAGGTCCTCATGGGCATTGGTGACATGTAGGGTTGTCTCCTTCTTATGAGTCTGGATGGCCACCCATGTGTGTTGCGAGTGGTGGGCATGGTGGTTTGGTCCACACACATTCAACATGTGCAGGTACTGACAGTGTTGTTGGTGGTGCAGTGTTATTCTCTGGCTTCTCTGATGGTGCATGTAGGAAGTGGTGGGTGGTGCAGACCTATCCTCAGGCCCTGGGATGGCACCTGGTCAGGTAGACCCCAGATCCCCTGAAGGCCCATAAATGTGCACGGAGGTCCTGCTGCTGGAGGAGTTGGGGTTGCTTTCAGTGGCAGTAGCCCTGTGTAGGTGGCGCTCAGGCTCTGGAGAGTGCATGCTTCTGCTCTTTTTGTCTTGGGGGCAGCCTCCGAGATGTGCTACATTGCCATTCAGTTGGCGCTGTGACACTGCAGTCTTCTAGGTGAATGTGGGGGGATGTTAGTGGGGGCTTTGTAGATGTGGAAAATCAAAGGCCGTAGGTGTTCAGGGAAGCATGTAATCTTGTGTGGGCTGAGATTTCAAAGTGTCACCCTGCCGCAACTGTTTGTGTCTCTGAGAGATACATGGGAATAGGACTAATGCCCTCTCTGGAATAATACCATTGTGTGGGCTCTAGGTACTTCCCTATACTAGCCTCAGTGCCCACAATGGCCTAGGGGCTCTCCCATGGCTAGGATTGTGGGAATCTGCAGTGAGAATGTGGAGCATCTCTTGCTTACCTTTTTCTCATAACAGGGAATTTCTCCTGGCTGTGAACTGATCCTGGCCTGGCTGGCTGCTTTGCTTTCCTCTTCTTTGTGCCTCAGAGCTTTCTGGTCACTTCCATGCCGAATTCCAGTGTTCTTTCTTAGAAACTCAATTCGATGTGGTTATCTAGTTGGTGTTTTGGTTCTTCTTTATGGAGGAGGTGAATGCTGGTCACCTCTAGTCAGCTGTCTTGAGCCCCCTCATCTTTTCTGCTTTTTTTTCTCTTTGTATGAGTAAAGAATTGTTCCATCCAGTGTTCAACTATGTTGTGTTTTCCTTGGCACCTCTAAAACACCAAGATGCAACAGGCAGAAATGCTCAGACTTCTACTCCTGGTAACAGCCAAGAGATGTCACTTGTTGGACAGCTGTTAGTGAACTTCTGTTTATATAGGAATTTTTTTTTTTTTTGAGTTGGAGTCTCACTCTGTTGCCCAGGCTTGAGGGCAGTGGCATACTCATGGCCACCCCAGCATCACGGCTCTGGTGATCCTTCTACTCAGCCTTCCAAGTAGCCAGTACTATAGGCGTGCACTACCATGCCTGACTAATTTTTTTGATTTATTGTAGAGACCAGGTCTCACCAAGTTGCCTGGGCTGGTCTCGAACCCGTGGACTCAGGCAATTCACTCGCCTTGGCCTCCCAAGGGATTACAGGCTGAGCCACTGAGCCCAGCCAGGAATTGTTTTCTTACTTCATTTTTGGATTGTTTCTTGCTACTTTATAGAAATATGTTTGACTTTGTTGTACATTGATCATGTGTCCTGAGGCATTGTTAAACTTATTTATTCTTTTTCCTATTTAGATAGTTTATTTTGTGCTACTCTTGTGCATACAAAAAAGGAAAATAAAAGTAAAATAAATTGGTTAATGAATTCTTAAAATTTCTAAACCTATTCTCAGCTCAGATTTCATAATGCCCTTCTTTTTTCACACACCATTATCCTCTGTGTCGTCAAGAGTCATAGACTAAAACGTATCAGTAGATATTACTCTACTATTACCTCCAGAATCTTCCAAATTGCTTGATTCTCATTCTGCTGGTTTTGCTGGTACAAGCTGATACAAGAAGGATTTAGATGACAACCAGGATGGAGATCTCTCCCTTAAGTCACCTTTAAACAATTTGTTGAGTGGAATGTCAATGGGAATAGCAACCATGTTGAGTGTGCATAGGCAAATGACAACCTGGCCTGGCAGACAGTGATAGTAAGATGCCATGTATCATAAGAAAAATCCCCATTTTAGAGATGTAAGAAGTGAGAAAAAAATGTTATGAAAGAATGTATTCAGTTTAATGTTTAATCTGCCACTCAACTATCAGTCTCTATAGCATTCTCCTTTTTATTTATTCATTTATTTTGAAGATTTATTTATTTATTTTGGGGTACAATTAAGGGTTAGGTATACAAATGTTCATTATGCAGGTACCCTTGTTGATGAAGTGTGCCTCACCCTCCCCTGGCAGTTTCCCTCAATTACCAATCCCACACCCCCTCCCCTGGCATTTTCCCACTACTGCCAATCCCTTTATTATATTATAATAATTGTTCAAGTTCTGCTTATTAGTGAGAACCATATGTTGCTGTTTGAATACAATGTGTCTTGGAAAAAACTTTATTGAATTTGATCTATTTGATGATCTTTGAGCTTTTTGTTTCTGTATATCTTTATCTCTTGCAAAACTTGGGAAGTTTTTAGCCTAAGTTCTTTGTTCTGTTCTTTGTTTCTGTGATAGATCACTGAGTATGATTGAATCTAAATCCATCCAAGTTGCTGTGAAGTCCATATGTTTGTCCTTTATGACTGCACAATATTCCATTGTGTTATATGTACCACATTTTTTTGATCCTGTCCAGCTTTGATGGGTAGCATGTTTTTGCTATTGTGAATAGAGCTGCAGCAAACATGTGTGTGCAGGTATCTTTTTTGTAGAATGATTTGAGCTCCTTTGGGTATATTCCCAATAGGGGGATTGCTAGGTCATATGGAAGGTTAATTTCTAGTTCTTTCAGAAATTGCCACACTGCCTTCCAAAGAGGTTGCACTAGTCTGGATTCCCACCAGAAGTGTAGAAGTGTTCTTTTTTCGCAGCATCCTTACCAGCATCTGTTATTTGTTTTATGGCCATTCTTACTGGAGTCAGGTGGTATCTCAGTTTGGTTTTGATTTGCATTTCCCTGATGATTAGTGAGGCTGAGCACTTTTTCTTGTGTTGGCTGCTCATATATCTTCTTTTGAGAGGTATTGATTCATGTCTTTTGCCCATTTTTTAATGGGGCTATTTTTTTCCTTTTCGGCACGTTTGAGTTCCTTGTGGATCCTAGATGTTAGGCCTTCGTCAGATATACAGTTGGCAAATATTTTTTTCCCATTCTGTGGGTGTGTCCCTGATCTCCTGATGGTTTCTTTTGCTTTGCAGAAGCTCATCAGTTTAATGAGGTCCCACTTGTCTATCTTATTTCTTATGGTATGAGCATTTAGGGTTTTGATCTGGAATTTGTTGTCAGCTCCAATTTCCATAACGGTGTCTCCTGCATTTTCTAAGCTTCTTATAGTTTGAGGTTCTATGTTTAGGTCTTTGATCCATTTATAGTTAATTTTTGTGTATGGTGATAGGTAGGGGTCCTGTTTCAATCTTCTGCGTGTGATCAGCCAGTTTTCCCAGCACCATTCACTGAATAGGTTCTCCTCTCCCCATTGGTTGTTGTTGGATGAGTTGGGTTAGAAATTGAGGTTTTTCTATCCTGTTCCATTGGTCTATATGCCTGTTCTTGGACCAATACAGGCTGTTTTGATTACTGTAGCCTTATAGTAAAGTTTGAAGTCTGGAAGTGTGATCCCTCCTGCTTTGTTTCTTTTGCTAATGATTGTTTTTGCTATTCGTGGTCATTTATGTTTCCATATGAATTTGTGTATTGTCATTTTCCATTCTGAGAAGAATGATGTTGGTAATTTAATGGGTATTGCATTGAATCTGTAGATTGCCTTTGGTAGGATGGACATCTTAACAATGTTGATTCTTCCTATCCATGAGCATGGGATATTTCTCCACTTGTTTGTGTCTTCTTGGATTTCTTTGAGCAGCGTTTTGTCGTTCACATTGTAAAAGCCTTTCACTTCTCTGGTTAGGAAGATGCTGAGATATTTCATTTTTTTGTTGCTATTGTGAATGGGATTTTGCTTTTTATTTGAGTCTCTGCTGTTTTTGGTGTATAGGAATCCAACTGTCTTTTGCACATTTATTTTGTACCCTGAGACTTTGCCAAAGTCCTTTATCAGTGCAAGCAGGTTTTTGACAGATTTTTTTTGGATTTTCAAGGTACAGGATCATTTCGTCAGCAAAGAGGGATAACTTGACTTCCTCTTTTCCTATTTGGATACCCCTGATTTCATTCTCTTGTCTGATTGCCCTAGCTAGGACTTTGAACACAACGTTTAAGAAGAGGGGTGAGCCAGGCTCGGTGGCTCAGCCTGTAATCCCACGCTTTGGGAGGCTGAGGTGAGTGGACTGCCTGAGCCCGTGGGTTTGAGACCTGCCTGGGCAACTTGGCAAGACCTCATCTCTACAATAAATCAAAAAATTAGTCGGGTATGGTAGTGCGCGCCTGTAGTTCCAGCTACTTGAAAGGCTGAGGCGGAAGGATTGCCAGAGCCCAGCAGGTTGAGGCTGCAGTGGCTGGGAGCGTGCCACTGCATTCCAGTCTGGGTGACTGAGTGAGACTCCAACTCAAAAAAAAAAAAAGAAGGGTGAGAAAACTGAAACAGGACACTGAAAACTGGAACAAGACAAGGCATGCTAAACTTATTTATTAATTCTAATTTTTTTGGTGAATTTTTAAGGTTTTTCTATATAGAAGATAAAACCATCTGCTAATGAAGATAGTTTTGCATCTTTCTTTTTAATCTGGATATCTTTCATTTCCATTTCTTACTAAATGACTCTGGCTGGTATCTCTACTGTTATGTTAAATAGAACTGGTAATTGTGGACATCTTTGTCTTGTTTCTGATATTAAAGGGAAAGCATTCAATCTGTCACCATTAATTAAATGCTAGCCATGTTTTGTTTTGTTTTTTTAATTTTAAACAAATTGGCTATATCTGGCAAGGAAGTTCACTTCTGTTTTAGTTTATCAAGTGCTTTTTTCATAAAAGGATGCTGGAAATTGGGCAAAATATCTTGTGCCTGTTGTCCATGCTAATCTGGAGTTTGAGGTGGGAGGATCGTTGGAGCCCAGGAGTTTGTAGCCAGCAGGAGCAACATACTGAGGTCCTATCTCTGAAAAAGAAAAAAGATGTTGGCCCTTTTTTTTTTTCTTAATATGTATATTGTGATGACTATCTAGTTTTTGTCCTTTGCTTTTCAAACTAAAAAAAACGATAAAAAACAAAAAAAAATTACAGAAGTAAAAAAATAAAGATCAAAGCAGAACTAAAAAAATACAGACCAAAAAAAAAGAAAATACAAAGGATCAGCAAAATGAAAAGTTGGTTTTTTGAAGAGAAAAACAAAATTAATAAACTGCTAGCTGTAATAACCAAGAAAAAAGAGAAAGAATCAAATACATATAATCACAGGTCAAAAAAGACACATTACAACTGACACCACAGAAATATAATGGATCATTAGACTCTCAGGAATAAACTATACACTAACAAATTTTAAAATTAAATTAAACAGATGAATTATTGGACATATACAACCTATAAAATTTAACCAAGAAGAAATAAAAAACCTGAACATACCAATAACAAGACTGAATCAGTAGTAAGCAGTCTCTTCACAAAGAATAGCCTAGCACCAGACGGCTTTACTATTCAATCTACCACTCAAAAAGAACTAAGAGCAGTTCTCCTAAAACTACTCCAAAAATTGAAGTGGAGGGAATCCTTCCCAACTAATTCAGCAAAGCAAGCATTAATACCAAAATTAAAAGACACAACAACAACAACAACAACAACAAAACTACAGGCCAATATCCCTAATGAAAATAGATGCAAAAATCTTCAACAAAATATTAGCAAATTGAAGCCAATAACACATCAAAAAGATAATATACAATGATCAAGGAGTATTTATTCCAGGAATGCAAGAATGGTTCAACATACGCAAATCAATAAACCTGATACATCACATCAACAGAATAAAGGACAAAAATCATATCACATTAATAGATACAAAAAAAGCATCAGAAAAAATTTAGCATCCCTTCATGACAAAAACTCTGAATAATTTAGGTACAGAAGGAATAGACCTCAACATGATAAAAGTCATATACATGAAAAACACATGGCTAATATAATACTCAAGAGAGAAAGGCTAAAAGCCTTTCCTCAAAGAACTGTCACAAGGCAAATATTCCCACTTTCACTGCTCTTATTCAACATAGCAATGGAAATTCTAGCTAAAGCAATCAGGGAAGAGAAAGAAAGAAAAGGCACTGAAATTGAAAAAAATGAAGTCAAACTGTGCCTCTCTGTAGATAGCATGATCTTATACCTAGAAAAAGCCAAAGACATCAGCAAAAAAGTCTTAAAACTGATAAATGCAGTCATCAAAGTTGCAAGATACAAAATCAACTTTTAAAAAATCAGTAGGAGATCAGGCATAGTGGCTCACTCTTGTAGTCCCAAACTTTGGTAGGCATTGCAGGAGAATCATTGAGGCCAAGAGTTTGAAACCAGCCTATCAACATATCAAAACTGTATCTAGAAAAATCATCATCATCATCATCTAGACTTGGTGGCACATGTCTGCAGTCCTAGCTACTCAGAAGCTGAGGTAGGAGGATCACTTCAGCTCAGGAGTCTGAGGCTGCAGTGAGCTATGATCATGTCACTGCACTACAGCCTGAATAACAAAGGAAGACCCTGTACTTTAAAAAAAACTATAGAATTTCTATATACCACAAACTAGCTTTAAAAAGAAACTAAAGCCGGGCTCGGTGGCTCAGCCTGTAATCCCGCGCCTTTGGGAGGCTGAGGTGAGTGGATTGCCTGAGCCCGCGGGTTCGAGACCCGCCTGGGCAGCGAGATCTCATCTCTACCAATAAATCAAAAAATCAGCCGGGCGTGGTAGCGCGCGCCTGTAATTCCGGCTACTCGGAAAGCTGAGGCGGAAGGATCGCCGGAGCCCAGCAGGTCGAGGCTGCGGTGGCCGGGAGCGGCCACTGCACTCCAGTCTGGGTGACAGAGTGAGACTCCAACTCAAAAAAAAAAAAAAAAAAAAAAAAAAAAAGAAACTAAGAAAGTAATCCCATTTACAATTGTTACAAACAAACAAACATGGGAATAAATTTAACCAAAGAGATGAAAGACTGCTATAACAAAAATGGCACAGGGCAACCTCTACCAGGTCCCCTCCTATTATGGGAGCTTTTCTATCTTCTTAGTAAATCCTACTTTCTCAAAAAAATATATATATGGCACAATACTGAAGAAAGAAGACACAAAGAAATGGAAAGGAATCCCATGCTAATGGACTGGAAAAATTCATATTGTTAAAATGACCATATTATCCCAAGCAACCTACAGAGTGAGACTCCAGTCCATGCTAATGGACTGGAAAAATTAATATTGTTAAAATGACCATATTACCCCAAGCACCCTACAAATTCAATGCAATCCCTAACAAAATACCAAAGAAATTCTTGACAAAAACAAAAAAACCTAGAATTTGTATGAAACAACAAAAGATCCCAAATAGCCAAAACAATACTGAGTATAATTAACAAGACTGAAGAAGACTGAAGACATAATATCTTCAAAATATACTACAAAGCTAAAATAACAAAAACAGCATGGCTTTTTGTATAAAAACAGATCCATAAACTACTGAAACAGAATAGAGAAACCAGAACTAAATCCACATATTTACAGCCAACTGATTTTCAACAACTGCACCCTGGGGATAGGACACCTTCTTCCCTAAATGGTGCTGAGGAAACTGGATATGAAACTAGATCTCTATCTCTTATCATATATAAAAATCAATTCAAAATGAGCTAAAGACTTAAACGTAAGACAAATTAGCCAGGCGTAGTAGCGCATGCCTATAGTTCCGGCTACTTGGAAGGCTGAGGCGGAAGGATCGCCAGAGCCCAGCAGGTCAACACTGGGTGGCCATGAGTGTGCCACTGCACTCCAACCTGGGCAACAGAGTGAGACTCCCGCTCAAAAAAAAAGAAAGAAAAAAAAAATAACAAATGCCAGTGAAGATGTTTTGGAAAGAGAAATCTTATACATGGTTGGTGGGAATGTAAATTAGTACAGGCATTATGAAAAACAGCATAGAGATTTCTCAAAAAACTAAAGTATCATATGATCCAGCAATCCATCACTGGAAATTTCCCCAAAGAAAAGACAGTGTATCAAAGGGATACCTGCACTCCTGCGTTTATTGCAGCACTATTCACAATAGCCAAGATATGAAATCAGCCTAAGTGTTCATCAATGGATAAATGAATAGAGAATATGTGGCAAACATACACAATGAAATACTATTCGGCATTTAAAAAGAAGGAAATCTTGTCATTTGCAGCAGCATGAGAGGAACTAGAGGCCATTATGTTAAGTAAATAAACTAGGTACATAAAAACAAGTATTTTATGTTCTCATTCACATGTGGGAGCTAAAAAAGTGAATCTAATGTAGGTAGAGAGTAGAATAATGGTTACCAGATGCTGGGAAGGCAGGGGAGGGGGGAATGAAGAGAGACTGGGTCAATGGGTAGAAGGAATGAGTTGTGGTGTTCAGCAGCACAGTAGGATGACTATAGTAAATAACTTATTATATATTTCAAAACAGCTAGAAGATTTTATATGTTATTTTTAATGTTTCCAGCACAAAGAAATGACAAATGTTTGAGGTAATAGATACCCTAAATACTCTAATTTGCTCACTACACATTGTATATATGTATCAAAAAAATCACACGAGCCCCATAAATATGTACAATTAATATGTATCAATAAAAAAGAAAAAGAAGCCAGGCACAGTGGCTCAGAGCTGTAATCCCAGAACTCTGGGAGGTTGATGGGAGAATCACTTGACCCTAGGAGTTTGAGACCACCCTAGGCAACATAGCAAGACCTCACCTCTACAAAAGAAAAAAAAAATTAGTGGGTCATGGCAGTACATGCCTGTAGCCCCAGCTACTCAGGAGACTGAGGCAGGAGGCTCACCTGAGCCCAAGAGGTCAAGGCTGCAGTAAGCTAGAATCATACCACTGCATTCCAGCCTGGGTGACAGAGTGAGAGAGTGAGAGAGAGAGAGAGAGAGAGAAGGAGAGAGAGTGAAGGAGGGAGGGAAAGAGAGAGAAAGAGAGAGAAAAAGAAAGACAGAGAGAGAGAGAACCAGATCAGCATTAGCAGTGGACTTTGGTCCCCCACAGCCAGTGGGTTCCTCCAGGTAGCTGACATGGCAATTAGCTTGCACTCACTCCTCTTGTGCTGCAGTAAAGGAACCTTGTCTCCCCCCTGCAGAGCACAAATATAGTAATGGGGTTGGCCAGTTGCCATATGACACACACGCTTATGAAGAACAAAAGTGTACACACAGAAACAAAGAAATGAATATCACATGTTCTCACTCATAAATGGGTCCTGAACATTTATCACAATATTACAAGAGAGGGATCAGCAGTAGCAGAACACTGCCAGGAAAGGCGGGGGGGGGGGGTGTCAACACATAACATCACTAAAGGTACCTGATCCTAAACCAGAGGAAGTGAGGACCAGTGGGAGGCCCAAACTTCACCTGTGCATAGACTACTTATGTACCTAAACCTGACTTGTACCCCACATCTTTAAAATAAAATAAAGAGAACAAAAAGAAAGAAAAAAAAAAGTACACACTGAGTCTGAAAAAGGGAAAGACACTCCCATATAAGGTGGTAAGCCCAACCCAAGCTTGAGGAGTCTTTTTTTTCTCAGGACATATTCCAGGCCTTAAGGCCCATTCTTATGCAGCCAAGAGGGGGTTAAGACAAGGAGGCCCACTCTCATCACTCCTATTTAACATAGTACTGGAAGTCCTAGTTGGAACAACTAGGCAAGAAAAAGAAACAAAAGGTATAGAATCAGAAGTTCCAGAAGCCCAGACTTGTCGCTGGTGTCTGAGGGGTAAGCGGGCAGTCTTGTGGGACTGAGCCCTCACCCTATGGGATCTGACACTATCTGCAGGTGAGTATCAGAATTGAATTGGAGGATGCCCAGCTGGTGTCATTTGGGGAAAATGTATTCATGCAAACAGTAACAAAAAGAGAGGAGTGGCTATACTAATATCACACAAAATAGAATAAATTTTTTAAAAGGTTACAAGAGGCAAGGACATTATTTTAGTAAAAGGTTTAATACAGCAAGAAGATATAACAGTTATACATATTTATGCACATAACAACAGATCCTCAAAATATATAAAGCAGAAATGGACAGAATTAAATGGAGAAATACACCACTGTAGAATAATCGTTGGAAACCACTATTCCACTCTTAATAATGGATAGAACAACAAGACAGAAGTAAGGAAACAGAGGAATTGAATAACAATAAACCAACTAGATCTAAAAGACACAAACAGAACACTCTGCCCAAGAACAGAATACACAGTTTTCTCAAGTACACATAGGATATTCTCCAAGATGATTCATATGTTAGGCCATGAAATTAAGTCTCAATAGGCTTTAAAAGATAAATACCATACAAAGTATCCACTCTGACCAAAAAAGAATGAACATAAAAATCAGTAAAATAAGGAAACCTGAAAAGTTCACGAATTTATTAGAATTAACACACAAATAACCAATGGGTAAAGGAAGAAATCAAGAGAGAAATTTTTTTAAATATCTAAATATGAACAAAAACAAAAAATATAACATACTGAAACTTATGGGATTCAGAAAAAGCAGTGCCAAAAAGATTTATAGCTATAAGTGCTTACATTAAAAAAAAAAAATCTCAAATCAGCCTACCTTTACAACTTAAGGGACTAAAAAAAGAATAACAGCCTAAACCTGAAGTTAGCAAAAGTAAGTAAATAATAAAGATTAGAGCAGATAAATAAAATATGAAAAAAACAGAAGAGAAAATCAACAAATAAAGCTGGTTATTCAAAAAGATAAGCAAATTTGGCAAAGCTTTAGTAAGACTGATAAAACTTTAGCTAGACTGACTAAGAAAAAACTAGAAAAAACAAATTACTAAAACCAGAAATGAGTAGGGACATTAACAATTCTACAGATATAAAAAGGATTATAAGAGAATACTGTACTATGAACAATTATAGGCCAACAATTAAGTAATCTAGAGGAAATGAATAAGTTCCTAGAAATATAAAACCTACCAAGACTGACTCATGAAGAAATGAAAAATCTGAACAGACCAACAATGAGTAAGGAGACTGAATCAGTACCAAAAACCTCCCAACACACCTCCCAAACCACTCAGGACCAGATGGCTTCACAGAATAATTCTACCAAACATTTAAAAAAGAATTAACAAGGATGCCTGAACAATGCATATTTGTATACCTAACCCTTAACTGTACCCAATTTTAAAATAAAAAATGTTTTAAAATAACAATAATAAAATAAAAAAGAATTAACAGTAATCCTCTTGAAAGTTTTCCAAAAATTGAAGAGGGAGCTCTCCCAAGTTCATTTTATGAGGCCAGCATTACCTTGATACCAGAACCAGACAAAGATATTACAAAAAAAGAAAACTACAGCCCAATATCCATCATTAACACTGAGGTAAAAATCCTCAAAAAACCAATAGCAAAGTAAACTAAGCTGCACATTAAAAGAATTAAATGAAGTGAGATTTATCTCTGAAATGCAAGGATGGATGGTTCCACATATAAAAACCAATCAATGTAATACACATTACCACAATAACGGACAAACCTATAAGATCAACTTAATTGGCACAGAAAAGGCACCACACAAGAGTCAACATAACACCCTTTAACTATAAAAACACTCAACAACTAGGAATAGGAGTAAACTACCTCAATATTATAAAGGTCATGTATGAACAGTTCACAGCTAGTACTATACTCAATGGAGAAAGACAAAGATTTTCCTCTAAGATCAAGAACAAAGCCAAGATGCCAGTTCTTACCACTTCCATTCAATATAGTATTTAGAGTCCTGCCAAAACAATCAACCAAGCAAAAGGAGGTGGGGAGGGCATTTGTATTGTAAAGGAAGAAGTAAAATTATCTCCACAGATGATAAGATATTATATGTGAAAAACACTAAGGATTCCAAATACACACACGCAAAAACTAAGAAAAATAAAAGTAAATAGAGTAACCCCTCAAATCAAAAGACACAGACTGACAGAAAACCTGTTAGAACTAATAAGTGAATTCTACAAAGTTACAGGATACAAAATCAAAAGACAAATATCAATGTGTTTCTACACACTAACAATAAACAATCCAAAAATAAATTAAGAAAACAATTCCATTTAAAATACCATCAAAAGAATAAAACACAGATGCTCCTCAATTTATGATGGGGCTATCTCCTGATAAACTCACTGTAAACTGAAAATTCAAAAGTTGAAAATGCATTTAATGGCCAGGTATGGAGGCTCACGCCTGTAATTCCAGTACTTTGGGAGGCCAAGGTGGGAGAGTTGCTTAAGACCAGGAGTTTGAGACCAGCCTAAGCAATACAGCAAGACCTTGTCTCCACAAAAAAAAAATTTTAAATGAGCAAGGTATGATGGATGAGCCTGTAGTCCCAGTTACTACAGAGGCTGAGGCAGAAGGATCATCTGAGCCCAGGAAGCCAAGGCTGCAGTGAGCTGTGATTGCACCATTGCACTCCAGTCTGGGTGACAGAGTGAGACCCCCGACTCAGAAAGAAGAGAGGGAGGGAGGGAGGGAGGGAATGCATTTAGTAACCTTAACTATTGAACATCATAACTTAGTCTAACTTACCTGAAACATGCTCTAAACATTTACATTAGCTCACAGTTGAGCAAAATCATCTAACACAAAGCCTATTTTATAATAAAGTGTTGAATATCTCGTGCAGTTTATTGAATACCATACTGAAAGTGAAAAAAAGATTGTTTGTACAGGTACTCAAAGTATTGTTTCTACTGAATGTACATCACTATCACTTTCACTTTCACTTAAAGAAGATACAAATGTATGAAAGATATTCCATGTTCATGAACTGGAAGACATACTACTATTAAGATGCCTGTACTACTCAAAGCAACCTACAGATTAAACACAATTGTTATCTAAATCTCAATGTCATTTTTTACAGAAACAGAAAAATCCATCCTAGAATTTAAATGGATTCTCAACAGACCCTCAAAGAGCAAAATCAATTTTGGAGAAAAAAAAAAACTAAAAAAACTCATATGTCCTGGTTTCAAAATATACCCCAAGGTATAAAGACAGAATAATTCAGAATTCTCCCGGGTCACACATAATGCTTTCCCACAAGTAACTGTGAATGTCTCAGATCCCTCATTGTGGCACAATGGAGTTGAGCATTCCTGAATGTGAAAGGTTGACAAGCCGCAAGCCAAAGCAGTCACCCTGTAGAGCGTAATATACATGAAAGGGAACAAGTGAGAATCAGGAATTACAGCATGCACCAATGCCTTCTAGGACTCAGTGCCAGAAAGTAACAGTGCAGCACACTTTTCACACAGCATTATCCAAGGAAGATTCACATTCAAAAAAAATATACCCCAAAGCTGCAGTAATCAAAGTAGGTATGGTACTAGCATAAAAACAGATATATTCCCAGCACCATTTGTTGAAAAGCCTGTCCTTTCCCCACTGAGTGATCTTGGCACCCTTATCAAAAGTAATTTAACCATATATGTGAAGACTTATTCCTGAGTTCTCTATTCCATTGGTCTATATATCTGTTTTTTAAAAAATTTATTTATTTACTATAAAGATGTGGGGTACCATTCAGGATTAGGTATACAAACATTGATCATGCAGGTACCCTTGTTGATGAGGTATGCCCCTCCCTCCCCTAGCAGTTTCTCTCAACTGCCAGTCTCACCCCCCCTTCCCCTGACAGTTTTCTGCTGCTAATCACTTTCTTATAGCATTATAATTGTTCAAGGTCACCTTATGAGTGAGAACATATGGAACTCTATAATTTGACATTCACAAGTAAAATAAAAATGGATACTTAGCCTATGTACAAAAAACTAACTAAAAATGGAACAAAGACCTCAGCATAAAAAGCAAAACTATAAAACTCTTAGAAAAAAACAGAGAAAAGTTCCATAACATTGAACTTGGCAATGACTTTTTGAAATGACAACAAAATCACAGGAATCAAAAGCCAAAAAAGACAAACAGGACAACACCACAGTTAAAAACTTTTGTGCATCGAAGGACACAGTCAACAGAGCAAAACAGCAATATAAGAAATGGAAGGAAATAGTTGCAAGTCAGACATCTGAAATGGGGTTAATAATCAGAATACACAAAAAAAATTCCTACATCTCAACTACAAGGAAAAAAAAGCCAAATAACCCAATTTTTAAATGGGTAAGGACTTAAATAGACATTTATTCAAAGATGAAATACAAGTGGCCAAAAAGCATATGAAAAGATGATGGTCAACATTCCTAAGCATCAGATAAATGCAAATCAAAGCCACAATGAGATATTACTTCATACCTACTATGGAAAAACACACATACACACACAGAAAAGGCCTGTTAGCAAAGATGTGTAGGAACTGAAACCTTTGTGTACTGTTGGTGGGACTATAAAATGATGCAACTGCTATAGAAAACAATACAGAGGTTCTTCAAACAAAACAAAAATAGAACAACTACATTAATCCACTTCCGGATCTATGTCCAAAAGAGATGGAAGCAAGGCCTCAAAGAAATAGTGCATGCCGGGTCATAAAGAAGAACAAAATCATGTCATTTGCCAAAACTTGCATACAGTTGGAGACCATCATACTAAGTGAACTACTACAGAAACAAAGGACTGAATACCACATGTTCTCACTCATGTGCAGGCTCTCCTAAATACTAGTCACATTAGCACAAGAGTGGGATCAGCAGTAGCTGAGCACTGCTAAGGAAGGCAGCAGGGAGTGGGGAGCATGTGACAACACAAGGGGCACCTGGTCCACTCTTCCACAGAGGAAGAGAGGGTCAGCTAGAACCCCAAACTTGACCTGCATGCAGCCTACTTATGTAGTAAATCCTCACTTGTACTGCACAACTTTAAAATTTTTTTAAAAAGGAAGAAATATGCCCATTACCAGGGGGATGAACCTTGAAGACATTACGCTAAGTGAAACAAGCCAGTCACAAAAAGACAAATACCATATGAAACCACTTATATGAGGCATCTAAAGTAGTCAAGTTCACAGAAACATAAAATAGAATGGTGGTTACCAGAGACTGGGAGGAAGAGAAAAAAGAGAAATTATTGTTTAACAGGCATGGAATATCAGCTTTGCAAAATGAAAAAGTTCTGCAGATCTGTTTCACAACAATATGAATATATTTATCATTATCAAACTGTACACTTAAAGATGGTTAAGATAAAAAAATTCTATGTGAAAATCCTATGTGCTTTTTACTACAATAAAAAATGCACTAAAAAATAATACTGTACTATGAACAACTATATACCAACAAATTGGATAACCTAGATAAAATGGATAGGAACAAAAAACCTACCAAAACTGAATTATGAAGGAATAAAAAAATCTGAATTGGCCTATAACTAGTAAGGAGATTTAATAAATAACCAAAAATCTCTCAGCCAAAAAAAAAGGGGATTCTAGATCTGGCGAGTTCTACCAAATATTTAACTATCACTAATCCTTCTCAAACTCTTCTTAAAAATTGAAGAGAGAATATTTTGTAACTCATTCTATGAAGCTAGCATTGCCCAAATACCAAAGTTAAGCAAAGACACTATAAGAAAACTACAGATCAATATTCATCATGAACATCGCTAGTATTGTGTTGAGGACTTCTGTATCAAACAGAAATCAGTAGCATATGAAATGGACTATAAACACGAACAAGCAGAACCTAGCCTGGAATACAAGGATGGTTCAACATATGAAAAATAATCAACGCAATGCACAGGATTAACAGCATGGAGGGGAAGAAACTGCATGATCATCTCTGTTGATACAGAAAAAAAAGCATTTGGCAAAATGCAATGTCCTGTCATAATTAAAACACACATGCAAGCAATTAGGATAAAAGGATACTACCTCAGTGAATAAAAGGCACTGCTAACATACTCAATGGTAAAACTCAAAAGTTTTCCACTAAAATCAGGAACAAAGAAGAGACAGTTGCTTTTGCCAGTTCTATTCAACACAGCACTAAAAGTTCTAGCCAGAACCAGTAGGCATAATCCTAAAAAGAAATTAAGAAATTTCTGATGCAATAGCATCAGAAAGAATAAATGCTTAGTAATTAATATAACCAAAGAGTGGAAAGACTTGTGCAATAAAAACTACAAAACACTGTTGAAAGAAAATAAAGAAGAAATAAATGGATGGAAAAACATCTCATGTTCATGGATTGTAAGACTTAAAGCTGTTATGATGACAATACTATCCAAGCAATCTACAGATTTGATTCCATCCCTAGCAAAAACCCAACAACATACTTTGCAGAAATTTTTAAAAATTCATCCTAAAATGAATGTGGAATCGCAAATAGTCAAAACAATCTTTAAAAATATGAACAAAGTCGCAAGATTCAACTTACTAACTGTAAAACTTATTACAAAACTATAGTATCAAAACCATGTGATACTGACATAAAGACAGACATGTAGACCAATGAAAAAGAATAGAAATCCCAGTAATAAACTCCCACATATATGGTCAAATAATTTCTCAAATAATTTCTGACAAGGGTGCCAAAAGCCATTCGATGGGAAAGGACAATCTCTTCAACAAAAGATGCTGGTAAAATTGGATATCCACATTCAAAAAAATGAAGTTAGACCCTTTACCTACCACCACATACAAAAATTAACTCAAAATGGATCAAAGACCTAAAATGAATCAAAGAGCTAACACTACAGAACTCTTAGAATAAAACATGGGGGAAAGCATTAAGACATTAGATTTGGTCACGATTCCTGGATACGACACCAAAGACATCAGCAACAAAAGAAAAACAGACAAATTGGACCTCATTAAAATTTAAAATTTTTGTGCATCAAAGAATACTATTACTATACTTGAAAAGGCAACCCATGTAACAGAAAAAAGTATCTGCAAACAGCTTGCCTGATAAAGAATTGATATCTAGAATATACAAAGAACCCCTAAACTCAACAACAAAAAACAGAACTAATTCAAAAATGGACAAAGGACGTAAATAGACATTTCTCCCACAAAGATATACAAATGGTCAATAAGCACATAAAAATATACTCAACATCATTAGCCACCATGGAAATTCATATCAAAACCAGAATGAGATATGACTTCTTATCCACTGGAAATGCTGTAATAAAAAGGACAAAAAACAGGCTGGGCACAGTAGCTCACACCCATAATCCCAGCACTTTGGGAGGAAAAGGCAGGAGGGTCACTTGAGCCCAGAAGTTCTAGACCAGCCTGGGCAACATAGCAAGATCTCATCCCTGAGAAAAAATTAGCCAGTTGTGGTGGTGTGTGCCTGTAGTCCCATCTATTCAGGAGGCTGGTGAAGGGGGAGCACTTGGGACCAGGAACTGGAGGCTGTAGTGAACCATAATCATGCCACTACACTCCAGCCTGGGCAACAAAGTGAGCCCCTGATAAAAAGAAAAGACAAAAACAAAAAATATTGGTGGAGAAACTGGAACCCTTGTGCACATGAAAAATAGTCAAATCTCTATGGAAAAAAGTATGACAGTTCCTCAAAAAATTAAAAATTACCATATGACCCAGCAATTCCACTTTTGGGTATATACTCAAAAGAATGGAAAACATACATTCACACAAAAACTTGTATGTGAATGCTCATAGTAGAATTATTCAAAATAGTGAAGAAGTGGAAATAATCCAACTATCCATTCTGCTAATCAAATAAAATATAGTGTAACTACATAACAGAATATTACTCAGCCATAAAAAGGAATGAAGTACTAAAACATGGATGAGCCTTGAAAACATTACGCTTAGTGAAAGAAGCCTGGCTGGGCACAGTATCTAATGCCTGTTGTCCCAACTACTCAGGAGGCTGAGGCAGGAGGATCGCTTGAGGCCTGGAGTTCAAGACCAGCCTTGGCAGCATAGCGAAACCCCATCTCTACAAAAAAATTTGTTTTAAGTTTACATTACCCAGGTATGGTAGTATGCACACATAGTTCTACATACTCAGGACGCTGAGGTGGGAAGATCGCTTGAGTCCAGGAGTTTGAGGCTACAGTGAGCTACGATCATGCCACTGGGCAACAGAGTAAGACTGTTTAAAGAAGAGAAAGGGTAAACTATGTAAGATAAGCTCAACAAAGCTGTTACTTTTTAAGAGACAGGAAAGAAAAATAGTATGCAAAAGATGATAAACATCATATAAGAAACATACCACAAGAATAAAAAAAATTTTTATATAACTGATTTTACCTCAAAAAAATAAAACAGGTTTTAGGACCTAAGATCAAATATAGCCAATTATCATAACAAAGCTTCCACTCTTGCCATATGATCTCTTTGCACCAGCTCCCCTTTGCCTCCCACCAAGAGTGGAAGCAGTATAAGGACCTCACCAGAAGCCAAGCATACACTGGTGCCATGCTTCTTGCGAAGTCTGCAGAATGATGAGCCAAATAAATCTCTTTTCTCTATTAATTACCCAGTCTTGGGTATTCCTTTATAGCAACACAAATGGATTAAGACAACCACCACTGCAAAATCTTTTAATACAAATACTAGTCCTCAGAACAGAATTCTGAGTTTCCACTTTAAGATTAAAAACTAGATGTTTATAAATCAGAGCTACTAGGTTACCCTTTTTGCACTTCTAGATAAGACCACTTAAAGATAGAGACTATCTTTTTAAAGTGTGTTTCAAACAGACTACAAAGAGAAAATTTTAAAGGGTAAATATGCCTTAATATAATAGTTTATAATAAACTACGTATCCTAAATGAATTTCAGTCATGGGGCGGAGGGGTGAACATGTAATACCTGGTAAGTTAGGAAAATAACATGATTTCAAAAACATGTGTAGAGTAGAAGAGCAGGAAGCCAAGGGTAGCGGCATGGAGGATAGATAGAAGAGGACACCAAGGGGTCTGTCTCCCCTCATGGCCACAGAGACAATAAGTTATTAGGGAGAGATCCAAGTAGAGGAGTTGAAAAAGTTTTCTAAAAGAATTTCAAACCCTGCAGTACAAGCAGTACACACAAGTAGTTCTAGCACAGTTTCAGGGTTCAGGTGTCAATAATCCCAGCTAGGTAGTTTTGGGAATTCTTAGTAATAAAAATAAACTTGTAAGACTGGAATAAAAAAGAATATTAACACAAAGCACTGAATTCTAGTTTCATAACTTATTTCTGTCATTTACCTAATTGACATAAAAAGTTTAAAAGAAAATGCAGCCTAAGGTGTTAATTCCATTTACTTTATAAATTAATAAAATTTAATTGTCATTTCCTCAATCAATAATCCATTTCCAATTCGCAACCTCCAAATACCACAGAGAAACATACTCGCTCATGTATATCAAAGTAAATAAGGTGATTTTAAAGCAATAACGTCTACCACAACCCAATATTTTCTTACTGAAATTATATATAAACTCAGATCTCATGTGAGGAAAGAAAACTATACTTATTTAACTGAAGAGACAAACAGAAGGTAGTTAAGTAATTTGTTCACAATCATAGATTTTCCATGTTAAGAATACTGCCTCGTTCCTCTGGCAAACAAGTTCCAGTATTCTTTTTACCATTGAGTATTTCTATATCTAAAACCAAGGTTAGGCACTTTCACTTGCCTTTTCTGAAATACATCTTTCCGTGACCGTAGTGTTTCAATGACTCCCCAGTGCCCACAGGATAAAGGCCAAACTCCTTATTCTGACATTCAAGGTCCTTCGCACTCTCAGCAAAACTATCTTCCCAATCTTCTCCCAATACCACAAGTCTTAGTCTAATTATGGTCCTTCCAAAAACACCTTGCACAAATCTCTCTCACACATCTCACTGTTTCATGCTCACAAAATCCTATTTATTCATCAAAACTCAGTTCTCTTTTCACTCTAAGGAATATTGTCTTGTGCCCTCAGGCATATGGCACATTCTACATCATTATGCTCCCTTCTACATCTAAAATTCCATGAATATATGATTCTCAGCTTAAAATTCTTATTTACTGGCACGATTTCAGCTACCACTTTCAGAAAATCTTCCCAAGTTTAATTTTCACAATCCTCTAGATTAATGGTCATGAATGTAGGTAGACCTGTAGCTTCTTCCTTCATTGTTTCCCAGTGCCTAGCATATACCAGGTCTTAATAAATACCTATTGAATCAATAAAAGAATGTAATGAGCTATATTTCTAGTTAGATTTATACTCTTAACTCCATGTTACTACCTATGTTTCATCACCCTAAAAAGACTTCTTCCCAGCCAGGCTCGGTGGCTCAGCCTGTAATCCCACGCCTTGGGAGGCTGAGGTGAGTGGATTGCCTGAGCCCGTGGGTTCGAGACCCACCTGGGCAACTTGGCGAGACCTCATCTCTACAGTAAATCAAAAATCAGCTGGGCATGGTAGCGCGCACCTGTAATTCCGGCTACTCAGAAGGCTGAGGCAGAAGGATTGCCAGAGACCAGCAGGTCGAGGCTGCGGTAGCCGGGAGCGGCCACTGCACTCCAGTCTGGGCAACAGAGTGAGACTCCAACTCAAAAAAAAAAAAAAAAGACTTCTTCCATTCCAGTCTTGCCAAGAAAAACCAAGTTTCATTTCCCTCTTGTGATCAATATAAAAACTATAGTTAGCCGGGCTTGGTGGCTCAGCCTATAATCCCACGCTTTGGGAGGCTGAGGTGAGTGGATTGCCCGAGCCCGCGGGTTCGAGACCCGCCTGGGCAGCGAGACCTCATCTCTACAATAAATTAAAAATCAGCCAGGCGTGGTAGTGCATGCCTGTAATTCCAGCTACTTGGAAGGCTGAGGCGGAAGGATCGCTGGAGCTCAGCAGGTCGAGGCTGCGGTGGCCGGGAGCGGCCACTGCACTCCAGTCTGGGCAACAGTGAGACTCCAACACACACACACACACAAAAACTATAGTTGATACCACCTTGCCAATCTCTGTAAAATATAATTCAGTGCCATCTTGATCCTTCACCTAACCATTCCATCTCCTAATCACCACTAAATATCATTTCAAAGTCTCTATGTTGAGGGCTGAATTATTCTTCAATAATTTCAATTTATATCTCCATATTAAAACTATGAAGTGCTTCCACCTATTTCCAATCACGACCATTGCATGAATTCCATCCTCCCAACTTTAGAATTTCTTTTAGACCACATGGTCTCTATGTGGTGAATAATTAGGAAATATCCAGCCAGAACAACTCTAAAAGAAAGTATAGGTGAACTGCAGAATATGTGGAAACCAGTCTATAATGTGTTGACTCAAGAAGATTACACTGACTTTTAAAAACTTATCTTTAAATTCAACTTTAAATCATTTTCATTTGTTTAGGGAAATCGGGGAGAAAAATAAAATGTATGTCTCTGGGTCATAAGATATGGACTAAATATTTTTCATTTATTTATCTTAATCTGCTATTTTTCCCACAATAATCACACGTTCGCTTGTGTAGTTTTAACTTATTTAAAAGTACACAAGATTTTAGTATCTTGACTGTTAATAATAACTAATATAGTAAGAATGAACAAATCAGAATTGGAGAAAGGCACAGTACTACCAGCAAAATGGGGTATGAATACTGAGAAGCCAAAAGGATAAAATGACAGATTCACAAAACACACACTTTTACAGATGCAAACAACATATACAGTACAACCATGAATAAGTGGTAGGCTGGGTTAAGTGAAATAGAAACTAATGGGGGGGTAGAAACTAATCTTGTTACAAAAGAAAGAAAACAATGATTTATGAAAAATTCACAACTAGGATATACTAAGTGGTGAAACGCTTTTGTCCTAAGATTAGGAACAAGACAAGGATGCCCACTTTCACCTTGGCAATTAAAAAAGAAAAAGAAATGAAAGGCTAGGCTCAGCGGCTCAGCCTGTAATCCCACCACTTTGGGAGGCCGAGGCAAGTGGATTGCCTGAGGCTGGGGGTTCAAAACCAGCCCGGGCAAACTGGTAAGACCTTGTCTCTACAATAAATAAAAAATTAGCCAGGTGTGGTAGCACGCCTGTAGTTCTGGCTACTTGGAAGGCTGAGGCGGAAGGATCGCTGGAGCCCAGCAGGTTGATGCTAGGGTGGCCATGAGTGTGCCACTGCAATCCAGCCTGGGCGACAGAGTAAGAATCCGACTCCAAAAAAAAAAAAAAAGAGGGACGAGAAGGACAAGAAATAAAAGACATCCAAATTGTAAAAGGAGATTATTATCTCTCTTTGCAGATAACACAATCTTATATGTAGAAAATGTTAAGAAATTCCCTACCCACAAGAAATTTTTTAAAGGATCTGTTAGAGCTTAATTCAGCAGATTCAACATACAAATTCAACATGCAAAAACCAGTTGTATTTCTATATATGAATAATTTGAGACTATGAAAAAGAAATTAATAAATATGAAAAGGAAATTAAAACAATCCCATTTACAGTAAATTTAACCAAGAAAGCAAAACATTTGTACACCAAAAATTATAAAACACTGCCTTAAAGAAATTAAAGACCACTGGGCTCGGTGGCTCAGCCTGTAATCCCGCGCCTTGGGAGGCTGAGGTGAGTGGATTGCCTGAGTCCGCGGGTTCGAGACCCACCTGGGCAACTTGGGGAGACCTCATCTGTACAATAAATCAAAAAACCAGCTGGGCATGTTAGTGCGTGCCTGTAATTCCGGCTACTTGGAAGGCTGAGGCAGAAGGATCGCTGGAGCCCAGCAGGTTGAGGCTGCGGTGGCCAGAAGCAGCCACTGCACTTCAGTCTGGGTGACAGAGTGAGACTCCAACTCAAAAAAAAAAAAAAAAAGAAATTAAAGACCTAAATAAATGTAAAGACAGCCTGTGTTCACTGACTGCAAGATGCAACATTGTTAAGATGACAATCCTACCCAAAGAAATCTACAGATTACATTCCATCCCTATCAAAATCTCAATAGTATTCTCTGCAGAAATAGAGAAATTCACCTGAAATTCATACGATATCTCAAGTGATCTCTATCAGTCAAACAATCTTTAAAAATAAAGTTGAAGGACTCACACAACTGATTTTTAAACTTACTATAAAGCTACATTATCACAACAGTATCAAAATACTAGAATAAAGACAGAATTATAGAGACTAATGGAAAAGAATAGAGAGCTTAGAAATAAACACTCATATACATCTTCGACAAGAGTGCCAAGAGTCCAAGACTAGTGAATAGGAAAAGGACAGTCTCTTCAACAAATAGTGCTGGGAAAACGGGATATCCACAAAGAGTGACACTGTATCCTTATTTTATGCCACATAGAAAAATTAACTTGAAATGGATCAAAGACCTAAGCATAAATGTTAAAACTAAAAAGCTCTTAGAAGAAAACATAGGGTGAAAACTTCATGACATTGGATTTGGCCATTATTTTTTTGATATGACACCAAAGGCACAAGCAACAAAAGAAAAAAATTGATAAAATTCACCACACTTAACTTTTGTGCACTGAAGGACACTATCAGAGTGAAAGGCAAACAACTAAATAAGATAAAATATTTGCAAACTGTATACCTGATAAGGAAGCAATATCCAGAATATACAGAGCCCCTACAACTCAAAAGCAAACTGACTTTTTAAATGGGCAGAAGATTTGAATAGACATTTTTCCAAAGAAGACATACAAATGGCCAATAAGCACATGAAAAGATACTTAACATCACTAATCAATAGGAAGATACAAATCAAAACCATGAGATACCACTTCACACCTATTTGGATATTATTATCAAAAATCAGAAAATAACAAGTATTGAGGAAGATGTTCAGAAACTGGAATCCTTGTACATTGCTGGTGGGAATATAAAATAGTACAGCCACTGTAGAAAACAATATGGTGGCTACTAAAGAAACCAAACATAGAATTACTATATGATTCAGCAATTCCATTTATTGGTATATACCCCAAAAAAATAGAAAACAGGGAGTTTACTCTTATGCCAATGTTTACTGCAGTATTCACTATAGCCAAAAGATGAAAACAACCCAAGTGTCCATCAACAGATGAATGGAAAAACAAAATATGGTATATATATACAATGAAATATCATTCATCTGTAATGAAGTTTTGATACATGCTACAACATAGAGGAACCTTGAAGATTTTTTTTTTTTTTTTTTTTTTTTTTGAGTTGGAGTCTCACTCTGTCTCCCAGACTGGAGTGCAGTGGCCGCTCCCGGCCACCGCAGCCTCGACCTGCTGGGCTCCGGCGATCCTTCCGCCTCAGCCTTCCGAGTAGCCGGAATTACAGGCATGCGCTACCACGCCCAGCTGATTTTTTGATTTATTGTAGAGATGAGGTCTCGCTGCCCAGGCGGGTCTCGAACCCGCGGGCTCAGGCAATCCACTCACCTCAGCCTCCCAAAGGCACGGGATTACAGGCTGAGCCACCGAGCCCGGCTTCCTTGAAGATTTTATGCTAAGTGAAATAAGCCAGTCAGGCTCGGTGGCTCAGCCTGTAATCTTGCATTTTGGGAGGCTGAGGTGAGTGGACTGCCAGAGTCCGTGGGTTCGAGACCCGCCTGGGCAACTTGACGAAACCTCATCTCTACAATAAATTAAAAAAAAAAAATTAGCTGGGCGTGGTAGCATGCGCCTGTAGTTCCAGCTACTTGGAAGGCTGCGGCAGAAGGATCATCGGAGCCCAGCAGGTCGAGGCTGCAGTGGCCAAGAGCGGTCACTGCACTCCAGTCTGCGCTCTGACAGAGTGAGACTCCAACTCAAAAAAAAAAAAAAAAAAAGAAATGAGCCAGACACAAAAAGACAAATATTATGTGATTCCACTTAAATATGGTACCTAGAATAGTCAAATTCATAGAGGCACTAAGTAGAATAAAAGTTACTAAAGGCTGGAGGGGGAATTGGGAAGTTATTGCTTAATGGGTATAGAGTTCCTTCTTGGGATGATGAAAAAGTTCTGGAAACAGGAATGCTGGTTATAAACATTTTGACTGCACTTAATGCCATTGAACTGCACATTTAAAATGGGGAAACTGTAAATGTGTTTTATATATATATATATAAAATAAGAATAAAAATGAATTTTTAAAAATCCGAAAATACCAAGGTGAAGAGTTAACCAATTAAATAGATAATTACTCTATATACCTAACAGAGAAAAGTGCTATGGTCTTTGAGAAAGCAAATTAATAAAAACAATGAGTGCTTTGTGGAACAACCACAGTATCACTGCTTAAAATCAAGACCTTAAACATTTTGGAATGTTTAAATGTATCAAAAAATTTTCTTTTCAAAAAGTTACTTCTATCATTGTCCTCCAAGCACTCCTAGGTGCTTCTTCTCATTCCTATTCCAAAAAGCAAAACAAAATCCCATCCTTCCTGGCTTTCCTCATGATAAGATGGTTGCAGCAGTGCCATGTGTCACATCTACAGGCACCCACTCAGAAGACAAGCTGCCCTTTTCACAGAACAAATTTACATCAGGATCATCACTTCCAAAACACTGCCTCTGTTCCAAAGACTGGCACTTCTATAGGGTCCAGCCTTGACCATGAGTCAGAAAGTTCATTTAACAGCTTGAGTCTATTAAAAAGGCACTGAATCTCACACCAAAGGAGAGGAAAAGAATCACTTTTACTTTTTACGCTTTTGATTATTCAGTTTCCCTTGACCAAGTTCAATTCAAGTCCAGCTTGCAAATGTGTGGCTGAAGAGAAAAATAAATAGCAATGAGTGGCTGACAAATCGGAAATGAAAAAGATGATACCCAAATAGCTACAGAGAAATGTACAGAGATACGAAGAATACCAAAACAGACAAAAATATTTCAAGTCAGTGGCAGTGAGTCACAGAGTCCCGCATATGCCCTCCTCTCCCCAATTCCCTACGAGTATGCAGCCAAATAAAAAAAGGAACAGGTCGGGCACAGTGGCTCATGTCTGTAATCCCAGCACTTTGGGAAGCAGCGGCCAAGGTGGGAGGATTGTTTGAGTCCAGGAGTTTAAGCACAGCCAGGGCAACATAGTGAGACCTCGTCTCTACCAAAAGAAAAATCAAAAAATTAGCTAGGTATGCACCATTACCAGCTACTGAGGAGGCTGAGAAGGAAGGATATCTGAGCCCAGGAGGTCAACGCTGCAGAGAGCAGTGATTGTGCCACTACATTCCAGCCTGGGTGACAGAACGAAACTTAAAAAAAAAAAGAAAAGAAAAAGAGGAACAAGTAAACAAGAGAACCAGTAATTGGAACTAGCAATTTCCTATATATTTCAGTGATAAACAAATATCACTGATTAATGTCATAATCATTTGTTTCTATTAATAAAGTCCAATCATCAGAAACACAGCTAAATAACTGATACCTAAGAAATGGAACTAGTAGAAGGAGACCCTTTACTTTTGTGATGCTTGAGGATATATGCCTCTAAAGCATGTATCAGTTTTGAAATTTTTGAAAATTCATGTCTGTGAAGTAAATAATGTCCTGTGCTGACAAGGGTACAAAAAAGAAGAATGCTCACTGTCCTGGAGTACAACTTGGAAATAGCTCATTTCAAACAACCAACCAAAAGTAAGAAATTAAATAAATTACAACATATCCATATTATGGAACAGCAATCACTAACACAGTAAACAATCCAGATGTAAGAAAATGTTCACAGCATAAAAGAGTTATAATAAAAGTAGATTATAAGACAATATAAACAGTATGGTTCTGAATTTATTTTAAATCCTCACTTAAATATATATACAGAAAAAAGATTGAAAAGATATGCCAATATGTTGAAAGGAGTTATGTCTGGGAAACAAAAAATAAGATAATCATCTTTATTTTCTTTTTCTATGTTTTTCTATATTTACGGACATTTTTATAATGATATGTATCTTACTTAATCAGAAGGAAATGTTACGTAGAAAAATAAAAAGCTCAAACATATTCAACATACTGAATTCACAATACAAAGAAGACTAGAATATTTTAGAAAAAAATTCCAACAAAAATAGACAAAATCTCTTCTTTTTTTTTTTTGAGTTGGAGTCTCACTCTATCGCCCAGACTGGAGTGCAGTGGCTGCTCCCGGCCACCGCAGCCTCGACCTGCTGGGCTCCGGCGATCCTTCCACCTCAGCCTTCCGAATAGCTGGAATTACAAGCGTGTGCTACCATGCCCAGCTGATTTTTTGATTTATTGTAGAGATAAGGTCTCGCTGCCCAGGCGGGTCTCGAACCCGCAGGCTCAGGCAATCCACTCACCTCAGCCTCCCAAAGGCGCGGGATTACAGGCTGAGCCACCAAGCCCGGCTTCTTGGTGCTCTTAAAGGTTTAACATTGAGTTATTGGGAAAAGTCACACATTCATAACACAGCATTCCCCAAAAATGTCAAATGAAAGAGGTGTTGTTGGGATAAGTTCAAACTGCATCTCGATTACCTATTACAAGACTTCTGAACCACTGTTGTGATACCTGTGAAACTCTAGGTAAAAGGGATATATACAGGAATCCTAAGGCACTCACCCCAAAATCAGTCATTTGAACTCAGTCGTAGGCAGTAAAACTCTCTAAGAGGCTCAGGAAAGAAAAAAGCCAAGAAATTAAGAATATTCATAATATGTCAAATTTCTAACAATTAAATGTCATTAGATTTACAGCCTGCCTTTTAAAATACTATCAGCTTCGATGGGCAACATGGTTGGTTCCATGTTTTTGCTATTGTGAAAAGAGCTGCAACAAACATATGTGTGCAGGTATCTTTGTCATAGAATGATTTGAGTTCCTCCGGGTATATTCCCAACAGAGGAATTGCTGGGTCATATGGAAGATCAATTTCTAGTTCTTTCAGAAATCGCCACACTGTCTTCCAAAGAGGTTGCACTAGTCTGCCTTCCCACCAGCAGTGTAGAAGCGTTCCTTTTTCTCCACATCCTTGCCAGCATCTGTCGTCGTTTGTTTTATTAATAATGGCCATTCTGATTGAATAAAAAAAATGTGGTACATATACACAATGGAATATTATGCAACCATAAAGAAGGACAAATATATGGACTTTGCAGCAACTTGTATGGATTTGGAGTCGATCATACTCAGTGATTTATCACAGAAACAAATAACTGAGTTCCATATGTTCTCACTCATAAATGGACCTTGAACAATTATAATGCTATAAGAAAGTGATTGGCAGTAGTGGAAAATAGTCAGGGGAGAAGGGTTGGGATTGGCAGTTGAGGGAAACTGCTAGGGCAGGGAGGGGCATACCTCATCAACAAGAGAACCTGCATGATTAATGTTTTTATACCTAACCCTGAAGTGTACCCCACATTCTATAATAAATAAATAAATAAAATACTATCAGGATTAACAAAGCAAAATAAAACTATTCTCTAAATTGAACTCTTAATTAAGCATTCATTGGTTACTTACTGTGTCTTAGGTCCTGATGATACAAACATGAAGACACAGCTCCCAGTCCACAAAAAATTCAGTCCCCAGAGGCAAAGAGATGCAATTAAGCATGCTCTAAAGGGATAAGTGCCATACTAGCAGCTGGTACCAACCACAGTGGAAGAAGCAATGCTTATTTATATCAGGCAGAGCAGGGGAAGGCATCAAAAAGAGATGACATTGAGCTTTTTAAGCTGACATACCCTAAGCAGAAAAAGGTAGTCGTGGCATTCCAGTCATAACAACCTGAGCAAAGTGACAAAGGTAGGAAAGTTATAGGTCTGCCTGGAACAGGGTGAGTTGGTCAGCTTATCCAGAGTACAGGAAATGTGGAAAGAACGTCAGAAACAAAACCCAAGAAAAGTCTAATGCTACCCTTCCTTCTGTACATGAAGATGATAATGAAGCTACTATTTTTTCAAAATTGTTACTTGTTTACTCCCTAAGAGTAAGTCCACACAGACCTCTTAGTGGCATCTTTCTTCCTTGTTAAAACATCTTGGCCAGCCGAGCTCGGTGGTCCCAGCACTTTGGAAGGCCGAGGCAAGTGAATTGCCTGAGCCCATGGGTTCAACACCAGCCCCGGCAACTTGGTGAGACCTCGTCTCTACAATAAATCAAAAAATTAGCCTGGGCTCAGTGGCTCAGCCTGTAATCCCAGCACTTTGAGAGGCTGAGGTGAGTGGATTGCCTGAGCCCGCGGGTTCAAGACCCGCCTGGGCAACTTGGCAAGACCTCATCTCTACAATAAATCAAAAATTAGCTGGGTATGGTAGCGCACACCTGTAGTTCCAGCTACTTGGAAGTCTGAGGCGGAAGGATCGCCGGAGCCCAGCAGGTCGAGGCTGCAGTGGCCGATAGCGGCCACTGCACTCCAGTCTGGGTGGCAGAGTGAGACTCCAACTCAAAAAAAAAAAATTAGCCAGGCATGGTAGCACACACTTGTAGTACTAATTTATTGTAGAGACGAGGTCTCACCATGTTACCCAGGCTTATCTCGAGTCCGCAGGCTCAGGCAATCCTCTCACTTCAGTTTCCCAAAGTGCTGGGATTACAGGCTTGAGCTACTGCGCCCAGTCTATAAAATATTTTTTAAATGAAACTAAAACTTTACATTTATGTTTAACATCAATCATAAAAATTCAAGATAGAAGGGATATAGCTTAACTTCAGTTCACATGAAATAAAACCTAGAGTTTAGTTGTTATAAATTCATTATGAGCAATTAGTGTGAAGTAGCAGCTCAAAAGTCTCCAAAAATCAGGCCTTATGCCACATTTTTTTAAATGTCCAATTCAGTGCTATAAATATGTGTATAAAACCTTTTACATGAGCGGTGCTGAGTTACATCTGCCAAGACTAAAAAGATAAACATGGCATAATCCCTACTTTTAAGAGTTCATAGCCAAAAGCATGTTTTGCTTTGTTTTGTGTCAGGGTCTCACTGTCACCAAGACTGGAGGGCAGTGGCATGATCACAGCTCATCACAGCCTCAATCTTTTGGGCTCAGGCAATCCTTCCACCTCAGCCTCTCAAGTAACTGGGACTACAAGCATGTGCCACCATGTCCAACTAATTTTTTTTTTATTATAAAGATGCAGGGTACAATTCAGGGTTAAGAATACAAACGTTGATTACGCAGGCACCCTTGTTGATGAGGTATGCCCCTCCCTCCCCTAGCAGTTTCCCTCAACTGCCAATCCCAGCCCCCCTCCCCCTGACAGTTTTCCATTACTGTCAAACACTTTCTTACAGTATTATAATTGTTCAAGGTTCGCTTATGAGTGAGAACATATGGTATTCTGTTCTTTGTTTCTGTGACAGATCACTGAGTATGATCGACTCCAAATCCAACCAAGTTGCTGCAAAGTCCATATATTTGTCCTTCTTTATGGTTGCATAATATTCCATTGTGTATATGTACCACATTTTCTTTATCCAGTTCAATGGGCAACATGGTTGGTGCCATGTTTTTGCTATTGTGAATAGAGCTGCAACAAACATACATGTGCTGGTATCTTTTTTGTAGAATGATTTGAGTTCCTCCGGGTATATTCCCAACAGGGCAATTGCTGAGTCATATGGAAGGTCATTTTTTTTTTGGTAGCATCAAGGTCTCACTAAGTTGCCCAGGCTGGTCTCCAACTCCTGAGCTCAAGCAATCCTCTTGCCTTGGCCTCCCAAAGTACTAAGATTATAGGTGTGAGCCACCACACCTAGCCATAAAGCATGTTTTTTTAACCAGAGGTCACAAAATCCACTGAGGGAGTTGCCACTAATATTTTCTTAATGAAATAGAAATGAATAGAAAATATCAGTGTATGCTGTACAAAGCTCACAGGAAGTACATCATTAAACTTTCATTTAGCCTTTTCATAAATAGGTATACAAGATGTTTATATATGTATACAGATATACTATATAATATATATACACACACATATAAGATAACAATTTTAAATGTATTTCTTATTGTTGATCACAGTCAAAAGTTAGAAAGACATTAGTCTAATGGAAGAGAATAAAGTAAATGTACCACTATAAAATACAAAGTATAATAGGAATTGACAGGAAAAAAATGTATCTAGTTGGAGAAAGAGAGGGGTATGATCAAGAATCTAAAAAAGGATTAATAGGGATAGCAATATATGAAAAGAGCCTTGATAGGCAAGAAAACATTCAAGAGATGAAGACATGGGGAAAGGCACCCTATGTTAAGAAGTGTTTAACGGGCAGCAATTAGTCCTGGCACATGGCAGCGCTGGTATAAATAAATACAGAGGAACGTGGGAAAACTTCAGTTTGACTAAAGTGGAAAGTACAAGCAGGTCATCAGATGAGACTGAAAAAAAAAAAATCTGAGCCATAACACGAAAGTGCCAGACACATAATAAATACTCAGTGAATGCTAGCTATTCCAACTAGTCTTAGCTTTGGAGACTTAAGTCACAGTATCTCAAAAATCCCTTAGAGTTCTAAAATTTATGACTTACTGAAGGGCTATGATGCAATTTATTTATATGTAAGAAATTACAGGGAGTCATTATTCTATTCAAAAAGGAAGAATGTTCTAATTACAGCTGTTGAACAGTAAAATGGCTGTCCCCAAAAGTGGTGAGGGTACTGGCAATAAACGTGTTTGAAGGTCAAATGTGCATCTGTTGGAGGTATGGGCACTAAGTCTGTACAAAGTTCTACAAAGTTCTGTGTTTATTACACTTTAATTCTTCACCAATGTTGGTTCTCACTCATTAGCCAGAGCTCCTGAATGGATTTTGAAGGGAGAGGGAGAAAAAGATAAAGGCAAGAGCTTTGGTTTTTATCCCATTGTAGATGAGCAGGAATATAGGAAAGTTCTAACATCATAATTATCTTTGCTAGAGTATCCTAGTGTGTGATACAGCAAATCAACTGCAAGTACTTAGGCCACAACTAAAATAATTTGGTGAAGTATTTATGAAAAAAATTTTAAAGGTTTCCAGAGCCTTTAGGTGAAAACAAAAAACAAAAAAAAAAACCCTTGCTCTTTTCTATACAAAATCTGTCAAGAGGGGGTATGCAAGAGAATTGAAAGCATAATCATAAACAGGTTTATGACTGTTCATTACAGAAAAAGCATAATATTGAAATTAAAATCATATGCACCATATGCAATAATGTTTACATATTGGGAATAATTTCAGATCATTCTTTTTCTTGCTTTTTTGTTTTTTGGTGTTTTTTTTTAAAAAAAAAAACAAGGTTTCACTCTGTTGCCCAGGCTGAAATATAGTCGCATGATCATGGAGGGCTAATCACAACCTCAACCTCCTGGGCTCAAGTGACTCTCCTGCCTCAGCCTCCTGAGTAGCTGGAACTACAAACATGCACCGCCACGTCTAGATAATACTTCTTCTTTATGTTTTGGGGGGGTTTTTGTAGAGACAAGGTCTGATTTTGTTGACCAGGCTGGTCTCAAATTCCTGACCTCAAGCAACCCTCCGACTCAGCATCCCAAAGTGCTGGGATTACAGGCATGAGCCACCATGTACCTCTAGATCACTCTTATAATCAAGAATAAAGACATAAGAATTCAAAAAAATACAAACTATTAAAAATTAAAATTCAACACCAACGTAAAAATATGGTATGAATATAAAGTACTTTCAACCTCAATAATCATCCTTTGGAATTGTCATGCTTCCATAATGCTTCGTCTCTACAATAAGCGAAAAGATTATCTGGGTGTGATGGTGCACGCCTGCAATCCCAGTTACTTGGAAGGCAAAGGTGGAAGGACCGCCAGAGTCCAACAGGATGAGGTTGCGGTGGCTGAGATCATGCCACGGCACTCCAGCCTAGGTGGCAGAATGAAAAATAATCATAAAAATAAAATAAAATAAAAGTGACAGAAAATGGTGCCATATTTATAACGTCGCTTAATGCTTCTAAAGCATATTCTAATACTGCATGATAAAATGAACTATAAATCTGAAGTCTATTGATTATTGTTGCACAACTTTTCAATTTAAAATGTTTGTAATTTTCTGTTATTCCCTGTTTATTTTATAGAATGAAAGATCAAAACAAATCCCTCTTGGTTTGAGAACTCAATAAATTCTTGCTACATTCAACTTCTTTCCTCCCTACTAACAACGTCTTAAAAGAGGGCAGTAGTATCCAATACACTCCTCAGGTCAGTACAAAAATCTTATCATGCCCTATATTGTACCCATTATCAATGTAAATCATTACATACATTCAGAAGTGGAACAGTCGGGCTTGGTGGCTCAGCCTATAATCTCGTGCCTTTGGGAGGCTGAGGTGAGTGGATTGCCTGAGCCTGCGGGTTCGAGACCCGCCTGGGCAGGCAAGACCTCATCTCTACAATAAATCAAAAAAATTAGCTGGGCGTGGTAGCGTGCGCCTGTAGTTCCAGCTACTTGAAAGGCTGAGGCGGAAGGATCGCCGGAGCCCAGCAGATCAAGGCTGCGGTGGCCGGGAGCGGCCACTGCACTCCAGTCTGGGCGACAGTGAGACTCCAACTCAAAAAAAAAGAGAAGTGGAACAACAAATATTACATGGTCTTATAAAAATGTTCACTAAAGAAATAAAATTCCTTAAATATAACTACCCAGTTAAGATTGAAAACTGTAGAGTATGCTTCCTCTTTCAAGCCAGAAATATACATTACTGACAAATTCCTTTAAGAGGCAACAGTGTAATAAAAGAACCTGTGGGTTGTAATCCTAAAGTCCTGGCTTCAAATCATAACTCAGCACTTATTAGTATAAGTACCTAAGATAAGTCACTTGATTTCTCTCAGCTGATCATAAGACAATGGTGGACATCTTCACTTTTGCGTACAAAATAATGGGTATATGATATTTTCTCTACCCCTGGTGGACCTCTAACAGAGGAAATGAGCTCTTCCAGAGTCTGAAAAGGTTGGGTGTCCCTTATGGAGCAAGTAACTAAAAAGCACACTGCCCTCAGACTATTTCAGAGAACTGCAGTCAGTTTACCAAAAGACTTACTCAAATTCTGTGAACACTGGTTCTTTCAGATCTGGTTTCATGACCCTATTCCTTCCCCACCTTCAGACTTCTCTGCCCCACAGGATCTTTATAAATTTATTTTAAGGATTCAGGGCTTTAATTAAAAAGTGCTTTTGGTTTTTTTTTCTCCTCCCCTGTCTTGGAAAACTCAAGCAAGAGGGGATTAGGTAAAAGTAAAGCAGAAAAATATGTGTTACTTTTTAAACTGGAAAAACATATAACATTATGAAACTAAAATGTAAAGTCTTCTGGTTGGTAATGAGAAATTTTTTTTCATGTTCTACTAAATGGGGATTAGGAAAGAATAAGCAATAAATGTCCTGAATAATTTTTTTCAATGTGCCATGTGACAGCAGTGGAATAAACAAAATGACCTTCTGAAGTAGTTTCCACTTCTAAGATGTCAAACTAATACATATGCACTCAAACTTTTGCTGCTTTTCTATTCTAGGAGCTTAACTACAAGCACGCTTGTTTTAAAAATTGTTAGTGTTTGCTGTTACTGTTGTTAGAAGGTGAGAAAAGTATTTTCTTGGTGTTTTTTTCTATATTTGGTAGTCTGGGTGCAGTCAGTATGGGAAAAGACAGATGTTTCACAAAAATAGATGGATTTTCCTCACCTAATGCACTTTAGAGCAGGTTGCTTCTTGGAAAGATAGAATAAAGAATGGAAGGATGCAGGACTTTCCAAGCATTCAGGGCAACAGAAAGGAAACCAGAAATTCACTAAGAGGGAAAGAGATATAAGGAGTCAAAACACAGGATAATGGATTCAATAAAGACCAGCCCCTTATAGTACTAGAGAAGGAGAGCAAGAGACAGTCAAGCATATCACAGAATATTGTCCATTGCCAAGAAGAAGATTAAAGGGAATATACAATTGGTGAAGGACAAAAAACAACCTCTAAGATGCTGTTTCTCCAAAACTGTGTAAGAAAGACAACATTAAGAGTTCTCTGGGAATAGACATGGGTTACATAAGTAAGAGTTCCTAACACACTGGCCTGTAAATGATCCTCAAGAAAGGGTAGTGCCCTCCCCACCACCTACAGTTAATCACAGAATACTACAATGGAAAGGGAAACTCAGGTATCACCTAGTCCTAAATGAATAAATCAAATAGCTCAAAAATACTATTACCTGTACAGAATTCCTGTATTATAAAAAATCTGAAAGGCAGTAAGACATTACTACAGGATCTCAAAAGCCTCACCAATGTCAAATACAGATGAGCAGCTGCAGTGGAAAAAAACCCTTTGCACTGCTGCAAATGGGACTCTTCCATCACCAACATCAGGGTAAAAGGAGGCCCTCCTCCTCACATTCCTCCAAATTGGTGGGAACTAGGTATGTGTTCCCTCCTTGCTGTAGGATTACAGGTTGACAAGTAGAGATAGAAATATGTGCTCCAAGTTAGTCAAAAAATCAAAGCTGAAACTCAAAACATTTTCTCATAGGAACAATGATACTGGTTTAATTTTCAAGTTAGCCCTCACAGCAATTAAACAATGCAACTAAAATATCATTTTAATTGACTAGTTTTCTCATAATATTTAAGCTCCTTTATAGAATGAACTGGATTTTATGAAAAGGTCTAGGAATATAACCCTAATATGCTTTTTAAAAATGTGTTCTGAGTTTTAACAATTTACACAAAAACGTTTAGACCCTTAACTGAGGAAGAGACACTAGAAGAAAACTGTAAGATAAATAGGGAGAGAGTTGCCTGGTTTGGCAGAAAAGGCATCTAAATTATATTAAACCACAGCTACTAAGGAAATATCTTCAGTCTCTCTCTCATTTAACAAGCATTTAAGTCCTGCCCTGTGTCCAATGTTGTGCCCCTCCACAGGGAATAACAATTTTTCTAAAGCTAAACACATTGTTCTAGGAATGCAAGAATTACATTCCATCTTACTAGGTAAGTCACACACCAAATCTTAGTGCTTTGACATTCACATATACCTATCTTGATTACCTTGCAATGGCTCTGTCTCAAAACTAACATACTTAGTGTCATTATTACCCTAAGTACTAAAGGGAAAAACAGAAATTAACACATTAAACATTCACATACTCTCATTTGATTTTTGCAATCTTGTAAGATAGGTAAACATTATACCCAATTTACGCATTAGGAAAATGATGTTAAATAACTTGCCCACAGCACCAGTAAAGAGAAGCCAAGACTCTAAACTCCACCTTTTCCACTACTTGAGGATTCCTCCCCAAAAGGAAAAAAAATCACTCACTTAGGTGCCACTGGACAGCTAACTACTTTCATATCGATTACTTGTTATTCTAGTTAAACAGTTCTGAAAGTGAGTATGGAGAAGATAAATCACCAGCTCCTCATTTTACAGAATCAACTTAGTATTCAGGGAATGCTCTAAGAGAAGGGGTAAAATGTCCCTAGAGGTGAATCCCGCCTCCTCACATCATTTCCCAATTCTTCCTCAACAGAGACTCCAGGACTAGGACTCTTTTTATCACTTCCATCCTAGCATAGCTAATTCTTTCAGAAAGATGCCTTTCAAAACAAGATTTTCTACCAAAATAGAAGATCTTCCCGCAGGTCCTTAAATTTAAATAAATTCTATTTTCATATAATAACTTGCCTGATAGTATTTCAAAACATTTGTTACCACTGCAATTTAAAAAACTGTTTTACAGTGAATTGTGAACTAAATCTTGATTAAACAACAGTAAAAATGGGAAACAAAAAATATCTATGTTTAGATAAATTTCCTATCTAAAATTTTCCATTACAACCTTAGGGGAAAACAAACTGTTACACTCAACATTTTAAATGTTTCTAACTGAAAAAGATGACAGCTGACTTACAATAATACAATGTGACTTAACTCTCCCACCATGTAATTGCCAGAGACTATCACTAAAGGTAAAACCAACATTCAATCTCTTACATTATTGAATATCCTTTATTAAAGAAGTTGAATGTTGTAAGAATTATTTAGCTTCTGGAGTTTGACACATAAGAGGATTCTAAGAGGAATAACGATTGCTGTTTTGTTGTTGTTGTGTCAACAAAACAGTGTCTATAAAATAAGTAAACTTAACATTGATACATGTCCAAAGACATTCCCCACTGCAAGGCAGCTATTTCTAATACTGAAGGCAAAACAAATTATAACAGCTTAAACAGTTGCAGTCAAATATCTGCAAAATTTTGAACTGGGAAAATGATGTCAACGTTTTTCATCTCCCCCCCCCGGGAAGGTTCCAGTCCAAAAATAAAGAGCCATCGGCCTCATCAACTCAGGTGCGGAAGCCCATTAAAATCGAGGTTTTGGAGTGGAGAAAACAGCTTCCCAGAATTTGGCTTCTTGGGTAAAACTGCCCTGTGCCCCACACCACAGACCTCGGGAAACTGCCGGGGCCTTGCCCACTCCTCCCGCCGGCCGCACCTGCCGAGGCCGCGAAGCCAGCGCCCCCTGCCGCCGTCTCCGCACACCGAGACCCGCACCCACCCCCGCATCCGCACCGCCCCCACCCCGCGCTCGCCCGGCGCGGAGGCCGCGCAGCCTGCGGGTAGGGGCGGGGGCGCAAGGGTGCGAATCCAGGCGGGGCCGGGAGCCTGGGCGCGTGCCCGGGAGTTCCCGCCGCGGCCAGGCCTGAGCTTCACTTACCTACGCCGTATTTCTCCTCCTCTGTGGGGGTCCACATGGCCGGGCCGGGCGCGGCCCCGCGGACGCGGCGGCCGGGCGACAGCGCGGCGGGGACGGCCGCGGGCCCGGCTGTGGCGCACCGCGAGCCGAGGCGGGGGCGGTCAGGCGGCGCGGGGCAGTGGGCGGCGCATCCCTCGCAGGCCGTCCGGGACGCCGCCGCCACGTCTGGACCGCGAGACCCCGGCGGTGGCCCAGCAGCCCTGGCGGCGCGGGCGAGGGCTCGCCACCTGTCCGTCGCCGCCGCTCCTGCGCCGCCGCTCGGTACCCGGCGCCGCCGCAGCTCGGCTCGCCTCAGCGGGCTCGCAGGACGCCGCGCATGCGCCACACCCGGCCGCGCAGGGGCTCGCGCCGCCCGGGCTCGCGCCGCCCGAGCCCGCGCGCGAATCCACGCGCCGCCGCTGCTCCCGCGGAGGCAGATCCGCGAGAGGCTGTTGGACTGCCCGACCCGGCTGGACAAGGCTTCTCCGCCGGTCCCGGGTCCTCAGCTGCAGCAAGTTCAGGTGGGGGTAAAGCTGCGCAGGTGGGCGACCCCCTCGCCCCCGGACTCCTCACCTGCTTCCACTTTCGGTGCCTCCTACTCGGTGCACCGAGACAGCCAGGGTCCCCCTAGTCGGAAGAGGAGATCCGGAAAAGGAGGAGGTGACACCGTTTTCAAACCCATCCCAGTGTCACCCACAGTGCTGTTAACAGTCATCCTCAGAACGTTCCCCGAAGCCACCCTGTGCATTCCCATGGCCCGCAGGGTGGAGTCGCCACGAGGGAACCAGGTGGAACGCACTCGTGCCCACCTTCCTGGACTCTCTCTAGGCCAAGGCCACAGAAGCCTCCAGAGTTTGTGCTTCTCTCTGTTGACCTGAGTGTTGAATTTTGGGGGCCCAGAACACTCACAGCAGCCTTCCTAGTAAGGAAACACTTCGGCACTGGACTCTGTGGGTTCCTACCCCGGACACTAACTCTGCTGCTTCTGGGTCTCTGTCTCCCATTGGGTCCTGAGTTCTGGCTCCGACTGGAATCTTTCCTCCTCTCTCACCTTCCTAAGAATTCATTCATGCTGATGCCTGTAAGTTTCACCTTGTGATCCGGAGTCAACCACTCAGCAAAGACGAGGAACTTCAAGACTTCCCCTTTCCACCAGATTTGGACCACATGGTATTTCCAGCTCTAATCCTAGCAGATCTGTCTATCTCTGTCACCAGCACTACTAAATCAAAATCCTGGTATCATACCTCACTATCTCTCTTGGACACCCCAACTCTTCAAAGTCCAGCTCAGCAACTCATCTCTCAGAAACCTGCCCTGATCTGGCAACCTGCACACCGGATCCTTTCCTCCTTTGTCTAGGATTGGAGCTGTGTTCAGTTTGTGTCTTATTTTCCCTCATAAGACTTGTCTTCAGCTCCCAGGAGGCAAGATCCAGGCTAACATCATCTTTCTGACCCCTCAGAACCAACCCACCACCTGATGTGTGTGTGTGTGTGTGTGTATTTGGGTGAAAAGCAAGACTGAAACAAAAATATTGTTGATTATTCCTTCAGAGTGTCCTTTGTGATTGGTAACTCCTCCTCCCAAGGCTGTGCTCACCTCAATATTGCCACTACTTCCCACTTTCTGATCTATAGGCTCCTGCCCACACCAATGAAAGCTGCCCACTCCTGCCCAGAAAATGTCTGTTCTGTGAATGACAGAGTTTCTCAATAGCCAGATACACTTCTTTTTTTGGTGGTGATAGGGGTCCAAGAACATAATAAAAGAGATGTCCTAATTTATGTGGCTGTTTCAAGAAGATAGACCCCTGCCCAATGGCCACCATGGAATGAAGCCACAATCCCTTAAATCTGTCTCCAGGGAGCTATCTAGCAAGTGGGAATGAGCTATTCAGGTTTTCTGAACTACCTTAAATCTCATATTTCATCCTCTCGTTTCACTCCCTTGTCTGATGTATATGACAGTTACAAAGCCTAAGGGTCAGTGTTTCCAAAGTTTCCTCTCTTGTTCCCAGTCTGAATTCATCTTAGATGACAGCTTTCCCAGGCAAAGAAAGTCTCACTTCATGACTACACACCTGAGCTCCAGGATGGGAAAGCATTTAAACCCAACAGAGGAAAGGAAAAGAAAGGGGGCCAAGGTGAGAAGGAGAACATTTGATAAGTCCTAGACTCCTATACCCTTGCTGTTTGTACTAAATTTAGATTGTTTTTGTGGGTTGAAGCAAAAGGGCATAGCACACATCATGAGAATCGGCCTTCAGCAGGCCCTTGCACCTGCTCTCCTATCCTCCTAGCATCTGGTCTGAGGCTTTTCTTCCTCATGCTCACAGTCCACTTGACACTCCACACAAACCCTCCCTGCATATGAGCTGATTTCCAGCTTGCCTTTGAAAATCACTGACCTCCCCTCCTCTCCATTCACTCTTCCTTGTGTTCTCACCACCACCCAAGCTCACTGCCTGCTCTTCTCAGGATCCCTCTTTCCTTCACACTATTGTTGCCTCCTGTCTCCCATTTTCACCCTGTCCTGCTCTGTAGGCTCCTTCTGACACCTGCCCTGTCAGTCAGTACCCTCATCCCTACATTCACTCTCTTTTCCTCCTCTCTCTCTCTCTCTCTCTCTCTCTCTGATTTCAAAGGAGAATCATCCACTCCAGGTTCTTTTATTTCAATGTAATTCATTTGATTCTCAGCCCCCAAAGTTCCAGTTTCTGATCCTGTCACCTCCTGGAAACTGCTCTTCCAGAATTCCCAGGGCCATTCCAACTTCAGACCATTTCCTGGTTCTGGCTGGGCCTTTATGTATAGTATCCCTTTATGTATAGCATCCTTCAGCCCATCCCTCTCCTCTCTCGAAGCCCACGGATCTGCCTCGTCTTCCATGGGCTATCTCAGGTCCACTTTCCTCAGGCAAGCTTCTCAGCTGCCCTCAATTCAAGGGAATCTTTCTCATCCATTGAGTCCTTTCCTGTAGTACTTACTCATCCCATCCTCCTCCAAGAGATTAAATGGATCCGCTTTGCACATTGGCAAACAGCTGCTTCTTTCTTCAATGGCAAGTCTTGTTCTTCATTAATTTTTACCCCATACAGAGACTAACATCATGCCTGCTACCTAACATGAATTTAACATACACTCTTAAATGAATGATCTGCCTGTATGTTTACTGAGACCATATGAAATAGGTTGGAAAAGAGAACTGTGATATTTACCTCAGCAAGTCAAAAATTTCCAAATTCAGGAATTTAAATTAATTAGAGTAAATTTCCTTATTATAGGCACATTGGCTTTAATTAAAAATTCATTGAGATGTCTTATTGAGTAGCTATAAAAAAGATAAACATGGTGGAGCAATTTATCTAAGAAATGAAGAAGTCTGCAAACAGTTTGACTTATGTCACTATTACTTTTGGGTTTAACTCATTACGTTAGATGATAAATAACAATTTGATGAGCAAGGGAGGAATCAAGTTTTCAGCAGGAAATTCTTTAAGACTAGTGGCTATCAAAAATAGCTTATAACCAAACAAATTGTGCAAATAATGTACAAGAAATGTAGATAGCCTTATTTTTTCTCTTGAATGGTTTTTAAGTGTAAGTATCATAAACAAGCTCCATAATGGTAAAACCCCTTCACCTTTAGCAAATGAAATGGGCTCTCTACAAACCTCAATAAGCTACACTTCCTATCTTCTCTGTTTTCTGCTGCCTGGAGAATCAGATAGCAGCATTTAAGGAGCCAGCCAGTCTGATGACTCAGCTCATAAAACAATGTGTGGCCACAAAGATGATGTTTATCCATGAGCATTCTGGAGGCTCTTGCTACTGAAGCCGGCAGGCAGTGGGTAAGTGGCACACGATGCTCATTCTCCCAAGAGTTTCTGGCAATGGTGCCAAAGCAGCACTCACTTCTCTCCCAGTGGTTGATCTCATCTGATATTTTGTCCAAGCAGAATGGCAGAAGAACTTCAGAGACATGCAGTGGGTACAGAGGCAAGCCCAAACAAAATGCAGGTGATAGTGGTGATATTCTGCCTTGATCAGGAGTTGTCAGCAGCTAGAGCAGGTGGATGGAAGGCTACAGACCATGTTATACAACTCACCTCTGCCCTTCCAAGTTCCTCAAGGAGTGGATCTAGTCTGATTTAAAGCATCTGCAGAGCTAATTTTCTGCATGGCAGAGAGACACCCAAACTAGTCTCATTTCATCATCACTCTTATTTTCCCCCAAAGCAGCACCTTTTAGGAAATTTCCTTACAGCAGGCAGCATTGGAATAAAAGGCTAACACAGAGTAGCTTAATATAGAGATGGCTGACAAAGGTAGGGTCCTTTCAGGTGAAAAAGACCTGAAATGACTAAGAAGATATTATTGGTGTTTTGCTTTAAGTTTTGTTACATCTGAATATCTTTGCAGTAGGGAGGGAATAGGGAAGAGTGTGAAAGAGACAGATTAAGCAGTGCAATATTTCATTATTTTCTCTAAAATGACAAACTTTAACCATCTGTTCCTATTTTACCAACTCATTCAAAATATTATTATTATTTGGATTCCTTGCAGTTAGCCAGGGTCTTCAAATGCAAAATGACCAAAGCTCCCCTGATGTCAACTCCTGGAGACTGATGTAGCACTTCTGGATGGGCTAGAGCTGTTAGGCCCCACTATGAAAAGCACTCCCAGATGTGTGCAGATGTATCAGAGAATCCTTACACTTTCTTCCTACCCACTGAAGACTGTGAGTTAACTGGAGACAGCACCATACTATAGATATATATATTTTTTTTAACACACAGGATCTGACACATAGTAGGTACTCAGTAAATATTGTTTGAATTAATATATTTGCAAATGAGTGCTTTTATTTTTTTCTAGAAATTTACATCTTTGTTCCAATAAGGTTTTTGTTTGCTTGCTTGTTTTCTGATCAGGTAAAAGGGAGGAGATAAAACCAAAAACAAGATACCACCTGGAAGGAAGGGCAAATAGAAATAAACTTGGCATTACCTAGTTCTCTTCTCCCTTTGGGGGGAACAATTATGCCCTTGAATTTCTGCACTAAGTCACCAAGGAGGGGTCGAAATTAAAAACCTTGGAGAGTAATTAGTAACAAAACATTCTAATGTCAAGAAGTGAATTTTATGGGACCATATTTGTAATATTAATTGGACCTCTGCGTAGCCAAATGGTGAAATTATTGCTCTAATACAAATAGGCCCAAAAGAGAAAAACAGCCCAAATTAGCACAGATATTGCAAATCAGGACAGAGGCAATTTCTCTACATATAAAGAGCAACCAATTGCAATGCCTTCACTAATTCACTTGAGTTAAGTGAGTTAAAGCCTGTTTGTTTGCTGTAGCACCACCTACTCTATCTCTGAATTGCTATGGGACTGGGGCTAGGAAGGGAACTGAGACTTTGTCCCCATCAGCTATTCATACTTTTCATCTTGAAGTGAGAGAACTTCAAATCATTCATTCACCGAAAACTTACTGAGTACCTATTATGGACCAGGTCCAGGGCAGAAAATATTCACAGTCTTTCTTATCACAGAGTTTATCATCTAGTTGGAAGAACAGACAGTGAACCAATGATCACACAGACAAATCTCGAATTAGAGACACAAGCGACAGGAAAGAACAGTGTACAAAGGTAGCCTCGGTCAGGGAGCCTGACCAAGTTTGTAAGTAGGGAAGACTTCCTGGAGGAAATTATATATAAACCAGAGCCAGACAATGCAGATGAATCAGCCAAATAAAGGAGAGAAAGTATTCGAGACAGAGGGAGCCACATTTGGGAAGGTAAGTTTGGGGGGGAAGGGGCTTGATGTATCCAAGGAGTGGAAAGACTGTGATATGTGAGCAAGAAAGTAAGTGGAGAGAAGAGATGGATGTGGCTAGAGTGGGAGGCAGGGGTAGGTCTTGGGGCCTTGCTGGGTACCATGACTTTGGGGCACCAACCATTGCCAGACTTTTGGTTAGAAACAAAGATAAACGACGTGAATAAGAATAAGCCTGGCCAGACTCAGTGGCTCAACCTGTAATCCCAGCACTTTGGGAGGCCGAGGCGAGAGGATTGTCTGAGCCCATGGGTTCGAGACCAACCTGGGCAACTTGGCGAGACCTCGTCTCTATGATAAATAAAAAATTAGCCAGGCACAGTTAGCGCACACCTGTAGTTCTGGCTACTTGGAAGGCTGAGGCGGAAGGATCGCCTGAGCCCAGCAGGTTGACATTGGGGTGGCTGTGCGTGTGCCACTGCACTCCAGCCTGGGCGACAGAGTGAGACTCCAACTCAAAAAATAAATAAATAAATAAGCCTAAGATCAGGCCCCTCAAGGAGATCCTGTATTTGCTGAAGGGATATCCTAGGGAAATGCCCAGACCCTTGAGCACTGAGCTCAGAGGAGACACTGCAGAAGTATCTAGGACCACTCCTTACCCACGACCACTCCAGGCTTCTCTCTCCTCTTTGAGTCAGTCTTTCCTTTATTCTCAAGATGATATACCTGTGCCCAGGCTCCAGCCCTCCTCTCCCAGATTCAGAGGGAAAAGCAGCTTACTTTCCTGCACAGCCCACTCTTCAGGGTCTGAGGGGTTCTGGAACCCACTGCTTTAGCTGTGGTCTTAGCACCTCGTTTGACACCCACACCCCTGCCCATGCCCAGGGAAAAGATATTGTCAAGCATGTCAAGAAGCTATTGGTCCAGAATCAAGGAACTTTGTTAATCTCTTCCTCGAGAGGATGCAAAAATATGAGAGAGAGAGAAAAGTCTTTTAGAGAACTTTCTCACAAGGGTACACCTTAGGACGTGTACTCAGAACATGCAGGGCCCTGACCCAGGTTGCAGCAGAAATACTTACCCTTGTCACCACTGAGGAAGAGCAACTCTAAGAAATGGAGACTATTCTGTTCTCCAATTAGCATTTTGGATGATGGAACAGAATTTATAATATGCAGTTATGAATTATGGAACAATTGAAGAAGTGATCCTGATTCAGAAACCTGCTATACCAGGAGCCACAGCAATTTTTCATGAGAACTCATCACTGAGTGGCCCCTGTCCAAACTGCGCTTGTATCAGCCCATCCCATGCCTGACCCCAGTTCTGTCACTCTAGCCCACTGCCAGCTTGGGTTTTTTCAGGTTTCAAGTGATCTAGCAACAGAGAGTAGAACTTGAGGGTCCCAGATTCAGAGTTAGGTTCACATCCAGTTCCAGACACTTTCTGACTGGCTGACCCCGGGCAAGTAGCTTAACCTCTCTGAACCTAATCTCCTCGTCAAGTAGGACTCATAATAGCTTATATGTCAGGAATGCTTGTGAGGATAATACCTGCAAAACTCTCAACACAAAGCCTAGCACTGGATAAATGTTCACTAAACATTGGAATCTTGCTCCGCTCCTACCAACTCATCTTGCTTCCCATAAATGCTGGGTCTCTTCATGTTTGTGGAATCTGCTTCTCCTCCAGGCTAGCCTGTGAGAACTGGTTTGGTCATTCCTGCCCAACTAGCCTGGCCTCCTGCATCCACTTCTTACCAACCAGTACTTAGCTCAGTGCCAGCCTCTTCTCTCTATTTAACACCAAAAGGTATTGATTTTCCTGAGCTATTCCCATGATGCAACATCCTCGAGAAATATATATTCAATTAGTTCTCCTCCATGACCATCAAACCCCCTTTCATAGCCACTGTCCATAGAGCCACAGAATCCTCAGCTGCCAAGACATAGATCTGTTTCCTTTTGCACTTGCTTAAAGGTCAAACATGAATTTCTCCCCATTATTATACTGTGTCTTGTCACACAGACTCTCTGTTTCATGGATTAGTCATAGTCTTGCTATCAAATTAAATATTCCTTGGTGGTTATTTTTAGAGAAATCTTTTTCTAACTCTACGTGGTGCAATGATGTATGTGCACCCACAGTTCTGGAATCCAGGCATTACCAGGTGGCCTCCACATTGTGTGAGGGATCAAATTCCTCTAGAAAGCAGTAGCCAGTAAAGCAATGAAGTCTATAACCTGGCTCTGTTCATGGGCTCCTCTGTCCAGCCCAAAATAATTCATCCCTCTTGGATTGGATGATCCAATCATTCATCAATCAGTCCGGTAAAGGCCAAAGCAGACTCTTAATACAATTATGAATTAAGCAAAGTCTGTGTAATCCCAACCTCTTGTTTGACTCTCTCCTTGATCCTAGTACAAGGGCACCAAGGACAATTGTGCCCTCATATCCTGCACCCCCATGGAAGACTGCTCTCAGGAGATAGCCTATCACCCTCTCGACTGAGGCCTGAGTAAATGGCAGTGATTACAGTCCTGCCTGCTCCCATAGGTTTTGCCTGCACACTCAGTCCAGCATCAATAGGTAAATAAAGCCACCAGAACAGAATTTTATGCTAAGCTGGGGTATATGTGGGAGGGGGAAGGAGAGGCTTACTGAGAGTGAGTTCTCTTCACCTGCTTGAGGGCATTGTGAAAATAAGAATCTGTGCATACTTTGGGCCTTAAGGACCTCACAGCATAGCCGTGAAGCAACAAAGCCCACAGAGTGACAAAATAGTAATTCAAGACAAGATTCAGCTTCCCCCTCCCACCCCAGGTATGGTCTACAGGGATGGCAGCAGATTTCCCACTCTGATGCTCCCTTCCATGTGTGAGTTTCTACTGGCTGTCACATGCAGGACCTGTCACATGCAGAGAAAGTGAGACTGAGGGGAGGGAGGAAGTTGGCCCACTTCTGGGTCAGTTCAAATGTTCATTTGACCTTACACTAAGCTGCTTCCTTCCAAAGCCCTTATTGGTAAAGATGATCCTTTGGCCTCATCTTGTTCAGAACTTGAATGAGAAAAAGCAGATTACTCATTGGGAGCCCTCTCAGAGAGCCCCTATAGACTCTAAAGCTTCAACTGTTCAGAAACAGGGGAGGCTGAGTGGACTAGAAAGATCCAGGAAGTCTTGGCTGAGGAGGCAGGGTCTCAGAGGATGAGTTTAACTGAACATGGTTGAGAAGTAAATGAGGGCACTCATGGAGGCAGTCTTATGAACGAAGGCACAGGGGAGGAAGAAGCAGAAATTAGTAGGAAGCAATGACAAGGCCAGTGTGGCCAGAACCCAAGATTTCCTTAGGGATGGTGGCAGGTGGGTGGAGGCAGACAATGGAGAATTCTAAGCAGCCATTGAAAACTTGTCAACTGGTTAAGAATAATGACTAGGAATGAAGTCAGTGTTGGCTTACAGGACAGTCTATGGGACAAGCGGAGAGACTGCTGTGAAGCATTCAGGAGGAGGAATGTGACCATGAAGACTGTCTGAAGGTGGAAGATGATGCAGGAGAACATGAAGATTTGACCTTGGATCACTCTAGGTGAGGATCCATATAAGGACAGCCCTAGCAGGACCTGATGAGCCATTCGGAGAGCCCACTGGGAAAAGTACAAATGTGGGTCAGCCAATAGGAGCTGCTTCCTCCCATGAGGGGAAATAGGACAGTAAATGAACAGATGGGAAAATGAGCATCTTATTTACCCACCAAAAAAAGACAAGATGAAACTACAAGGAGACCCCTTTTTTGGCTCATCAAATTAAAAAACTTTAAATGACAGTGTGCAAACAGGAGTATGAGAGCAGGCTACCTACTCCAAGTGGGGTGAATCCAGTTGACCCTCCTACCAACAATATGGCAAGCAGGTTTCAAGAAACCAAAAAAAAGAAAGTTCTGTGAAATTGATCAGGGGTGAATTTCGTTTACATAGATATCCAATGCAACATTTGGAAATAACCCAAATGACAACCAGTAGGAGATGAATTGATTGAACATAGGTTATTACTCCATGAAATTTTATGCAAACAATAACAACCATGAAAGCCATATGTCAACATGGAGAATATCTATTACTTTACATTTAGTGAAAAATAATCAGGCCCAAAACTCTGTTCACAATGTGTTTATAATTAAGTAAGAACAAATGCATGTAGATACAAGCCAGAATAAAATATACCAAGAAATAAACCTTTCTTTCCTTGCTACAGTTTCCCATGAAATGTGTGTTGCTTCTGTGACAAATTTACCTGTATAAAGCATTCAGCTTTCTCAGGAAAATAACACAAATAGACAGTATATGGAACTGGGCAGCATTGATCACCCTGTACTCTGAAGCCATCCCTTCCACCCTCTTTGGAGCTCATTCCTCCTGTGGATGAGCAGGGGGGATTTCTCAAAGGTAGACTTTGGCAAAAGAGAATTGTGAGAGCATTGAGCATGGATTCCTGTACCTGATTCTTCCTCCCCAGTCTGACTCATCTGCACATTCACTCTGGCCAGCCCAGGCCCTGACTTCCAGGTCACAGGGCCCATTTCTCTCTTTCTCTGTGGCCAGTGAAGGCTTTGGTCATGCAAAGAAGAAGCCCAAAGCTCCTCAAAGTTCCTTGTGGCATTCTTGGAGAAAGCCTGCCACTCCCCTTCACTATCCTCACTGGTTGTACCCCCATATCAACAGCTCCCACCTCTCCCAATTGAACTTCCAACTCTGTTGTTCCATTGAAATGCCTATGCTGAGGGCATCAAGGATGTCTGTGATGAGAAATCTGATTATTGCTTCTCTGTCCTTGTCCTACTTTTCTTGTTCAGCAGCATCCAACACAGTGACCATCCTTTTCTTGGAACACTTGCTTTTAGAGGCTTCCAATAAACTATACTCTCTTGGTTTTCCTCTTGCTTGCTGCTCCTCTCAGTCTCAGTCTCCTTTCCTGGATCCTTCATGTCTCCCCAACCTCTGCCTAGGACTGAGTCCTCTTTTGATCTCTTTCCACAGTTTCTCCTTTCTTGTCTCATCTGTGGCTTTGAATCCCATGTAAATCATGATGTCTCCCAAAGCTGTGCCTCAGGCTCCATCACACCAGCTGCCTCCTGACACCTTGGATGTTTAACAGTATCTTGCACTAAGAGTGGCCAAAGCAAACACACACACACACATACACACACACACACACACACACACACACACACACACACACACACAGTCTCCTCATCTTGACAGAGAGCACCTCCATCTCCCAGTAGCCCAAGGCAACACTCTAGGAGTCACTTTGCTGCCCCTCCCCAGGGGAAATATAAACTAAAACTACAATGAGATACCACTGCACAACCATCAGAATAGCTAAAAAAAATCTGATAACACCAAATATTGGTGAGGATATGGAGTAACTAGACGTCTCATAAATTGCTGATGGGAATGTAAAATGATACAATTATTTTTGAAATATGACAGTTTCTTAAAAGGTTAAACATACTCTTAATGTATGTCCAGAAGTTTCACTTTTAGGTATTTACTAGTCATTTCAGTACTAGATTATCTACCCAAAAGAAATGAAAGCAGGCCACGCACAATGGCTCACACCTGTAATCCCAACACTTTTGGAGGCAAGGTGGGAGAATCGCTTGAACCCAGGAATTCTAGACAAATCTGGGCAACATAGCAAGACCTTGTCTCTATAAAATATCAAAAAAATAGCTGGGTGTAGTGGTATGTACCTGTAGTCCCAGCTACTAGGAAGGCTGAAGTGGAAGGATCACCTGAGCCCAGGAAGTTGAGGATGCAGTGAGCTATGATTGTGCCACTGCACTCTAGCCTGGGTGACAGAGTGAGACCCTGACTTGGAAGGAAGGTAGGAAGGAAGGAAGGAAGGAAGGAAGGAAGGAAGGAAGGAAGGAAGGAAGGAGGGAAGGAGGGAGGGAAGGAGGGAGGGAGGGAGGGAGGGGAAGTGAAAGCATATGTCCTTACAGATAGCCAAAAACTGGAACAACACAATAACCAGAAAATTGTGATGTATTCATAAAATGGAATACTATTCAACAATAAAAAGGAAAGATCTATGAACACAACATGGATGAATCACCAAAAGAAGCCAGATGCAAAAAGCTACATAGTTACACACTGTATAATTCCATTTATATGAACTTATAGAATAGGCAAGGTTTATCTATAGTGATAGAAATCTGTTCAGCACTTGCTAGGGTGCAGGAGGAGGAGGGATGACTGGGAACTTTCTGAGGTGATGGAAATGTTTTATATCTTGACTGGAATCCTGGTTACATGATATATGCATTAGTTAAAAATTATCTAACTTTACACTTAAGATTTCACTTTATATAAATTATACCTCAAAAACAACTTTAGAGCAGGACAGTAACCAACTAGATGGACTTATGGGACTGTTCTTAGAGCCCATCATAGATCCAAGCTGCTGAATACTATTTTTCTCGTGGGACCAAGGCATGGACATTTCCATAGATCCCCCTTGGATGTGGTCTGGAAGGGTTAGAGAAATCAGGACTGGGAGCATACAGCATGTGTTTGATCTGATGCACATCAGGTTCAAGCCCGGCCTAGACTTCTGGGCTCAGGAATCCAGCCCTAGGGAGAAAGAAGGGTATGGATCTATGCTTGGTGAGATGGACCAGGACTGCCAGGGAATAAGGCTGGAAAAGGGGGTTAAGGGTGTGCCTTTCTTGGGCCTGGAACTAGGTGCCCTCAGGGTTTATCTTTTGCTTGGGAGGTTTTCTCATTCCTGTGGGGCTGACTCCCCAACACCCAAGGCCAGAGGGTGACTCAAGTTCATGAGCTCAGTGTAACCTTTGGAGAAGAGGACTCCATCTCCTGTTCCCACCACCTATTCCCTCCTTCCTCCAGGCTGGCCTCCCAACACTGTTTGCTCCTGGCTCTCTGGCCCCCAGGCTTTTGACTGTTAAAAACTCTTCTAAGTAAACAGCACACTACCCTCAATATCTATACAGCAGAGACCTTGGCAAGGCATAGGAGCCTCTGGACTTCTAACTACCCTGGCCTTCTCAGTCAGATCAGATGCTACCTCCCTCCAGCCCCTTTCTCACTCCCCACTCTGTAGAACTGGTCCAGGGTCCACCACTCAGTCCAACCTGGAGTAACTCTTAGAGCACCAGACTCTGAAGTTATGGTGTTTTCTCATATGTTCTCACATTAAATTCTTCCAAGAACCCTGTGAACATCATTGTGGCCATTTTTCAGGCAAGGAAACTCAGATTCCAAAGAAGGGAAAAGACTTGTCCAAGGTCATGTGTAGTAGTCAGTCCTAGAGTTTCCGGCATTTCTTGACACTAAAATCCCTTCACTTATATCAGGGAAGGGCAATGGCCAGTCTTTGACTGGCCTTCAAACTTTTGCAGAACCTGGAATGGGCAGCACCAGACCTAAGACTGTGACACTCCATGAGGACAAGTCTGGAAGCTGTGGAGGATACTTTGGGGAAGAGGGAGCTGTAAGAGGCTTTCCCCTCTCTCCTGCCCAGTTCTATATGTTTGTGCCTTTGTCTAGATACAGAGAAAATCCTCAAAGCTTCTTGAATGGTGAGTGCCAGTGACTCTTGGTGCTGGCAACCATTGGCCAGACAGAGACCACTAGAAGTGGCCACCCAGGACCAAGGTCTCCAAACTCAGGTGTGGAGCCAATGTCACCCACACCTGAGAATGCCCAAAGGAGGACTTTTCAAGGAAGACTGTAACCAAGGGTGGGCATGAACCCGTGGCTAATGATGACTTGCATGGTAATCACCCTGGGTTGTCCTTGAGTATCAAGTCATTCTTGGAGAACGTCTGCCCTGAGGCCACGCTACTTGAGTCTGAGAGAAATTGTCAGGTGAATTCCTCCACTCCTACTTCATCATTGCCAATTCCCAGTTGAAACTGCCCCAAACCACTCTCTTAACTCATCACTTCCCTTCAGTCCAAGAGTTTCTAATGACTCCCTGTTGCCCCCAGAGCAGTGTTTGTTCTCAGCCTGGCATTTATTTTTCCATTCCAGGCTGGACACTTAAGGCTTAAGAAAGGTCTTGTGCTCTGCTTCTCTTCCCTTCCCTGGCCACCTCCTCCCCGCCCCCACCCTCACCCTAACTGATGCAGCAAGACCATTCTCAGAGCCATGCTGTGCCCTCTCTGTTCTGACCTTCCCAAAGTATAATCTTCCTTCCAAATCCACCTCAAATCCCAAGGCCAAGCAAAGTTGCCACTCTCCTCCCATGATCTCCAGAGCCCTGGTTCTGTGAAGACATCCTGGGGCTCAAGAGCCTGTAGGAAGTGGTCACATCTCCAGACAGAGAGTAGGAACTCCACCTCAGACAGGTCATGGTTTCCAACATTCCCACAGCTGCAGCCCCACTGCATCCACAGGGTGGAGCCAGAAATCCCCTGTGTGTGTTCAACCTTTGGGTAGTTCTAGTCCTGGAGTGGCAGGGAGGGGGACATTGGTAACCAGCCTAGGAACTAGGGGTCTCAGACTGGAAGGGCTCCTGGGCTCCAGCAGAACCTGCACAGGGCAGGGAGAGGCTGCAAGTCCTCTCTTCAGGCCTATAGACTTCTAGGCCCCAGCACCTCCAAAACCAGTCTCTCTGCACACCTGCCCTTCTCTCCATGCCACAGGCAAAGCCCCTTATAACTGACCCCAGTGCCAAATACCAATGCTCTCCTCACCCAAAGCCCTGTCGAAGGGAAGCCCAAGGAAGCCTAAGTAAGACCCATGGAGACCCCAAGCAGAATCACTGATAAAGTCCTTTTCGGGAATAAGCTAAAATGAAGGCCAGGCGTGGTGGCTCACATCTGTAATCCCGGCACTTTGGGAGGCCAAGGCAGAAGGGTTGCTTGAGCTCAGGAGTTTGGGACTAGTCTAAGCAACCTAGCAACATCCTCATCTCTACAAAAGATTTTAACAGTTAGTCAGAGCCGGGCTCAGTGGCTCAGCCTGTAATCCCACACCTTGGGAGGCTGAGGTGAATGGATTGCCTGAGCCTGCGGGTTCGAGACCCGCCTGGGCAGCGAGACCCCATCTCTACAATAAATAAAAAAAAAAAAACAAAAATCAGCCGGGCGTGGTAGCGCATGCCAGTAATTCTGGCTACTTGGAAGGCTGAGGCGGAAGGATCACCGGAGCCCAGCAGGTCGAGGCTGCAGTGGCCGGGAGCGGCCACTACACTCCAGTCTGGGCGACAGAGTGAGACTCCAACTCAAAAAAAAAAAAAGTCGGGTGTGGTAGCACATGCCTGTAGTCCCAGCTACTCGTGGGGGCTGAGGTGGAAGGATCGCCTGAGCCCAGGAGGTCAAGCCTGATATGAGCCGTGATTGTGTCACTGCACTCTAGCCTGGGAAACAGTGAGACCCAGACTCAAAAGAGAGAGAGAGAGAGACAAAGAGAGAGACAGAAAGAGAGACAGAGAGGAAGAAGAAAAAGGAAACAGTTCTACAGAAGGAGGTAAGATCCAGAAGCACCTGAGGCCAGGGAAGGCCAGATGGCAAAACCAGCGGACAGGAGGGCTGCCCATGTAGGGGAGGCAGACCAGGATGAGAGGCTGGTCTGTGAGCCTCTGTTTTCTCATTTATGAAATGGGAATTAAATGTTATTAGACACTTTCCAGCATTGACCTTCTCAGATTCCATCTAGGGACTGCCCACTTCAACTCTCAAAGTCATTTCTGATCCACGCCTGTGTCGACTTTTGCTGTTCCTGAATGTATCCCATCCTTGGAGGGCTGGTCTGGCCAGTCCAGCAGGGAAAACACGTAGGTAAGAAAGTGCAGAGGCCCAAGAGGCACCATCTTTTTCTCCAGGTAATCAGATCTGAGCAAAAAACATCAGAATCTCTGAAACTGAACCCACAGGCTCTTCTAATTTCCTTCAGTTCTGATGCCATCCTCCCCTGCCCCCAAAGTTAGGACCGTCTCCAGGGAGCCTTCTTTTGTCCATTGCTCCAGCTACTAATCTTCTGGGTCACCTTGGACAAATCAGTTGACCACTGACTGTCTTCCTTTTAGAGGGAAGAAACTGGATGTCTGTTCCTTCCCTAAATCTTCTCTCACCCACAGCATCTTTACCTCCTCCAGGTAGCCCTCCCAGCTTTGAGTGGGAAGAATTTAGCCCATGAAACTAGCTCTCTGAGAAAACCACCTGACCTCCAGAGCACCAGAAGGAAGAAAATCTTCTCAGAGCAGGCTCTGGAAGATGGACATGGGAAGAGAAGTGGCTGTCCCAGGAGGAACACCTTGAGGTCCCCTCATCCCTTCTGGTACTCCTAGCCCAGACCCCTGACCTACAAACTCGCAGGTTAGGGGGAAGAGGGGCTTGTCATGCTGATTGAAGCTATGGTACATGCCTATTGCTGAGAATCTCTGCTCACCCTCACCTCAGACTCTCCCTCCCAAGTATTCACATAACTCCAGTAAGCTCAAACCCCAGTTGCAGGAGCTCACTAAGAGGAATTAACTATGTCTCTTCTAGACCCAGAGGACAGGGCCCTATCTCTACAGAATTTATCTCCAGGGGTGAGTTGCTTCTTATGACATCTTGGTGTGGAAACAAACACAGCCACTGTTTTTGCTGATGTTAACAGCCCCAGCAAGCTTTGCATCCATGATTTATTGTCAACAATTAGTTATTAATGCCATCTTAGGCACTGACATTCCATCTATAAAGTCAAGAGCCAAGTGAAGGTTAATTTACATCTGGCCAAGTTGTCCTGAACCCTAGACTTGTCCTGTTCTGGGTGGTTAGTGGCAGAACCTAGACCAAGGCATCTCCATAAAGTCTGACTTCCTTTGGTCCCACAAGGCTACCCATATGTTCACTTCCATCCAAGGGAGTCTGGATAAGACCAACGCTTTCTATATTATGCTCTTTTTTGCTCTTCAGACACTCAAAGGCTTTTTCAGCCTTTCAGGGCCTTTGTACTTATTCTCTCTGCCCTTCCTCTCACTCTTCTTTTCTCTTCTTTCCTTCCCTTCCTTTCCCTTCCCTTCCCTTCCCTTTCTTTCTTTCTTAGAAAGGGTCTTACTCTGTCCGCCAGGCTGAAGTGCAGTGGCTCACAGCACCCTTGACCTCCTGGCCTCAAGGGATCTTCCTGCCACAGCTTCCCTGGTACTACAGGCACATACTACTTTTTTTGGAAGGACAGGGTCTATGTTTGCCCAGGCTGGTCTCAAACTCCTGGGCTCAAGCAATTCTCCCATCTTGGCCTCCCAAAGTGCTGGAATTACAGATGTGAGCCTCCACGCCCAACCCCTCTCATTCTTCTTATAGTCAACTTATTGTCCTTCATCCTTAGCCAAATGTCCCCTTTCTCAGAGATCTCCTGATGTTTCTGTCCCTTTCACCCCACTCTTGGCTGTGGGTTCCATCATAGGAGGAGTCCTATCTGCTTAGCTTAGCCCAGTCAACAAAACACGAACACCTGCTCACAGTAGGTATTCTGGGCAAGTCCATTCCCTCAGCATCCAGTCCCGTGCTCCCCAGAATCTCTGGCTCCCTTCATGACCCTGTAAGGAGGGTCTCTCTGGACCTATTTGCTGTCACTGGGCAGAGCCTCCTCTGCCTCACCTGTTTCCCACAGCAGTCCTGGCCAGCCCCACCATACAGCCTACGGGGCCCTGGGTTGGCAGGGTCCTTCAGGGAGAGGTGGGTAGCTCAATCAGACAGGAAGAAGCTCTGACCACAGCTTCTCTCGGGGGGGGGGGTCAGTCTCCTTTCTGAAGACTTTAATCTGTGACCCAACGCTTCCCTGAACACCATCATGCCCCAGTCTCTTATGAGGTGAATTTTTTTTCGGGACCTATGAAACGCTGGGAGTTCTACAGAATGTCATGCCTTGCCTTTCACAGTCTCACAGTTTGGGAGGGGCAGGCATCACTGTCCATATGTTCTAATGAGGAAATGTGCTCACAGAGATTATGGGAGTTGTCCAAGGTCAGAGTGAAGTAAGGAGGCAAACCCAGGCGGTGTGACTCAGACCCAACATCTGTCTCATCTGCAGGGAAGTACCCCGACTTTAAACCATCCTGAGAAGTGCCAGGCACTCCCTGCCTAAGTTCAGGGGACAGCGGCCATGGAAAGTCACCCCTAAAAGTCCTTACTCCAGCACCCAGGGGCACAGAAAATCAGGGAAGGGGAGGAACAGATTCGTGACACCTCCAGCTAGACCAGATCAAGGAAGGGGTCAGATGACATTGGGACTCTTTGAGCAGGGACAGCCATTCTAATAGGAAGAGGACTGTGCTTCAGATGCTGATCCTGCCACATGCCATACATAGGAACCTGGGCAGTTTCTCCTGGTGCAATCCGGTGACTTCATCTGCAAGATGGCATAACCTGTCTGGGAGGACAATCGTAAGAAAAGTAAACAAGGTCGTGTACATGAGATATGCCTGGCACACACTAGGTGCTCAAAACATGGCCTCTAAGGCATGACTAGAGCAGGTCATGCCCAGAGCTGAGTATTCCAGCCTTTTACTCATCTGGCCTTTCTTGGTTTGCCCTGAGCACCCATCCAGCCTGGGTGGGGAAATATGACCCAAGGATCAAGATCCCATCACCTGGAAGGAAAACCAGGCTGGGGAGGATCTACGTACTGGGAGGCTGCTTCAGTTGGCGGGGGGGGGGGGTGCCTGAGGGTCCTGCCTTTTTTCCACACAAAGAATTCCTGCTATGTCTAAGGATTGATTGCTCCCTGGCTTGCTATGAAACAGATCAAGGCCAGGAGTGGGAGTGGGTGTAATCAGCTTTATATACAAGGTTCCTACAGCAGGGACAGGGTTTGTAGGATAAGGCAGGCTCCCCATGCATCGCCCTCTGACTCTTCATTTCCCCACCTCCTCTTTGCCCCAACTTTCTCTGTCCAGAGTGAACTCCTCACCATAAAGGGGAAAGCAAGCCTGCCTAAGACAGTCATGACACCCTAGTCATCTCTGTTCCCCTTGTGAGCACCCTGTTGCAGGCCACCAGACAATGCAGGCAACTGTTCTCCACCTGTGCCCATAGAGCACAGATTCTCTGAGGTCAGAACAGTGGGAGAAAGGACAATCTTGAAGCCATTTTGCCACATCAGAGCCTTGCCTCCTGCCCTCGTCAGCCATGAACCTTGGCAAACCACTTAGCTACTGTGAGCCTTGGTTTCCCATCAGTAAAATGGGGATCATAATGCCTACCTTGCAGAATTTGCCTAGTTCGGTGCTCCACAAACTGCTTTTAAGCATATAAACTCTTATTCAAATTAAATCTCAGGAGAAATTCCAATATATAAAATAGCTCTGTAGGAAGCAGAAGTGAAGGATCCTAGGACTCTTCCACCAAATCCTGGGGGTCCAAAGAATCCAATGAGAAAAGCCCTGGCCCTAACTCTGACAGGCAGTTCTGGAGCCAACCAGAAACGCTACAGCAGTAAGAGGAGATGGGTAGGATTATTTGACAAACTGACATCAAAAGCTGGGTATATCTCCAGGGGAGGCGGAGGTGCATATGGGGAGAGGGCTGCACCACACAAGAGTACCCTAGGGCTCTAAGAGGGAGGAGCTATTGCCAGGGCTCACTGTCTCACCCCTGAGCACCCTACTCTGACTTCCTAGAGTAGGTAGGATGAGGAAATGAGATACTCCTTTGCCATGGCTGCCTCTCACCCCATAAACAGACTTGTTTTCCATTCTTCACACAGAATGCCTTGCCTCATGCTGCACCTGCCAGCTAAATCTCTAAATCTTTGCCTATCCAAATCTAGCTTTCACATTGTCATCACCTCTAGGAAGATCTCTGCGACTGACCCCAACAAAAAATAGCATTTCCTTCCTAGCACAGAGGGAGGGCAGTGACTAAGAACTCGGGGCTCAGTTTCTCCATCTGTAAGATGGGATTGTGAGGACTAAGTGAGATGATCCACATAAAGCCCTAGCACTGTCCTGTCACACAGTAGGCACTCAGTAAATATCAACAGTTCATTATGACGTTATGGTCTCTCCCCTACCCCACAGCTCCTTCAGGCTCTGGCATACAGTAGGTGTCCACTGAATACTTACCCAGATGACCAGCTGGTGGCCCCTCACCCCAATTATCCTATACTGCCAGCCACCAGTTCCTCTGAACCCCAGAGAACTGGTTTCATTGAGTCACTAGCAGCTTTCTCCTGGTCAGGGAAACAGAAAAGATAGAACTGGCATAGTGCTGGGCAGCTTAGTGCATCACCTAGCCAATGCCTGGGCTGTGCTGGTGACCAAGGCCTTTGGGCTCAGCCACCCCTCTCCCCTTCACCTTTGCAGCCCTGTCCCACCCTTGTGAGGATTACTCCCATTTAGCAAATAAGAAAACTGAGTCTGGCAAAGTACATGATCTGCCTGAGACCAACATCTTACTTTAGGCTGTGTGTGGTAGCTCACGTCTGTAATCCCAGCACTTTGGTAGGCCAAGGTGGGAGCATCACTTGATGCCAGAGTTCAAGACCAGCCGGAGCAACATAGCAAGTCACAGTCTTTAAAAAATAAAAATAAAAAGATTTTTTTTTTCAATTAGCCGAGGTGGTAGCACATGCCTGTAGTTCCAGCTACTCTGGAGGCCAAGGTGGGGGAATCGCTTGAGCCCAGGAGGTCGAGGCTACAGTGAGCTATGATTGCAACACTATACTCCAACCTGGATGACAGAGCAAGACCTGGTCTCAAAAAAACAAAACTAACTGACTGGGCACGGTGGCTCAAGCCTGTAAGCCCAGCACTTTGGGAGGTCGAAGCAAGAGGCTTCCCTGAGCCCAGGGGTTCGAGATCAACCTGGGCAACTTGGTGAGACCTTGTCTCTACAATATGTCAAAAAAAATTAGCTAGACATGGTAGCACACCTCTGTAGTTCCAGCTACTTGGAAGGCTGAGGCAGAACGATCGCCTGAGGGTGGCTGTAAGCGTGCCACTGCACTCTAGCACACACAAAAAAACTAACTTTACTGATGAGGTACCTCAAAAATGCCGTCTTGGCCAAGGCTTCTTGTAAATCAAAGCTCAGACCTCCTGGCTCCAGACAACCCCACTCTATCCCACACATACGGGTGAGAGATGGGCTTTCCAGACCCTTCCTTGCCTGCTGGCCTTGATTCCAAGGGGTAAGCAAGCTGGCTGACTCACTAGGAATGCAAAGGTTTGGCCGAAGGCAGCCAGGCCTAAAGCAGCTAGGTCTGGAGACAGACACTCAAGGCCTGCCCTCCCCCTACCCCATGCCTGTCAGGGAGTTTCAATCAGGCCTGGAAGCACTGAGACCCCTGCAGAGGCTGTAGCAAGCTCCATTTTGAGGTTCAATTCTGATGTTGCAGTGGAGGGGCTGAATCGAGGACAGAGAGGGGTTGGTGTAGAATAGCAATGAGCCAGACTGCTGGAAACCAGCCAGCCTCAGGTTCGGAGGACAGAATCAAGGGAAGCATCACTGGGAAAAGATGTCACACGCACACAGATGCACACTTACACATGTGTATAAACCTCTTATGGAATTCTTTACTGAAAGCTCCCAAGGAAGCAACCATGGAGCCCATGCGAAAGCCTGTGTTTCTGGACTAGCTGATGTGAATGTGAACACTTGGCTTCTTAGCTCAACTGTTATTAGCTGATTGTCAGGGATTTGCTCCCATTTCACAGACAGCCACACGGAGGACCAAAGATGAGTGTGACCTGGCCAGGCATCCAGCCTCCCAGCCCTGGCTTGTGAGATCTACACCTGATAACCAAAATCACAAACCAGGCCCTGGACTGGGCTTGTTGCTGGGCCAGGCTCTTCACAGGATCTTGGATGTGTCCAAACAGATATAGGAGATGAGAGGGGCAATCCTTCCATCTTCTCCTCTGCTAACTGCCTCTGCTGTATCACCTCCCCCATCTAGTCACAGGAAGGGCCATGCTTCCTCCCTCATAACAGCAATAGGCCAGGTGTGACCAATAAGAATCCTTCCCTGAAACTGGCAGCAGACACCTGAGCAGATGACCTCTCAGAATATGACTTCTTCAACTCTGGTCTTGCCCATGGATAAGGCCAGTGCAGGTGGAGGATCAAGGCCAGTCCCAGGGAGAAGCACAGACTGGTACCGCTGAGGGGCAGACAGAGCCCTAAAGCACAGTCCAACTGTCCGTAAGGCCTTGTTCTGCAGTTCTGCCTTCAACTCTGTAATCTATCAGGTACCCTTCTCAGTCACTGGGGTACATAAATTCTCTTTGGCTTAAACTGCTACTGGACACCTCTTTCCCCAGAAAGCCACGTCATTCCTCCATAGACCACATCAAGGCCATGATTCAGCACACGTTTGGGTGATGTTTTTGCCTTCTCCCTCATGAATGTAGACTTCCTGAAATGAAGCTTTCACTGCAGACTTCCTTGCACCTAGCACCGGTTCTCAGTTACACTGGGTGCTTGGTAGCCAAGTGAGGGATTCATCTGCACCATTGCAGCTTATAATAAGATGGACTATATCTACCTCTGTGTCTGGTCAGCAAGTCACTAGACCTATAGAGTACACTAGGAGGGTTGACCTGAACTGCAGGCTCCACAGGGTTCCTAGAATTTATCTGGCTACAACCCTTGAAGCCCAGAACTAAACCCAAGGCCCAGAAGGCCCACATGATGCTACTCTGGGGAGAAAGCCCTTGGAAGGGAAACCACATGAGTGAAGAACTGATTTTCTTGGTGGAAAGTGCTTGAGGTAGATTTGGGGCTGGACTGCTCTTTCCTCATCCAGCTTTGAGTACTTCTCTCTTCCTGATAGCTAAGGAAGCTGGGTGGCTTATGGGTGCTGGGCATGAGTTATGTACCTGGCACCCCACTAAGTACTTCACATATATTGTCTGTCCAAATCCTTCAGATGACCAGAGAAACTGAGGGACTTATTCAAAGTAACCAGGTTGGGAAGTGACAGAACATCTCAGGAGTGCTTGCCTGTCCCCTGCCTTCTAACATCTCTGTACTCTCCCCCATGCCCTGAGGAAAGGGGGCAAAGGACAGAGCATGCTGCAGGCACCAGATAAGCTCTTAGAAAACTGGGAGATTTCAAGATAGGAGGTGGGGGAGAATTGCCACAGTTAGGGCCTCCCATGAGGCTGCCCCAAGGGCTCCCAAGGAAGGAGAGTGCTCTGTTACTGGAGTAGTCAAAAGACAGTCTTCAAGCATCCCGCCCCCTCCCCTCCTCCTCCCCTCCCTGATATTCTTGCTGCCAAATGAAATCTGGCAGCTTCTGAAAATAGCTCAGTGCTGCAGCAGGCACTTTGCCCGCCCTTCAGCAGGCTGGCACGCAGCTGGGGGTGGCCACTGTGGGCAGACACTGGCACACACAGGCTGGGAGTGGGTGTCACACACACAGTGCATTGGGTCGGCACAGAGCTGGGGGCATGTAGCAGCTGCCATCCCTTAGCTCTTCTGACCTTTCCACACCAAGAGAGGACACAGGAGCCTGGAGTCAGCCTGGCATGGTTACCAGGCCTAAGGCACCCTCTCAAGTCAGGGTGAAATCACTAGTGGGTGTTAGCAGCTGCCCTTAGCCACTTTTGTCCACCCATGTAGACAAAGAGAAACCCAGGAACCAGGAGAAAATGCCAAAATGGTGTTTATTACTATCTGGATGTAAAACCTAGCAGTGCTGTCCTATCTGACATGGTCTAGGACTTCCCCACCAGTGAGAGAGGAACCAGGAACAAGGAATTAGGCTAGGTGTTAGGCTTGTCAGGCCATATCAGGCCCTCAGCACCCTGAGGCTACCCTGGGCAGGGTGAGGCTGAGTAAGCATGGATCAGCCAGGAAAGGGCCCTCTCTGCTCCACTCAGGCCCAAGCTAAGACTAGACTTTCTGAGCATTGCTCAGCAGCCTTGCACAACCTCAGGTCCGAACAAGAGTATAGGAAGAGACTCCTGGTTAATGGAAAGCCTCCAAGCCCTGCCCTCCACTATCTACTTTCATGAAAGTACACCAAAAGATAGCCCCTACCATCAACAAAGAGGGGCTTTCCTTCCTAGCTTCCTGAGAGAGGCAGTTAGTATCACATAGTCCTCACCATAGTCCTCTGTGGTAGACATTGAGTACATCCACTAAGGCACAAAGGGATAGTGACTCCCTGGGGCAATACCCAAATGGGGAGCAGGTGGGAGCACGGGAAGTATACTGGCTTTTGTCACAGTGGCATTTTCCAAAGTGGAAAAGGGTTAAAAAATATCCCCAACCTTCAGCTGAGATGAAAACCCACCTTTTGGATAGATGGTAGTGACAGGATGGCTAGGCCCAGGGACTCTCTCAGGGGAGAGTTCTGAGTGCCTGCTAGGCTGGGGCTGCAGCAAAGCAGGGTTGGACCACCCAGAGAGGCAGGCAGACTAGACCCTGCAGCCTCACGGGGCCCAGAGAGAGATGAGCCTAAGAGAGGCAGATAGTGTGAGAAAGACTAACCTCCCCAAGAAGGCAGAGGTGAACCCTTGATTACCCCTCCTCCCTTCTTGTTCACTCACTCAGCGCTCACAGACAGCTACACTGTCCCTGGTCACCATGGCAACCAATGGCCCAATGCCTTTCTCAAGACCAGATCCATCTGCCCACCCGGCATGGGAGTATCTCCCTGGAAGGCCAGAAGCCCAACCACAACTCCCAGCGGCCTAGAAGGCTAAGGTCATGCCCCAGAGTAGGACTAAGCTGAGGCCTCACTCAGCCCCCACCCCCTCTGCCAAAGGTGCTGCAGCTGTAGCAGGCAGTACCCCAGCTCCTAGGCTCTGCCCCTCTCTAGCGCCTCTGCCTGGGCTGGAGCTCTGAGGGCTGTGGGTCATGATCCTCCATCCTGAAGTTCCAAGTGACAAATTAAAACACAACAAAATAATGTCTTTGTTAAAAGAATGCCCCTAGCCCTCCTGGCCAGGGCCTCAGCACACTCTAGTCTGTCACCCAGGATGAGAGGTCTGGCTTCTCCGGTGCCTCATGAGCTACTGGTTGTTGCAGCCCTGTGAGACAGAGGAGCTGCCTGCCTGCTTTTTTCTCCGCTTGTTGAGGAGCCGGTTGTTAGAGGTCTTCAAGTCCTTGATCTTCACCTGGTCATAGTCCACCCGCATGGTGGCCAAGGCACTGGTCATCTCCTCCTAAGGACAGATAAGATGGGGAGGCACTAAGAGGTCAGGATGTACTGACCCTAAGAGCCATTACCCTCCGGTCTAGGCAGTCCCTTTATAACATCAGTGATAGCAGTGACAGCTTGTGCTGCCCACTGTCCACTATGTGCCCAGCACTGGGCAAAGCTTTTGTATCACATAGTCCTCACTATAGTCCTCTGTGGTCGACACTGAGTATATGCACTAAGACCCAAAAGGATAGTGACTCCCTGGGGCAACATCAAGGTTAAGTGGGACAGGGAAATGAACCCAATTCCACCTGCTCAGAACCACAAGGCTTGCAGAGAATTCCATCTTGCTGGGTATCCAGGGCACCCATATGCTCAAACCTGGCCTCTGCTGAGCCTAACCAGGCTAAACACCCTCTCAAATGTTGTTGGTTATAAGAAAGATTGTGACTAAAGCTTGAAGACAAAACCCTTTCACTGAGCCCCTGGCCAAAAGCCCCCTTCACTGAGGAAGTGAGCCAGGAGTACTATCTACCCTGAATGGGGTAGTATGGCCCAATCCTCAGAGTATCATGGTGGAACCACTGGGGCAGTCACTGATACCCTGTGCTCCAAGCATGGGGGAGGGGCCTAAGACCCCAGACTTGGGTTGCTACCACCCTGGAGTCCCTTTTTCTTTTCTTTTTTTTTTTCTCAGACGTTCCTTTCTAATGAATTGACTATTACATCTCCAAAGTTCTGAAATTGCCAACAGACCAGAGAAAGATAATTCTTTAGGCTCCTGCTTGAAATCAACAGCTTCAGCAAATTGCTGGCCTTGATTCAGGGCCAATGGAGTCCCTTTTTCCAAAACCCTGGAACCTGCAGGGAGAGCAAAACAGAAGTCACCCACCTTGACTTCATCCCAGTGGTCTTTGTCCTCCTGCAGCACTCGGGCTGTGTAGAGTGGAGTCTGTGGCACCACCATTGATTGCTGGAAGGAGCCCAAGCCCATGAATTAGAACCTGGAGGCACTTGGAACAGCACTAATTCCCCCTATGCTACCCCCTTCTCCCAGTTAGCAAAACTGGGGCACAGAGAGGTGAAGAAGCCTGACTGGGGCAGTGGCAAAGCCAGGTTGTGGGTGGGGCCCTACTGTCTATGCATAGGGCCATTCCAGCCCTGCACTGGGGCCTTAAGGAAGGGCCACCACCCTCCTGCCTGGCAGCCCCGCTCCAGCATGATGCCCTGCCTTCTGCAGGACAAGGAAGTGCTCACGTTGATCCAGGGGTGGTTCATGAACTGTGTGATGGTCAGTCTCTCTGTGGGGTCTGTCTTCAGTAGGAGACGGATCAGCTGCTTGGCTAAGGGGGCCAGGGAAGAGAGGGGAGGTGAAGTTGCAGGGTTCCTCAGAGCCAGTCCTACCAACCTTTCCCCACAGACCACAAATGCTGTCGGAGCAAGGGCTACATGTGCTCCTAAATTCCTAACTCACAGAAATAGTGAGCTAACAGTTATTTCTTATTTCAAGGCACTATGTGTTCAGGGTAATTTTTAAAATAAAAATTAATAACTAATACTAGGGCAGAGTTGTTTGTGGTCCTTAGAGGAGAAAATATGAATGAGGAATAGGAGTTAGAGTTTTGAAAAGGCAAGTTTTGAGCCCATTTGGCAGATGTAGAAATTGAGGCTCAAAAAAGTTAGGTAACTTGCCTAGGGTCACACAATTGGGAAGTGGGGAAGCCAGGATTTGAACACAGGTCAGTTTGCCACCAAAGTGATATCTCCCAGATTGAAGACCATGGGGAACAGCTGGGGTTGGTAGGGGCAGAAAGGTTCACTCACCATCCTCAGAGACCTCTGACCACTCAGGATTGGGGAAGCCATACTGGCCTAGGCGGATCCTCCTCTTCATCCCTGGGGAGATAGCCTGGCCCGTGTTGGAGTAGAAGGGTGGAAAGCCACACAGACTGAGGGAGGGAGGAGGTCATTCAGCATGGGGTAAGGGACAGTGCCAGGGTGGACCCATTTTCTCCCTCAAGCCCCTATAAGGGGAAACAGCTGCCAGACACTGTGGCAACAATACCAGCCCTCCAGATTCTTGGGCACATCCCAGGAATATCATTAGCCCTTTGTATGGGGAGACCCTCAGGCAGTCTGAAGAAGTGATACTCTGTGACCAGAAGGGAAGGGCAACCTGCATAAGAAGTAACACACAGAACCCCTAACCAAGGACATGAGGGGAGGGGGCCAGAGTGGTACTGAGGGCACATAGTGGGGGTAGGGGCAGGAGGAGGAGGCAGGGAGGCAAGGATTGTACTCACAGAATGTACATGATGACGCCCAGGGACCACATGTCACATGACTTGTCATACTTCTCTGGACCCAGGACTTCAGGGGCTGCCAGGGCAGAGGGCACAGCAGGACTCTCAGCCCCAAGGGTCTTAGACCCCAGGCGGGAGCCTGAAGCCAGGGCAATGTGGGAAGCAAGTGTCTGGGCTGGGGGGTGGGGCAGAGCAGACTAGTGTCTGGCACCTTCTGGGAAGGCAGCATATGTGTGAAGTTGGGGGAGGAGAAATAGCTCCCAGGAAAAATAAAACAGTTTCAGGCAGCCCCCTAGCTCCTTTGGGCCCTGAATTCCTCTGCCAGTCTTATCCTTGGTGAAGGAAGAGATGCGGAGAAGGCCAGTCTGGGGCTTGGTGGGGTCCTGCCATAGATGAGAGGACCTCAGCCTACCAGCTTTCCTGTGCCCCTTGCCTTCCTGAATGCACAGCCTCAGTCACAAGCAAGGAGGAACCAGAGGCAGGGCTTCACATTCACCATTAGCTTGTCTACCAACCCATAGGGCCTTGGTTTTCCCATCTATGCAATGAGGTGGGTAGGCTAGAATACTGCAAAATACGTCCTGGTAAAGAGTGCCATTTTAGCTGTCTCAGGGAGATTCCCACACTTTCAGCAGCTCTTCCAGAAGGCCTCTCTGACCTCTCCTAAGGGAGAAGAGCCCTCTGTCATCACTCCACTCTCAAGTTAGGAAGCACTTTCAGCAAGGGGCATTTCTAGACCTGGGGGTTGCCCACTTGCAGAGGAGCGAGGAGCTTTTCCAGGAAGCATGAGTAAGTCCCATGGCCTGGCCTACAGGACCCTCTCCTACAAGGCAGGTGGCTAGCATCCTGTGTCCCTCTAATGTAGGAGGGAAGTCCTGCCCACTTTCTGAATATGAATCCCAGGAAGACAAAAACTAGAGAAAAACAACCGTGGTTGGGCTCCATCCCTAGCTGATGACAGCCTTTTATCACGTTTATATTTAGAGCTGCTGTGATGTCATTCAGCTCACAGGCCACAGCCAGAATTTTCCTGGATCTATTTTCAAAAGCAGAAGCTGAAGTTTGGGAGAATATTTTTGTAGCCTCCAGCCCCCCACATCACCCACCTCCATACAGACAGAATCCTCCCCTTCCCTCCTGAGCATTAACCCTTTGGTTTCTGTAACTCACCAGCTACCCCATACCACAACAGAGTACAGTTGGGGTAGGGAGGTAACAAACCATGTCCTAAGGACTCACCCACATAATAGGGAGTGTAGCAGGGTGTCTGCAGGGCATTTTGGCTTGTCTCCTTGGCAAAGCCAAAGTCTGTGAGCTTAAGCACTGCGTCTTTCTCCTTGGATGTGTACAGCAGATTTTCAGGCTAGACCAGGAAGAGAAAACGTTGGTTTAGAGTTAGCTACCAGATCGGGGCAGAGCACCAAGGTGATCTTCAGGCAGACTACCCTACTCCATTCCAATGCGGGAGGAGCCACATTCATATTATAAAAGACCTGGGCCTTGGCCACCAACATGGGCCAAATATAGCAAAGACCAAGGTGACACCTTCATTCACAGAGGATCAAGTGAGGTAGATGTTCAGCCACAGCTATGTATGACCAAGTGCCACAGAGAGCCTTAGGGGTTAGAAATCCTGATCCTGAGTTGGTGACATTGCCATAAAATGCCAGAATGGGAGTGCTAGGAGAAGGCAGACTGCTCATAGACCAGTGTGGCCAAGCACATATCCCACATCCAACCCCAAATGAAATCTGCAGGGCCAGCAGGACAGCCCCACCCGAAGTTGCTCAACGAAGAAAGTCCCAATTGCTCAGACTCCAGGAGCTGTACAGAGGTCATTCTCCCTGCATCCCAGGAGCTGCTAGAGGCCTGGAGGATGACAGCAGTGGGGCGGTCTACATGGAGGAGGCAGCCCTGAAACTGGCTTTGAATGAATGGGTAGTATCTAGGTCCATGAAGAGGAGCAGGAGGGACACCAAGCAGAGCTGTAATAGGACAGGGTATTCGATGCAGCTCTAGTTTGAGATGATCTGAACATAAAAACAGAAAAGCAGGTTTAGTCTATACAAAGGATCTCCTCTGCAGAAGGCTTTCCTCCCCTTGGGAAAAAAAGAAGCCAGGATCAAATTAAAGCAAGGAGTCAGAAAGTATGTCTGCTGTGGCTTTACATGTATCCAGAATCAAAGGATACAGGGTAAGGGTTGGGTGTACTCCGTCAAAGAAAGGACCCTCAACACAGTTTCAGGAGGAAATAAGACATGGGGGGTAATCCTCCTGGCCCGGGAGGGTATAGATTCTGCTCTAATGGTGCTCCCATGTGCACGTTCATGCAGGGCTGCCTCCATCTGATCCTGATGACCTAAAGCCTAGTCCTCCCATGACAGGAAATTTGGAGAGCTGAGTTTCCAGCCTCAACACCATCCACTGCTAGGGTAAAAAAGCCCAACAACCAGGACTACCTCTGTTCCTTTCCCCAGTACCCAGCAGATGACTTTCTTTCCCTTAAAATGGTGGCATCAGAGGGCCTAATATGCCAAAACTATGGCTGTGACTTCACAAAAGCCCCAGTAGTGTCAGGTAGTCCCTGCTTGAGACTTGGCATATTGAATATACACAAAATTTACTGCTGAACAGGTGAACAAGTAAATGAATGTATCCCAATACAGCAACGGCACAGCCATGGGCAAGCCACTTAATCTCTCTCTGAGCCTCATTTTCTTTGTCTGTAAAATGGGTAATGGTACCTATCTCACAGGGCTAGATGTGAATTAAACAAGATGCTTGTCAGGGCCTACTGGCATGAGGTAGGCACTCAGTTATTCTTATTGCTATTTGGCTTACACAGTGTTTGAAGGAAACAAGGAGACCCATCTAGTAAGAACAGAATGAGTATGCCAAAACAAGGGAAGAAAAGGCTGACAAGAGCAGTCTGGGACAGCGAGCAGAGGCTATGAATGCTGGCCATGGAACCTGGCCTCCAACCAGTGGGAGCTGGGAACCATGAAAGGTTGTGGAGTGGGACAGTACCCTCTTCCCTGGTCCCCCTACCTTGACATCTCGGTGGGCAATGTTATGGCTATGCAGGAACTGAATGGCAGTGCCGATATCCCTCATTATTTCTGCTGCCTCTGCAACACAGATGGGGTGGTGGCAGGGAGATGTCAGTGGTGCCAGTCAAAGGTCAGGAAACCTGGGGGCCCCACTCTATCATCCCTGGGGGCCACAATCTAGTAGGCCAGCACAAGATAGGGACAGTACCCCTGATACCCAAGACCTCTATCCCAGATTCCCACCCCAGATACCTCAGTTCCCTCCCAGGATACCCCCAGCCCACCTAAACCTCTTTCCTCAGTCCTAGGCTACCTTTCCCAACTCAACTGCTGGTCAGCACCAAGAGGCTTTGAGGCCTCCATCCCAAGGCTATGGAAAGTCCATCTCCAATAAGGTGTCACAGAACTTCTTGGGGGGATGGACACTGGATCCTACTCTTTGTTGCTCAAATGGGAAGACTGAGACCTTGCCCCATATCACACAGCAACTCTGGTCCATTCCTCTCACCCTGAATCCCCTCACCAGTCCAGCTGCATGCACCCACCTCTCTCAGTGAAAGCCTGATCACCACGCTCCTGAATCCTGCTGAACAACTCACCACCTTCCATGCTGTAAGAGAGGCAACTGTAAGCTGAGATGGGGAACATCAAGCATCATCCTACCCCTGCACTGAATTGTAGGCCCAGGATTCAGGCCCTGCTGCTCCTCCCCTGGTGAGCAGTCACTGTCAGCCTCCCCATACCTTGTAGAACCTGGTGTGTGGTGGGCTATCAGCTTGGATGGGTTGAGATGAACTCTTAGAACTAGGGAAAAGCAGTGGGCTCTGATCCCAGGAAACCTGTATTCCCAGTGGCACTGCCCCTGCCTAGCTGTGAGGCCTTTGGTAGTCTCTACCCCATCCAAATCCCATTTTCCCCAAGTGTGGAATGAGATATTAATCATCATCATATGACCAGTGTTCTCTAGGCACCTACTGCATGCTATGCCCTGGAATCCACACTTCATGTGCACTGCTGTGTAATCTTGGCCTGGTTCCTTCACTTCTCTGTGGCTCAGCTATCTCTTATAAATTGGGGAATAACAGCACCAACCTCACAGACTGAATACGTGATACACACGGGCCACTTAGAATGGAGTCAAGCAGGGCAAATGCTACATTAAGATCTTCCTCCATTATCCTCTGTAACACGAGTTACAGAGATTCAGAGAGGTTAGAGCTGCCCATGGTCACACAACTAATGGGTGGCAGAGCCAGGATCTGAGCCTGAAATTTAAAGAACTAGCTAACCTGTGGAAGGAGGAAGGACTTGAAAGGCAGACAGGGAGAAGCTGGAGGCCCAAACATGGCACCCAGGGTCCAAGGAAAGCTGGGGTTGAGCCATAGTGCTAATGCTCCTGGTTCTAGGTCCCCATTACTCAGCATCTAGTGGGTCCATGTGAACATAATTCCAGGTAGAAAGGGGAAAGCTGAAGGGACTGTGTGTGTCCTGCTCAAAACCAAATCCCCCCACCCACCCATATTCAGGGCTTAGCAGCCTTCCAGCTCCTGATTTCCCAGAGTGGAAATCACACCCAGGATGGTCATATCAGAATCCCTGTTGCTTCTCTCCCCTCATAGCCAGCTCTGTAACTCCATGGTAGGGCCTGCAACTGCCCACTTCTCTGCCCCTCAAGGGCTGGGATGGCACCCAGAACTGCTATCTGAAAAACAAAGAAAGCCCCTAGAAGAATGGCAGGGAGCCTGGGGGCCATAGGGATACCAATGGAGTGTCGAGACAGGATGGGCCAGCATACCATTCCATGATGATAAGGAGGCAGCGCTTGCCATGATGCATGTTCTCATACACGTCCAGGATGCATACAATGTGGGGGCCACCAGAGGCCTGCCAGTGGTGGTCCACCTCCTGCCGGGCCTTGGGGCTATCATACAGGAGCTGTGGGTAGGTGGGCACAGAAAGCATTAGCCTCCCAGTCCACTGCCCTCACATTGCAAACAATGACATATAAGCTCAGAGAGGCCTGTGACCTGCCCAAGATCACACAGTTTATAAGGGTACAAATGAAAGTTTGAATCCAGGTTTCCCTAACTTGTGGTCTGATGAGCTTCTGGACTTAAGGGTCAGTCCTGGGCTCAGGCAACTTGGCTGGTGGCTCAGGAGTCCCTGGGAGGTGGTTAACCACCTGGAGGGGCTCAGAGGCCAGAGAAGCCCCTGCATTCCTTCTCAGGGGCACTTCAAATGAAGTGGAAATTGAGTGGGCTTTAGGGTCAAATCACACATCAGCCATGACATCCTTTGAGCCTCAGTTTCACAAGGAGGAGGATAGGGTTGCTCCATTTCCCAGGCTAGGATTGGGAATTGTATGTGAAATTGTACAGGATGGCACCTGGCACATAGTCAGTGCTTGGTGCCCCCTGGGATCCTCATCTAGCACCTCCATGTGAAACAAAGTGAAGCCAGGGGAGGGGAGAAGGTATACGAAAATGCAAATCTGCCCTGCAGGCCTTACCATGACTGGAGCATGACTAAAGGCCTCCTGCAGGAAGGATGAGGCCTATATCCTTCAGTCCATCCATCCCTCACTACAGAACTGGCCCAGCACAGAGGGAGACAAGACCAGGCTCCTGCAGGAGTGAAGGTAATCAAGACTTCCAATTCTCCAGGAGTGGACGCTGAAATAAAACTGTCACAACCAAGAAAAGTGCTTCTAAAATGAGTTGCCTGGTCATGACTGCCCAGTCAGTTCCCAGCTTCCAAGGTAACTTTGTAGCCTTCCAGGGAGCTACTGTGGAGGGCTAGGACAGCAATGCCATCCTGCTGCTAGAGAGGTGGGGACATTTCAAGGTGACAACCCTGCTGCCCAGCTTCCACCCAGAGGTAGACTGGAGGCAGGGAGCACTCTCATTGAGGAAGATGATAGCCAGGTGGAGTGAGATGTGATTGGAACTGGATTCCTCCAATGACTCAGTGCAACCTCAGGCAAACATTTACAGCTCCCAGCCGCAGCCTGCAACTTGGTAAAATGTAGTAACAGCATAGTTATCCCCAAAGGGTGCATCACAACAAAGCAAGCAGTAGATAGGCAGGTGTCAGAATCCTTGCTCAGGTGAGCTCAACCCTGGGCTATGGCTGCCAACCATCACCAGAAATGAGCAAGGCCCCGAGCGGCCCAACTGTAGGGGAGGAAAAGTCAGCAAGCAGGGGGAGATGGCTCAGAATGAGGAGAGCCGGGACAGGACATTCTCCAAAAGGGCTGGTCACCCAAAACCCAAGATCCTATCATGTTGTATTTCCCAAGATCAGCCCGGCCCTGCTCAGTACCCTCAGGACCCTGGACCACCCTCAGCCTTGGTTTCCTTCTCTGCAGAGTAGAGAGAGTAGGCCACTTTACACAGGATACTGTGGGTGCAGTGTCCTCTCCCTTTGTGACTCTTTTCCACCTGTGACCACAGACCACTTCCCCTCATCCTCCAGATAAACACCACCTCCTCTCCCAGCCTCCAGAACTTGTCTTCCTCTCCCACCTCCCTAGGTAAAGGTAAACTGGGGCAGGGTTGTGTCCCAGGGAGGGGAGAAGAAGGCAATGTTTTCTCAAATCGGCAGCCCCTTGGCTATTCCTCCATTTCTGAAGTTGTTCCCCTCAACCCTAGCCTGGAAATACAGGCAGTGCAAGGAGTACAGAGGGCCAGGGACTGGATAAGCCCTTCTACCAGCTCTGGGGTCCTTGCTCCATTATCCAGACCAGGCTGGGTGTATAGGAGGCTGCCGTGGGCAGACACTCCTGGATACCATGGATCCCTTGCTCATGCTGCCCTTGCCGCCCAGAACACTCCTCAGGTCAGTGCCCACACAGCCTCCGGTCACCACCTTCTCACTCACAGCACTAGGTGTCACCTCAGTCACCATGCCAGCTCACTTTCACCATGTCTTGGGGCAACTCTGCCCTAGTCCTCAGCCACAGGAGCCAAGATCCACCATCCCCCCTCCCTGCACTCCTTTCCTCCTTTGTCTCCTAACCCTCCCTGTGGCCATGGCCCTGGCCCTTCCTCCCAAGCCTGAACTGACCATCTTCTGTCAGATCTCTCAGGCTGGCTCCTGGACTCCCTCCTCACTACTGCAGTTGTGGCATCTCACCCCATGCCAGAGTCCTCCTCTTTTCTCATAAAATCCAAGCTCCCACTGGCATACTTTCAATAGGGTTTTCAGCCCTGTCTCTCTCTTTTGGACTCTACTGCACCTGTGGCCACAGACAGCTTCCCCATGTCCTCCAGGCAAGTCCTCTGGGCAAACGACAGCTCCTCCTCCAGCATCTGGGGCTTGCATTCCTCTCCCACCTCATTTCCTGCTACCCCGGGCCCCAAAACACTTTTTGTTCTGGCCAGAGTGATGATGTCTGTGCTGTTCCCAAATGGGCCTTGCTCCGTCAAGCCTCTGTGTCTATGCCTGTGCTAGTCCATACCACATGCATTCTTTCCCTATCTCCTTCTCTGTTGAGTCAACTCCCTGTTTTTGAGGAACTTTCTGGGCTCAATTCATATTTCTCTGCCTCTGGAAAGTCCTCCCAGCACCTATGCCAATGTTTTTGCCTCTTCCTTCCACTGGGTGGGACAAGCTTGAGGGCAGAGGCAAATCAGGTTAATCTGCAGATTCCTGGCTGGAGCCTAGCAGGAAATATTGGGCTCCTGAGCAAAGAACGGGTGGGAGGATGGGTAAAGAGCTGGAGGGAGAAGGGAGCTGTGGGAGGGAGAGGAGGAGGGAGGATGATGCCAAGGAGGGGCCTGAGAGCCTCCCAGTCTGGGCCTGCACCTTGTGCTTTGTTGAGGTGGAGGAGCAGGTGGTGTTGCCCTGAGTTGGAGCCTCTTGAGGCTTCTTGCCTGACTCAGTCCATATTTAGGAACCCATTTCCCACATGGATTAAAATAGTCCTTCTCCAAGTGCCAAAGCCCTGAGAATAAACACAGGGGTGGGGAGAGGGCTGTACCCAGAAAACATAATAAATGCCCCCACTGGCCTCTCTGCAGAGCAGATCACAGGGATTGGAGCCTGGACCTGAGCCCATGCAGGTCCAGCTTCCAAGAAATCCCCTGAGCTGTCACTCCTGACCCCTCAAGTTGACCCTGAACATATCCCCAAACCTCTTACAGCCTCAGTTTCCTCATCTTTTTTCACTATAGCCAGAACCTTCCTGTCCTCCAGGACTCCCCTCAATATCACCTCCTCTCAGAAGCCCTCCCTGACCGCCCTGTCTAAAAAGGATCTCAAGGGTCCTTCACTTTCTCTTCATCCTTTGTTTTCCTTCTTTTTATATAAATGCTTTGTTTATTGAGGGACAATTTACATACCGGAAAAAGCACACGTTTCAAGGGTCCAATTCAGTGAGTTTTGACATACACTCTTGGGAGTTACACCCCCATTAAGACAGAAAACATTCCCAGTTCCCCAGAAAGCTCCCACGTCATCGCCCTTTTTACCTCCTGTGTAGCTCTTGCTCACAACCTGCAATTAGCTTGCTCCTGTGATAACTCTTTAAACAAACACACACATACAGACATTGTACTTTCAACATGCCTGCCTCTTGTTTGGAGCACTTTATAAATACTGGAAGGAAAGGACTTCATTGTTACCATGTTTTAGATGAGAAAAACTGAGGCATGGAGAAGGGAAGTAACTGGTCCCAGATCACATGGTTGTTTTCCCAACCAAGCTGGTACCATGCTGCCTCCCTCATGAGACTGTGGGCTCACAGGACAGGGCCAGTACTGGGGCACAGAGCACTGACTCAGATAATATTTGTAGACTTAATGAACAAATCTGTAAAGTGGGAATGAGGAGAGGAAACCCTCACAACCCATCATGAAGTCAAGATAAGATGAAACTGAGGAGGACCCAGGAAAGCTCAATAAATGGGAGCCATGACAGCTTGGCTAAACTTGTTCCCCGTTACCCAAGGGCAGCCTACCCTTTCTGTTGAATCAGACTTTACCTCCTCTTCCAGGGACCTCATCATGACTGCTCCAGTCCAAAAGGCATTGCTATAAGTTGTCCTCATTCACACAGATACATGATCCATACTATCCTTCATAAAAGGTGTCAAGTAAGAGCTCTGTCTTTTCAGGTACGGGAATGAGCACAGGGCTAGGACACAGGAGGTCCAGGTTCTGTCCTTAATTCCAGTATGACCTTGGGCCAGTCCCTTTTCTTCTCTGGGCCTCTGGTTCCCTAATTTAAGATGCAGGGCTTGGGCAACATGAGGTATGGGAGAGAAAGGGGGCAACAAGGGGGACCACTGCACAGGGGACCTTGCAAAGCACCTACCATAGTCCCAAATCCACATCATTGCCCCCATGGAGCAGCCCCCGGGACTCCACAGACTCCAGATATACATACCTGAGTCCACCGGGAGCTGCCTGGGATGGACAATGGTGTCTTTGTCCTCAGTCACAGCTGAGAGGCCAAGAAGATGGGAAGGGGCTTCTGACAACCAAAAAAATTCCCACCCTTTCCTCACTCTTGTTCTATGTCCTCTAAGCCCCCCAGAGGTCCACCAGAGCTAAGAGGGTCTATAATGGCACCTGGGCAGCTCACATCTCTAGCTAGTGCCCAGTAGGTATACACACATACACACACACACACACACACACACACACACACACACACACGAGGCCGAAATCTGACTTACAGTCTCAGTTTCCTCATCCTAAGGTCCTAAGGAAGGGAACCACTACGTCTAAGATGACATTTCCTTGAACAAATGACACTGCTCTGGCCTCAGGTTTTGATGCAATAGCTCCCACCTCCCCTTTTCCCCATCACCCTCCTTTGCCAAATTCTATTTACCCCTGAGGTGGCAGCCAGAAGGCCAAAACCCCTACTGATCTCCCCAGCCAGTGAACCCCAGCAAGAGTTGAGAACAGGAGGGCCCATGCCCCTCTAGTACTATCAGGTGGAAGGGGGCCTCAGAACAGATACGGCTCCCTTTCCATAGTCACAATGGGTCCCTTCCCACCCAAGGACAGGGTTTATTTATGGGTGGAGGAATTCTTGAGCTCCATAGCTGGGAAAACAGCAGCAACATCTGCGTGTTTGGAAAACAATTTGCAGTTTACAAAACACTCTGCTGTCCCTTATCTCATGGGAAAGCTTGGTGCCACCCTGTGAGGCAAGCAGGGTGTGGGCCATCAGCTCCAATTTACAGACTGAGGAAACAAGAGGCTCAGGAGGATGAAGTCATTGCCTTGGAGCCACCTGGCTACAGTGTGGCAAGGCTGGCAGAGGAAGGAGAACAGGACTTTTAAGAGAGCATCCAGACAACCCCTCCCTGAGGGGAGATGAGAAGAGGGGGTGGCCCCAAGTTGGAGAGGCACTGGCCAAAGCCACAGCTTGCACAAGACTCGGAAAACTTGTTCTGAAGTAAATGTGTCCATGAGTATGTGGGTGTGTGCATATGTATGGGTGTGAGGGGGGCGTGTGGGGGTGTGTGTATGCACAGGATCATAAGTGTGTGCATGCATGCATACATCCACGTGTGTGGTGCATGCATGGGTGCATAGGGAGTAAGGGGTGGGGAATGGGGTGGGCGTGTGGGCCCACGGTGTGTTTGTCTCTCCAGCCTCTGTAATGTTGACTTTGAACTCCCTGGGAGTGGGATTCATCCATCTGTCCATTATTCATCTAACACTTTCTATTTCTCCAAAATTCCTAGCAGAGAACTGGCCACAGAGGTATGCAAGAAAGACTGGGGGCAGGGTGCAATTATTGCTGCCACAACTCAACCTGTGACAACCTTGCCTAAGAAGGTGACCAAGTCCAATGCCTCCATTCAGACTTCCTCTCCCACTGAGGCACCTTCTCCAATGCAGGGCCTAACACCTCTTGCTGCCCAGAGCTAGAAAAGCACTCTTTCTTCCTAGAACATCAAACAAAGCTGAGACCCTTCTCTAGTTACCTCCCAGCCCAGGGAAGGCCCCCTACCCAGGACTACATGCCCACCCACATATCAGCATCCCCATCCAGCTCACTCCAGGGCTGGGCTCCTCTCAAGTAAAACTGTTCACAGCATCTCCATCTGTCTCACACACAGGAGGCGCCAAGGCTACCAGCCTAGCCAAGCAGCCTCCCCCAACACCCCCACAGGCAAAACCCCAACCCCCCAATACACCCCCGCCAATTAACCCACAACCCTGGCCAGACTGTGCTGTGGCCTCTGCTGGAACACCCACTCTTTCTGGGGGAAGAGAGTTGATTTGTAATCTCTCCCAACAGTGAGGCAGTAAAATATTAAGAAGCTGAAGCTCTGGATTTCATGACAACTCACAACCTGAGAGATGTTGGCCCTACAGCAAAGACAGCCTCCTCCTGGAGGCCAGGAACCTAGTTCCTCTCACCACTCGTGAAGTACTCCAAGTCCTATTATTTCCACATGCTCTGCTTATTGACAACAGGATTTCGGCATTTCATAACTCTAAAACATTATAGAAGCCAAATAAAACAAAAATAGCAGATTCTCTTTAGAATGAAGAGAAAAAGACCGGGCTCGGTGGCTCAGCCTGTAATCCCAGCACTTTGAGAGGCCAAGGCGAGTAGACTGCCCGAGCCTGTGGGTTTGAGATCCACCTGGGCAACTTGGCGAGACCTCATCTCTACAATAAACCAAAAATTATCCGGGCATGGTAGTGCACACCTGTAGTTCCGGCTCCTTGGAAGGCTAAAGCAGAAGGATCGCTGGAACCCAGGAGACTAAGGCTGCGGTGGCCAGGAGTGTGCCACTGCACTCCAGCCTGGGCGACAGAGTGAGACTCCAACTCAAAAAAAAAAAATGAAGAGAAAGATAAAATGCATCAGAAACCCACTTAAGTTCTTAACTATAAATGAGGACAAATCTTAATTCTGAGTTTCCTGGAAGTCTAGGCAAAGAAGGAAACCAGGTAGGCTCTGCTGCTTTTATTACTCCATGGAGAGAAACACAGTCACTCACTGAATGTTTTCAAAGACAAAATTCTAAAAGGGATTAGCTGCAAGTCTTCTATGAGGGGAAACCTTCTGGCGATACCTTCAACAGCAATTTTGCAAAAGACACAGAAAGATTCAAATGAATGTATCTAATAAGGACTCTGCCATAAAAACCAAGGACAGCACATGGTACTGTGGCCTGGCACACAGGCCATCTGCTGAGATAACATCACCAGGCCCTTTACTTTCTTAGGACTCCAGCTTTGTTCTGCACCAGAGGACAGAGAGGCGAAAAGCAGCAAGGATTGGTATATCTTCGAATACCTCTCTCCCACCTTGGGGGTCTCAGCTCAGCCTCAGACAAGTGCAGGTCAGAATGCTGAAGGTTAAGCCTCAGCACCTGTGCTCAGTGCCCAGTACTCAGGCACAGAACTGTACAGAATGTCCTACCAGAAAATGTGGGCTTTGACTCATAGTTTTTTCAACATGGGGAACCCCTATTCTCTACTGAGGGAGGCCATAAATAAGAAAAAGCACTTTGAACCTACCATACTCCCTCCTGGACAGGAGCTGTCACCTCTAGAATCCCTTCCAGCTCCCAGCTACATGATTATTTGGGATTGTTTCCCTCTGGGGACACAGAAATACCACTGGAAAAGCAGGATTCATTTTATAGCCAGTTGTTGAAACCACCCCTGCCTATGTGCTAGCATCTGTGAGGGTGGTCAGCCAGTGTGACACCCACAGGCTGCTTTGCCCACTCAGAGTGTGCGTCACAGCCTCAGCCTCTGCTCTGGGGCAGATGTCAGGATGGGGCTGACCCTGAGTTCGGGGTTCAGAAGCTGGTATTTCCTTCTCTTTTTAAGGAAAGTTTAGATTCAGTGAGCATATATGCTAAAAAATTAAATTTGTTAAAAAATTATATGGCATAATGCTGGGGTTTAGGTTTCTGTTGAACCTGTCACCAGGTATGGACATAGTACCCAATAGGTAGTTGGGTATTTCCTTCTTCTTCTTCTTCTTCTTCTTCTTTTGAGTCGGAGTCTCACTCTGTCACCCAGGCTAGAGTGCAGTGGCACACTCATGGCCACCGCTGCCTCGACCTGCTGGGCTCAGGTGATCCTTTCTCCTCACCCTTCCATGTAGCTGGAACTACAGGCACATGCCACCGTGCCTGGCTAATTTTTTGATTTATTGTAGAGAGGAGGTCTTGCCAACTTGCCAGGCTGGTCTCAAACCTGTGGGTTCAGGCAATCCTCTCACCTTGGCCTCCCAAAGTACTAGGATTATAGATGTGAGCCACACACCTGGCCAGGTGTTTCCTTCTTAAGGCCTCAGCATCTTCCTTATAAACCCAGAGCCCTGCCCCTGCTCCCCCATATCCTCCCCAAAGGCACTAGTGCTATTTGGAGAACTGGTGGTAGTGTCAAATCTAACTCTTTAGCCTCAGTTTTAAAACAGAGCCATAGACATGTGGCATTATTCTCTCTCACACTCATTTTCCCAGCTTTCATAGCTCATTAAGGGAGCTAATGGAACCAATTTTGCAGCTACGGATTAGTTGGCCTCACACCAGATCAGTCCTCACTTCATTAAGTTCTGACCACATCCTGTCCTCTGTCTCACCCTATCCATTTACCTCTCCTTCTCACAGGCTCAGTTCCAAGGAGGTTGGCTCATGTGATATCACTGATTCCAAATGCCCAGGCCCCAGCTCCAGGAACAATGGAGTTGGGCAGGATTAGCATTCCCTACGTGACAACTATCTCCCTGGTGCTCAGCCAGTACTATGCCAACATCACCTCATAGAGTGCTCACCATGTCCCAAGAAGCACCAGCAGCATCCTTTTACCTGTGGGGAAACGTCATTCTGAGAGGTTAAGTGGTTTGCCCAGAGTCACACAGCTGGGTAAGGAGAGTCAAGACTTAAAGCCAGACCTGTCAGCTTTTAGACAATGGGGACCAAGTAGGCTACTGCTTCACTCTCTTTCCATGCAGCTTCAAGGCTTGGAGTAGGCACTTGTCACCACAAAACCAGCCTACAGAAAATAAAAAGGGAAGGCCCAGCTGGTCCTTCCCAGAGCTTAGCCCCACACCCCTGGTTCTGGACCAGGATCTGCTACTTGTTGGCTGTAACAACAATGGTGGATGTTCACGGAGCCCCTGCCCTGTACCAGGTATGCTATACCCATTAGCTCTTGCCCTTGAGCAGCCATATTGTTAGTCACCATTTTCAGCTAAGAAAGCTGAGAGTCAGATGGGTTTTGTGGTTTCTCTGGATCACATGGTTCTCACAAGACCACCTATAAGTCTGAGAGTTCCTTGGGAACCAGGATTCAACTCTTATCCCTAAGGAGGTCTGCCCATATACAGATCCTTTCTGACTCCTGTAAATACATACTGGCCCTGCCTGGGGACCAGGCCTAGAGTTGGGGCTGGGAATGCTGCCATAGGCACTCTGTCCCCAAGGATTTTGGAGCTATGGATGAGTCACTGCCAACTGGGATGCTTGATGAGGACATGCAGGCCTAGGGAAACTGGTCCTAGCTCCTTCTCTTCCCTTCTCTTTTCTTTCCAGAACCAGAACCTGGCAGAGCAGTCAAGCTAGGGAAGGACAGCACTTCTTGAGGGAACCCAGGAACAAGGAGGATCCCCAAAGAACCAGCCCCTTCTAGGCCAAGGCCAGGACACCTGAAGATGGTGGTGGTGGCAGCTAATAGGCTGGGAACCTCCCTGACCACTTCCCATCAGTGTTATGGGAGGGGAAGGAGCAGCTAAGGTTCCAAGGTCAAAGTCTTCCCAGAAAGTTCTAAGAACAAACACAAGTTTTGAAATTGTCAAATCTCAGGAACACAAGACTCCTCCAATTTGCTTAATTTTGATGGCCTCGGTTTGTCTGCTTTCCACCAGCCCCAGACAACCTGGAAACAAAGGCAGAAATGACAGGTGTTGGGGATGGGAAGGGTTAGGGAATATTTCTAGAAAGAAGGATCTTAGCTAGGCTACCAGGCAGGGAGGGGGAAGAACAATAAGGACATGAGGGTTAGTTGGGGTAGACCAGGGGTTCCCAGTGTCCCAGGCCAGGGACCAAACATGCAGGACCATCTGTGGCCACAGAAGTCCAGGTCACAGAGGATCTAGACACAGAGGATAGTTCCATCCCCCACTCACTGTGGCCTTGAACAGCCCATTCAACCTCTCTGAGCCTCAATGGTCCAATCTGGAAAAATGGGGACAATGACAATACTCATGTTCACAGATAGCCATGAGGACAGAATGAGAATACATGTATAGAGCTCAGATTAACAGTGATAAGTAAATACTGAGTATACTGAGAGACGCTATGTCATGAGGGAAAATGGGTTTCATGGTTTGCTTGAGAAGTCCTGGCTTCAGGATTTCCCTGGATCTTCCTGGAGTGACCTTATGCTTTTCCCCTCCCTGTTTTACAGGACTCAGATACAGCCTCCGGGACCCAGGGAAAGCAGACTCCCTGTAATCCAGCAGGTCACAGGAAATGGTCTCAGATCCTCAGAGGAGCAGATCCAAGCTGGGCTTTCCAAAGGTGGACCAAGAATCATGAGTCTACAAATTCTTTTTTGCTATGAAAGACTTGGTTAAGGAAGGGGCAGACTCTTCAGGATAACAGAGGGTGGCAGATATCAGAGGAGGGGCCCTGGAAAGTGGGAGGCAAGGTTGACAGCTGGGCACCCAAGCCAAGGAACTTAGCAATCTCTCAGCCTTAGTCAATTGCAGGAGGGGACACATCCTCCCTTCTCTGTGGCATCCCCCACTCTCCCAGGTGACAGACATCTTTACCCCCTTGACACCTCCATGCATCCTTTTGAATGACGTCCCCTTCTGCAAAGTGTGTGACTCTGGGCCAGTCCTTTAAGTTCTCTGAGTCCTAACTCTTTATCTGTGAACTGGGTGTGCACCCTCCTCACATATGACACCTGGGGAGAGAGGCCTAGAGGGAGTTATGACCTCCTCCCCTCTCCCAGAAGTTACTCAGTAAGTGGCAAGATCAGAACTCCCTTTGCCCTCGATAGGTGTGAGACCCAGCATTCTGTCCATGGCCTTCCCACAAGAGACTGAGGAGGTACCACAGAGACCCCTTGTTAGCACCATGAGTATATAGAACCAGAGGATCCTGGTTCTATTATCTTCCTTTAACTTCTGAGAGGAAAGAGATTTTTCTGTCAAAACCAACTACGTAATTTGTGAAACATTACCCTGGTTCTATTTCTTCCATGACAGTGTAAAAATAGGACATTTTCATCATAAGACTGGAAAATTTTAGCAAACACAAGTGTTTTATTCTAATCTCAGAAATAATGTCCCTTGAGTTGTCCTGCCCCATGAAGGGACCTCACCTCAGCCATTGAATATGTGTTCTCAACTGGCCAGTTTTGCTGCGGTGATGACCATATAGCTGACACAGGTTACAGAGGGCATTGTCACACTCCCTAAGTAGGGAGTGACCAGGAAAAGTAAACTCATGCCTAAGTGATCCCTGCTGAGGCCACCCAGCAGACTATGTCTCTGGCCAGATCTGGAGAGAAGGACCCCACCCTCTAGTTCTCAGAATGACAACTAGTCTCTCTCCCCCAGAGGATGTCACAGAAACAACAAAGGATTAAGAAGTGGGCAGCCGGGCTCAGTGGCTCAGCCTGTAATCCCGCACCTTGGGAGGCTGAGGTGAGTGGATTGCCTGAGCCCGCGTGTTCGAGACCCGCTGGGCAACTTGGTGAGACCTCATCTCTACAATAAATCAAAAAATTAGCCGGGTGTGGTAGAGCGTGCCTGTAGTTCCAGCTACTTGGAAGGCTGAGGCGGAAGGATCGCCAGAGCCCAGTAGGTCGAGGCTGTGGTGGCCGGGAGCAGCCACTGCACTCCAGTCTGGGCAACAGAGTGAGACTCCAACTCAAAAAAAAAAAAGAAGTGGGCATGGGAGAATGCGCTAGATCACCCCCAGAGGCACAGCACAGAGACCCTAGGGAAACCTCCATCCCCATCCTCCACAAAGCTGTCCTGAAACCTATATCATATCTGCTCAGCATCTCTCCCTTGTCCCCTGGCTTCATCCATGTCCCTGCAGCTCCCCACACAGGCCTGGCTGAGCACAGCCAGCCATCATTTGACGTGGAATGCTCCCAGGCAGACAGAGGCACTGGCTGTCCAGGCTTCCAGCTTCCCTTTGCCTCTGCACCCCCTCCAACCCCCGTTCCTGTTCAGCCAGAGGGCTCACAATGCCCCAACACCCAGTCAGCTTTCAGAAAACTTTCCTAGTCTCTGATCATACCATGGAGCCACAGCCATGAGGAAGAGAGGGCAGAGGGCTCATCCTCTAGGGGGCCAAAGTGGTAGCCTGGCAGCACTGAGAGACACTTTTGCCATGAGAATGGGCTGTAGTGACTCATTCCAACTCTCACAGGCCTTCCTAGGGTAAGGACACACCCTGGTACCAGCTCAGCCTGACTCAAGCCTTTAAGTGGGCCACGGAGTACAGTGGAGGAGGTTCTCAAATATGAATCATAACCCCAGAGCTCCTGTCCCTAGCAGAATACAGACCCCACTGGTGGTGTCTCCAAAGCCAACTGTTCCCCTGGCAACATCATTCACAGACTGACTTGGGAGAGGCATCCTGGTGCACCCTCTGGCCAGTATCCCTGCTGTCTGACTACTTGCAAGAGCAGCTGCGGTAGTGGTCAAGGTGAGCCCCCCCCATCTGCCTGCTTCTCTGGCACTGCCCATTGTCACTGCCCACAGAAAGTATTTTCACAGCCAAAAGGGAAGCCCTTGCCAAGCAGGGTACCCAACCCTTCATTTTACAGATGGGCAGACTGTGGCTCCCTAACCCCAGCTGAGCTGGCATGTAAGGAGGGATGACTATGAGCCAGGACTTGGCTGCAAACCAAGCCTGGGTTCTAGTCCAGCCTGGGCATCTCCCAGCTATGTGACCCTGGGTGAATTACTCTGCCTTTCTGGACCTCATTTGATATTGTATCAAATATCAAATGAGAGTGATAACCTGTTCTGATTCTGCTATGTGTTGTGCTTGGCATGTAGGAAGTACATGTGGGTACAGGTGGGTGCCCTTATCTCCATCCCCCTACCCTCTGTGCCACTGCCAGCCAGAGAATACAGAGAGCACCTGTCAGTCCCTCTGCCACATTCTTAGACAGGAGCTGCTTATGTTGGGGAAGCATCTATGGAGCAAGCTATGGGTTCCTTGTGGAGGCTGAGCCTGTAAGAATGGAGCAATGAGTGTGGCAGGTTAAGGCCCTGGTCTTTCACATCCCTGAAAATAGCCTGTGAGCCTTATGGAGTGAGGGTGGTCAGGTGTAAGATGCAGGCTAGACAGTCTTGCGTGCTTATCCCAGCTACTGCAGGGCAGCTCACACTCAGTTTTCTCCTCTGTAAAATGGAAGCAGTTGCACTTCACATCTTGAGCCCTTCCAGATGCCTACCAGCTCCAGTGGCTGGCTCTGAGGGTTTGACTCAGATCAGATCCCAGCCCCTTCCCTCCCTGACTGCAGCCAGGGATCCCTTGGGGGTCATAATGTGCCTGGTCCTATACCATTCAGAAGTGTCAGACCACTGGGCCATAAAAGGAGACCCAACAGTAGAGTCCACAGCTGAAGTTGACTTCCCACTCTCCATGGAGGGACACCTTGGGTTACAGCTCAGTCAAAAAGTGCCTGACTCTACTGTTCTGACTGCCAAGGCTGTCAGCACCGGGTCAAGGCCAGCAGGTGGAAGGGACACTGTGAGTGGTGTGGGTACAGCCAGGCACTCCTCCTTCCTACTCCACCCCCACCCTCCATTGGGACAGGGGGAGGAAGTTGCAGGCTGAAGCTGACTAGGATGAGTTTCCAGCACCTGCCCTGGTGCCACTCTGTCCTCTGCCTGCCCTCAACCTGCTGGGCTGCAAAGAGGCCAGTCAGGCCTAAAACACATGAGACAGGCAGAGTGGCAAGGCCTGAGAGAGTCCGGAACAGAGCAACAGCAGGAGAAACAGGTAGGAAAAGAGAAGTGGGAGTGACGAGGAAGCAGAGAAGCCCAGAAAGATAGTTCATGAGGAGAAAGCAGGGACAAAGCCTTATTCTAAAGCCTTATTCTAAATAAAAAGGTAGGTCAGGCATGGTGGCTCACACCTGTAATTCCAGCACTTTGAGAGGCCGAAGCAAGAGGATTGCTTGAGACCAGGAGTTCAAGACCAGCCCAGGCAACAGAGCAAGAACTTGTCTCTACAAAAAATAAAAAATAAATTAGCCAGACATAGTGGCGTGCACCTACAGTCCCAGCTACTCGGAAGGCTGAGGTGGAAGGACTGCCTAAAACCAGAAAGTCAAGATTGCAGTGAGTTGTGAAGGTGCCATCACACTCCCGCCTGGGTAACAGAGTAAGACCTTGACAAGAAAGAAAGAAAGGAAGGAGGAAAATAAAGAGAGAGGGGGAGGGGGAGGGAGGGAGAGGGGGGAAGGAGGAGGGGGAAGGGAGGGGGAGGGGAGGGGGAGGGGAGGGGGAGGGGGAGGGGGGAGGGGAGGGAGGAGGAGAGAGAAAGAAAGAAAGAAAGAAAAAGAAAAAGGCAACTCTGACACCATCCTGCATCAAAACAAAATCAGTATTTTCAGCATCTCTGAAAGGGCCTCCTGAAGCTCCTTGTTCCCCCAAGCAGGCACCTTGTATTCCTGCTCTAAGCAAAACTGCCACAGTTCACAGCAAGATTTTAATCACCATTGCAAATGGCCTAATCCATTTAGCTCCAAAAGGTAGGAGAATGGAGAAGGGCCCAGAACCCAGGGCTCCCCTTCATACCCTTCTTTCCTGTCCCATAAGGGGCTAGTTTCCTCTAAGTCAGGATGAACCCAAGTAAGTCCTCAAAAAGGCCAATAATGTGCCGCCAATAAATGTGCCCAGAGTACCTCAAATGAGAGACTCGCCCTCTGAGAATGACTGCTGGCCTGTGCTGTCTCATAGCATGAACACAGGGACAGTTACAGCCACCAAGACTGGATCCTGCTCCCTGTCACATATTCCAACCCAGGTTTCAACTGCACCACAAAGATGATGGTTTTGCAAAAGATCCCAAGGCTGCCTTTTGTTTAAGGTAACTTGGAGAGAAGTGGCAGAAAGAATTTAAAGCCCAGAGTCCCGCTCCTCTCTCAACTCCAGGTGGGTGGGGCCTCTCATCTTGGGACCACACATGATCTCAAATAGGTGGAGTGAGGGCAGAAGAACTAATATTCTCCTGGGAAAACGCCAGAGCTCACGAGAGCCAGCCCGGTTCTCATAGCCCTGAGGGCAGCAAAACCAGCTCTCCAGGAAATGCTTGGTACACACTTTTGTGGCACAGGTATGCTTGGAATGTTCCCCTCTCCTAGAGATGGCTACTGTCCTCATCTCTTGCCAGGGGGCCATCACTCTTGGACACACAGCAGTCAGCTACTAGGGGGGAGTCTATAGAGGCTAAGAGGCTGCAGATCCAGAACTTCCATATGCTGCCCCCACCCGGGGGGCTCCCATGATGTTGATGTGACAAAGGGTGGCAGACTTTGTCACATCCTTAGTAGGAAAGTCATTTCCTCAGGTGCAATGCCCAGAAGAGCTATAGCAAAGACCTCTGTTGTGATGGAGACCAAATCCTTCCCACACGGCCTGAGCAATAGCCCAGGTGACCCAGAAGCCCCTGCAGCACCCCCAGCAATGGTGCTCTCTCTTTCAAGGACCAACACAAATGTTTCCACCTCTACAGAGCCCTTCAGTTCCTCCCTAGCTTCCCAGGCTTTGGCAGGACCTCGACATCTGCCCCACTGAGACCAGCCACATTCTGCCAGGACATACAATGGTCTATGAGTGGAAAAGCGGTATTCCATAGCAGGTGCTGAGTGTCTAAACCAGACCTGTTGTCACCACACACCCTATGCCTTCCTCTGTCCACATCTTTCCCAGACTAGAGGTCTGGATTAAACTGGCAGCTTCTTCCAGGAAGCCTCCCTTGGCTGGCCCAGCCCAGATATAGTTTCCTCTCGCCCACTCACCAGTCTGACTTCCTGTCTGTGGTGCCCTGAGGTTCTGCTGGGCTAGGTTTGTCTGAGATTCACAAGGCCTGGGACAAGGCGCATAGCCTTTCTGAAGCAGCCTAGCAGCCATCATGGTCCTTGTATGCCTTGTGGGACTGACACCTACCCAGTCACTGGCATAGAGTTCCATACTGTGTGGAGAACTGGACAGATGTAGGTAAATACTGGCAATAACACCTGTGGCCCAGCTGGGGCTGCCAGGGCTCCCAGTAGAGCCATGGAGGACAAAGTCAGCATCCTTCCAGGGTCAAGCCTCAGAGACTCTCTCTTGTCTCCACAAACTTTCATAAAGTATGAGATGACTTAGATGCTAAGACTCTGGCATCAAATTGCCTAGGCTTGTGTCTTGGCCCTGTTACCTACCAGCTGTGCACCTTGGGAAAGTTGCTGACCTCTCTGAACCTCATCCACATAATGGGAATGATAGCGGTTAGGTAAGATAACATATGTTGTGTATCACATGTGCATTATAGACAGAGCCTGCCAGACGGAGTGCTCTGGAAAACTGTTAGCTGTTTATGGGCATATTAGCCTGGAAAGCTGGCATCAGCTTCTTGATGGCATGGGAAAAAGATCCAAGAAGGCTCAGCAGTGGGGATCCTGAGAGCAGCCTGGGAGCACAGCTTCAAATGCTGCGAGCAAAGCCAGCCAGGCATGGTATGAAACATCTCAAGACCACCAACCCTTGCCTAAAATTCCACTATTTGTGTTTTGTAGGGTTTGATGTCTTCCATAGGATTCTTGTTAAAAAGCAATTGCCCTGCATAATGAGCATGTGTATACCTAACCCTGAATTGTACCCCATATCTTTAAAATAAAGAAAAAAAAGTTAAAAACTAAAAATTAAAAAAAAAAGCACGTTGGGCTCGGTGGCTCAGCCTGTAATCCCAGAACTTTGGGAGGCTGAGGTGAGTGGATTGCCTGCACCTGCAGGTTCAAGACCAGCCCGTGCAACTGGGCAAGGCCTTGTCTTTACAATAAAATAAAATGAAAAAATTAGCCAGGTGTGGTAGTGAGCACCTGTAGTTCTGGCTACATGAAAGGCTGAGGTGGAAGGATCACCAGAGCCCAGCAATTTGACACTGGGGTGGCCGTGAGCGTGCCACTGCACTCCAGCCTGGGCAACAGAGTGAGATTCCAACTCAAAAAATAAAAAAATAAAAAAGAAGCAGCCGGGCTCAGTGGCTCAGCCTGTAATCCTGCGCCTTTGGGAGGCTGAGGTGAGTGAATTGCCTGAGCATGCGGGTTCGAGACCCGCCTGGGCAGGCGAGACCTCATCTCTACAATAAATAAAAAAATTAGCCAGGCGTGGTAGCGCGTGCCTGTAATTCCGGCTACACGGAAGGCTAAGGCGGAAGGATCGCCGGAGCCCAGCAGGTCGAGGCTGCGGTGGCCCGGAGTGGCCACTGCACTCCAGTCTGGGCGACAGAGTGAGACTCCAACTCAAAAAAAAAAAAAAAAAAGAAGCAATTGCCAGCCTCCAGGCAGTTAAGGCTCCACCAGCATGATAACACTTGAGTGCCTCAGAGTCTTTCCTTCCAGACGAGGAGCAGCCCAGGGAGAACGCCAGGTGCAGTGGAAGCATTTCCAGGGATACCACTGTACAGGACCACCAGCTCCTCCACATGCCTCTTGCTTTGTTGACTCGAACAGGTGACCCTGTGGAGGCTGATCTGACCGGTCTGGAGATGGTAGGTGTGGGGGTGGCAACTGCCAAATGAGAAAAGGCCCAGCCTGCCCAGCAGCCCCACCCGGCCTCAAATCCAGCTCAGCAGTACCAGCCCCAACAGGCAAGCCCCACCCAGGGAGCAGTGAGTACCATCCCCCCGCAGGGTGCAGCTTCCAGGTATGGGGCTCTGGGTCCATTGCCCCCCAAGTCTCTGCATCCAACTCACATTCTACCTTCCCCCTGGCATTCTGATTAGCGCCCCTCTGTCTGCTTCTCAGAGGTGCAGCCTAGATAGTAGGGGGCAGAAAAGTCTTCATGAATGGACATTTTCTTTCCCCCTAGGCCTATCTGGGCAGCTAGATTCCTTTGTGAATTCCTAGACCTTAGCAGAAGAGAAAAGCATTTCTTGGTGCTTATCTTTAAGATACAGTCAGAAGCCGGGCTCGGTGGCTCAGCCTGTAATCCTGTGCCTTTGGGAGGCTGAGGTGAGTGGATTGCCTGAGCCGGCGGGTTCGAGACCCGCCTGGGCAGCGAGACCTCATCTCTACAATCAGCCGGGCGTGGTAGCACATGCCTGTAATTCTGGCTACTTGGAAGGCTGAGGTGGAAGGATCGCTAGAGCCCAGCAGGTCAAGGTTGCGGTGGCCAGGAGAGGCCACTGCACTCCAGTATGGGCGACGGAGTGAGACTCCAACTCAAAAAAAAAAGATGCAGTCAGAGCCGGGGTCGGTGGCTCAGCCTGTAATCCCGCGCTTTGGGAGGCTGAGGTGAGTGGATTGCCTGAGCCCGCGGGTTCGAGACCCGCCTGGGCAGCGAGACCTCATCTCTACAATAAATCAAAAAATCAGCCGGGCGTGGTAGCACATGCCTGTAATTCCGGCTACTCGGAAGGCTGAGGCGGAAGGATCGCCGGAGCCCAGTAGGTCAAGGCTGCGGTGGCCGGGAGCGACCACTGCACTCTAGTCTGGATGACAGAGTGAGGCTCCAACTAAAAAAAAAACAAACAAAAGATGCAGTCAGAGATCCCCTCTCCTATAGAGAAGGAGAAATCTGGAAAAAGTTCAGCTCTTAGTGCTCCTTTCAAAACTTGAGGAAGCCAGAGCATGGTTATTTTATTTCATTCTTCTTTTCTTTTTTTTTTGAGTTGGAGTCTCACTCAGTCGCCCAGACTAGAGTGCAGTGGCACTCCCGGCCACCACAGCCTCGACCTGTTGGGCTCCGGCCTTCCGCCTCAACCTTCCAAGTAGCTGGAACTACAGGCGCGCACTACCATGCCTGGCTAATTTTTTTGATTTATTGTAGAGATGAGGTTTCGCCAAGTCGCCCAGGCGGGTCTCGAACCTGTGGGCTCAGGCAGTTCACTCACCTCGGCCTCCCAAAGCATGGGATTACAGGCTGAGCCACCGAGCCTGGCCTATTCTTATTTTCAATAAAGGTGAGGTCTCACTATGTTGTCCAGGCTGGTCTCAAACTCCTGGGCTCAAACAATCCTCCTGCCTTGGTCTACCCAAGGGCTGGGATTACAAGCATGAGCCACCGTGCCAAACCTGGCATGGTTATTTTAATAAGGACTTATGAGCCCCCAATGTGTGCCAGACCCTGGATCCAGGTGCTACAAGGAAGCTTTGAGTCAAAGGGGGCTATTATGGCTTTAGGGATCAAAGAAGGATCCATTACCCCAAAACCAGGGACTCTGGAAGGTTTCCTAAAAGAAGTGGCATTGGAGCCAAGTCTTGACAGATAGGAAGAAATTCTTAAGTGCTAGAGAAAGAAAGACATCACCTTTGATGGGGTAGAAAAGGTAGGTAGGCTAGACTGCAGAGACCTTGAATGCCACACTTAGAGCTTCAGAATGTGTAGTCAAGTTCTCAAATCCCTGTGTAACCTCAAATCCCTGTGAGATCTCCTCCTGGTCTCCAGAGCTTAGGTACCCATCTATCCAGAGAAATATAACCTCTTCTGTGTTGTGTTTTGGGCACTGTTGAACTTCCATACGCAGAGCCATCTGGCACCAAGGGAAAGGTAACTGTCCCAAGCAAGGTAGTCTCACTTCAAGTTCATAACTCCTAGATCTTGGGGACCAGATCTAGGTCACTACAGAGACTTGACCTAGAGGACTCTGTAAGAATCTATTGGGCATGAGGGTCCACCACCCCACCACTCCATTCTCTTTACCAAAGAAGGGGAGAGGAAGGTATTGGGGAGCTCAGAGGGGCTTCCAACATGCTCCAGTGGTCAGAGGGGAAGGGCCCTCAGCCTCATAGTCCAGAGCACAGGGACAGGAAAGAAATGCCATGGTCACTTCTACCTGCCAGGAGGCCAATGACAAGTTAGCTGGGCAGAAAGTCAGAAGAGAAGGGAACTCTGGCCTCTACTATTCTCTGCCCAATCAAGCCATGTAACTTCTGACCAGTCACTCCAGGTCCCAATTTTCACATATGTGATAAAGTTTGAGGGGCTGGGTCTTGGTAGTGGTGGAGTGACTGATGGGTGACAAATCTGCAGGGCTGTGCCCAGTTAGAGGTAAAGCTGAATGGTAGCAATTAACTAGTTAGGCCTGGGAGGGGCACAAGCAAAAAGTCAGTAGGAGGACCAGAAACTGGAGGACCACCTGCCCACCATGCTCTCCCCTGAGAAAGGCGGTCCTCTAGTTTCTGCTATTGGGAGAGCAAGGAGTGCTTGGGGTGGAATAGAAAGTAGAATGGCTCACTAGCAGCCTAACTAGGCCTTGGAGGGAGTTACTGTTTATGAGTGAGGCCAAGATGGACCAAGCAGGTGGTCAGTGGCTAAGAAAAAGGGGAAGAGACCCAGCTCCTCAGAGGAAGGGCCTGCTCCTCTAGGGCCTCCACTGAATAGCACCAGCTAAGCAACAGCAACCACAGCTCTTCCTGTTCTATGAGTGCCTGCTGCGTTCCAGGCTTCCTGTTAAGCACTATCTGCCATCTTGGGCAGCAGGGCCAAGAGGATGGCCAGGGAGAGATAGGCAGAGATGGCCTGAACAAGTTCAGGCTACACGAGAAAGATGGGCCAGTCTGGTAACCTGGGGTCTAGCCCTGGGAAGGCAGAATGACAGAGCCCATGACTTTTACCCAGGCTGAGCTGGGGCAGCTGGGGAGCAGGCTAGGCAGATGCAGCCCATTCAAGAGCTCCCTGGGCCCAGGCCTGCCTATGTGCTGAGGTCCCCAGGGCTTGGATCTCTTGGGCAGTGGGCAAAAGCTGTAAGTGGAGAGATGCCATCTCCCTCCTCATGGCCACAGCTACCACTCACAGTACAGGTAAAATGACTGTGCCAGAAATTGTGCTAGGCCAATCTTGGGTCTGCCTAGTTGGTAGAGACTTCTAGGCTTGGTCACAGGAGAAACTAAGAACAGGAAAGTGCTGGAATGGGGGAGGCACATCTAATTCATGTCCCCCTTGAAGGTCAATTTAATGCTCAGTCCTGAAGGTCCCAAGCTAGTAGCCCCAACCATGCTCAGCCATAAAGTCTAAAGAGATACAGAAGGGAACCCACTCCAGGCATGCCCTAGTTCCCACAGGGAGAGCACCAAGGCCCTAGATTCAAACGGAGGTACTGTGGAAATTCTTGCAGTCAGAAGTTCCCCCAAGTCACTCGTCAGATGAAGCACTTATGAGGAAGGGTCTAAGCCCAGTCCTGCTTAAATCTGGCACTGCATGGGCCTACAAACTCTAGCCTCCCACCCTACCCTTGCCTCACCCATAGCATCTGGATACCACAGGGATAAAGCTCAGTCCTGGCTCACCGGGCCATAGCCTTGTTATTGAGAAATGGTAAATTGGTTTTAATCAGCCCCTTGCACACCCAGACTGCCCTCAACCCTAGCACAGGTGAAAGGGTTAAATGGTGCCCAAGGAGAAGATGAAGACTCTCACTCCTTATCTCCCTATTCCCATCTTCACTTAGAAGAGCCACCTTCTCCCTGTAGGACTCGGAGAATCTTGTGCCTGGGACTTCAGAAGGCTCCCTCACACCATTCCACTACTGAATAAGTAGGCAAAGAAGCTATAATTTCTTTGGTTCCACCAGCCCAACCTTCCCCAGACCCACCCTCATGATCCCCTCCAAGGCCACCCTGGGGAGATGACTTCCTCCATTGGCCCTGGTGCTCCTGGGAAAGACACAGAGAGCTAGGTCCAGGTTCCTGCACAGTTACTTGAAGATCCTGTGCCCTAAAGAAGTCCTATAGCCACTCCAGGCCTGTACCAGATCCTGTACCAAGTATTCTACATGCAAAATCTCATTTCAAGTTCACAACTCCTTATCTTTCCCTATGAACAGGGGCAGAAATCTGACTTCAAGAATCCTGGATATTGTCCAAGGTCACAGAGCTGGCAAACACAGGGCAGGTATTAGAACCATATTTGTAGGACTCTGCATTCAGACTCATAGTTGCAACTCTTGTAAAATTAGATCGTTTACTGTAATTTTTTTTTTTTTTTGAGTTGAGGCCTCACTGTGTTGCCCAGGCTGGAGCACAGTGGCATGATCATGGCTTACCGCAGCCTCAACCACCCAGGCTCAGGGGATCCTTCTGTTTCAGCCTCCTAAGTAGCTGGGACTACCACCATGCCCAGTTAATGTTTTTATTTTTTTGTAGAGACGAGGTCTTGCTATATTGCCCAGGCTGGTTTACTGTACTTCTAACTTCCAGGAGTCACTCCCCTTGTCAAACTCTATCCATCCAGGTAGCCACTGGCACAAGCTACAGATGAGTCAAGTTCCCAGTTGTGATAGATCCAAAGGATTCTGGGGTGCAGTCCCAGAACTGTGTGCCTTAAGCCAGAACCAGCTGGCCAGATCAGCCACCCCCAGACCATACCCAATCCCAATCCCACCTGTATCAGGGATCAGGCCTCCAGGAAGCCTATAGTGTGACATGGCTAGATGGCTACTCTCCTGCATCCCCCTCCAGGAACCAGGGTGGATCAGGCTTGGAACAGGGCCTGTCCCTTTCAACATGTGGCCAGTGACTCGTCAGGAACCCATCGGCAGCCTCCTCAATGGCATCAGGCTTGCCTACTGGTCAGCCCTGGGAGGCTAACGCTACTCCAGCCCAGGCAGGCAAGGGCTGTAGGGAGGAAGTAGCCTTACCCCAAGTCTTGGTGGAGGCTCAACTTCAGGCAAAGGGAAACTCAGATCTGACCCACTCAGAGGGAATTCTCATGGAAGGGACAGCCAAACTGAGCAAGAGCCCCCTGGGCCTTAACACATAGGTCCTGCCAGAACCCCAGAATCGGGAGCCACTCCTTCCCTGCTTCCGGGTACTGCAGTTCTGCCCAAACTGAATCCACTCCTTACTCACTAGGACACCAAGAGCTTAGCTAAGGTAAGCCTCAGTTTCCCCATCTATAAAGCAGGGAGGACCACAAACGTGACCTTACAGGAGAATATGAGGATGAACATGATGCTAAGCAAAGAAAACTTTGTCGGGGCTCCGGACATAACTGCACCCACAGGCCCCTGCTGCTGGACCCTCCAGGTCACCCAGGCCTCAGTGAGGGGTCACTGACCTTCAGGGCACACTTCTGCCCAGTGCGCCGATGGAAGCACTCCAGCACCTTGCCATTCACACCCAGGCCCAGCACCTGCTTAGACAACTGGTAGTCATCAGTCACCGCGTACTTCTTGGGCTCCCGTCGGCCACTGAGGGCCGGAGCACCGCCCAAGCCGGGCCCGCCGGGGGCAACTGGAGGGGCCACAGGACCACCCTGTTCCTCTGTTTCGCCATCCATAGCCCCCGCGGGGCGCTCAGGGCGGGCCCCAGCCTGGCGCGTCCAGGGACACCTGGGGGAAAGGGGAAGAGTGAGTCCCGCCCGGACTCTTCCAACACACCCCAGGCTTAAAGCCCCAGAGCCCGGCTGGGCTGCGGGCCCGGGACACTGGGAAAGCGGGGCGAACCGCCCGAGAGTACAGACGCGAGGCTGGGGGCGGCGGTCGCGCCGCCGGGCATGAGGGAGTCTGGCTCAGGCACGTGTCAAGAAAGAAAGGGGCCGGGCGCCTAATGGCCGCGAGGTCCCCGGGTCAGGCAGCAAGGGGGCCCTGGGAAGGCGTACCTGGCGAGGGCGCACCTGACGGCAATGCACCCGGCGGAGGCGCCAGCGAGGGGCAGGGGTGGCGGTCGCGCGAGCGGACGGCCGCGGAGCGCCCTGGGCCGAGAGTCGCGCCGCCGGTGCCACGTGACCCCTCCCCTCCCCCACCCCCGCGCGTCATCCCAACTTGGGGCCCCGCTAGGTCAGCCTTAAAGGGCCAGGCGAGCCCGCGCGGGACGGGGCGGGAGCCCCTTGTGAGCCCCGCCCTCGAGCTGGGACAAAAATAGGAGGCGTGGCTTCCTGAAAGGGCGGCAACCTTCCTGGGTCCCTGGGACTCTCGGGGAGACTCCCGCAACCAGCAGTCCGGTGCTGTGTGAGCCCCGGATCTTACCCGCGACCTAGAAAGTGACAGCGCAGGACTCCTTGTTCTTGAAACCTCTATGAGTCGGGTGTTTTCTCTGCACGCTGCCTGGTGGCCCTCCAGTATAGCTTGCTAGGCTTGCGACTTCCCTGATGGTGCCAACCGCCAGCGCATCCAACTTCTTAATTTTTGCCTACATGCCGAGAGAAGTGGCATCACACTTGTTTGATTCGAGACTCTCTAGTCTCTGCTGGCTCTGGGCTTCTCTTCTGTGTGTCTCCCATTCACATCCTTGGCTCCTTTTTTGCCTTTGATATGTACAGTGTCCTAGTTTCCATTTGTTGAGCTCCCTGGTGTCGTGTTTAAAAAGTCTCTGCCTCCCATCCCAGTGAGAGATAGTTTCAGCCGGGCTCGGTGGCTCAGCCTGTAATCCCGCGCCTTTGGGAGGCTGAGGTGAGTGGATTGCCTGAGCCCGCGGGTTCGAGACCCGCCTGGGCAACTTGGTGAGACTTCATCTCTACAATAAATCAAAAAATCAGCCGGGCGTGGCAGCGCGCGCCTGTAGTTCCAGCTACTTGGAAGGCTGAGGCGGAAGGATCGCTGGAGCCCAGCAGGTCGAGGCTGCGGTGGCCGGGAGCGGCCACTGCACTCCAGTCTGGGCGACAGAGTGAGACTCCAACTCAAAAAAAAAAAAAGGAAGAAAGATATTCTCTATTAGCTATGTCATTTTCTCTTCTACATTTAAATTTCTACTTCATTCTGAGCCCACCTTAGACTACCTTACATATTTTGAGCCAGTTTTCCCATCACAGGCTGTTAACTCTCATTTCACAGGTGAGGAGACTCGGGGCCCCCAGAGAGGAAACAACTTGTCTAGAACCACAGGGAATGTGATTGTGGCAGTGCCCTGGGACAAATCTGCACTACTCCCGTTCATCAACCCCCCAGCCTGGAAGCTGAGGAACCAGAGAAAGTCGGCTCACTCGGGACTGGGAAGGTGTGGCTCGGGTCAGGTTCTCTGCGTGGGCCTCTGCTGCCATCTAAAGGCCATTGACCGTGCTGCAGACACCGTGACCTCGGTCACACCCAAAAATCGTCTCAGAGCTGTCCTACTCCCAGCTTCTTTGGAACTACAGCCACACGAGTGCCTTCCCCCCAATTCCCCCCCCAAGCACCCGACCCAACACTCACTCACTCTCTCACGCTCTCTCTCTCTCCCTCCCTCCCTTCCTCCCTCCCTCTCCCTTTCTCTGAAGCCTGACTTCAGCCAAGTCTCCTCAGAGAAGTACCTCTTGGAGAATGGGAGCTTATGCCCTCCTCTCGGGGCAGTTTGCTCCTTCTGATCCATCTGTACCTGAAGATCGTTCTATGAATGAATGAGTGAGGGACAGTGAGTGAGGTTTGGAGCTCTGCCTTGTCTCTTTCAGGAAACCTTCAAGCTCCTAGCGTTCAGTGAAGCAGGGAGCCTCAAACAATAGCCTCAGCTGCCCATAGTGAACGTTGCTTGAAGATCCAATGCTGGGTAGGTGCTTTCAGTGGGCACCCCATTACCTCACTGAAACTGGAGGAGAGAGGGTTACCAATACCTTCAGGCCCACACACAGGACAGACAAGCCCAGAGAGGTTAAGCAACCTGCTTGAGGTCAGCAGCTATTATTACAGCGCCTCCATTCCAACTCAAAAGCACAACCTCCAGGCTGGGCTGTTATCCGCAAACCATGGCCTCCTCTCCTGGTTCTCCTTGCCTCTCCACACATATCCACATGTGCAACCATGCTCTTACACATGCACTGACACATTTATACATGTGCATACATGGGTTACACATGCACAAACACACATACACATGGCACACCTATGCACACAGATACATATACATATGTATGCACACACACACATCTATGACCAGCTAGACACTGGATCAATGTCTCTGAGCTTCACCTGAGAATCTGATTCAAGATCTCAAAGCCTTAGAGGAAGCCCTGTGTCTGGTAGCTTCTCCTACTGAGACCCTGGAGAAGGCTCTTCCCTGTGAAGGCAACTGGTTTGAGCCTGGTGAATCCAAGGCTGAGCAAGGTTTCATTCTGGATGAGCAAAAGACTAGGTAACTGAGGGTGGACGCTGGCTCCTTGTCCCAGTCAAGGGCACCCCACTGCACGCTCTGTGAAAATGGCTTCTTTCTTGAAAGTGGAGTTAGATTACAATTACTCTAAAATTTTGATAATTATATCTTAAAGCTGGTCTCTTTTTATTAGATTTTTTTTTTTCAGTTGGAGTCTCACTCTGTCACCCAGACTGGAGTGCAGTGGCCGCTTCCGGCCACCACAGCCTCGACCTGCTGGGCTCCGGCGATCCTTCCGCCTCAGCCTTCCGGGTAGCCAGAATTACAGGCGTGCGCTACCACCCCGGCTGATTTTTTGATTTATTGTAGAGATGAGGTCTCACCAAGTTGCCCAGGTGGGTCTCGAACCCGCAGGCTCAGGCAATCCACTCACCTCAGCCTCCCAAGGCGCGGGATTACAGGCTGAGCCACCGAGCCCAGCTTTATTAGAATTTTTAATCGCATAAGTACAGTCCCCATAACCAATGCCCATGCCTCCATTGGCAGACACGTTCACCACATGGGCCCATCAGAGACAGATGCTTTGCAACTGCTCACTGAACCCAAGGCAGTCGGAAGATGTGGTTTCTCCCTCAGTGCTCATGTTTCAGTAACCACCTGTCACATCCACCTTCACACCGATGGGAAGATTCAGTATGTGGATGACTGGGACTGGGCAGGGGTGGGTTCAGGGTGGCAGACACTACCACACAGTCCTCCACAATAGCTGTGTGTCCAAGGAGACAGTGACTGAGGTCTTTGAAATTGCTTGAGTGCCTGAGTGAGGGGGTGTGAATCCCGCCCCCCCCACACACGGACTGTATTTAGGGGAGATGACGGACACCAAATGAGCCAAACTTTGAGAAAGACATTGCTGAGTGTTTTTGTGACCTATCTTGTAATTGTGTGGGGTCCTCCCACACAATTGGCTTTACTGCAAGGGGAATCCTGCAATAAAGCCAATCCCTAGGGTGCCCGGAAGGAATCATACCGAAGAGTGAATCTGTGATTTGACTAGTGAGGCCGTGAGAGGAAGCGCCACTAGGTGGCAGTGTGGGCCCAGCAGTCAGAGCAAGGGTGTGTGGGGAGCAGCCCTGGGGCAGGAAAATTAAGTAATAAGATGACCAGAGGGACCCACAACAGCTGGAGCAGGCAGACATCTGAGGCAGAACGGGGGCACATCACTGTTCTCAGCATGCAGGTGAAGTACACACTGCTGTAAGATTCACCAAAAAAATAGCTGGGAGTCCAAAATCCTTGGGGCCCTTTGGGTTTAGAGACTGCCTAATCACTGACCTCTGTAGGGGATGCTTTCAAGAGGACAACCATGGTGCTCTGACATTGGCTTACCTGGGGGCAGGGAAGCTTCACTGAGGACCTTAAAGCTGGATCCTGAGGGATGCCTGGGAATTGGCAGGTTACCTACGCTTGGAGAGGAAGTGGGGTGAAGGGTGTAGGGACTTGGCTATGTTAACGAAAACAATCACAAGATCTATACATTTAGAAAGGATGCTTTATTTCTCTCTTTCTTTTTTTTTTTTTTTTTTTTTGAGTTGGAGTTTCACTCTGTCACCCAGACTGGAGTGCAGTGGCACGCTCCCAGCCACCGCAGCCTCGACCTGCTGGGCTCCGGCGATCCTTCTGCCTCAGCCTTCTGGGTAGCTGGAACTATAGGCAATGCACTACCACGCCCGGCTAGCTTTTTTTTTTTTTTTGGTTTTTTTTTTAATTGTAGAGACACGGTCTCGCCAAGTTGCCCTGGCGGGTCTCGAACCCGCGGGCTCAGGCAATCCACTCGCCTCAGCCTCCCAAAGTGCTGGGATTACAGGCTGAGCCACCGAGCCCGGCCGGATACTTTATTTCTTGTAAAGCATTACAGATTGCAAATTGACTAGCCCACAGACTGGGAACTGCAGTCCCCAGTTTAAGTCATTAGCTGGCGCTTTGAAGGAGGAGGGTTTGGAGTAGGAACTTTATTTTGAACAGGTTGGCTAAACATACATATTTAACAGATTGCAGGAGGAGCTATGAATATTCATGAAGATGGTCCTGACACATGGGTATTGAATAAACATGCATGTAGCATACAACCCATGTTCATTTTGGGATGGCAACTTAACATTTAAATATATTAAAATTAGGCCCTAATATTTAAAAATTTATTCAGGGCACAAAGACACTGAAGTGTGCAGCCTCTGTAAAATCACCAGAGGTAGTCCATGGTCAGTGGTCTCTCATCAGGAGAAAATTACAGAAATCAGTCTCTTGTCCAATCAAAGTTGCAGTTATGGCTTGTAGAATGGGGGGCTCAATTAGTCAGTGTCTGGTGATGAACTACAATTGTTTTGATATTGGTTATTTTGAGGCCAGTGCTTGCATAGCTGATAGAGACAAAGAAAGACCTGTGGCAGTTAGAACACAGTTTGTTTTTTAAGTATAGGGATGTGTGAGTTACCCCCTGCCTGGCATGGCCTTGGGTCTTGTCTGTAGTTTGGTTTCTTATTGTCACAAGTGATACATTTTGTCAGTCTTATAATCTCTTTGTTAACATTAATACTGGTTAGTTGTATCTAAACTGCAAAAGGGAGGGGGTATAACAAGGTATGTCTGACCTGTCTCATCATGGCTGAAACTCAGTTTTTAAGGTTTCTCTAGAATCCCCTTGGTCAAAAGGGGGTCTGTTCAGTCGGTTGGCTTATGATTTTCTTTTTAGTTTATAGTTGCAACCCACTACTTGCCAGCTGTGAGATCTAGGGTACATTGTAATTTCTCCATGCCTCAGTTTCCTCACCTGTAAAGAAAAGATAATATGTGGTAGTTGTGACAATGAAATGAGGCTGGAAGTTGCTGACAGTTCCTGGAACATAGTAAATGTTCAGTAGAGTAGTCATTGAGAGAAAAGGAGAGAGCTTGAGATTTGGCCCCATAAAGACCCAGGTTCAAAATTATAGCTCTGCTATATGACAGCTAAAAAGCCTCTTTGTCTTCATAGTAATGGGACAGAGGACAGGGCCCCATACAAGGTCCCATGCCAGGCTCTCCAGGTACCCCAACTCTCAAAGTGAGTTATGAGGCGCCCATCCCACCCCATCCCCATTCCAAGAAACTCACTTTGCTTCTGTACAAATCAGGAGAGGCCCGGCAGGGCTCCATTGAAGCCTGGCTTTCCTTCAGGGAAGTGACAGAGAAATGAGTCCTCTGAAGTCATTTCTCATCTTAATCAATTTTCCTCCAGATTCACAGGGTTCTGCTTTCAGGTCTTCTGTTTCCTCTGGCATCCTGGACAGGGCAAACTGAGCCCTGTCTGCCCTGGGGAAAACCTGGACACTATCATTCAGGCCCTTAATAAGACTGCATGGATCTCGAAGCTTGCCTTCTTTCCAGGGAACCTGGGAGCACACAGTGCGCAGTGGGCAGGGGGGTAGGGACTGGACCCTGCTTCCTCTCCATATACCGCATCTCCAGTCCTTCTGGCCCAAGCAATTGGAGTAGATTCACATAGACCCTAAAATCCTTCAAGATACTCCCTGGTGAGTCCAATGAACTGAAAAAAAAAGTGGAGGAACTTGGGATAGGAGTGTGGCCTTTGGATTCAGAGTCCGAACCAAGCTCTGGCCCTGTCATTTTCTATCAAATCATTTTGTTCCCTGGGGCTCTGTCTTCTGGTTTGCATTATGGGAAGAATACCAGTTGTTGAGGATCAAATGTAGCAAGTACTCTTTGTAAATGGGAGCCAGCGTCACTATTCTGCCCGCCCCCACTTCTATCATCCTACCTTCAGATTATCTCTGGGTGTTTGGAGCTCCAGGTCTCTCTCTCAGCATTTTTTTGGGGGGGGCACTAATCCAGAGACTGGACCATCTGGGGGTTGACTGTCTCTGTCCGCCTCTTCAGGTCTGTAGACACAACTTTAATTAGCAGAGGCGGCCAGAGGCCAGGGCGGGCGGAGACAGAATGGTCCTGCCTGATTCAAAAGGTTAGAATGCGATTTCTCCCTCAACTCTTTCAAATAAAACGTTCTTGCCTGGATCTTTTTGGCTGTGGTGGCCGCAAGGTTGACCCCAGTGGACCTGCTTATGTCTGGGGCCGCCCTCTGCACCCTGCTCCACTCTTTAAATCCCTCTCCAGAACCCACCCTAAACCACCCAACTCCCCGCCGCCCAGCACATAGTCCTGGGGTCCAGGAGCGGACCCTGACAGACCGCCTTGGAGGAGCGGCTAGCAGGGCGGACAAGCCCGGGACTCTGCCTCCGCGCTGCCGCTGGTTCCACAATGAGATAAGGGGATCCTTCTCCCACCCGGAAGGCCAGAAGGCAACCTGGGTTCGGGTGGCCGGAGCACGGGTCCCTACTTGACCTCCCCCAGTTTGATCTTTCCCTACTTCCTCTCGGTCCCGCCCCTCTGGGTTACGTCAACTCCAGGTCTGCGCGTTGCAATTGGCTTGCTGGCCACTCGGCTCAGCCCTCTGCGTTGCGATTGGCCGGCTCTCGGGGCCCCGCCCCGTTTTCCTGGAAAGTTCTTGGAAATCTGTCAAAGGTGTTTCCTTTCGCAGCCCCAGGCCCCCGACACTGTGTCTACACCCCTGCACCCCACCCGGACCCCCCCGCACAGGCTGCGGTTCTAGGAAGACGCCGCTTCCGGGAAAGGGCTGGGACACGGCGGACAAAGCAGTAGGCGGCCGTTCGCCCCGCCCCTTTCGCCCGGCCCGCCCCTTTCGCCCTCCCGGAGGGCCGCGCCGCAGCCTCTCAGTCCCTGCCCGCCGCCCGTGCGCCCCAGGAGCCGGCGCCTCGCGCGGTTGGCTTCCTCCTGCCGCCGTCGTCCAGCCGAGTCCCACTCCGGAGCCGCCGCCGCCGCCACCGCCGCCGCGGGGACATGGTCCTCTGCGTTCAGGGGTAAGCGCCGCTCTCCGCCCAGCCCAGCCTCCGCGCGGGGCGCCCGGCTCGGGAGAACGCGGGCCTCGCACTAGCTGCGGGCGCTGGGAGGGCTTGGCGGGCCGGAGGTGACCGAGCGCGAAAGGATCTTGGGAGTGAGGCGCTGTATGAGCCGATGACGTCCCCCCCGCTTCCCCCCCCACTGCAACCCAAACTGTGGGCAGGGAAACCAGGGGCTGCCTGGCTACTGGAGAAACACAGGGTGGGCTCAGTTCTCACTGGAGTAGGTGAACGCCGACGACAGGGCGTCCTCCCAGACGTGGCTCACCAGCCTCGACCTCCTTCTGGACCCAGAGCTGTACTCTAGCCTGCCGGCTGCCCTGCCTCCTGGTGACCTTGGATCATCTCCTGCCCCTCTCTCTATCCTGGTATTCCCTCTTCTGACCCAGGCTAGAAATTAGGCTCTTCTTCGGAAACCACCCTGAGGTGCTTGTCTCTCGGCAGGCTGGCACTTGATAACCAGCAACTACTGGGAGAGCCTGGGTTTGGCCTGGTCCTGCCTGGGAGAGCCCCACAATCGTCTCATTCCTCCTCTCAGCCTTTCTTCCCAATGTAAGAAGGACCTTGACTCCTGCCTCTCGTCTTCAGATTTCCCAAAAACTTTGGGTGGGGGACAGAAGAGATGAATGTCGAGAAGTCAGAGTCGGCCTCTGCTGAGCATTCTTGGCATATCTCCTCTGCCCTGAGTCTCAGCATCCTCTTCAATCAAAGGGTCTGATGCTCTCTATACGCTCTGGCAGGAGCTTGGGAAGCTCCAAGGAGAGCGGAAGCAGGTATAAATGGGTGTTCTACTCTCAAGGAGAGCTGGGTGGCCCTGTGGCTGCTATTATCAGAATGGCATGGTGCCAACTGGGAAAGGGTGGAAGGTGGGGCCAGGCTGAAGTGCCCCTTGCTCTGAGTAGTCCTTGGTCTAGGGAAGAGGACATGGAAGTAGAAGTGCTGGGAAGACTACTTTTTCTTGGTTGTCATCAGTATTTTCCTTCCTCCTCTCTGCATTTTGGGACTCCTGGACAACTGTTCCCACCACTGCCTTCCTCCTCAGAAGCCCCCCCCATTCTAGAGTCCCATAGCCTCTTTCACTTTGCCCTATCTGAGGGCCCCCTTGTAACCTTGGGCCCCAGTTGGGTGTCGAGGAGCAAATTTTTTTACAGACTGCTGGGCACCATGAGCAGGCACACACATGAACCTGGAACACACCAGCCACTGCCCCCGCCATGACAATGACACAGCCATGGACACACCCCTGCCCAGGTATACAGTCACTCACTGGGAGCTTGTGGAGATCAACACAGCCATTCACACACCCAGATACCACATCAGCCCCAGGGTACCCACACCCACATGTGGGACCTGTCAGAGGACCTGCTAAGCCATCTGGACATGGCCAACCCCAGCCTAGCCACCCACCGTGCTCCTGGGAGGGTAGCTCTGGGCCCCAGCAGGTGGGTCATCCCAAAATTTGGCCTCTAGCTCCCCAAGCAGGATTTCAGAGCTCCCACAGTGCAGCCAGAGTACGTGTGGAAAGGTACTTGGCAGACTGTGGCATGCCAGGGTTGTATGACCCCTTCTCCCCATGAATGGTCATAGGGCCATGATTTATTAGCACTTCTAGGAGTCACCTATAACCTACACTATCTGGACTGGCTCCTTTGCTCCTGCCTACCTCTTCCTATCTCATACTGGCACTGTTTGCCCATGCTGTCATCTCTACCTCAAATGCCTTCCCCCAACTCCTTCCTGACAGACCTGGACTCCCCAGTGATACCCTCCTGCACTTTATGACTTTGTGTTATGATTACTCTTAGTGCTGCCTTCCCTGGCTAGTCTTGTTCTCCTTGAGGACAAGGCCATGGTTTTATTACCTCCGTGTTCTGAGGCCCAGCCAGGGACTAGACCCAGAACTGAGGCCTGGAGATGTAATTCGTCAGGAGTGAGGAAGGACCAGCAGTCTCTTCCTTGGCAAGCAGAGCCAGTCCCTGCCCCACTCCCAAGAAGGAAGCCCCAAGATCACGGTGCTGGGTGGACTTTTCCTAGAAGGAAGCTGCTACTCAGATTTTAGCTGGCTCAGTTCCCCCAACCCCAGCCATCCAAGAATGTAGTGTTGCTGATCTTCTTAGTGTCTGGGCTAGTGAGACCCCTTATTGCGGGGAGGGGACATAAGCCCTGGAATAAGAATCTGGAATGTGGGTTAAGTATCCTGCCCTTCGGTGGGAGCTCATATATATGGGAAGTGAGACTTGAGAGTGCCTTCAGAGGCCACTGTCTACCCAAAAACAGGGGGTGAGGAACAGAGGCCAGGATAGGAGTCTTTTTTTTTTTTTGAGTTGGGGATCTCACTCTGTCTCCCAGGCTGGAGTGCAATGGCAATGCCCATGGCTCACCACAGCCTTGACATCCTGAACTTAGTCGATCCTTCTGCCTCAGCCTCCTGAGTAGCTAGGACTACAGATGTGTGCCACCATGCCTGGCCAAGTTTTTTATTTTTTTGTAGAGATGAGATCTCACTATGTTGCCCAGACTAGTCTTGAACTCCTGGGCTCAAATAATCCTCCTACCTTGACCTTCCAAAGTCCTGGGATTATAGGTATGAGCCACTGTGCACAGCCAAGAGTCTGCCTTGTATGGATAGGAGATTGCTTCAGCCTCTAAGTTCTGGGTAGTGGAGACCCAAGTCCCTTTGATAGACACTCCTATCCATGTAGAGGTAGCATGTGACTGCAGACATCCTACCCATAATCTTGGGGCCTCTCAGGAGAACCTCCCACAGATCTATCCTCTGGCTGGACTAGGACTAGTGCCATTTAGTCCACCCACCTCAGCCAGGAGAGCACAAATGTGAGGCTATTTTGCACTAGATCCTGCCAGTGTGGGATACACTAGAAATACCTAAAGGGAATGATTGGTTGATACAAAATAGAGATTAGTCACTATTTAATAAATGCAGGGGAGTACAGGAGAATTTTTCAAAAGAGGGCCCACACATGGGGGAAACAGCCAGGGAGGCTTTTGTGATGACAAGTGGGGAACAAGACACTGGGCCAATTGAGGCTGAGGCTCATAGTAAGAGGTCATGAAGCTAGTATGGAGCATAGGGGATCTCAGGAAATGGAGGAAGCATGGGGCTTCCACTCACTCACCAAGCACTCCCTTTTAGACCCTGTCCTTTGCTGGCTGTGGAGTGGATCAGGCAGCGGCCCCTGCAGGCTCAGTCCCTGGATCTGCCCAGGCCAGTCATGCAGCCCTTGCCTGCTGGAGCCTTCCTGGGTGAGGCAGCAGAGGATACCCCAGCCCAGTCAGAGAATGAACCAAAAGTGCTGGACCCTGAGGAGGATCTGCTGTGCATAGCCAAGACTTTCTCCTACCTTCGGGAATCTGGTGAGTCTGATGGGGGCAGGCCTTATCCTGGGAAGTGTGATAGAGGAAGCTTAGCTCGGCCTGTTAAGTCTGATTTGGGAGATATGACCCTGCCCAGGAGTCTCATGGGAGAGGTACCACCCTCTCCAAGGGTGAAGGAGGGGGCATAACCCTGACCTGCTGTGGGTTGATGTCCCCAGCTGATTTCCACTGTGACCAGTCCCTCTTCACTTGCCTAGGCTGGTATTGGGGTTCCATTACAGCCAGCGAGGCTCGGCAGCACCTGCAGAAGATGCCAGAGGGCACATTCCTAGTACGTGACAGCACCCACCCCAGCTACCTATTCACGCTGTCAGTCAAAACCACCCGTGGCCCCACCAATGTGCGCATCGAGTACGCTGACTCCAGCTTCCGCCTGGACTCCAACTGCTTGTCCAGGCCACGCATCCTGGCCTTCCCAGATGTGGTCAGCCTCGTGCAGCACTACGTGGCTTCCTGCACTGCTGACACCCGAAGTGACATCCCTGATCCCGCTCCTACCCCGGCCTTGCCTGTCCCCAAGGAAGATGCACCGAGTGACCCAGCACTGCCTGCTTCTGCGGCCACTGCTGTGCACCTAAAACTGGTGCAGCCCTTTGTGCGCAGAAGCAGTGCCCGCAGCCTGCAGCACTTGTGCCGCCTCGTCATCAACCGCCTGGTGGCTGATGTGGACTGCCTGCCACTGCCCCGGCGCATGGCCGACTACCTCCGACAGTACCCCTTCCAGCTCTGACTGAACCGGGCAACCTGCCCAGCTTCACCCAGCCATACTCTGGAAAGGACACTGGCCCCAGCTGGACTTGGGCTCCCACTGTCCCTCCTCCAGTCATCCTGGTGCCTGCATGAATCTGGCAGCTGGACCAGAAAGAGCCAGCAAGAACAAGGCATGAGGGGTGTCACACAACTTGGAGGTGAGCGCCCCTAGACCCTATGTGGCTCCATTGTAGTGAGCCATGTGTCAGTGTCAGAGAGAGGGAGACAGGCGGGACCTCGTCTCACCCTGTGGGCTGGGCCTGTTACCTGCCCTGGCCACCTGAACTGTGTAGATACTCTCAGCCCTGGTTTCTCATTCCCAGGGTAGGGCAGGACCCCTGACTCCAGCCAGCCTCTTTCTGGGAGGATGGCAGCCAGAGAACTGAGGTTGACAGTGACAATCCCCTTGTTGGGGGTCAGGCCAGGCTAGGGGAATGCACAGTTACACAGTATTTATTTATTTATTCTCCTTGGGGTTGGTCTCAAGGGTGAGCCAACCCCGCCTCTCTGCCCTAAACCCTGGGTAGTCCAAAGACCCCTACTCTGCCCCAGCTTCTCTGGTTCTTCCATGTGGAGAGCCCCATCCTGAGACATGTAGCTGGACCCAAGGGAATCACGAACATCCTGGCGCTGGCCCACCCACCTGTGAATGTGTCTTCTGTCTTCTGTCCCAGCCCTGCTTTGGGAGGGTGGGCAAAAAGACAAGAAAATGCAGCCAGAGCCTCAGTCCCCAGCAGAGCCTTCACTCAACCCCTCGTAGGGCAGAGCTGTGTCTGCACAGAGCTGGTCTCGCTGGCGCAGGTCCTGTGTGAGCAAGCCCCATGTGAGCAAGTGTGCTGTGTCAGGAAAGGGGTACTGGTTTGAGGACTGCTGTTGCAGCTCCGCTGGGTTTGCTCTCTGCCTTGTAAGGTGCCTGCACGTGAAAGAGGGAGAGAAATACATATCTGATAAGACTTATAAAATAATTATTATAACAAAACAGTTTGGTAGTTTTTCCACTGATTTTTCTGTAATGACAATAAACTTATACCTTTCACTTATGGAGCCCAAAGTGGGGTCTCTTTTGAGTGCTGTACATGATTTGTCCCCTTCCATCTTGTTATCATTAACCCCGTTTTACACTGTGCTAGCTGAGAGTCCCTGCTGGGGGACTTTTGGAGGAGACAGGATCGGCCTTTCTCCTCATCTTCCCTGGTTCCCCCTGGAGGAAGTGAAGACCTGTTAGACTGCCTGCAGGGTCACTGTCCTGGCCATTGAGGGGGCGAGGGGGTCAGAGATGCACCAGCCCTGAGAGATGTGTAAACAGGAAATGCCTCAAAACTAAATGTGGAGAATGTCAGAGGGAAGGGTGCTGTAGGTCCATTTTGTCTTTTGAGATGAGGAAGCCAATAGAGGAGTCAGAGTGGTCCTTCTGGGAAGAAGGTACAGTGAGTGCAAAGGCACTGAAGCATGACCGGGGAAGCTCACATTTCTGACAGGAGACCTAGGGAGGGTTCATTCTGTTCCATGGGGCGGGGCAATTGAATGAAGGATAGTGACCAGTGAGCTGGCAGGGTCTGACCTGGAGTGGGGGTATCCTGGTTATGGCCCAGGCTGGTTGGGGTTGGGGAACGCTGTCTTCTCATTCAGGGTCCTGCATGCCATAAGTGAGTAGAAGAACAATTAAAATGAAAACAGCTTCTGTTATTGATGATCTGAATTTGGAGAACTTAGGCTGCTAGGATCTTACTACATCCCAAAATTCTCTGCAATTTTACTTGAGTAACTCACAGGAAAGGGCCTCTAAACCTTTCTCATAGCCTTCTAACCCTTATTTTTGGAAACATTCTAACCTTCCTATTTTCTTAGCCCTCAAACAATTAGAAGTTTCCATTAGAAGAGACAAATACTGGTGGACTGAGCAGGAAGGGTGAAAAGTGACATATTGATGACAAGAAGAGGCAGGAAAGAAAAATCAGCAGGCCCTTGGGACATGGAGATGGTTGTGGCAAAGAACAGACATGCCATTGGGTGAGAGTGAGCAAGAGATGGGTGAGGGAGGAAGGGCCGTCTTCACTGGGTGTGGTGCCCAGATCCAGATGGCCAGCCTGGCGCCTTCTCATTGCTGGCGGTGGCTTGGGCTCTTGGCTGGCTATGGAGCCAGACGGCACGCCTCCTCCAGGTCACCATGGCCCTGCCAGGGGTGTCTGTAGTTCCTCATTCCTTCAGCCTGGCTCTCAGCCCTTCTGTGGCTCCCAAAATGCCTGAGGTGACCCCTCTGTGTGCTCCACCCCTAGTCCTAGTGGACTAGTAGTAGACACAGAAGGGCAAGAGGCAGACTGTCCCCACCTGGTGCTGCGGCCTAGACAGAATGCCACTGTGGCAAGAGGAAGCACAGAAAATGTCATTGTCCACAGAGGGGGTATGTCTCAAAGTGTCTGCCCAGTGCTAGACATGGGAGAGGGCTTTGTACCTCATGCAGCACTCACCACAACCCTGGGAGTGGGATCTGAATACCACCCACACTCCATAGATAAGGAAACCGAGGCTCAGAGGGGGTAAGGGCCTAAAGGAGACCACACAACAAGTGGGGCATGGAGCAGAGCTAACTCTGAGGGGTCCTGACTGCCCATTTGCCCCCTGAATGGCTACAATGAGATGGAGAGGATAGGTGCTTGATGGCAGCTTCTTGGACACTGGATTCTAGCCCCCATATCCCTGCCTGCCGAGAGCTCTATAGTCACTGGCCTGGCCAACAGGGTCCTGTCCCCTTCTTTGCCTCAGCTCAAGCCAGGGTCCAGCTCCTGCCTGGAGAGGGGCTGTCAACTACTTCTGACTCCCAGCATTGTTCTGGTTCAGTCTTTTCACGTTTCCCTACCAAGGTAGTGAGTGATGCCTGCCTAGAACATGACAGTATAGGACATCTCACTGGACCCCACCCCAAGTCAAAGGTTCAGCCTAACAAACGCTGAAAACCCTCTAGTCAACCCAGTCAGGCTTAGGTGGTCCTGAGCTAGTAAAAGGGCACACCCAGCTGACACTAGCAGGGGAGAAAGAGATGAGCCATCTGGTAGGTGCATGGGACCCTGCACACGTACAAACAATATCTGAGCTAACCCCTTACTGATTAAGCCCTTCACCAGCACACGTGCTCCTCGGGCACCAACTGGGCCAGTCTCCATCTAGACCCTGGGGACACAGCAGAGAAAAAGACAAAAGTGGTCCCATCCTCACGGGGCTCATGGGCTAGTGGGAGAGAGATGGTAAACAAGTGAACAAATGGGCACACAAGACAAGTTTTGAGAGTGTAAAGAAAGCAAAGCCGGGGTCAGGCAGAGAGTAGCTTTGTGCACAGGGACACCTCCACAGTTAGGAGGCTCAGGGAAAGCTCTGGACCAGGGTGGCATTGAAGCTGGAGACCCAAGCAAAGAGCAGGAGCTGGCCAGGGACACAACTTGGGGAAGAGATGTCCCAGGTGAAAGGAACCACGAGGCACTTGTCCCAAGGTGGAAACAAGCCTGAAGTTCAGAATGGCTGCCCAGGATGGGTGGGAAGGGCAAAGGGGGCATGTGAATTTTATTCTAGTATAGTGAACACTACAGAGTGCAACAGGGGAGTACTGTGATCTGATGTTCATTTCTAAGGTATGTACCTATTTTCATGAAGGCCTAGAGGCAGGAGGCCAGAAAGAAGGGTAAGAGTATGGGTTTTGGAGGGGAGGTATGTGGCAGGGGACAGGAGAAGGAGAGGGCAACAACTTTGCAACACTGGGCAGGGTTTGGGCCCCATTGAGTTCTCACTGCTGCCCTGCACACCAACAGAGGTAGTCCCCATTTACAGCTGAAGAGGTAAGGCTCAGAGAGGCGTGGTGCAAGACAGAGCCTGGTTTCAAATTTCAGACCTTGTTTGCATAACCGCGGCTCTGCACTGCCTCCAAGGAGCCGGCTTGTTAAAGCCTTGGCACCCACAGGTTCGGGGGACATATAGAAGGATGGGGGTATTTAGGAGGGCTTTCTGGAGTAGAGGGTTAGGGATGGGCCATGGTGGATTCCACCTCTGGGTAGGAAGGTGAGTTCAGAGATTGATCCTGTGTGGTTTCCCTCCCTGGACTCACACGGCTCCCTCTGGAACAACTTTGGGAGAGATGCCACTAAGTCATCTTAAGGTTTAACTGGCTGATCACCATGACCCAACATCCTCTGGATCAGGGCTTTGCCCTGAGGGGCATTTGCTGGACACCACTCCCCCTGCAGCCACACCATCAGGGAATCACCGATGCCAGTGTACACATCTCACTAGTCTCTGCACCCAGGCTGGGCTTTTAATCTGCCAACTGAGCAAAGCTTTCCTGACCAAGGCTGGACACGTGTGCATGGGACTGGAGGCATGGCTGGGCAAGCTCCACTTTCACAGGGGAGCCTTCCCACCCCACACAGCTTCCCACAATACTGTGGAGGGGTGAAGGGCCAGGGACCTGAAACAAGGCAGACCAAGAAGGCAAGAAGATTCAGGGTGTGCGTACTCACAAAGAGCCCTCACAAAGGCCCTTTTCCTCCGGGAGAAGTGGAACCTGTGCAGGTCTGGGCAGCCTTTGACACCAACCTGTTAGATAAGTTTTAATATAAAGTAGGTTTGAGCTTTACCAGAAATTCAACAGCCTCTCATGGTGAATGTGTCCTTCCCACCTCTCCCTGGTTCGGGTAGACAGCATAGTCAGCCACCCAGGGCAATACTCCAAGGGTCACTCTGGGGCAGCAGGCTGGGCTCCAGTGTCCGATACTCAAGATAAAGGGGGTCCCTGGAGGTTTAATTCTGGCCAGAATGCAGACCACATGGTGGCTGGAGAGTGGCTGGGCCTGGCTTTGGAGGAATGTGGGTAAATGGAAGCTGATACTCAACTTTGAGCAGGAGGAGAGGCAGCAGCTCTGGGGCAGGGGGAGGCTTTTTGGTGTGGCCACAGTTTTCTGTTCAGTAGAAAGACAGTGGCTTCTATGACCCAGGCCTGGTTGAAGAAGGCACAGCCAAGTGCAGGAGGTGGCTTCTGAGGGTGGAGGGAACTCAGGACTGCCACTGCTCCTCCAGGCAACCCTCCAGGTCTATTCCACCCACACAGGCCCTACTAGTGAGACACCCCCATGGGGTAGTTAGAGGGAGAGTGGTATCCAGCAAGTGCTCCCCAGGGTAGAGTTCTGCTCCAGGACCCTCCCATACCCAGCACCAATGAGACAGGCTGGGTCATTCCTATCACCAGAGCTGGGCTTCTCCACCGAGGTGAGGGTTGGGCCAAAGTTTTATTCTTACAAGTGCCTCTCAGCTCTCAGCCTCCTCCCAGGAAGCACTTTTCTGCTCCCCACCCCCATCAGTCCCTTGTGAGTGACATCACTGGTGTGTGTGTGTGTGTGTGTGTGTGTGTGTGTGTTGTAACTTTCCACTTGGCCAACATTCCTTTGTTTTTCTCAGCTCCTTCAAGGGGATGGCGTAGGAGGAGGAGCTGCTGGGAGAGTTAGGTTCTCAGGAAACTTTCCCCCAAAGCCCCAGAGACATGGAGCCCATGGAGACCTGGAAAACGAAAGCTTATCCCAAAGGAGACAAGTTCCGAGGCAGGTCCAGTGGTATGAGTGAGAGACAAGGAGGGACCTCCCAGCAGAGAGCATTGCTAGCCCTGGCATGAGAGTACCTGCAGTGGGGCGGGGGTAGATGCTCCAGGGCAGCCTCACCAGGTCAGCACCATCAGCCTGTATCTGGTGGGCAGGCTGAGCTGAAACAAGGCAAAAGTGGGTGACCCTGGGCAGATTGCTTTATCTCTCTAGGTCGCATATGGCTCAGAGTAGGCCAGGGTCCTGGGCAGGTTGCTTTATCTCTCTAGGTCATATATGACTCAGAGTAGGCCAGGGTCCTGGGTTTGCTGTCTGTGAGGCCAGTTTACTCTCCTATCCCAGAGGTGTCCAGGCTGGGCCTCTGTCACCCTTTGCCTCTTCACTCAGAGTCAGTAGGTGCCTGGTTGGGAGCTGGGGGCTTTGGGAGCAGTAGCACCTTGACAATCACCCTTTTTCTCTTCTGGGTCTCAGTGGATAACTTAGGGGGTTGGTGCTAGGTTCAGAAGGATCCCCGGGCCTTGAGGAGGGCAGAGAAGGTCTGGCGTGGGCACCCCCCCACCCCCAGCCTGGGTGAGGTGTTTTCGCCAGAATCGCAGCAGCTGCGGCAGGAGGCCTCTTCCCAGGAAGAGCAGAGCGCCTCTTCCAAGAACTCGCAGGAGGCCACAGAGGGGAGGGGAAAGCGGGGGAGTTAATTTTAAACCAAACAGCCTTCAACGCTTCTCAGGAACTGGTTGCTCAACGTGATCTGGCAGGTCCCAGGCGGCTGGGCAGGCCTGGTGCCAACTCAGAGGTGGCGCGGGGGGGGGGGGGGGGACACGCCCCAGAGGGGAGGCCCTGTGACCTTGAGGGAAGTTGGGCCCTGTCCTTGGCTACTTATCAGGGCCTGTCACGCCCCCCGCCCCCCCTCCCCCCCTCCCCCAACCCAACTTCCTGGGGGGTATGTGGTAGGGTGATTTACTCAGTTCTAACCAGACAAGGTGAAATTATAGCAGGCTTAATAGTACAGGTGTTATGTCCTAACAAGGGCCCCAAAACTAGCTGTCCCATCCCCCTTCCCTCCTCAGAACCTGCCAGTCCTGTCCCCCGGCCTGTCCCTCTGGAAGTTATCTGATTAAGACTTACTCTGAGGCCAGGAAAAGATCTGTGTTGATTCTCTAGGGGATGGGACCCCTGGTGCCAGGCTAGAAGCAGTGGGGGCATGGAGGGTGGAGTGCAGTAAGCTGGCAAAAGTTCTGGGCTCAGGGAGTCAGCCTCATTTTTGTGCAGGAAGACCTCAGGGACCTGCCCCCCATGGCTGACTGGGAGTCAAAGTGACCTCCTGTCCCCCACCATAGTGTGGCCACTCCCCCCTGGCTGACAGCCCAGGCCCACCTCCCAGTGTCTGGTCCATGGGGTAGCCTCCCCCAGGATCTCCACTGGCTGCTCTGTGAGACCCCAGCAGTCTGGGCAGTGAGGCCCTAGGTTCTAGGAAAGAATCCTGAGCAAAAGCTGCCAGGAGCTACAGTTCTTGGAACCAGTACTGCAGGGCTAGGGGACGCTTCCTGGAACCTGCTGGTCATTCCACGGAGAGAGGTTCAGAGGGGAGGAGGGAGGGCGCTAAAGCCTTAGCTTGGGTTCCTGCCTCCAGGAAGTCCTCCCTGACTGCAAGTGCCTCCTTAGATTCCCCTCGCCTGGTGTTGAGTCTGCTGGGCCACGCTGAGGGTTCTGCCAGGGCAGGCCCAGGTCTGGCATGGCCTCTGTAGCACCCGGTGTCCAGCCTGGGGCAAAGAGTGAACAACCAGAAACAGGTGTCAATAGGGAAAAAGGGGGCATAGGTACCTTGGGAGCAGTGTGTGGGTGTGGGTACACAGGCAAAAATGGGAATGTACTGCCAGCTGGAGGTGTGAGGTGCCAAGGGAGAGTGGGAAGGAAAGCAAGGTAGGGTCAGCAGTGCCAGGCCCTCACTGAGCCCCCCTCGCTGGTGGGCAGGCAGCCTCTGGTCCTAGTTACTCCTTCAGGCCAACCTTGTCCCTACCCTTAAATCCCTGTCCCACAGCAGGGGCACAGGCCCCAGCTTTAGCATCAGGCCACCAAGGATAGTCCCGACACCATTGCCACCATGCCGCCTTGAGCATGCATCTGGCCTGTTGGAACCTTGGTTTCTCCACCTGGAGAATGGAGAAGAGAGGCTGCAGGTGGGTCGGCAGTGAGCCTAGGCCTGGCTCCTGGGATCTCCCAGGAAATTTGTGGAGGGTGTGACGTGGGTCTGAGACTGGGCTGGTCATAAGTGTTCCCATCACAGGATCCTAGGGCCAGCACCGTCAGAGCAGGGGCCTTGAAGTCTGGCTGAGGGGGCAAGGGAGCAGTGCAAAGGCAGCACAGAGGGGAAGTAAGGGCCTCCCTGTCTGACTAGGATGCTCTCAGGCAGTCTTTTACCCAGTCAAGACCGGTTTGCCTTCAGAATGGAGAAACCTCCCCTGGCCAACACTGGACAGAAGTGTGGGCAGGGATTTACCTCTCTATTCTCTCCTTCAGTCCTCTTCTTAGCCCTCATGGAACACAGCTCCAAGCCCACTACCCACCCACCCCCTGTCACAGAGAAGGGGGCTTAGCCCATCCTACAGGGACCAGTATTAGGGTTGGCAGAGAGGTCCTCCCACCCCATAGGAGGGCAGTGGGGACAGCCCAGGGACACAGCTTATCATTGTGCCTGCACTCTGGAGTGGCCAATTCTCTGGGGCTCCCTGGGGCTGCTGGCAGTGGGTGGGATTGCTGCATTCTCTGCCACTTAAAGGACCTGGTGCCTGCACCTGGATCAGGCTGGCCTTGGCTGGAAAGAGCCTGCACAGGAGAAGTTACCCTGGGACCCACCCAACCTGAATGAAAAGAACTGTGGGTTGGCAGGGGACACCTGTGTCCTGTTACAGGTGGCTCCAGAACTAGGTAACCTGCGTTGTGACTTGAACAGGTCCTGAGAGTTTTGAGCCTCAGATACCCTCTGTGATGGAGATGATTTTATCACTCACCTTATGGAATCATTATAAGGAGGAAATGGGTAGACATGATGATTTGTGTTTCCCCTTGAGGTCTCCTCTCTGAATCCCACCTCATCCCTCTATCTCTTTCTTCACTATGATCCCATGTAGACACAAGCCCCAGGAGTGCTCTTTCTCCAGCCTCTATTGCAGCAAGAAGTACCTGTGAACACATCAGGCCCTGATTTGGCAATGCTCTGGACAAAAGAACAAATTAAGGCCCACATACCAGAATCAAAATATTAAAAGTAATAAATCAAGCTACAAACTGCTTACGTTCAACTAATATACTTTCATAGCAATAAACACCCCTGTAAATCTATGGTTTTTATATGTCAGAAAGTCAGCAGAACTACAAAATGAATGAATCTGATGAGTATTGTTCACATCAAAGTTTTGAGTGATGGGCCTGAGGTTTAGTAAGAGAACAGAGACATGCCTTACTCACAAGGTATTCTGCATTTGCTCTTCTTGACTTTATTCCAGTAAAACAATTATGTTGTTACAGTCAAGACTTTTACATTATTACTGTTCTTTTGGTAGTAATAATTTAAAAGGTCAAAATATGGCCGGGCACAGTGGCTCATACCTATAATCCCAGGAGTTTGGGAGGCTGAGAAGTGAGGATCTCTTGAGACCAGGAGTTCGAGAACAGCCTGGGCAACATAGCAAGACCTTGTCTTTACAAGAAAAATTAAAAATTATCCAGATGTGATGGCACATGCCTGTCCCAGCTACTCGTGAGGCTGAGGAGAGAGGCTGAGGCAGGAGAATTGCTTGAGCCCAGGAGCTTAAGCTTACAGTGAGCTAAGATTGCATTGTTGCACTCCAGTCTAGGCAACAGAGCAAGATCCTGTCTTGAAAAAAAAAATAGAAAAATAGAATATTAAAACAAGATATTATACTCAAAGAATACAAAAATATGTTAGATTAAATGAAATCTGTCAAAAAATGTAAAATGTTAAAGTCCAAAAAGTTATTTTTAAAATCAAAATTATCTAGCAAAATTAAGAGGCAAAACAATCTGAACATAGGTTATAATAAAGTAAAGCTAAAATTTAAATTAAAAAGATTTAAAACTAAAGTTTTACTTAACTTTTATTTTTTATTAAATATTTTAAAATGCTTTTGTAGAAAGAAATCTCTCCAATTCACAGTCACATTCTCCGTGAAGGCTGAGTGGTGTCTCTGCAGTTAGCAACACACATGCATGTATCTCCTCAGGGCTTGAACAGCGTTATCATAGGAGTAGCCGTTTGGATTTGTCTCATGCCACACACAAGCTGAGTGTCAAAGCTCCAGTGATGGTAATACATGTGTTCTTCAGTAAATTTATTGGAAATTGACCATCTGTATGTTTGTGATATACTTTAAATAACAGGCCCCAGGCAGATTAGAAGAGAGTGGTAACAGACAAAGCACGATTTCCAATAAATGATATTAGAGCAATTTGGAAAAGAAATAGAAGTCCAATGTCTACCTCACACCTGCCACCACGATAAATTCTAGATGGACCAAACATTTATTTATTTATTTATTTTGAGTTGGAGTCTCACTCTGTCACCCAGACTGGAGTGCAGTGGCCGCTCCCGGCCACCGCAGCCTCGACCTGCTGGGTTCTGGCGATCCTTCCACCTCAGTCTTCCAAGTAGCCGGAATTACAGGCATGCACTACCACGCCCAGCTGATTTTTTGATTTATTGTAGAGATGAGGTCTTGCTGCCCAGGCGGGTCTCGAACCCGCAGGCTCAGGCAATCCACTCATCTCAGCCTCCCAAAGGCATGGGATTACAGGCTGAGCCACCGAGCCCGGCTGGACCAAACATTTAAACATTAAAAATGAAACTCTAGCAACTCCCCTGGAGTTACAGCAGTTTCAGTTTTGAGTTGAGGAAAACCTCCTTTATGTGGCTCCCTGCATTCTTTGCAGGACAGGTCCAGAAGAAAGAGAGTCACCCCAAAAATTCATCAACGTCCATTTAGTGTTGTCTCTTTCTTGTGGGGTTTCTCCCAGAAACAGACTCTAAGACAAGGATCCAAATGCAAATAGCTTATTTTGGAAGTGATCCCAAGAATCACCAGTAGGGTGTTGGGAGACAATTCTCCATGGTCCTCTCCTGTTTCTGCACACTTGCCAGTGGAGGCACTGACTGCCTTTGTTCCAAACAATCTTTACAAGGGTGATTATTGTAGTGAATAGACTTAGAAGATAGAGGCAGTGTTTCCCTCAAGGGCAAGAAGCAGATTTTTTATTATTCAGTATAGTATAGATAATATCTCCTTCTGGGAAGGTCTGTTTGCAACCTATTATAAAAGATAGAGGTCCCCTAAACTCAGGCTTCTCTACTGGAATGTAACCCACTGCATGTACAGCATCACCTGGCTCTCATCACATCACCCTGTGGGAACTGGGGTTCAGGGAAGTGATGCAAGAAAATGTTCGCACTCTGCCTACTGCTGTCACTGTGAACAACAATCCGTTCTTTGTTTCTGAACCAGAAGTCTTGTGCCTTTTGCCAGCATCCTTGAGAGTATGGTAGGCTAACTCATTTGTTTTCAAGTTGGATAAAATCTCAGTCTTCATAGTTCTTGACATAAAAAAGGGGGGGAGTGAGGCAGGGAAGGAAAGAAAGCCAAAGCAGGTGAATTAATGAGTGAGTTTTCTCTGTAGGCAATTGAGGCTCAATCCTCAGTTGCAAGATGGTGTAGAATATACCTTAGGGTTGTCCTATCCAAGGGGTGAGGAAGCTGGGGCATGTATCTGCCAACTTTCCCCTTCATTGGCTTAGGGCTGCTCTGGAGGGTTAGCTTCCTTGCGCTTTTGGTCACTTACCACCTGGCTTCTGCATCAGAGAAAGCCTCAGCTGAGCATTGCAAGTACTGTGTGGGAACTTGAGTGCAAGGGGATATGTGTTGCTTGGATCCTATCAGACTGTGAGCTCCATGTGAGCAGGGCCTTGGTTGAATTGTGCCTGGCACAGTGCTCAGTAGATAGCCATTGAATGCATGCCCCATGGCCCGGAGATAAGGGCCTGTTTGCTTGCCTCTATCCTCCACTAGGCCGTGAGCTCCTTATGGATAGGGACTGTGTTCATTTTTCTTTCATACCTCAGTACCAAGTATAGGCCTGGCAATCAGCTCTCTGAAGACTTTGTTGCATGAATAAAAGATGCAAAAAATAAGCTTCTAAAATAAACAAGGGGGGCACACCTCATCAACAAGGGTACCTTCACAATGAATATTTGTATACCTAACCCTTAACTGTACCCCACAATTTTAAAATAAATTTTTAAAAATCAAAAAAATAAACAAACAAAATTTTGAGTCAGCCAGGACTAGACTGAACCATCTAGAGAAGGACGATCTATCCAAAATCAATAGCAAGTGCACTTGACAGGGAGGAACTAGAGATATCTCCATGTGGAAAACAATATACAAATGTTCTAGTCATTCCTATTTTTCAATATTATTTTGAAGGTCTTAGCCAAGCTACAAAACAAGGAAAATAAATAAGAGCTGTAAGTACTGGAAAGAGCTAAATCCTAACCACTAGACCACTAGGGAACTTAAGAGCTATTAAGTACTAGAAAGGAAAAGACAAATTTGTCATTATTTTCAGTGGTAAAATGTCAATATAGAAAACCCAAGAGAAGAAAAAAAAAGGCAAGTCTTGTCAGTGAAACCAAGAAGGTGGTCAGTTATGAGATAAATCCAGGTACATTAACAGCCCCAGCAAGAACCAGGTAGGCCGTCTCTCCATATCATAAGTAACAAAACTGCATAACATCTGAGACGAGGTAGGCAGGAAAGCTAACCTTTCTTTTTTTTTTTTTTTGAGTTGGAGTCTCACTCTGTCGCCCAGACTGGAGTGCAGTGGCTGCTAACATTTCATTAGGGGCATGGGTCTGGTGCAGCCAGGGGAGGGGGAAATGAGAAATGGGGAACTGAAAGCTACCTTCCTCTTACCTGTGAGTTTTATCCTCCTGCTCACCCTTCACCTACCATTCCTTTCCTGAGCCCCAATCCAAGTGCCCCTGATGTCCCTCCCTGAATTGGCCTCTCTGTTCTGGGAGCATGACATGAGCTGGCTGTCCCAGAGTGTGGATTGGCTGTGTTCATTCCTCAAGACATACCAAAGCCAAGGGTAACAACAGCAGCTCTAGCCCTGGACAGGATTCCTAGGTTCAGCCTGAGGCTCCCATGGGAAAAAGGTGAGAGGTGGGGCAATGAGGGAACAGGCAAATATTGATGGGTCTCAGAGCCTCATGGGTAAAGGCTGGGCCCTCCCCAAGATCAAGTGGAACAGAAGAACTCTGCAAACCAGCAGAGAACTCAGTCTGGGGCCATTTGGTGAAGGACTAACACCCAACAAACCTGAAAATTCCCCACTCTCAGTGTAGCCCCCACCTCTCACCCCACTGAACACAGGCATGGGCCTGGCACACAGTGAGGAGTGCTCAGTGTATGAAGGAATGAACAAAAGCTGGAATGGTAAAGTTCGAGGGGTCCGCCTTGCCTAGAGCACAGTGCTCCAGGCCTTCTCCAACAGCTGGCAGCTGTCTCTGCCTGTGAAGGGCACACAGGGCCTTGCTGGACCTTCGGAGGAGGAGTAGAGTTGGGGGGAGGTGACTCTGGCAGAGGCTCTGTTTCCTCTCCTAGCTCCAGGGTCCACCCAGTGTGACTGGCAAGTCTGAAGGGCTGGGCTGGTCTGGGTGTGACTCTAGCTGCCCCAGCATTCAGGATCCTCCACCCTAAGCCTAGGGCTCTAAGGGTCAGTTTTAGTTTTAGTGGACCCAGGTGCTCAATCCTACACCCATACACATGCATGTACATGTGGGTGCCTGTGTAGTGGTGAGAGGGTCTCTGATGTGCACGTGTGATATAGCCTGACCTCCCCAGAGCCTAGTGCCTCCATGGCTCCCCACTGCTGACCAGAGCAATCCTAAGGACCTAACTATTCATTAGGGGCTAGTCAAGCAGAGACTATGTTCAAGTCCATGAGTTCAACAGGCAGGGCTTCACCTGAACCATATTACCTCACTGGACCTGGTTTACAGTTGTTGCTCAGTAAATGATTGTGGGTGAACCACAAGCCTAGAAATGGGAGGTGAGACAGGACAGATAAGAGCCTCAGTTATCCCTCTCCCAAGCTTGGGGACATGGTCTCAGCCCTCAGCAACCTCAAGACCCCTCACAAATGATGTTGGCAGGTAAGGGGGACTTGTCCCAGATGCTGTGTCCTCACCTGACCCTGAATTCTGGCCCACCCAGTGGCCCTAAAGGAGGCTGAGGTACTGGGCTCTTGGATGTGACTCAGCGGAAGGAAGATAGAAAGCGGGGGGGAGGGGGTGATGCTGGGGCCTTAGAGTTTTGCTTCTCATTTCTCTCTTTCCAAAGCACAGCCAGTTCCCAGAAATTAGGGTACCCAGAATCAGAGAAATGCCAGGCTTTCAGGGGCACAGAGTTCCCCAGTCTTCCACCACTAGAAGCACCACCAAGGCCTGGGGAAGCCCCTAGCCCATGACTCCTGCTAGGGCTTTCTTCCCCAGCCCAGACCAGGAATTGAGTGCCTAGAGCGCCCACAATGGAGCCAGGTGGGGGCTGTGGACTCCCGGGACCTTCAGGAGCACGTGGCCCAGATTCATTTACTGTGACAGATGCTGGGTGGGAGGAGGTGCTAGAAACCTCCAAGCTATATGGGGAGCTGCAGCAGTCAGGGCAGGCTTCCAGGCAGGGGGAGGGAATGTCATGTGGGTGCATCAGGGTACTCCAGATACCCCACCCCACATGAGATCCTTCCTCTTTCTTTCTTTTTCTTCTATCCTTCCGTCCTTCCTCCCTTCCTCCCCTTCATTCCTTTTTCTTTCTCTTTCACTTTTCTTTTTTTTTTGAGTTGGAGACTCACTCTGGCGCCCAGACTGGAGTGCAGTGGCCGCTTCCGGCCACCGCAACCTCAACCTGCTGGGCTCCGGCGATCCTTCCGCCTCAGCCTTCCAAGTAGCCGGAATTACAGGCATGTGCTACCACGCCCGGCTGATTTTTTAATTTATTGTAGAGATGAGGTCTTGCTGCCCAGGCGGGTCTCGAACCCGCGGGCTCAGGCAATCCACTCACCTCAGCCTCCCAAAAGCGCGGGATTACAGGCTGACCCACCGAGCCCGGCTCACTTTTTTTTTTTTAATCAGGGTCTCACTCTGTCACCCAGGTTAGAGTGCAGTGGCACAATCACAGCTCACCACAGCCTTAGACTCCCAGGATCAGGTGATCCTCCTTCCTCAGCCTCCCAAATAGCTAGGACTATAGTGACACACCATCACACCTGGCTAATTTTTTAAATTTGTTTTTGTAGAGATGAGTTTTCGCTATGTTGCCTAGGCTGGTCTCAAACTCCTGAGCTCAAGCAATCCTCCTGCCTTGGCCTCCCAACACGCTGGAATTACAGGCATGAACCACCGTGTCCAGGTACTTTCACATTTTTAACTATTAAAAAACCCCAATTAAAAAAAAAAAACACTGACTCAAATGGGTAGCACCAAGTTATGACACATTCAAATCCTCTGCATGTGCTCAGAGAACAGAGTTTATGGTGAGCATAAAATAAGGCTTCTCCTGCTGTCCCTGTCAAAGAGATTATGAGGTGGGCTTCAGAAACACTGCTACCAGCCGGGCTCGGTGGCTCAGCCTGTAATCCTGTGCCTTTGGGAGGCTGAGGTGAGTGGATTGCCTGAGTCCATGGGTTCGAGACCTGCCTGGGCAGCGAGACTTCATCTCTACAATAAATCAAAAAAAAAAAAAAAATGAGCCGGGCGTGGTAGCGCGCACCTGTAGTTCCAGCTATTTGGAAGGCTGAGGTGGAAGGATCACTGGAGCCCAGCAGGTCGAGGCTGCGGTGGCCGGGAGTGGCCACTGCACTCCAGTCTGGGCGACAGAGTGAGACTCCAACTCAAAAAAAAAAGAAAAAAGAAAAGAAACACTGCTACCATTTGTAACCACTTACTTCTGAGCGTCTGGGGGCACTTGGTACTGTGCTACCAAAATCAAATATTGAAAGAAACTAGACACTGAGGTCAACCTAAGACTGCAACTCCCACCCCAGCCCCCAGTCCAAACATTTGTGTTCAGTGTTATTTACCCTGATGAACTTCATGCTAAGAAATTGTTTGACCTTGTAGAAAATATTTATGCTAACAAGATGCTCCTTTTATCTTTTAAAAATTACATATTTGAGTTGCACATGAAACTTTGTTTGAGAGAACAAGCTCCACAGTTCTAGGGGGCTGGGACAGAATGAGAGAGTGGCTTCAGCACAGGCAGAAAGAGTAGGGAGCTACGGTCAGTCCTTGAGCTGTGGAATGCCCTCAAGAAGGGTTTTTAGACACATCCACCAGTACCTCATTCCAGTACCTCCCAGACCTGGAGACCTGAAATGATCCTCTTGAAATGGCAGGCTTTGAAGCCCCCTATGCTGAGATGGGGACTTACCTCTCTCCCTCACCTGTCAGTCCCACCCACATCCGGAGCACATCAGAGTCTGGTTTCAGTGGCAGCCACTTTCACTGCTGCTCTCTCCTTCCCCATACCAGGTGCTCTTCGCCTGTCCCCTCTGCTGTGGGGTGTGAAAAATTTAGCACCCGGGGCTGACTGGGAGTGAGCTTGGCCTGAGTCTGGTGCTGTTTGACTCATCACTTTCCCCTTTGTCCTGGAAGCACATGTGGGTGTAGGGGACATCCTATCTAGCTGCTAAGCACCTTCTGGGAGTTGAGGCCCTGGGCTGCAGTTGGCCTCTGCGGCCTCCTCATTCCTCTCATGGCTGGATATCGAAGGACTAGGTCAGAACCCAGTATGGTCACTTGCTGGCAGTGTGACCTTGGGCAAGTTAGGCCTCAGTCTCTTCCTCTGCATAGTGGGCCAAGGAATGCATCCCTGATGTGCTGACAGGTTTTATGACAAAGCATGTGTGGCATCCAGCACTAGCTTACAGATGGAAGATGAATGGTTACTGTTGCTTCCAGCATTCATGCCTGGGAGAGCGGGCTTCCCAACCTACCTCTAGGGCTGTCTTTGTTTTTGTTTTTTTTTTTGAGTTGGAGTCTCACTCTGTTGCCCAGACTGGAGTGCAGTGGCCACTCCCGGCCACTGCAGCCTCGACCTGCTGGGCTCCGGCGATCCTTCCGCCTCAGCCTTCCAAGTAGCTGGAACTACAGGCGCACGCTACCACGCCCGGCTAATTTTTGATTTACTGTAGAGATGAGGTCTCGCCAAGTTGCTCAGGCAGGTCTTGAACCCGCGGGCTCAGGCAATCCACTCACCTCAGCCTCCCAAAGATGCGGGATTACAGGCTGAGCCACTGAGCCTGGCTTGGGCTGTCTTTGAACTGTGTCCACACATGGTCACATTTGGATGTCCCTGACACTGTTTCTGGGATATTCTGAGGGCATTCTATATTGTCAAGCTCATTGATTGTCCCCACAACCCAGCCTCCAGCTCAAGGTGGCCCCATTCTTCCTTGGTCCCAGTCAGAGCGCTGGTCCCATTGTGGTCCTGGCCACCCCACACCCCACATCCAATCTCTCAGTAATGGTTGCGAGTTAGTTCTGTTCCAGAATGCCTGACCTACTGCTATAGCTGCAATCACCTCCAGACCCCGGACAATTATAGTCTACTGCCTAACTAGCCCTGTAATTCAGCTCAAAAATCTTTTTTTAGACCCCTGGTCCTCAGAAATGCATTTGGAGCTCAGCCAAGGGTACCGCCCCACTATTATCTCACCCCTACACAGCCCTGCCCATGTGTCTGCAGGCCTCCAAGCTTTTGCCCAGACTGTTCCACTACCTACCACGTCCTTCTCAAGCCTGGTGTGATGACCAAGGCCTCAGACTCTGGATCACCCCGCCTGCACCAGAATCAGTTCAGCCAGCATGTGCACAAGTTCCTTTGCCTTCCTGTTTCAGTTTTGTCTGTCAAATGAGAGAGTTCACTACCCCTGCCTTATGGGATATGGTGAGGGTTGAATAAGATAATCCCAGAAGCACTTGGCTCAGGATGCACTATTAAAGCTCCACATTTCACAGGGTCCTTCACTTGGTGTCATCTCCCTAGATCCTGGCACACATAAGACTTGAGAGGCTGAGACCCTGGCCCTGTGCTGCACATGTCTCAGGAGAAAGGCCCATCAGGGGAACTGGAGGCCTTCCAGAAAGCCTCTAGGGACAGCCCTGGAAGCCCCTGCTCCTGCTCCTAGGGTCCGCAGGCCCAGGTGACTTCTGCAATGTACTCTATAAGGGATAGCCCAGAACCTAGCTACGCTGGTCGCAGTGTCTCTGACAGTCAGATGGGCAGTGATGACAACCTCATCCCTCCTTCCAGTCCAGCTATGCAACCTGACCCATGACACCCCCTGCTGAGTCGTGGTGTCCTCAACTGCAATGTGGAGATGACTAAAATCCCCCTCAGGCAACCTCTTTCAGGTCCCCTCCTGCTGTGGGAGCTTTTCTGACTTTTTTTTTTTTTGAGTTGGAGTCTCACTCTGTCACCCAGACTGGAGTGCAGTGTCTGCTCCTGGCCATTGCAGCCTCGACCTGCTGGGCTCCAGAGATCCTTCTGCCTCAGCCTTCCGAGTAGCTGGAACTACAGGCACGCGCTACCACACCCAGCTAGTTTTTTGATTTATTGTAGAGATGAGGTCTCACCAAGTTGCCCAGGCGGGTCTCGAACCCGTGGGCTCAGGCAATCCACTCACCTCAGCCTCCCAAAGTGCTGGGATTACAGGCTGAGCCACCGAGCCTGGCCTTTTCTGACTTTTTAATAAATCCCAGCTGGGCTCTGTGGCTCAGCCTGTAATCCTATGCTTTGGGAGGCTAAGATGAGTGGATTGCCTGAGCCCGTGGGTTCGAGACCCACCTGGACAACTTGGTGAGACCTCATCTCTACAATAAATCAAAAAATTAACCGGGCGTGGTAGCGCACACCTATAGTTCCAGCTACTCGGAAGGCTGAGGCTGAAGGATTGCCGGAGCCCAGCAGGCGAGGTTGCCGTGGCCGGGAGCGGCCACTGCACTCCAGTCTGAGAGACAGTGTGAGACTCCAACTCAAAAAAAATCAAATAAAAATAAAAAATAAATCCCACTTTCACAAAAATTAAAATAAAATAAAATCCCCCTCCACCAGATGCAAGGGTGCATACCTGTAGACCCAGCAAGTCAAGAGGCTAAGGCAGGAGGATCGCTTGAGCCCAGGAGTTGGAGGCTAGCCTGGGCAACATAGCAAGACCCCATCTCTAAAAAAATGAACTCCATCTGTAGGGTTGTGTAAGATTTAAAATAAATAAATGCAAAGCAACTGCTTGGGGCCAGCACCCAGGAGTCCAACAAGCAAGGAGGTAGAGGAAGTCCCAGTAGAGTTGCCTCAATCTGTCACCCAGCTGCAAGGTCTGATAGCAAGCACGGCTCCATCACAGGGTTCACTCTGCTTGCTCAGGCAATTCAGCCTCACACCGACTTCCAGGAATGGCAGAGGAACTTGGCTCCTCTCTAGGCAGACTTGCCTGTTCCTGGAAAGCAAGGCAAGCGGGGGTCTTTGGATGGCAAGGAAGGGCTGGTGGCTGGAAACTAGAGAAGAGACCTGGGCTCGAGCCCCATCCCTGGTCCTGCCCTCTTGAGCCTCAATTTCCTCATCAGTAGCACAGGGACCTGTGAGTGCTTCAGCTACCTGGGCTCAATATGGTGGTATGTCTGATCCCTCCACTCCCCAGCCATATACCGCAGGAGAGGGCAGCAGACCTGGTATAGCAGAAGGCAGTAAGGTGATGCCCCCTACTCTGAGAGGCAGTCTTTGGGGAAGACCCGACTCCTGGGAAGGGGACCACCTGGGCAGGCCTGCCTACCATGGCGCAGGGTTGCTCTGAGCTATCCACCATCCTCTGTGGCCATGGCTGGGGCCAGGTGGAGGTCAGCCCAGTTCAGGGCTCCCAGGGAGGCTGAGGTAGTATCTCTTGCCTTTCCCACCTGGTCAAGTGGCCTTTCCTGACCTTATACCTGCAGGACTGTTGTGGCGTTGGAGGTGTGTCTTTGGGAGAAAAGACATCCCTAGAATTTGAAGCTCTTACACTTCTGATTCCTGGTTATGAGGCCAAAGATGCCCAAAGGTCTTTCCAGAAACCTCAAGAGGGCCCTGAAGGCCAAGAACTGGGGGCGTACAGTCAGTTTTCTCAGAAGGAAAGGTGCCCACTCATTCTATAAGGAGGAAACTCTGCTCTCCTCACAGCTGCCAGGGCTTCAGATGAACCCACAGCTGTCCACACACCCAGGGACTACATTTAGGTTAACGTGGCCCACATCAGCCTATAAACCTGGCCCAGAGAGCTTTAGGGGTCAGAATCCCTGGGTTTAGGAGCTACATGGAGAGCAATATAAGCACCACCTAATTAATTGACCACGGGTCCTTGGAGGCAATGGGGGCTAAGAGCACTGTAGCAGGAGTCAGAAGGCAATGTGTTGTTACTTTTTTTTTTTTTTGGTCAGGGTCTCACTCTGTCACCCAGGCTGGAGTGCAGTGGCACAATCATAACTCAACACGGTCTCAATTTCCTGGGCTCAGGAGATCCTCTTGCCTTAGCCCCCCGAACAGCTGGGACCACAGGCACACACTACCATGCCTAGCTATTGTTTGTTTGTTTTGCAGAGACAAGGTCTCATCATGTCGCCCAGGCTTGTCTTGAACTCCCGGGCTCAAGCGATCCTCCCACCTCAGCCTCCCAAAGTGCTGGGATGACAGACATAAGCCACTGTGCCCAGTCATGCGTTACCTTAAATAATCCCCTTCTCTCTCTGAGAAGGAAGATTAGGGACTGGACATGAGTCTGGCCATAATCCATCCCTTCCAACATGAGCAGGCCCTCTCAGCTTTATCCAAAGCATATTCAGGTCATTTGGGGCCAAGTTGACCATTGAACCCACGTGTACAGACTCTCTGTACCCCAGCTTCTTAGCTCTCAAACCCCACAAGAAGCACATTAGCCCACGTCTGGTCTCCCAGTGGCTCTCTATGTGGCTCCTGGGTTAGGACAGTGGTTTCGGGAGCCCCAAGTCTTAGCCAGGTAGGATAGTGTCTCCAAAGTCCCTTAACACCCCTCATCCAGTGTGGGGTCTTGGTCTTAGTCCCAATGTGGACAGAAACAGGGTTTAGGCACCAGGTGATCACTTAAGTTTGGGGAACCAGAAGACTGAGAACTCCAGAGACAACCCAATCCTGTCACAGGGACAGAACGGTGACACAGCTCTGCCTAGGCTTATAGCAAGAACTGGGCACTACCTGACAGTTGGAAGTTATCCAACCCTCCACAGCTTACATAGAGGGGTCAGACCCATCAACTCAATGTCAGGGGCTGCTGTGCTCATTTCAAAGATGTAGTACCTGCAACCCAGGGAGTACAGGACCCCGCTCGGCCTCACACACTCAAGGGATGCTGGGCCACGCATGTAACTCCAAGGGAGGTAGGGGAGGGGCTCAGGCTTGAACCCAGTCTCTGAGTTCCTCTCTGAAGGCCTGGGTGACCCCATGCTGCCAGAGATGGGTCATGGAGTCCAGCCTTGCACTCTCTCCCCTCAATCCCTGTCCCATTCCTCACCTACTCCCAGGGCCCTGGCCAGTCCCTCCAGGGCCCACCCTCACCAGTGTTCTAGTCCTCTTGCTCCAAGTCAGTGCCAGCTCTCTCCAAACACAGGGAGTCATGTGGGTAGGGGGTCTGGATAGTATAGATCTGCAGGCTAAAGAGGTTCCCCAACCCACATTCTGGACACAAAATGGAAGTGGCCACCTGGAAAGGAAAGGTGGTCAACGCAATTTCTCATGCTTCTCAAAATTCTTCCAGCCTCTGCCCTTTCCAAACTCCAACTCTTTTTTTAATTTTTTTTTTCTTTTTGAGCTGGAGTCTTACTCTGTTGCCCAGGCTGGAGTGCAGTGGCACGCTCATGGTCACCCCAGTGTCGACCTGCTGGGCTCCGGCAATCCTTCTGCTTCAGCTTTCCAAGTAGCCAGACCTACAGGCATGCACCACCACGCCCAGCTAATTTTTGGTTTATTGTAGAGACGAGGTCTCACCAAGTTTCCCAGGCTGGTCTCAAACCTGCGGGCTCAGGCAATCCACTCCCCTTGGCCTCCCAAAGTGCTGGGATTACAGACTGAGCCACCGAGCCCAGCCCCAAACTCCAATTCTAAAGCCACTTCCACTTTAGGCATTTGTTACAGCAGCACTCGTCTCCAGGCACCATAATCTTTATTAGTTTCCTAGGGCTGCTGTAATCAATTTCCACAAATTTAGTGGCTTGAAACAACACAAATTAATATCTCATACCATTCTGGAGGTCAGAAGTCCAAAATCAGTTTCACTGGGCTTAAAATCAAGGTGTTGGCAGGACTGCATTCCTTCTTAATGTCTCGGGGGAGAGAGGCTGTCTGCATTCCTTGGTGCGTGGCCCTTCCTCCAACAATTGCACTACTCTGACCTCTGCTTCCATTGTCACATCTTCTGTCTCTGATACTCCCGCCTCCCTCTTTATAAAGACCTTGTGATTACATCAAGTTTATCTAATAATCCAGGATAACCTTTCCATCTCAAGATCCTTAGTCACATCTGCAAAGTCCCTTTTGCTGTGTAAGGTAACATGGTCACAGGTTTAGGTGATGAAGTCACTGGCATTTTAAAGAGCTGTTATTCTGCCTACTATAAGAGGGGTAGGGATGCTTTGCCAGTCCCAAGTCCAGTCTTGGGGGGCTTGTCTGGGGCAGAGGGTCATGGGGGGAATCAGGTTGATGTTCTAACCAACACTCTGGCCGGGGCCAAGAGCTCCAGGAAACCTGGTGTCTGTCCCTGCTGCCGCCAAGGACAGCCTGTTCTCCTGGCATGGCCGCTGTGCAGGGATCAGGTGCACTTGAGCCCTTGAAGTGGCCACGGCTTAACTTGAAGAGCTGCCTGGCTCAGGCAGGAGGCCAGGCCTTCATGGCTTCCTCTCCCTGATGACTGGAATATGTGAGCCGTCAGGTCAGATATGGGCCACATGGGAAGTCCCAGCTCTATTCCAGAAAATGCAAAGTCAGCTAACTGATAGACATGTACTGAGCTTGAGTATGTCAGGCCCACAGGGGGCCTGAGAGAAGATGGGGATAGGAAGGTTTATGAAGGCATGGACAGAATGTCAGTGGTGCTGGCAGAGGTATGAACTAGGGGAGATGGGGAGAACACAGACGTCAGGACAGGTGTTCCAAAGGAGGTGGCATTTGATGATTCAGACTGGCAATGGTGGGCAAGGGCATTGCCAACCGATGTACTGCCTGGGTGAAGGGAAGGTATGTCAGGGAGTGGAGAGTCTGACAGGGAGGCTGCACTCCATGGTAGCAGAAAAAAGAATCCAAAGGTGGATGGGGAAAGACACGCTGCCTTGCAGAGGTTAAAGGGGTTCCTTCCTCAAACCAGTCCTCAGACTTTGTCTGTAGTGGAACCCTTTGTTCTGATGGCCACTTACTCAGCACTGACAGGCCTTGGGAGGGGTCCCCAGGGCCTTTCCCACAGCTGTCCTCTCTCACCTCTTCAGAATTGGATTCTGTAGGACATAACAACCACACTTAGGCCATGGGAAGCCAGCCAAGGATTTAGAACAGGGATTGGGAGCAGTTGATGGCCCCAGGTGGCTATGAGGGAGCAGAAGTGGTATATGTCTTGCAGTTAGGGATTTGGGAGCACATTTCAATAAAGCAGCTGGGTGAGCCCCATGGAGAAACCCATGGGCAGCTGGGAAAAGCATCCAACTGTGAGACAAGGCTTCAGTTTCCCAACTGTCAGAAGAGGAGATAGAATTACTCCCAGAGTGCATCAAAAAGAGACTCCCACACCCCTGCCCATGCTCTGGCTCTGGCTGAGAAAAGCTGAGTGGGCAGTAGACCCATCCCTCAAGACCTCAGCAGCCCACAGAGCCTGGACTCCACCATCAGCTCCATGTCCTTCTACTTCCTGCTCTGCCTGAAAAGGCTCCTTGACATGAGCCAGAGAAGGCAGCTCTGGCCTCAGCAGTGAGGGAGGATGAGCGTGGCTTTCCTTGAGCCACTGGCTGCCCTTGCCTGGGCCTCAGGGCACTCAGGCCCTGGTAAGGAGGGGCTGAGGGAAAATGCGCACTGCCAGGCTACCAACCTCTTGGCTTCACCTCCAGAGGGCAGAGAGGAGTCAAGAGCCCAAGACTGAAATCCCTCCTTTCCAGACTGCCCTGTGTCTTTGCCTGCCTTATGTTGATGCCAAGCAGCAGACAGACACATGAGGGAACAGGGCCCTCCCTTCCTGCGTTTGCTCTCTGAAGCAGGCAATGAAAACACCCATGATGCACCAAGCAAGGTGCATTCCATGAGCTCCTCACAACCATCTTATAAAATAAAGCACTTGATTCCATTTCTCAGCCTTAGAAGCTAAGGCTGAGTGAGATGAAGTCATCTACTCAAGGTCATGTCCTGGTGAGGGGCAGACCCTGGGATCCAAACCTGGGCTGGTGTGGATCCAGCATCAAAGCTCAATGTCCAGGGCCCTATCAAGGCAGTAACTGCAGGGTTGATGTCCTGCTTTGCCAGTCCCCTTGGCTTGGACCTTTTCCCCAACAGTCAAGCCCCACATTTTCTGGGCAAGAGTTGTCCCCAAAGGTGGCTCCTATTCCAGTAGCCTCAGCTGCCCCTACTCTGTCACTCTCCAACATCACATTCTCTTGGGGTTCCATACCTATGTGCTCATCAAGACCTTTCCTCAGTAATCAGCCTGAGGTGAGGAGGGTGAGGCCATCAGGGAAACCAGCACTGGCTGAGGTATAGCCCAGGCTGTGGAACAAGGGGGCAACAGACTGCTGTGAGGTCAGGGTAGTTGCCCTGAGACGCTGCTGAAGACAGCAAGAGGCAAAGGGCACAGGCGGGAGGAAGGAAAGGGCAATATTAGTGAGGACATTAGAGACAAAGGTCTGAGAGTACAGTGGGTGGAGGGAGGAGAAGGTATAGGTTAGGAAATGGGAGCCTTGCTCTGGTTAGACCCCAACCTGCCCTCCCAGGTTCCTTCCAGAGAAGCCATGAGGGGAAGCCCCTGGCTCCTCCTCAAAGGAAGCTGGGGCAGGACACCAGGGCCCTGGGAGCTGCAGCATGGCCTCTGCCAAGGCAAATGCATCCCTAGCCTCAGTGCAGGACAACACTCAGGCCAGGTATGATTCTAGCAATGCAGACTCCCAAAGGCAGGGACCTAACTTACTGTTTCTACCTGGCCACCTCCTATCATGGGACTGCAGGCAGGCCACATCTTCTCTTGGTACTTTGGTGTCCCTGCTCGAAGAGTGGGCATTCAGATACCAGCATGCACACTCCACCTGCCTAAGAGTAAAGAGGCTGTCACTTTGTATTGGCCTTGGACTCAGAAGAGCCAGCTTCTCATAGGGAAAGGAGCTGCCCAAGGTCCCATTGCAAGATACAGCCCTGGAACTCAGTTTTCTTGGCACCAGCAGAGGATGCTACCCACCAGATCACACTGCCTCTGACCACTGCACCTCGGGTCAGGCCCTCAAAAGTGCTGGGACAGTAGGGGAAGGCTGGCGGGATGAGCCAGCCTTGTCTGCCATACTCCTGAGGACTCATCCTGATGCAGGCTCTTAGCATCTGCCAGTCTAGAGGTTCCCTGTCAGCACTGACAGAAAGGTTGGATCTTCAGGCCTCATGGGGGCCACCAGTCTGCAGAGAAGAGAACTGGGATGGAGGTCATAATCTTGTGCCCACTATCTTGGCTTCTCACTCTCCACAGCCCCAACCAGGGACAGACAGGTTATCTGAAGCCCCAAGGTCAACTTGGAAGGGATGCTTTAGCTAAAATCTATGGGAATAAAAAGTAAACAAAAGCCCTGCTCAACCTTCACTGGTTCAAGTTTTCAGTTGAATGAGAGTGGATATGCGAGCCCAGAACTGTGCAAGGACCCTCAGCCCCATCCCCTCCAGAAAGCAGGCAGCCATCCCCGAGCTGAAGCTCAGACAAGGCTCCTGTGCTCAGAGTCCAGGCCTGGTCCACAAAGGGCAGCAAGAGCACCCAGGAAAGTAAAGGACTAAGTCGACCCTTGGTGCGGGCTGCTCTATGTCAACCCCGTGGGATCCAAGGCCAGGAGTGAGCACCCATGTGTCCTCCTCCATGCTGCACCTACATCTCCCTACAAGGCAGGGGACTGCTGGCCAGAGAAGGAAACTCTCACCCCAGCACTACCTGGGAGTAAGGGGTTACGGGGCCCACAAATCATGAACAAAAACATGAGGCTGCCATTTGTCAGTCTCAATATTTTACTGGCCATATCTCCCACCACCCCCACAGCAATTTCACTGACAGAGACACTGAACAACCTGCCCTTGGCCACACTGATATAGTGGAGCCAGATCAGGAACCTGGGTCTGTCCAGCTCCTGAGCCACACTGTGGTTGCTCTTTGTTGTTCCAGAGGACACACCCTTCCTTGTTTCTAATCCTAAGTGTCCTAGAAATATAGAGCACTGGGGAAACCATGGAACCATGGGAAATGCTGTAAAGCACCTAGGTTCTAGAAAGTGCCATCCACTTCCCTGACCAGGCATCCACAGGGCAACCATGCTAAGGCCTAAACCTCTGGATATGCAGGAACCGGGACCTGAGAAGACAGGGATGAGAGGTTGTTTACTGTTTGGATCCCTGCAAATAGGCAGGGAGTAGGAACAGCACAGGCTTCCCATAGCTAGGGCTGTGGATGGCCTGAATGGAAAGACCAGCATGGCTATGGAGGACACTGGGAATAGAGCCTCACCTGCCACAGAAGTCCCTGCGCACAGCCACAAGACTGAGGTTCAGGTCAGGCCGGCTCTGAAGCCATCTGCTGACAAGCTCTGGGTGCCTTGGGTCCACTTCCAAGAAGATACTTCTACATGGGGGAGAAATGGGTGGGCTCCACTGGGCAGGGCTGGGATCTGCACTTCTGGGCTGGCAGGGGTGGGTGCAGAATGGCTGCCAAGGCATGCACGGTCCACACTGGGAGCAGAGGAGGTTTTTGGGGACAGACTCAGGAGATCCATCGCATTCATACCCAGAGTCCTTCAGAAGCTGGGGTGCCAGAGCCAGGATGTGGATAATGATGTCCATGCCCTCCTCCCCACCGTCCAGGGCTGCTGGGTCTTCATAGCTGCAAGGGAAAACAGTTGGAGGCTGGAGCCTGAGGGAGGGGTGTCTGAAAAGTATGGAGGCTGGGCAGGGCTTCCACAAAAGAACTTACACTCTGGGCTGAGAGGCAAGTCTGAGGACCCAGAGAAGATGGCCTCCAAATGGATGGCAGTTCCTACTGCCCTCCCTCTGTGGGCAGCACTCCACTATGCAGTGCCAGGTGTACTTGCTGATCCCACTGACAGCCCCCAGGGCATGAGTGTCTCCCCACAAGGCACCTCCTGTTCTTGGTACAGGAGGCCTGGGGCCAGCCCTGACTACTCCTGAGAGCCCAGAAAGGGGGAGCCCACACTACTGCTGTTCCATCCAGAGGCTCCTGGGCTACCCCCAGTTCTCAGCCCTGATATAAGAGCAAGATGGCTTGATGCAAAGCCTAGAGCAGGTTTTAGTCCCAGCTTTCCCACCAAGCCCCCATGAGACCTTGGAGAGACACCTTCCCTCTCTGGGCCTCAGTCTTCTGGGGCTTGGTTTTTTTTTTTTTTTTAGTTGGAGTCTCACTCCGTCGCCCAGGCTGGAGTGCAGTGACATGCTCATGGCCACCCCAGCGTCGACCTGCTGGGCTCCAGCAATCCTTCTGCCTCTGCCTTCCAAGTAGCTGGAACCACAGGCATATGCTACCATGCCCGGTTAATTTTTTATTTATTGTAGAGATGAGGTCTTGCCAAGTTACCTGGGCTGGTCTTGAACCTGCAGGCTCAGGCAATCTACTTGCCTCAGCCTCCCAAAGTGCTGGGATTACAGGCTGAGACACGGAGCCTGGTCGCAGTCTTCTGTAAAATGATGCCCCCATCTACTGAGCACTTCCTATAAGCCCTCTACTGTGTCTGATGCTTTCCAGTTATCACTGAGTCCTCCCCATGGTCCTGCAAAGCACTACCTCTTTCCTTTCAGAGGCAGGAAATGGAGGCTCAGAGAGGCTGTGGCCATCCAGCGGTTTTAAATGGGAAGGCAGAAACTGAACCCAGATAGGACTGTGGGTTACAGAGTGTGATGTCTCAAACCTCTGCCTGTTTCAGCACTTTTCCCTGCCCCTCCAGATGGTGTGGTCTTCACAGGCAGACCAATCACACTAGGCCTTCTCAGGCCTGGCATCCCTGTCCCACCCTGCCCAGCACCTGCAGATCTCAGGGGCTAGCTGCTCCATGTCCTGGTGGAAGATGTAGGGAGGGTTGCTGATGACCAGGTCCATGGGGCCCCAGGATAGAAGGTATGTCCAGCTCCTTTCTGTGGTCAGAGAAGTGGACACATAGCAGGGACTAGCCCACTGGGAGACAAAGGGTGGTAGCTTTACTCGCCACTATGTCTCTTGGGTAGCCCTACCCACCACATCACACCTCAGGCCTATCTCTGGTCCTGATAAGTCAGACATGCAAATTAGTGCCCAAGGTCCCCAGTTGGTAGTCTGGCCAGGAGTATGCATGTTCTGACAAGGCAGCCCTCACCAAGAATGTCCTTGCCCCTTCTTTTTCCAGTCAAAAACCTCCTGGTTAAGCAAGACTCAGTTCAAGTACCACCCACTCCAGGAAGCTCTCCTGGAGCCTTTCTCCTCTGCAGCTCCACTGGCCTTGCCACACTCTGCCTTATAACCAACATGAACTGAGAGTATCTAGAGGGCAGGCCTGACTCAGTCAGCCAATTCTTGGTTCTGATGGCTCTGATTATTGCCACAGTTCACGGAGGGGGCACATGAGGCTCAAGGATCTCACAGGTAAGGTGATGGAGCCAGAACTGGAGCTGGAAACCCAAGGACACTGTAAAGGCTATGACTGAGCTGTGCAGTGCCGGGGTCCCTTCTCCCCAGGCCAGGCGGGGGCAGCGAGGGTACTCCACTAGAGTATTTTGGTCCTGAAGGCTTCCTTTTAAGCTTTTGCTTACCTCTTGCCAAAAAGTAAGCCCTTAACTCGTTAGTTTTGGTGCATTCAAAAAATGCTTATGGCAGGTCCCCTCATAGGTCAGGTCAGTCCAGGAGGCAACAGCAACTTGTCCACTCTCAGCAAGGACTAGTCTGAGATGCCGTGTGAAAATGTGTATGACTGTTGGGGAAACCCTCCCTCCATCTCTTCAGAGTGCCTCATCCACTCAGCAGCACCTGTATCCAGGAACCCCACCTCAGGGAAGATAGGGGGAGGGTACCTAAGGTCACATCAATGTGGATGATCCAAATCCTGTCCTGCAACCGAAGCCTGAAGAGATGGGGGAAGTAAGAGTGAACATGGGGGCAAACCTCCTAACCCTGGCTACAGGAATGGGGAGGAATAGTGAACTCTTCTCAGACCAGTAAGATACCCAGTGCCCACTGTCCATTTCGAACCCTGGACCTGTGCTAGGCTGCCCCCATTGCCACCCTCTTCTTGGGAGTGGAAATCAGACATTGGTGGGTTTGATACCTGAACAGGGTCAAGATCAGGCCCCAAGTCCAACTTCTCACCTACCTCTGAGCATTCTCACGAGTCAGAGAGATGGCGGCCTCCCCCTTATCCACAGCAATGACTCGGCTCTGCCTCAAGGACAAACAAGGGTTATGTGGAAGGCAGAGCGTTAGGAGATGCCAGGCCTGGGGGCCCTCTTCCAACCCCCACTAGAAGAGACAGGAAATATCCAACAGCTTCCTCCTCTCTATGGCCAGACAGATGTGGATAGGAGACAATCTGTGACCACAGTGGACTAGGAGCAGCCCTGTGCTCCCCGGTCTGGTCGCTTCCCCTCATGTGCTCCTAGCAGAGGGATATGGAAAGGACCAATGGAAGGGGCAGGGAGTGTCAGTCACAGTCTACCCAGAGTGGGGTAGAGGGGGCTCACCTGGGGAAGCTCACTCAGCAGGCTGAGGGCAATGGCTCCTGATCCACAGCCTACCTCCAGAATGAGAGGGCCACCGCATGCTCCCACCACATGTGACCGCTGGGCCACCTCCTCCAGCACCCATTCAACCAGCTCCTGTGAGGCAGAGAGGTCTGGATAAGAGTTGAGGCCAACCTGGCCCCTGGGGTTCTTGGCACAGTGGCCCAAGAAGTTATCCCTTATGTGAATGTAAAAAGGGGAGGTGGCCAAATCCAGACTAACCTTCATGTCAGCTGGGGCTATGAGCAGATGACCCAGCCCCTCCATGCCTCAGTTACCCCATCTGTTGAGAATAACCTGTCTTGAGGGGATGTAGTGTGAATTAAATGCACAGACCCCACACACCTGTTGCCTGGTAAGAGTTCAGTAAACCCCAGCTAGGCCCTTTACAGATATCCTCCCATTTTGTGCCTACAGAAATGCTAAGAATCACACCTGATAGCCCCTGGCCAGTTCCTCTGTGCCTGGCTCTGTTCCCAGAGGTTTCCCTGTATCAGTCTGTTAGATCTTCACAACTGACCCATGAGGACACTGAGGCCTGGGGTCAAGGCCCCAACTGGAGCTTGAAAGGCCTCCAAGGAGGCTTCTAGGTCAAGGGGACAGGGATTTCACTCCTTAGGAGAGGTAGGGCAGGGAGAACACAGTCCTGCCTAAATTCTCTATCTGAAGGGGGCTGGTGGCATAAACAGAGCATGGGGTAAATGAGTACAGTGGGAGGTGCCTGACTGCACTGTACCCACCTTGGTGGCAGGGGGACACTTTCTGACATTGGCCCTCTGGAAAAAAAGAGGGTTTTGAGTCTCATCTGCTGCCTGCAGGGACCGTGTATGGAAGCTAACAAAGGGTGGGGTAAAGAGAAGAGGGCTGCTGCTGTCCAGTGACCTAAATGTTTCTAACCAGCAGTAGGGTATAGGACTGGAGTAGCCAGATGTGGCACAGAAAAGTACAGTGTGGCCCCTTCTCAAAGCCATCCCTGGAAGTGGGCAGAGGGCACACCCAGACATTCAGGATTCAGGATCCCAGCTCCCAGGCAGGACTGGCTCAAGGAATTAGGGAGGAGCAGCAAATGGGTGTGTCTCTTGTCTGAAAAGAGACTGACCTTCCCCAGAAAGTTTTCCTCAAGTCGAAGCCAAGCTTACTCTTCCACAGCTTTCACCATCCCAAGCCTAAGGTTTAGGATGGGGTTTGTCTCTCCCACCAGGCTCCATGATGGGAAGACCTGGGTCTGACCCATCGCAGTTTGCCCCATGCCAGTTTGGTCCACAGATGGACCTCTTGGCTACTTTCCAAGTGCTAGGCAAGCTCTCTGTAGCTCAGGGAAGCCAGCCCCTAGTCTCATACCCCCAAGTCACCCCAAAACCCCAATGCCATCAGCCAAGTCCAATGGAGCAGAGGGCTCCAGATCACTCAGTCCCATGTTCCACATATGCTCCCCAGTGCTGAGTTCCAGAAAGCATCTCACCCTTCCAGGCCCCCCAACTCCAGTAACAAAGTTCACCTGTGATTGACTTGGAGGAAGCAATGCCCCCTCCCTGGGGCTGCCTAGAGATGCCATCCTAATAGAGAGTGCTCATGGCACTCAGGTCCTGCTGAGGCCCTGCACCAGTCTCTTGAGGAGGTGTGGGGTCCATGTTGGGACAGTGGTTCCAGGAAGAGCCAATAACTGCCTGCCCCCCGGCTTGGGTAGGAAGTCCAAGGCTGGCAGAACTTGGCCCAACCTTCCCTATTCCAAGCTCCTTCTACGCAAAATAAGCCATTGCCTGTGGGTGAGGGAGCCCAACTTCAGCAGTAGAAGGTTTCCATTCACTTGCTCCTACCAGCCATATGCCAGGCACTGCTGGAGACCACTGGGGGACTTGTAGCAAGCTAGGCCCAAGGTTGAGACTGGCACAGAGTGAACGGTGCTGGGCTGTGGCTGAGAGCCTGTGGTCTCAGTGGTGAGGCCACATGCTGAGAGGCTGGTAGGGTGACCAGGGTTTGTCAGGGGTGTGAGCCTCTCTTGGTTTGCAGGCCACAGATAGACCTACTCTGGCTGGATAATGACCCCCTCAGCCAGCCACACTGGCCAGCCACCTCACAGACACCTATGACCTCAGAGACACATGCCACACATGTAAATGGCCACCCTGGGCAGGGCAGCTGAGAAGCTGAGAGATTAAGCCCCTACCACTACCAGTGGCCTGTTGCTCTTCCAATCCAGACCACATGGGCCTCACCTCAGTCATAGAACCACCTGGGAGGCAGTGGTGGAGACCACCCCAAGAAGTCCAGAAGTTTTCTCCTCCCCACCCAGTGAAAAACCTCCCTCAGCCTGATGCTGGTGGTTCTTCAGGGGAAACTGAAAGGCAAGCTGGCCACAGGCTCAGGGCATCTCCAGGTGAACATGGGAAGAATTCAAGAACAAAGTGGGGTGGAAGGGCAGGAACATGTGGGAAGAAGGTGAGAGGCAGGCAGTTATTGGCTCTGCCTAGAGCCACTACCCCAACATGGACTCCACACCCCCTCAAGAGACTGGCACAGGGCCTCAGCAGGACCTGAGTGCCACGAGCACCCTCTCGTAGGATGGCATCTCTGGGCAGCCCTAGGGAGGTGGCATTGCCTCCTCCAAGTCAACCACAGAGCACTGAGTCTCCAACATCCCACAGTCTCACCACACCAGGCTGGGCAGTGGAGTTTCCTACTGTACACAATGCCAGGATGAGGACTGAGCCACCTTCTCACCCCCAGGGAAAACCCAACTTACTGGGTCACATGCTGCCTGCAAGTTTGCACTTCAGGCTCCCCTATCATCAAAAATCATCCCTCAATAGATGGAAAGAATGAAGGCACCACGATTCCTCCTCGGTACCCATTCCCCTACTCCTTGCCACAGGCCACGTCCTCTTGAGTTCTTGGTAAGGCATCCCCCGATGTGGCTTCACATTGGGGTGAGCCTGGTGAGTTCTCAGAAATGTCTGTACAGTGAGGTGAGGACCTGGCCTCCCAACCACAGCGTCCCCCACCTCTCCCACCCCTTGCAGAGGAGCTGCTCTCCTGGCCTAGATACACCCAGGAACCGAGAGCCCACATGAGAGCCAGAAGTCCACACTCAACACTCAGAATCCTAGCTAGGTCAGCTCTGAGAGAACTCGAAGGTCATGCCTGTCCATGTCCTGTCCCTGAGGAGCAGCCACAGAAGATGGCAAATAACCTCCTGGTCGAGGTCACATGTTTGGGGGAGCCACAGGATGGCCTCTCAGAAGCCTGTAAGTGGCAGGCCACATCTTGTTCTGGGTCTCTGCACTCCATCCCAGGTCATGCCAATCCCAGATGGCTAGATAGGGCAGCCCCATATGAGGTGTGGGGCTATGATCTGGGAGCCAGGAAGTCCAAGTGCTACCCCCATGCAGCCCTGTAACTGGACAGCCCTGTGACTTCAGCAAGGCCTCAGAGTCTCTACTGGCCCTGCCTTGATGCTGGACAGTGAAGCAATAACCTGGCCTCCCAACCACACGATGTGGGGCTGAGAGAGGTCAAAGGGTTTCCTGGCTAGGGACAGAGGCTGCGAAAGCGAGGAGGGCTCCAGGCTGCTGGCTGGGGCAGATGGACAGGGCCTAACCTTTTCCAGGAATGTTTGTGCCTGGGTGTCTTTCTAGAAACATTCCTTCTCAGAACCTGGTGCCCTCTGGCTTGCCTACCACCTCCCACTCAACTCTACGTACAGGTCTGTTCTCTCTGGCTCCCAGTTCTGCCATCTACAAGGCCAGGGGAAAGTCCAAGAAGGGCCATAGAAAGCATCATTCCTAGGATCATGGTATCTCACCAAGGGACAGCATGGTGGGGCCACACATCTTTAGTCCTAGTAATTTGAAGGCCTAACACAGGTGATTATCTGACCAGACGGTGGAACTAAGAGGACCATCAAATCACAGATTCCCTAGATTCTCATCATCTGGCCCAGTAGGAATGTTGACCTGCCCAAAGTCACACAGCTGATGCCAGGTCTCCAGGTGTCCAGCTGGAGCCCTCTCTGCTTCCCCCATGCTTCCTGAGAAGCTGCTGGAGAGTATTTGTTCCCTGTGGATTGGGTGGGCCATGAGCCCACAGGACAGCTCCTAGGGAAATGGCAGGAGGAATACTTGGGCAGCACTAGTTGAGGCATTCTGGGCCACTGCCATTCCTGGAAGCTGAGGTGGTGACTTAGGGCATGAAGGCAGTCAAGAGGGACAACAGGATTCCTCTGTCCTCTTGGAACCACCAGCCAGGAGATGCATATCTAGAAGGGCACAGCTCTATGAATAGCAGTCATGGGGTTCTAGTGCCCCCTGGAGGAATTCTGGGGCAAGACAGGTGCCCTGAACCCCACACTCATCCCCATTCTGCCCTGGTAGCACACGCACCTCTGTCTCTGGCCGAGGAATGAACACTGGAGGCACCATTTTCAGACTGAGTCCGTGAAAGTCCCACTCCCCAAGAATGTACTGCACAGGCATCCTGCAGAGGGGAAAGCCAGGAGGTCATCAGTGCCAGAGCCAAGACCAATAGGACCATGCCTGAGTTGAGAGATATCACTTGTGGCCAAAGGTATCAGGCAAGACTATGTCTCCTGTGCCCTGGAACTCCTAGGGTAAAGCTTTCCCTCCCTCCCTCCTTTCTACTTACAACCCTGGTCCCCCTCCTGCCACTCCCTCAACCTAACACCTTCCTAGTCCTTGGACATTTTCCTCTTCCCTGAACTTGCTGGGGATGAAGGAGGCTGAACCACTGCTCCCCAAACAGGACCCGCAGGTATGACCTATGGGTGCTTACCTCTGTAATCGGCGACTACTCAGCTCCTGGATGCACTGTAGTTGCTGAGGGGTCAAAGGCTGGGTTCGAAGTACTGGCCTCAGGCTCTGAAACTGTCCTCACAGAGAATGTGAGTGGATGGCTCACCTGGCCCAGAGGTCCCAACCCAGGTCTATTATGTGGACAATGCCTGTCCAGCACTGGTCTGGGCCTTCTCATCATCTGGGCCCAGAGGGGACAGTGTCCTGCCCAAGGTTACACAGCTCAGACCAGGCCTCTAGGTATCTATCCCTGAACCTGGCACACACTGTAATTGATTGTTGGATGAATGAATAAATATCTGCCTAAGACATCAGAAAAATCCCATCCGTCTCAGCTAAGCACTCTTGGTGAGCAGAAAATCCTGGATGTATCTTCCTAGGGTCCCCCCACTCCCTCGTCCTGCCGTCTTGACAACACTGAACTTAACTGTTTTGGCTCCAAGGACATGAGCCACGATGTACTCACTGGATACCCGGGCCTCAGGGATACCTCTCTTCTCAAAGACTCCTGTCCAGTGGCTGACCAGTTCTGTGGCACTCGACAGTCCAGCCAGAGGTGGACGGGGCTGCCATGAGCTGGAGACCCAGCCCCGGATGCCTGCCCTTCTCCCTGGGCCAGTCAGGAGGGCCCACAGCATTCGGCCCCAAAGCTCCATATCTCAGGGAAAGGCTCTCCAGAGCACTCCCAAAATGCCAAGTCGCTCTTATATCATCTACTGAGGTGGTAGCTGAGACTCCCTGGTACCAGCTGAGTAGAGATGGAGAGGTCACAGGCTCTGGCTCCCCAAAATGGCTCTGGTCCTCAGACGTGGTTGCCACCCTGCAGCAGGGGAAGAGGGGAAACCAGATGAGCAGTTGAGCCTTGTGTACCATCTCCCCTTCCACCAACCTGCTGCCTGAGAAAGGGCATGCTCTTGCTCTATCACCCCCTTGACTCCATTTAGACCCACCTATTTGAATCTTCTTGTCTTGAGCAGTAACGGTTTATTCACTTCACACTTTTAGCTGAAGTAGGCTAAACTTGTAGCTCAGTCCCTGCTAATAAATAGGCTGGCGGCAGGTCAGGGCACAGGTTTGAGAGTAGAAGAGATCTGTGTCTGATCCGGCATGCCTGACCTTGGGCAAATCATTATTTCTGATTTCAGTTTCCTCATCCATAAAATGGGGAAATCACATCCACCCCATGACAAGCAATGCATCAATCAATGGAATATCAAGGGCATTGGAGCAACTCAACAGTCGGCAGGGACAATGTTACATGCTCTCAACTAATGTTACAAGGGACAGGAGACTGCCTTTGCTTGGGAGTTTTACTTCTAACATTTGCATGCTGTCATTGATTTGTATGCTGAAACTTTCCTCCTAATTTAACATGTAATTCCAGCTGTCACCAGCTAAAAAACTGACAATTTTATATTTAAACTGTCACAAACAAGTTTAATTGAAGGTTTAAAATAAGTGGTCCCCTTTACATGCAGACTAAGGTCCAAACCAGCATTTATCTAGCACCCGCTAAGTGCCACATTTTCAGAGGCAGCAGGTTTCCAGAAAGGAAGCGACTGGCCCAAGCGGCCACCCAGGTAGAAACTGTCCCAGGCAAGACACGAACCCGGGTCCGCCTGACTCCAGGGGCGGCTCAGTGCACCTGTGCGCCGTCCCAGGAGGAGCCAAGGCCCGGAGTCTGGAAAGCAAACTCCCTCCGAGCTACTCACAGCACCGTCAAAGACACAGGCCAGATCCCCTTCCTCCGAGTCTGTTCCCACCTGCACTACACGGGATGGAACCGACCAGGTCTCCAGGGTGATACAGGCCAGACTCTCCCACCCTACCCCCACCTCTCGTGCATACCCCCCTAAATGACCGTCACCTGCCACCTGCCACCAGGCTAGAGAAGTGATCCCGGGATTGATTTCCGGACATGCGTAGACACGCGGTGAGCTCCCACGGATGCCCCGCTTCCGGAGTCGGAGCATCTGAGAAAAGGCTCGGGCGGACGCTGTCTCCCGGTTTCAGGGTTCCTGACGCTGTTGGGTCTCTCCTGGGAGACCTCTAAGGGTGACTGGGGAGGCTGTGAATTCTACGCCCTCATGCAGGAAAGTGCGGTGTTATGTGTGGAGTTGCACCCTGGGGGTCCAGACCTTGAGGATCTTCCTTAAGGTCACGGCTGGGACACGGCTTCTGCCTACAGTGATTGCTCCGAGCTGGCGTTTAGAGAGAGACCTAGCTGCGGCGGTGTGTGGGCGGAGCGAAATAGCCTACACAAACCGAGGCGTGCCACCAGCCTGCCTCGGATTAGAGCGCGGAGGTCCAAGGTCCGGCTGCGGTGTGATCTACCTTAGCCTGTGGGCCTGGTTACGCAGCGTGTGGGCGGGTTCCAGTATTGGAGCGGGTATCAACTTGCTGCGCGGGACCGGGTGTCCTGGACCCCGCCGAGGGTAGGGGGCCTGAGCCCAACTGGGGACCGGTGGCAACCAGACCCCAGGGCCGCTCTTTTACCCTCTCTCTCCCATTTGGGATTCGCAACAGGAAGCCAGATACCTGAGTTCAAATTCTGACTCTATTGGCAACTCATCAGGAGGTTTTGTCTACGTGTCCAGGCTCCTCTGGGCCTCAGTGGCTCCTTCTATAAAGTTCAAGGCAGTGTCTCCCAAAGTGTGGCTTATCGGCACCTCCACCCGAATTTACTGTTAACTAAACTACTATTAAACATCCTGTTTCCTGGACTCCGTCCCAGACCAGGGAGCCACGGAGATCTATCTGCATTTGTACCAAGCTACCCCGTGATCTCCATAAGCTCCTTTAAAAACTTGAGGATTATAGGGTATTTGAGGGCTCCTCCCCGAGACGATCACACCATGGATGGAAGCTATTGTGAGACTTGTAGGCTATATGTACACTTGAATGGGTCCGGGTGTCCAATAATAAGCCCCCCCCCGATAATAATACCACCCCACTCCCAACTTCTCTGGACTGAAGAGTACCCATTGCTAGCCAGGTTTGGAGTCATTTATCAAGAGTCCTCACCCACCAGAGGGCCCATCTGAGTAGAAGCCAATGCCCAGGGAGAGGAAGCAGCTTTGTGAGGAAGGTCACAAAGTCAATAGGCTATCGAGACAGAGTTCAACGCAGGCCCAATGACTCCCAGTCCAGTGCTCTCTCCAAGCCTCCTGTGTATGCTCGAATCTTGGAGGCGTGGGTCTGTCCTGGAGTGAATCGAGCCCAGGTTGACCCCAGTCCTGAGTTCTGGCCCAGGAAGGGCCTGGTCACCTACGCTCCCCCGCCCAACTTCAGCCATAGCGGGTGAGGGGTCGTCTCGGAGAACTGCGACCCGGCTCCCGGCTCCCCCTGGGGGCGGAGCAAAATCCGAGCGACAGGAGAACGGGCCAGTGCTGGGCGGCCTCTAGGCCTGCCAGCCAATCGGAGGCCGGGGGCACGGAGTGGGCAGGGAGGCAAAGCACTTAGCTCCCGGGATCCCCTGAGGCGCTCGGCCCGGCCCCACCCCCGCCGTGGATCCGGTCCTGCCCACCCCAGCCCGGACTGGCAGAGCCAGCGCTCGCGGCTGCCGGCGGCGAGCGGTAGCTGACCCGGTCCGCAGGTCCGAGCGTGCAGGGAGCGCGGACCTCGAGTCGGATCCGCGGCACCCCACGCCGGGCGTGGGGGTTGCCCCCGCCCCGGCCTCCAGCTCGTCGCCTCCACCCCTAGCCTCTCCAACCGAGCTCGGCGCCCCGGAGAGGATTAAGTAAGTGCTGAGGTCGCAGTTCCCATGCAAGAAGGGAGGAATCACAGCGTCGCAGAGGCGGGCATGGGGATTGGGGCAGGGAGGACTGAGGGACCTGGTGGAGTACCACAAGCGGGTTCTCGAAGGTCGTAGTGTCGACCTTTCACCCCGATTTCCTTCCCTTACCCTTTAACCCCGACAGGCCTGGAAAGTGGTGAGTAGGGCCCCTTCTCTCCTTTGGGAGGAGGAATAAACAGCGCCCCAGAGCAAAAGTTAAGGGTCTGGCCCAAGGTCACACCTGGGATCAGTGGCAGAACCAAGGAAATAACCCGGGACTCCTGATGTGCCCAGCCTAGCTGGAGGTAGAAGGCAAAGAGGGACAAGCCTCTTCTACCCCATGTCCCTCTGCTAGCCTTGCCCCTTCCTAAGGGGCCATCAGAGGTGTGTGCACATCTCACACCCATGCATCTGCACAGAGAGACACCCTACTTATACCCATGAGCCAGCACAGTCAGGTGTGGGTGCAGCTATGAGCTGTGGATCCCTTCTCTCCCTAGGCCTATCCATCTGCATCTTAGCTGGGACCTCTTCTTACCCTACCTTACCTAGGGCCCTCTGGGCGGGCAAATTTTCCACCCTCTGCTCCCAGGGGAGTCAGAAAGGGGAAGAGAAGACGCCCAAAGTGGGAGCTCCATCCCTGCCATTGAGGATATGTGCCCCTTATCTTTCTTCTTGACCCTAGCAACTCCAGCTCCTCTTTTGGGGGTGGGGTGGGAGTGCCAATACCCCCAAGAGCCTGCACAGAAGCCCTGCCAGAGGACAGAACCTCTCTTTCCTGTCTTCTGGTCTTTCCACATCAATCTCCATCCACACCCCAAGCATAGCTTGGACCACACAGCAGATTGGGTCTAGGGGCTCCTGTAACTCCCCTTTCCTGACAGGGTTGGCCAACAGAGGAAGATCTAGCAATTATTGAGTGCTTACTGTGGACAGGGCTTGTGCTAAGCTAAGACTTTTCTAGGGAACAACATATTACTGACATTTCAGTAACCCTGTGATCCTGTGGGGATGTTCTTAATATTCCCACCTTAGACTCAAGAAAACTGAGACACAGAGAGGTGGAGTGACTTCCCTGTGGTCATCCAGTTAGGTGGCTGAGCCTAGAGCAAGTGTTTCTCTCCAGGAAAGGAGAGGGCTACGGTATTATTTTCCCCCCAAGTAGGATGAAAGATGTGGAGGCAGGGCATAAAGAGGTGGGGGGTGTGGGAAGTACGGGGTACAAGGGGTTATTGCTCTGGGAAAGGACTTTTTCTTTCAAACCTCCCCACTGCCTTTCATATCTTCTGGGTATAATCGCCATGATAATCTTACCCACAAACAGAACGGAACCATAGATATACAAGGAGGGACCCCCCCCAAAAAAAACCTAGAATTATCTTTTGAAGGACTGGCCCCTTGTAGTAAGGCTTTCCCCACAAGGTAAGTGTTCTAGGAACTCATTAGTATTAGCTAGCATTGTTGTGAGAGGCTGCGTTCAGCTTCAGTGAATTATTCTTTAGAGATTCTTTCAATGTGTTTGCCCACTTAACGATGGGTGATTTATGAATGTACCTGCCCACACCATGCTGAGTGATTAGCAGTTTTTGACCCCAAAAATGGCATGACCCCAATGTCCCACCCTCCCTATTTACCCATTCTCTCCCCAAGTGACTTCTGTTTACTTCCTTGAATGAAAAAAAGTCCTCAAAGGGAAATGTTTTGCTGATGTGAAAGAGGCGAAACAAAAAAATGGCAGAAGCTGGGCTCGGTGGCTCAGCCTGTAATCCTGCGCTTTGGGAGGCTGAGGTGAGTGAATTGCCTGAGCCCGCGGGTTTGAGACCCGCCTGGGCAACTTGGCGAGACCTCATCTTCGGTCACCTTCAAAGTACTCTCTGTTTGATGCAACACACCTATCAAGACACTTTTTCTACTGCTCAAAACAGTTTTTGAACACATCAATTTTGATGCATTTTAGTGTTTCTGCCTTTTTTTTTTTTTTTTTTTTGAGTTGGAGTTTCACTCTGTCGCCCAGACTGGAGTGCAGTGGTTGCTCTCGGCCACCACAGCCTCGACCTGCTGGGCTCTGGCAATTCTTCCGCCTCAGCCTTCTGAGTAACTGGAACTACAGGTATGCGCTACCATGCCCGGCTGATTTTTTTTTTTTTTTTTTGAGTTGGAGTCTCACTCTGTCGCCCAGACTGGAGTACAGTGGCCGCTCCCGGCCACCGCAGCCTCGACCTGCTGGGTTCCGGCGATCCCTCTGCCTCAGCCTTCCACGTAGCTGGAACTATAGGCACGCGCTACCACACCGAGCTAATTTTTTTTTGATTTATTGTAGAGATGAGGTCTCGCCTGCCCAGGCGGGTCTGGAACCCACGGGCTCAGGCAATCTACTCACCTCAGCCTCCCAAAGGTGCGGGATTACAGGCTGAGCCACCGAGCCCAGCTACAATTTTTAATAAATAAATTTCAGTGTTTTTTGGGTCCCCTCTCATATAAATCATGTATCCTAATGTCCCCTGAACTTGCCCTTAAACTTCTATTTCCCCCAGTGCTTTCAGAAGACTTCACAAGACCCCGTCCTTAGTCTCATTTTCTTTATTCTTTCCTTTCTAGCATCAAGGGAGGCAGAGGCCTCCCTTTATGCAAGGAGCTGGCTGTGTAGGTGGCCACTACGGGTGGCAGAAGCCATAGGCTGGGGCACTCCTGAGTCAGAAGTGAGTGAGCAGGTTGACTGATCACAGGCTGTCTCTCAACCAGAGCCCCTCAGTTTCAACATGAACTCCAGGATCAAGTCTGCTAGGGATTGGTTCAGCAGCCGCCCACCCACCTCTGAACCTGACCTGGAACCTGCTACAGATGGGCCAGCCTCCGAGACCACTACCCTCAGCCCAGAAGCCACCAGCTTTAATGACACCAGAATTAATGATGCAGCTAGTGGCACAGCCGGCGTGGGTACCATGCTTCTGTCCTTTGGGATCATCACAGTGATTGGCCTGGCTGTGGCTATGGTGAGAGCTGGAGTAGGCTAGGCCTGGTCCAGGAGGTCCTCACTTGGGGGAGGGCAATCAGTGTTTTGGTTTATAGAGAATCTAATCAGAAGACAATTAACTGTTACTGGTAGTGCAGTCCCCACTCCCCTCACACATAGATTTGTCCACTAGGGTCCAGAGACCAGAGGGGCAATTATTTCAGTTGGAAGAACCGGAAAAGGTTCTGAGGAATACATAGTGCCTTGAACTGGGCCTGAAGGCCACATAGAACTGGAGGAAGAGGGCAGTCCTGATGGGAAAAAGTTTGGAAGCAGGCAGGAGGTTCTGTGAGCAGTAAGCAGGACAGTGAAGCCAGTGGGTATAGGGTTGCAATAAAAGTAGAGGCCAGAAGGTGGTTGGGATAGACTGTGGGCTGTAGAACCTGGGTGGAATCCTCTAGACATGGTGAATTATTGACAGTGATCATTCATTCATTTGTTTAGCAATTATTTACTGAGTGCATGCCCTGGAGCAGGCCTTTGGGACCCATTAGGGGCTGGGGAGACAAGGTCCTGCCTGTGGTTCTTATGGCAGGGTGGGAGACAGAGAAGAACCAAGGGTTCTAAGAGAAGTCTGCAAGGACCAACTTGGAGAATCCGGAAAGTGAGCGGGGTGCTTTCTAGGCTGGGTGATTAGGGACAGCTGAGGAAGCAAAATTAGAGCTGGGACCTCAAAGTGGAAGGCTGGCCTCAGTGTCATAAGAAGAGATGGAGCTGAGCAGTCATTAGGAAGGAGGTAAATGAGGACAGGGCAGCATATATTCCCCAATAGTAAGTATGATGCTTCTTGATCTGGTGTCAGCCTTTGAGGACATGGGATTTCCCCCTAGGATGATACACAGACACTCAAATGTCACTGAGGGACCACTGGAGATTGTGCAGGGTGAGACTAAGGAAGACAGGGATGTACCTGAGATTCCCCAGTGGGTCTGGCAATGGTAGGATTCCGCCACTGCTCCTCGCAGGCCTTGATAGCAGGTCTGAGGCTCAGGAGCATGTTGCTCTGACAAATAGGGCTGTGGATGGTCCATCCATGACCTGGTTGGAGCTCCTGTTAAACCAGGGTTGCCATATGGGCCCTGCAGGCTTCGGATTGCTGCCAGGGAGCAACTGCCAGCCAGCAAGCAGGCCCAGGATGCAGCACATGCCGAATGAGGCCAGGTCCTGTGTGGTCTTCCTGGGGTGGGGGTGAAGCAGAATGCCAATGTTTCCCCTTGGTGCCCATGCAATAGTTAAGCAGATGGAGGCACTCTAACCTCAGGGGCAAAACAGGGCCTAGAATCTTACTCTCAGCATAAGGTTTCATCTTAGGAATTTGGGGAAACTTACTCTTTGTTTTGGGGAAACATTCAGAAGGCCTGGGTGGGTGGCCTTTTCGCCAAAATCAGAGACTTAGGAAACTTGTAGGAGAAAGGCAGTGGAGGGTGGAAGACAGTTTCTGGGCACCAGAGACAGGTCCTGAGGTATTCCCTGAGCGCTGCTTCCTCTCCCTTGTGCCAGCCCAAAGCTAAAGGTACAAGGAGAAGCAAATCAGTGCCAGGCTGTGTGCCTCACCTGGAAAACTGAGAGAAAAACTGCTTGGTGTGGGCAGGATCAGTGGGGGAAGGCTCCCTAGAGGAAGTTGGGCTTTAGCTAGACAGTGAGAAATAGGGGGCAGTGTCAGCAGTTGGGGCAGAAAGAGCAGCAGAGGCAAAGGTGTAGAGAAAGTTCTACCCTTTCCTGTAGATCCTTCTGAATCACAAGAATTCAGAGGAAGGAAGTGGAGAGCACATGGGGTTGGGCCTGGATTCACTTGCTCAGCGTAGGCAGGGGAAGGCCAGGAGATCCCAGAACTGTTGCAGTCCACCCACAGGAAAACAAGGGGCACCTCCCACCTGTGATCCCCTGGAGAGGATGGGGGAATGAGAGACACCCCACTTTCTTTGTAGACCTTTGGGTTCCTGCAGAAGGAGCTCAGGACCAGGCTGGAAACAAAACCAGATTTAAGTAGTGAATGGGCCACAAACAATGTGGGATAGACCTTCTCGGCATGTGGCTTTCCCCCAGGCAGGGTCATGCTCCTAGTGGTCAGGCTTCTGCCCACTCAGGGTCATGCTCCTAGTGGTCAGAAACTGCCAGTTTGGGTAAGAGCAGGATGATGGCAGAAGTCCGTGGAGTCCCTGCCCAGGGCGATCACCCGTGTTACTCTATTCCTTTCTTTCCTCGGTGCATTGTACCAGAGTTTCTTGAAGGTTCTAGATGTTTCCTTGGGCTTCCCAGGCTTTCATCTGCAAGTCTGTATAGTAGAGGACAGGACCCAGGGACTTTCCTAGTTTCCCCCCGTATCAGATTTCTGGGAAGTTGACCTGAGCTGATGTCTAGGGGCTCAGGTCTCCCTTCCCTCCCCCTGTCTACTGAGGGCCATCAGCTTCTCATAGGAACCTCAGAGATCCAGCTCAGAGCCTTGCCTGGAGCCACTGCTCTACAGATTCTGGCCACTGCCTGTCCCCTCAACCTCCCACTCCCTTTTTTTTGTTTGTTTGGCTGTTTTTTAAAGATGAGGTCTCACTATGCTGCCCAGACTGAACTCAAACAAGTCCTGGGCTCAACCTATCCTTCTGCCTCAGCCTTCTGAGTAGCTAGAATTATAGGCGAGTGCCACTTTGTTCAGCCCCTGTTCTTTGTTGACTATACATGGCTTTGGGCCTGGGGAAAGTTAAGGGAGCAGATGTTCTGGAGTTGTCCTTTCCTCCTCACCCTGGGGAGTTGCAGGCAGGTGCTGAATGACTGGAGCTACAGTTGGCATTGGCAAAGGTGGGCCCACCAGTCCCCAAGTCAGGCCTAACTAGGGGGTCTTCCTAGGATAGCCTATTTGAGGACAGGTCTGGTCCCCCCTCTGAGTCCTCAAACTTGATCTGGGCACTGTCAGCTTCTAAAAATGTCAAAGGGAAGCATAAATGGGGGTGTATGTATCATTGGGATGGGGACCCTGAGCACACAGAAACCCACAGACCTATTCTTCAGCCTCAGCAGTCTACCATTTTGAAGAACTGCTGGGTTAAGCAGGACCTCCTTTCCTTGCCATTTGATGCTGCTTTTTCTCTTGCAGGTTTTGTACATCAGGAAGAAGAAGAGGTAATTCCCCAGCTGCCACCTAAAATTCCCATGAACTCCAGGGACAACAGGTGGAAAGGAGAAAGAATTTCCTCCTACCAGGGCCTCTCTCCCCAGCCAGGGAGTCTGGACCTCTTCTGCCCACTCAGGGTTGAGGGTGACCAATTTCCTTTGGGGAGGGTTGAGGAGGATCTCTACTAGGATCTCACACACAGTGTAGGCAGTTGTAAAGATTCTGGGTAACTAGATATAACCCTGGGATTGGGGATGGGTGGAGAGGGGGAAGGGGTAAGAGGGTTGGGACTATCTCCACCCAACTTCCCAGCCACTCTTGCCCTGCTGCCCTGAACTGACTGCCACTGACTCCCCTCCCCCAACCAGGCCCCCAGAGGCTGTGGATTACAGGAAGGTCCCAGCCTAGGTGGTCCCTGGGAACCCACAGATGACAGCTACTTGGCACATGGCTCTATCTAGTCCTAGGAGTAGGTAACTACTCCCTCCCAGGCCACCATTTGAGGAGTTGAGTTGTACTATAGGTGCAAAAACCTCTGCCATTTAATCCCATTTCAAGGGAAATCTTAAGACCCTAAACATGGTTGTGAGCTGTGGCTCAACTGATCAGCAGGCAGGGTTTGGAGGACTGGGGGTGGGGGAAGAGAAAGGACCTGTCCTGCCCCCAGCAACCTTTGCCCCCATCCCCAGGCTGGAGAAGCTACGCCACCAGCTCATGCCCATGTACAACTTTGACCCCACGGAGGAGCAAGACGAGTTGGAGCAGGAGCTACTGGAGCATGGACGGGATGCTGCCTCCATACAGGCTGCCGCCTCTGTGCAGGCCATGCAGGGCAAGGTGGGCATGGACCTGGCTCCCCACCCCACCTACGACTGTCAGGCATCCTCCACCCTTACTCTTCCTTCCTTCCAGTTGCCCCATGGTCAGGCAGCAGCTACTGGGTATATGGGTTTTATCAGGTTTGTTCAGAAACTGGTCAAATTGCTCCATGGCCACACACAAACACACTGCAGAGCCAGGCCAGGGGCAGTCCTGGAGCCATCCTGGCTCTGCCCTGATAGCCTGCTGAACATGGGCATCTCTGAGCCTCAGTTTTTTCATCCACAAATGAAAGCCCTATTTCTTGCCCTGTGTACCCCACATACTGACTAGGAAAACAGAGAGGAGAGGATTGTATTCCTCTCCTAGGAAAACTAGGAGAGGATTGTTGGCACCTGGGACCCTGGGTTTCTCTGCTCCCCAAGGGTCCATGGTCCTGAGTGGGTTGTGAATGGGATTGGACTCTTGGGCAGTGGTACCTCCAAGTAGACTGGTGGATTCCTGGAAGTGGCTGACAGAGCAGGCAGGTGGAGATCCCAGCCAAAATTGCCTCCTATGTCCTAAGGGATAGTACCTGTGTGGTCACCCTGCCAGAGCCACTGAGCTACCTGACCACTTGCCACCATTCTCCAAAATCCCCATGGGCCAGAGCACCATTTGCAGGTCTGGCTGCCCCTGATCTATCTAGCCTCTTTGCATCTTCTTGGTTCAGGAAGAGTTCAGCTTGGGAGTGTAAAGATTCCTTGGTTTTGTCACCTGGGTTAGGATATATTGACCCCTTGAGATATTCAGGAAATTGAACTGAAAACCTTGAACCACCCAGCCCCTGACCATTTGTCAGCTGTTTCCTGTATGCTTCCCTTGTGGCAGCCCCTGTGCTGGGGCCTAGGGATGCAGAGTTGACCCCCAATCCCACCCTGGGAAGGTGATGCATGCATAATGAAATAAATACAGTAAGTGCTGCCTAAGTGGCAGGGCAAGCTGGGGATGGCTGCTGGAGGAAGAAGTCATCTGAGCCAGGGCGAATTTCTAGGCTGAGCCTGCAGGGCTAGGCATAGTCAGTGCCTAGCACAAGCAGGTATCAGGAAGTGGGGGTGGAGTGACTAGGCCATAGAGTGCATGGCCTTGGTCAAGATCTCTAATGCCCCTGCCTGTCTCCCTGCAGACCACTCTCCCTTCCCAGGGCCCACTGCAGAGGCCCAGCCGGCTGGTGTTTACCGACGTAGCCAATGCCATCCATGCATGAGTGGCCCAAGAACAGGCCTGGACCTCTGATAGAGATGCCTGTCATGATGCCCACAGAACTGCCCTGATTGTCAAGACCTACTCTCAGGACCTGACCTGCCAAGACAGGCCCTAGCTGTCCTGTGGACCTACCTGCTGACTCCCTAGGCGCTAAGAGAGGGCCCTGGCCAGGCTGGGCATCTGGCCACTGACCTCTCCTGACCTGAGGGCCCTGGCATGGAGGATATCCCTCACACTGGGAAGGTAAAGAGCCTCTGCTGCCTTCCTTGTCTCCTGTCTAGACTCCTCACATCAGGGTCTGCTCCTGTAATGTGGAGGAAATGGGGGGAGATAAGGAGGGGGAGGGGAAGGACGAGGAGAATGAGAGTTCTCCTCTGTCAGGGAGAGACCTGTTTTTCAGAATTTGGAGCCTCCTCTGGAGTAAGGAGAGGCAACCACAGACAGAGAAGGGCAGCACCTGTTACAGGCCAAGAAGGCCAGTAGGCAAGGATGCCAGAAGAATGGCAGCTCACACTCAGAATCCATCCATACTACAGATGGTCCAGGAGGTCTACCAGCCACACATCCCTGGTAGCCAGCTGTTGACTGGGCCCAAGCTAGGATAGGTGCTGAGGGAGAAGGAAGTGGGAGAACAGATGTGGAAGGTTGCAGTCCCCCAGACCTGCTGAAAGGTCATATGTGTGTACATGAGTGTGCTCACAGGCAGACACATGCCTGTCCCAGACGTGTGCCTGTCTCTATGTCAGCCCCCACCCCATGGGATGTAGTAGAGCATCTGGGTGGGCCACCTTCTCTACCTTCAGTGTTCAGAGACTACCAGGAAGAGGGAACAAGGCAGGGTTCCGTCTCCACTGTACTTCTTCACTGGGCTCTAACAGCCAGGCTAACCTGCTTCTGAAGACAGCTCCCTGTCCTGGATATATTGGGGATCTAGGGTTGGGAGAAGCAGTTGGTCTGAAGGCAGTGGTCAGAGGCTGCAGGCTAGTGGGAGCCATTCTGAGTGCCTGAAAAGGGACGGGGGATTGCCCCTTAGGGAAAAGACCTAAAAATCTTAGTCTATCTTTGAGTTTCTCCCCTCTATCCCATCTATGGGGAGGGCCCCTCAGTGTTTATGAAGTGGGGAAGGGGCCTCTGCACTTGGTGTCCCCATAAGCCTTGGAGGGTCAGGACTGATGCCAGAAGCATCTGGGCAAGGCTCTCAGAGACAGATCCTAAGAGCTGGGCATTTTTCCTGTGCTGGGCATGCACACACAGGGACATGCACAGAGCATGTCCCTGTGCCCAGCCTGGCCACCTTCACTGTCCTCTGCCGGTTGGAGGAGATGCAGGGACAGTGTGTGCAGATCTTCCATTGGACAAATAGCACATGTCAGGGTGTGAGGGCCTAGAAGGCACCCATGGGGAAGGTTCTGGATTTATTCCCTCTAGCTGCTATAAATATGTTAGCACTTGAGCCGACTGGAGGGCTGCGGGTAATTTAGGATGCACAAAGCTGTAATTTAACTCAAAGCATCTCCATGTGAGAGCATTAAAGATGTAATTAAAATGTTTATATGAAGAGAGTGTGAGCCTGTGACACTCAGGGTGCGGAACCCCAGGAGGCGACGAGATGGGTGAGGGGCTGTGGGGGCCTGAGAATAGTCGCTTGGATCGTAGCCATGAGGTGGAAGCTCAATTAGTTTCCCTTGATCCATCTGAGGAAATGCCTCTGGTCCTGACTTCAACCTGCTCTGAGGTCTCTTGTCTGAGACCACAATACCTGTCACTCCCTAGGGTGGAGATCAAGTGGACAAGACTTTGTGGGATCAGGGGAGAGAGGTGGCTTGAGCCCCAAGTGCCAGGGGGCGGTATGGTGCCCCAGGACCTGTAGGAGATGGATCCGATAACAAAAGAGAACAAAATAGCATGGCTTTTCCTAGAGTACCAGGCACAGGAGATGGTTGGGTTGGGTAGCAATTAGGGTCACCTCTGTGGAACCTACCTGCAGGAGGGTTTGGGGGAAATTATCCTGATTTTCCCAGGACTGTCCCAGTTTTAGCACTGAAGATCCCACAAGCCAGGACTCCAAGTGGCATCCAGACTCTCCACCAGAGAGCCATGGAAATGAGGAAGGGGTAAGCCCCCGAAGTTCCACAATAAAGGGCTGGGCTGGAAGTGGGGGCTGTGGGGCAGGGCCTTAAGGAAGGCTGAGGACAAAGTGGTCCACAAGCCAACCACATGGGTCGCATCTGGGCCTGTCAGTGATAGCCTTGGTCTTGGGAAGGGGTCTTGTTCCCTCAGCAGACTGGCAGGAGGGGCATAGGGTGAGAGGAGACTTGGTGGGTGGACTGTGTGCTCCCACTCTGTTGAGGGAGCTGCAGAAGAAATGGGGCCTGTGGAGTAAGACTGGCTCCCAGGGACCAGGGTCTGGATGGGGGCACCCCAGAAGGACCCCTGTCCCCATTCTCTCTTGCTGCTGGCTCCATGCCCCTTTCCTGCGGGCAGGTTTAGCTAATGATGGACACAGGACAGCTGTCTCTGTGGGTGCTGGTGGCCATGTCCTCGCCTCTTGTGCCCTCACAGTCACCTTCTCTCCCCTCCCACCCATCCTCTGCTTTTGCGCTCTTATGCCCAGTCCTGTAAGAAAACCAAATTCCCAGCAAGTTCCCAGGTCTACCACAGAGTGGGACCAATAAATATAGAGGTGAAGGTTTTGGTGGGCATGTCCCCATCGAGGCCTTATGCCTGAGGTACTCACTGCCTTCAGCCAGGCAGTGGAGTGAGATGGAGTTGCCTGCCTGCCTCATTGCTCCTGAAATTGACTGTTAAATGGGACCCTTTGGGAAACAACACCCCCCACCACCCGCCTGACACACACACACACACACACACACACACACACACACACACACACACACACACTTTCATAAGTAAAACACTTCCTCGTGAATAGCAACCTGGGCTTCAGGTCAGAAGCTGCAGTGGCTTGAGTGGATGGCATCAGGGTGGACGTGGCTGGGTGCCTTCAAAGGAGTCCATCTTCTTGTTTAATAAAGTGAAGTGTCACCGTCGAGCTAGAGTGAGTAAAATAATCCCACAGCCTAGTATAGGCAGACACTGGGGACACCTTCAGAATGTAAAGGAAAGTTGTTATGGGGAAGAGTCTGGAAACTCCAGGAGAGCAGTCTGACCTTGATACGGATTTCTTCCAGAAACATTACTGAGCACCCATCATGAGCCTGGCACCACGGTCCCATCAGTGAACTAACCCAGACTTTGCATTTCCATTCTAGATGGAAGAGACAGATGTCAAAGAGAAAAAAAGTGTGGGTGTTCACTTATAACACATAATATAGGTCTATATCTTTAGATCTACAGATATGTGAAACAAGGCAGGGATGAAGTCAGTGTGCCCGGGTGCATTCAGAGACTGGGGGCAAATACCCCCCCCCGTCCAGCTGCACCCCTCAGCAGGCCTCAGAGTGGAGGGTCTTGGCTGAGGATATCTGGGGACACCCCGGGAGATGCTGTTCTGGCATCCACCTGGCTTCTGAGGGCTCAGGACAGGGCTCAGGACATCTATGGTCACTGAGAGGACACTCTTGAAAGGGTGGTGTATATGAGAAGGAAGCCACCTGGGCACCACCTCTGCCTATCTGTCCTGCTGACAGAAGATGCAGCTCAGTCAGTGGCCAGAGCTTGGATGAGGCCTGGAATCCCACTGGAGGGACTGGCAGGACAGAGGCCTGGTGCACCCTCCTGCCCAGGCTGCATTCCTGCTGGAGATCAAGACAAGCTGGGGAATGTCCCATATGCTGGGGCCTTTGTCAGGGAAGGCCTAGAGAACACACGAAACCCCTGGCCTCAGGCTTCCTTCATGGGGACCTTCTGGGATGTCGCTTACCAGGCCGTACTCCCTGATCTCTCAGGATTTCTCAGCCTTGGCCCCTCCATGTTTACCCTCCCTCTGCATTTTGTCTTAACCAGTGTTCCCTCTCTAGTCTAAAAGAAGGCAAGTGCCTGGTTGGTCCAGGCCCTGTCTGAGTCCCTGGCCTCCAATCTGGAGTTGTGTCTTTGCCTGTCTTGAGCCTGGAGCCCTGAGAGAGGCTGCCCAAGGGGATTGCTAGGCCCCAACTTCCCACCCCATCACATGGTGCTCACTATATGTTGTGTGCTCCCTCCCATCATATCACTTAGCCCCCTTTACAGAGAAAGCACAGCAGAGGTCAGAGAGGCAGTCGAACTGGTCCAGGGTCACACAGCTGGGAGGCAGAGATGGCAGGTCATGAGGGCAGAGCTCTGGGGAGACCTGGGTGCAGGACTGGCTCCCTGCACTGTTGGCACCCAGGAATGTGGCCAATTTCACAATACCCCAGGCCACTTTCTGACCAGGTCTTGCTCATGGAGATTCTGTTGAAGAGACATGACCCCCAACCTTGGTCCAGATGGGGAGGGAGAGGCACTCAGCAAATGGGACTCCCCAAACCTCAAAGTGTAACAGAGTCCCTCAACCTGGATAAGCCTCACCCTGCCCACTGCTCGCTGGTCCTTGGGACTCTAGAACTCCCTGTAGTTTCCTACTGGCCTCAAGCTTTCTTCCTGGTGATGATTTCCCATGGCACCTTCTTGGGCATATGGAAGCCAGTGGGATGGGGACTGGTTTGAGATCTCAGTCCAATTTTGTGTGCCTCCTCCAACTGCCCACCCTGGACCATCTCCCATACTCTGAACTGAGCCCTGTGAGATGGCTTGGCTTCCTCTCTGTGCCCCCAATCAGGAATAGTGCTGGGTATATAACAGGGATTCAATAAACACCTTGGCAGGGGCTCCAGCAAATAACTCTGCCCCCAGGGTACTTAATTGGGGAGAACAAAGTGGATGTTAGTGGCTTCTCCACTTTAGAGGGACAGAGGCAGGGATCCTCCCCTGGGGCCAACTTTACCAGGTATAAGTTCTGCTGTCCCAACCAGACCAGACCCTCTTGCAAAGGATGGGCCAGCACTATGAGGAGGTCTTGTTCTGTGCCCCATGCTGCTCCAGTGGTACCCTTCTCTCTTCCATTACAAGCCAACCTATACATGTGTGCCAGGACTTGCTTGTGCAGCCTGCCCCATGGTGCCGTCTCTGTTTCATGAAGGAAGTCAGGCCCTGGAGCGTCTGAAGCTCCTGGCACTGTCCTGTGGCCAGATCAGAGGTCTTGCGCCTCCTGGACTGGGGAGAATTTCCCCAGGGGCATGGGGCACACAACTGGTCTCTGAGTGGTTGCTCTGGACAGAGGCCTACAAGCAGGAGGCTGATGGCTTCACTCCCCACCCACTGGTTGAAGTACATAGACTCTGGCTGGGTCTTCCTGGTCTGTCTGCTGTCAGGTCAGTGGACAGGGCCTCTGTGTAGAGCAGGACAAGCATAGGGGTGCAAGAACCCACTGCTCAGCTCCGCTCAGCTCCTCCAGAGTCCCCAGCTCTTCCTAAGCACCTGGGGCAGGAGTCCCACACAACAGGTCTCTGCATGTGGTTGGCCCTAGAGCCAGGGTGCCAAACATGCCCACAGTGGCTAGAGAAGATGGTCTGCCTCACTCCCATTTCATAATAGGGAACAGCAGGTGTTCCTGCCCTTGGGACTGATGGGCCTCCTGTCCTGTAACCACTGGTCAAATGGGAGATTGGGGGTGTATCCACCCCAGTCATTCATATCCAACCAGTAATTTTTTGGAGGCCTAGCAGCTTGGGTCAGCAGGGGTGGGTGAGGTCAGCTGCACTTCTTGGGAGTGCAGTGAGAGATAAAGGGTTTTGGGGTAGTAACAACAGCAATGATAATGATGGTACTAATAACAAGGAGTGATTTGTGGAGCTCACACCATGTGTCAGACACAAGGACCAGCTCATGTAGGGAGAACCAGGCCATGGCCAGCAAGAGCACCATTCACCTCCCAGGTAGCTGCAGCTGGAGAGCCACTACAGCATCCTTAGCAGTGGGCCTTGGGCTATCTTGAGGGCCAGAATCTGGTCCTAGCAACTATTACTCTTGATGGGCGCAATCCAGCATAATCTCACTTCACTTTTAGGGGGTCCCCCTGGAGGGCATACTGTCACCCATATTGCAGAGGAGGAGATCCGGCACCCAGAGACGGGTCATCAGGCTCAGAGCCAGGGGCTTGGCCCCTCTATGTCAGTCCAGAAAAGAGCCTTAGGTAAGCCTCAGAGACTGGGGTGTGCTAGTGTCTGATGGGAAACCTAGCAGGCATTGCTTGCTTGGCTCCTCAGTTGGCCTTCCAGTCTCCCATGCCAGCCTGTGCTGCCCCCTGCTGGCAGATCCAAGCACTGCTCTCCTCAGCCCGGTCATCTGGTAGATGACCCAGGGACTCCCTGATCCCATCCTCAGACCTCTCCTCTGCACTCAGCCTCTCCCCCATATGGCATGGAGAGCAGCCCCAGACTGCAGACCCTGATACAGAGGCTTACCGGGGGGGGCAGGACTAGATAATGTGAACGAGGGGCCCAGGCTTCAAAATGTAAGGAGACACTCATTCTCAGGCATGCCACTGCACTCTCACCAACCTGAATGTCAGTGCCTCCTTAAACCTTGTGTCCTGAGTGCCTCCTTCATCTCACCTTAGTCAGACCCTGATCTGGTCCCCTAGTTGGGGCCCAGCAGGAAGACACTGAACCCCTACTGTATTCTCAAACCTCTGCCACAAGGCTGGGGGCTCCAGAGAGCCAAACAGTGAGGGTGGGCCAAAACCCGCCCTAACCGAAGTTCACCAAGAGGCTCTTTACCCAGCAGAGCCTGAGAACACCAGATTATGAGAGATTTAAGGGATTTATCAGCAGCTCAATAATGAGTCAATAAAATGACACTCTGAAACCCCAGGTGAAGGAGACAGGCAAGATTCCTGCTATAAATCCCTGCAAACAGGTCAGACCCAGAGCCTGCAGGTGGGAACATCCTGGGACACTCACAGACAGAATCAGAGCAACGCACACTGGGCAAGCCTGTTCTCCCATATTACATATGGGGAAACTGAAGCACAGAACTGTAGGGTTGCTTAGTATGAAGCAGGACCTGAATTTGGCCCCAGGTGAGTTAACCCCAGGCCTCAAACCCAAGACTCCCAAAGAAGGAAAGAATAGGCCGGGCTCAGTGCCTCAGCCTGTAATCCCAGCACTTTGGGAGGCCAATGAGCCAATGAGTTCGAGACCAGCCCGGGCAACTTGGTGAGACCTCATCTCTACAATAAAATAAAAAATTAGCTGGACATGGTAGCATGTGCCTGTAGTTCCAGCTACTTGAAAGGCTAAGGAGGAAGGATCGCAGTAGCCCAGCAGGCTGACACTGGGGTGACCATGAGTGTACCACTGCACTCCAACCTGGGTGACAGAGTGAGACTCCAACACAAAAAAAGAAGAAGAAGAAAAGAACATTCTCTGAAGACAGAACTGATCCCTCCTCTCACGACTCATTCATTATCTTCAGATGTTCCCAAATCTTCCACCCCAGGCCCTCTGCTGCACTGAGGGGCACCCAGGTAGGGCTGGTCTTGGAAGAGTTCCACCCAGCATGAAAGCCAAGACAGCAGCACTGGAAGCAACAGCATCCCTCACCAGAAAGTGAAGAGAGAGGCTGGTGAGGTGACAGGAAGATTCAGAGGAAGAACCGTCACCACTGCCTGAGGTCAATGCAAGGCTTTCATCATGCTGGGCTTTGCTGGGTGTGATACAAGGTGATGGGGGACAATTCAGGCTGGGCAGGAGCAAGGTGTAAAGGATGGCAGACTTCCTTTCAGCCAGAACATGATTGATGATTTCACCAGGTGATCCCTATAAGCATAGAGTACCTGCACATATTGGGCCAGCATGCCACATGTACCCATCTGCCTCCTCTACTGAGGCTCCTTGTCTCCAATGTCGGTGCTGGGTGGGAGTGGATCTGTGAGAATCACCAGGCCAACAAGTGCTGCTGGATGACTTCCCCAGAGAGACCACACCCTCTTCACTCCCTCCAAAGGGGCCCAGGAGGCCTGTTCCCTCCCCCAGGATGGTGACCATTCCAAGCCTGAGTGGGTGGGGTGGACTCAAATTCCTTTAGTGGAGGAGGCAAGGACAATTTGGAGCCATTCCTAGTGTGACCACCAGGTGGCAGTGCAGGTCCAGACTATTAGGTGGGTGTGTGGGGTAGAGTTGGGGATGTCTTGCCCAAAACTTGGCCTTGACTGAGCGCAGTGGCTCATGCCTGTAATCTCAGTACTTTGGGAGGCCAAGGTGATAAGATTGCTTGAGTCCAGGAGTCCAAGACCAGCCTAGGCAATATAGCAAGACTCCATTTCTATAAGAAATTACACAATTAGCCAGGTATGGTGGCACACACCTGTAGTCTCAGTTACTTAGGAGGCTGAGGAGGAAGAATTACCGAGCCCAGGAGGTCGAGGCTGCAGTGAGCTGTAATCATGCCACTGCACTACAGCCTAGGCAACAGAGTGAGACCCTGACTCAAAATAGAGAGAAAGAAAGAGAAGGAAGGAAGAAATAAAGAAAATAAATAAATAAAAGGGTTTGCTGCCTCCCTCCCAGGAGCAGGTATGTGCTGGGGCTGGATCAGGGAGACTGGTCACCACTGTGGCCTAGCTCCAAAATGGAGCCTGGCCTGTAGGAAGTGCTCAAGGCTATTTATCAAAGGGAGGATGGAACATGTGGCCCTTGCCTCATGGGAATTAAATTAGTTAATACCTTAAAGCACATGGGAAGCCTTCAATGAATATATACACTTATTTGTACTTCTGTTATGGAGGGTGGTTCTTCCCAGAAGGGTCCCCAGAGGCCCCCACCCATCTGGCTCAGGGCTTCTAAACTCTGGTCCCTGCCCCTGGATCTGGACAGCTCTGCCATCAGGGGATAAAGAACCTCAAGGCCTCACCACCCAACGCAGCAGCCGTTGTGGGCAGTGGGGTGCAGGAGGGACCTGTTGAAAGCACGAAGGGTGGCACAGGGGCCAGGCCCCCTAGACCTCACCAAGCAGCTGCCATGGTGGGGAGAGAGCCAACCTTCTGCTGTCAGGACTGGGCCACTGGTAGGGTGAGCTGGCTGGAGTTTGGGAAAGGGTGAGTCTGGGGATGTGTCCCTCTATGATCAGGACCCAAGCACATGGGGTACATGGATCATTCCCTCCTGGGGTTTTCTTACTGAGCATTTTCTCCTCGCCTAGAACTCCACTGTAAATGCCTGTCCCATCATTACCTCAAACCCTGGCTCCCATAGGTGCCCTTCCAGGGTACTGCACAGCAAAACTCCCTCTGACACTTCTTCTCTCCCCAGCTTCTTTCCACTGAGCTCTCACACAAGCAATAGGCTCTCGCGCCTGGGGTAGGGTCTCAGGAAGATTGTCTTGTCCTAGGTCACACAGGATTTGAGCCCAGCTCTGTTGGCCTCCTAGCCAGGCGTGAACAGGTCTGGTTTACCCCTGCATCCTCATAGTGGGTTCCCGAGTGTGTCACTGAGGACCCCCTCCTTTGGGCTTCTGCATCCCCATGCATGAACAAACAAGATGGAGGCATTTGCTGCCTCCAGCAGTCCAGCTGTGTGACTGGGAGGGCAGGAGCTGTCCCGCCTCCTTCCTAGGCATCATCTCCAACAAAGCAGACAGTAGGAACAAGGGTGCTCCTGCTCAGTGCCCACCAGTGTCCCGTGCAGCGGGCAGCCCCACCCCAAGAAGGAGGAGCTGTCCCAGGTCCTCTTTCTGCTTCAAGAGGAGGCGTGACTAAAAGTAAATCAGCTCTGTTTCTCCCATGCCGGCCGGTGCCAGGTGTCCCAGAGATCCCTGTCCCAGTACCCTGGGGCAACTCTGCGTGACCCTTGTTATATGAACAAGCTGGTCTGAATTCCAGCTTGGCCATCATGAGACCCCAGGTACGTCCCTAAACTCCTTGCCTCAGTTTCCTCATCTGTGAAGTGGGACGGTCCTCCCTACTTGAGGGGATTGGGAGAGTTCAACTGGGTACAGTGGCTCATGCCTACAGTCCCAACCACTCAGGGGCTGAGGCAGGAGGACTGCTGGAACTCGGGAGTTTGAGGCCAGCTTGGGTCACATAGAGATGCCTTGTCTCTAAAAATAAAATGCAATAAAATAATAAGATTTTAAAAGTTTACATAGAGAGAGGGCCTAGAACAGTACCTGACATATAGGAACACTAGGCAAATATTTGCAAATAAATAACAACACTTTTACTTGCTATTAATATTTGCTAACAAGTAATAATAAAAACATTCACTAATAATAATAATAAAAGTCCAGAGAGTGGCCCAGGGAGTGCAGGGCATCCCAGGTCACACCTCCTGGCTCAGCCTCTGGTCTAACCTTCCAGAGCGGCCCAAGTTGTAAAGTTTGCCTATGCCCAGAAAATCTGGCTTGCCATGGGTTCTCCTGGAGACACAGCCCAGACTCCGGGATCCAGCTGGGAGGAATGAGTGGGGCCAGCTAGGGCAGGTGAGAAGGATGGGGAGGGCCTGAACTCTGGGGCCAGAGAGGCCGCTGACCTGGCTCCAAGCAGAGCTTTCCCAGTCTTTTTCTGCTGAGAAGGATGGGGTCCCTCAAGTTTCTGAAGGTTCCTGAAAACTGACAGATGGCAGAGTCTACTTGGCCGCTTCTCCAATCACTCTTAATACAAGAACCACAGAAGGGCTTAGAGCCTGGAAGCCCTGGAGGTCCACAGGCTGCAGGGGAGAGGCTAGACCCTTGTCCCAACTAGTTCTCTGTTGAGCTCAGGGATGTTTGCTGACTTCCCAATCTCCAGGTCAGAAATCAACCTTCCCCCAGATCACAGTCCCCAAGGCTGGTTACTCCCCTCCCCCCAATCTCAAAAGCACGGGCTGGACTATAAGTTCCACCTGGCCAGCTCTGAACTCCAGAATACCTTGTTCTAGAACGCCTCCAAAACCTCAACCTGCTGCCTTCCTTTGTACCCAAGCCGTCTGCTCAGACAGCAGCTAGCCTCCCGCCTCTGTGCTCTTACCCCATGCCTGTGCCAGGGTTACTTCCCACCCTGCCCCTGACTGGGCCTTGCCCCTGGTGGACAGCAGCTCCCCTCATCCCACCCTCTTCCCAGCTCTCTGGAAATTACCCGGGTGATTAATTTGGCAATTAATTTGGTAATTAATCATGCTCTGGATGCTCCTCTTCCACTGGCCTGGCCTGGAATACAGATCTGCTTAGCTTTGCTTTTCCCGGGAAGGCAGGAGGCAGGAGGGGCCAGTCTACTGGAGGCAGGAGGGGCCAGTCTACTCTGAGTCCCATAGGGTGGCCTGTCCAGGCAGAACCAGGCACATGGGGGCAGCTTGTACAGGAGCCCAGAATGGGATTCAGCTGAGATAAATATCCAGGCCCTGCCCCTGGAGAGTTTCCCAGGGTGCCCCAAGATTACTTTAGCACTGCTTCTCAGCTGAGTCCACAGCAGCCGCACCACCAGCACAGCCTTCACTCAGCCTCCTGGTGGCTCCTCCTCCAGGTTCCTGAGGCACTTGGGCACTGTTGGAGAACCGTGATCCTTCCTTTTTTTTTTTTTTTTTTTTTGAGTTGGAGTCTCACTCCTTCACCCAGGCTGGAGTACAGTGGCATGCACGCTCACAGCCACCCCAGTGTCAACCTCCTGGGCTCCAGCAATCCTTCTGCCTCAGCCTTCCAAGTAGCCGGAACTACAGACGTGCACTACCATGCCCAGCTATTTTTTATTTTATTGTAGAGACGAGTTCTCACCAAGTTTCCCAGGCTGGTCTCGAACCCGCAGGCTCATGCAATCCACTCGCCTCAGCCTTCCAAAGTGCTGGGATTGCAGGCTGAGCCACCAAGCCTGGCCCCGTGGTCCTTCCTAAGTGACCATCTGGCTGGGGGAACCAGGAAGCCTCTGACAGAGACCCACTTCAGGATGGGCTTTGATCAACAACAGGATTTAGTGGCAGAGGAGAAACTGAGTCCTGGTGCCAGTGGGGTTTGGGGCGAGGTTCAACCCAGGTGGCCCTGACCCTGTTGTGGGCTCCGATGGGGCTAGCCATCAGATGTGTGGCCCTACAGCTACTGCCACCAGATGTAGTGCCAGGACGGGGTCCCCATGGAGTCAGCCCTATGGCATTGATTGAAATGCCCCTCTGCCAATTAGGATTTTTAAAGAAATGTATAATGATCCCTAATTGGCACCCTCATTAGTTGCCAATTAAACACTTAAGCATTTCTTACAAGTTTAACACATTAATAAGGCAGTTCATTACATAGTAACGAGATTTATTTCTCATATTTATTATATTGTTTCACCAGCACTGACAGCAGAGTTATTTTTAAAAGCATGGTTTCTTACAGATTACACACAGCCCCCTTCCTACCTGTCTCAACCAACAGCTCTTCCTACGTACTACCTGAGCCTTGGTCTCTGGTGGGTCAGGAGCCAGTGCCCTGGCTTCTTTAGATCCAATCTCCCAGAGGTGAGTCAAGCAGGGCACCTTCTTCCCAGAGTCTGGAAGAACCAGAGACAGATTCTGCAACAGAGCACAACCTGGAGGGTTTTAGAGGCCAAAAGCCCAAGGAACCTCTGTTCATTTAGCCAAACTCTGCAACCAGGTGGGGTGGGGAGTGCTCCTGCCCTCACTGACACCTGAGGACAGGAGCACAGCAGCCAGAAGAGGACAAAGAGATCCTTCCAGGATATACCTTCAAAGGGAGGGGGAGGGCTGCAGACAGAGGGAACCGTGCTGAGACCAGGAGCCCGGGAGAGCTTAGGGAACCTGTAGGGGGGTGGGTGGACAGGTCACGAGCAAATCCTCAAAAGTCATAGTGGGGATCTGACCTCTTTCCAGAGAGCAATAGGGAGTCCCTGAGTGTTTTGAACAAGGAGAGCTGTGACCAGGTCTCTAGTTTAGAAAAATCAAGTGGAGAATGGGCAGGGAGGGGCCAAGGGAATAACAGCGACCTCCCCCTCCTACCTGCTAAACTCCTGGAGAACTCTGCCTAAACAGATCCAACTGGACACCAGAGGGTAGAGCCAGGTGCATGCTACTTGTGCAGCTCAACTTCCTGGGGCAGGGCAGAAGAGACGGGGTCCAAGAGGCCTGGAAAGCACCAGCAATGTTCTGGAACACTTACCCTTCTTCTTCAGGGGAAAGAAAAAACATATCCTAGACATCTACCACACCTTGCTCTTATATCCCTGCATGTAGCCCTGCCTCTTCCTCACCCATTTTAATCGCTGTATATGGTGATGCTCTCTGCTTACTCAGGCTCCTCAGGGTGTGCTGTTTCCAATCAATTACTCCTAGAAACGTCATGTAGTGAACACCCTTGGGCATAATTTCACATGCATGTCAGCTTGTAGGATAAATTCCTAGAAGTGGGCAGTGCTAGGTCAAAGGGTCTGTGCATTTTTAATTTTGATAGATATTGCCAAAGTGCTTTCGTGGAGACTGTACAATTTACATTCCAATGAGCAATCATACATTTCTGCTTTTCCTCATGGTCACTAGGAAGTACATCACCTCTCACAGTGATGCCTATTTAATTTGCATTTCTCTTACAGGAATGAGGTTGAGAATGGATTCAATGGCTGAGTCTTTTGGATTTCTTTATGTGTGAACTACATGTTCATCTCCTTTGCCCATTTCTCCATCCAAGTACTAATCGGGCTTGACTCTGCGTAGCTTCCATGATCAGATGAGATTTTGCACAATCAGGGTGGTATGGCTGTAGACTCCTTTGCCCATTTCTCTATGGGATTCCTGGTCTTTTCTTGTCAATTTGTAAGAGCCATTTATATATTATGAAACTTGCAATATTTCCCTCACTTTGTTGTTTGTCTTTAAATGTTGATATTTTTTCCATGTAGAGATGTGTGATTTTTACGTAGTCAGATGTATCCACTTTTTTCTCTTCTGTCTTTTGTGGGTTTTGTTAAATTTAGAAAAACCTATACCATATCAAATATATGCAAACATTCCCTTGTTTTCTTCTAGAAATTTTTTGTTCATTCTTTAGCCCCTCTAGTTGATCCAGCTGGAACTGATTTTTGTTCTAAGGTGTGAGTTAGGGATCCAACTTGATTTTTTTCCCCCAGATAATCATCCAGTGATTTCAATACCAACTTTTCCTGGTGGTTATTCTTGACTGAATTGTTGAGACTTTAGGAAATGTATGACTGAAGAAATAGCATGTCTTGTCACTTAGTGCAGTGTCTCCAATCTTTTTGGTACTAAGAACCAGTTTTGTGGAAGACAATTTTTCCACGAACAGGGATGGGGATCATCAGGCATTAGATTCTCAAGAGAAGCGCACAACCTAAGATCTCTCACATGCGTTGTTCACAATAGGGTTCACGCTCTTTGAGAATCTAATACCGCTGCTGATCTGACAGGAGGTAGAGTTCTGCTTGCCCACCATTCACCTTCTGCTGTGCAGCCTGGTTCCTAACAGGCCACAAACCTCATACTGGTCTGTGGCCTGGGGGTTGGGGACACCTGACTTAGTGGGTAGAGAGGGTCAAACTCTGTCAGGAGACTAGCCCTAGTCGGACAGGGTGAGCAGGGCAGGATGTACCTCTGAAGTTGAAGAAAGGAAGGTGGGGGGGGCACGGGAGGGACTACATTTGACTTTTCCCTTGAATGCCAGGAACAGTCCTTTTTGGTGCCCAGTTTTCACTTTGCCTGCCACATCATAATTCCTTCAGTAGATTATGACCTTGACACAACCTTGATACAGGCAGAGGGGTGGGGAATTGAGGGGTAGACCAGAAGGGAAATATGTTCCCTCCTTAGGGTCCTCTGCTGGGGCATCCTGAGCAAACTTTCCCTCTTCCCCTGTCCCCTGCTCCCTGCTTTGGATTATGTGTATTGTGACACAAGGAGGTGATGAGGGGGTGCTGAGGAAAGCCTGTGAGACTCACTCCAGGTCCTGCGAAGAGAGACCAGCACATTTGTGAGTAAGTTGAGACAGGACAGGCAGGTCCCGGATGGGATGCACTCAGCTTCTAGCGCCAACTTCTCCCTGCTTCCCTCCCTGGTCCCACTCCTCTCTCTCTTCTTTGTCACCAAGACCCACTAGGTGTGGCCCTGGATGTCATTTGGGCCCTTGGTTCCCCTCATTGCAGTGGAGGCTGGACAGGCCATACCTGATGCTAGATCTGCTTTGATAGCTTTCTGGAAGGCTCTGGGGGGGGGTCCATGTCTGACGGCACCTGGGGCAGCTCTGAGACAAGCCAATGAGGGCTCAGGTTCCAAGCCAGGATGCTAGCGTGGAGCAGGGAGTTCATATTCTACTCTTCCCCCATCCCCCACACATGCCTCTGCCCTCCTCCTTGAGGACTGTCCTTCCTTCCACCTCCTGGGTATTGTAGTAGCACTTGCTTTAGTGCTTTGCCTATTTCAGCCACCAGGTGGCAGCAGCGCAAGCCTTATTCTGCCTCACTGCAGCCCCAATCTTTGGAGCTGAGGATTTAACCTCCAAAGAGATCCTGAGGTTATTTGGTGGTCTTGGCCTTCTAACCACCCTCCCCCAACCGAGACACAGGAACCCTCTTCCATTGCAGAGGAATGAGGGGCCTGTGGCCTAGCTTCTTCTAGCATGACCTCTATAGAAGCCACTGGGGCAGTAGCTGGGCTGGAGGAACAAGACTGGGGGCTACCTATTGGTCAGTCTTAGGATCTTGGCTGCCTGATATGCCCAAATTGGCCAGGCCCACTGATTCTCATATGGTAACCAGACCTTTCCCAGAGCCCAAGGAGGCTGGGAGGGAAGAGGATGGTGTAGTTGGGGACAGGAGCCGGACCAGTGGCTGACGTTCCTCCACTGTCCCCTGCCTGGTCCTCCACCTAGGGCTCAGCACTGGCTCTGGCCTGTCCCTCCATGGGCTGAGGCTGAGCTGTGCCCTGGTGCCACCCTCCCCACACACCTGTGGAGCACACTTCCTCCTCACGGAAGGCAGAGTCCTAAAAAGTTTCTGGATTCTCCCAGCATCTTGTCCTCTCCCTTGCCCCACCTTGTCCCCCTCCCTAAGCCCTGCATCAATCAGGCTGTACCAGCTTCCTTGTCTTTCATTACAGCTCCAGACACCTCTCGTTTGTCTCCATCATATTGGGAGAGGAGGTGCCCTGACTTGATGCCAGTATCCACCTGTACCTTCTCTAGACTCCAGCCACAGGGCCTAGCCCAGGCAGGACTTGGGGAACCTGTTTTCTAGTGTGCCTTGGGTCTTGACCATCTGCCCCCCATCACACCCCCGACAACCTGAATCTAAACCCATAAGCCTTTCCATGAAGTCCCTCAGAGATGGGTAGCCCATTGCCCGACCAACAGTCTTCTTGTTATTGGCCCATAAGCAGGGACTGCCTTACTCTGGGGCATGACCCTGAGGGGGTGGGCACTCATGGACAGGTAGGAAAAGCTGCTGGGACATTGGCAGGACTTGGTGAGGTGGCTTCTCTTTTGGTCTCCCCAGTGCCTAGGGGAGACAGGTGATAAACAGGTGAGCCGATAAATAGGGTATTTTCAGGCTCCAAAGGAAACAAATCAGGACAGTAAGGAAATAAAAATGGAGGGGACAGCTTCTGATAGGCGACCAAAGAGCAGAGGGCACCTCCAACACTGGGTAGATACCTGAATGTGGAGAGGAGCTAGCCATGCGGGGACCCAAGACAGCAGACTTCCAGATGGAAATAAATAAATAAACCAAAAACTCAGCAAAAGCAAGGGTTCAGAGACTTCTTGGAAAAACACCCAGGAGGCTGATGTTACAAGAGGGGAGTGTCGTAGGCAAGGAGATGCCAGGTCAGAGGGAGGCGCCTGGCCTCAATGTGTGGAGAGGGCTTTATAGCAGTCCAGAAAGGACGGCAGGCTCCAGCACGTGAATGAATGAATGAACAAATTACCTTTCTAACAGCCCAGCCCTCACCCTGAGGACTTTGTGAGAAAGACTTGGGTACACTTGATGAATAGGGAAAAGCTACCACTCTCTGCTCTGGTGGGGACTTGGGCTACTGGGCAGTTGAGGGCCCAGCAGGGACCAGCTTCCACACCTGTGAGACGACAGGGCCAGCCCATCTCCTACTCATGCTCCCAGCCCCCATGAGGGATAGACTGGGCAGGCCATGGACAGCTGGGTCCCTGCTGCCCAGGAAGATCCTCTGCAGGAGGCCTCCTTGACTTCTTGGCCTCGCCTAGTCATCCATCAGGCCCAAGGCTGCCTTGCCCAGCCCTGACCTCCACCCAGGACAGGAACCATTTATCTCCAGCTGCTTCCAGCTCCCGGCCAATAGGTCCTGTCTCCATTCCATGAGGCTAATGCTGGGCAGCTCTTCCCCAACTCTCAGTTTCACCAGCTGGACTCCTTGGGAGGAGCCCGAACCAGGCAGGTCTCCCCAAAGGTCAGTTCTGCATGGGGCCTAGAGGAATGACCCTTCCCACCAAGCCCCTAGGAGATCCAGCTTCTACCACCTTAGGATTCATTTTCCCCAACATCTATGAGCACCCATAGCGAGACTACCCTGTGTTAGGTACTGGTCACGGCATGGTGAACAAGGCCAGAGTCCCACCTCCACCTTCACAGAGCTGTGTTCTCCCAACCAGGAGGGACTTGGTTCCCCAGGTCCAGTCCCATGACCAGTGTGGGATAAGGGAGCCTCAGACCTGTCTCAAGCCCAAGGCCCAAGTCCATGGGCCTCCATGAAAGACCACAATCCTGTCCCAGGGAATGAGGATGAAGACGTCCTCAAAATCTGGCTCTGACAGTGACGGCATGCCACACAGGACTCTCTCCTCACCTGGTACCAGTCCCCTCTGCTGGTATGGTCCTGTCTTCACCCACCCCAGATGAGAGGCCACAGGCTCCAAGCAGAGTATGGGAATGTGATAGACTGTGTGTGGCCGTGAGCAGATGAGGACACGGCTGCATATGACACTTGTGTGAGGGCAGCCAAGATCCACACGGGGCAGCAACAGTCTCTGTTTCCTCCACAGGTCGACAGGCATGCCTGTCAGAGTGTGATCCTGTTAGGCAGTGGGGGATGGGCCATAGCTAGGATTTGTCTTCTGTGATTGGAGCCTTGAGTTCAGAGGATCTGCCCTGTTTCTCCTAGCCCTACCTATGTCCAGACTCCAGACGCCTGTGCCTACTTATACAGTCACCAGGTATGCAGTGGCGATGGGGTGGGGGTGAGAGGCCTTTTTCATTGGGCACAGGGGTCCCTTGAAGTGAGATCCTTCTCCCTGTTCTCCTCTCATTAGGGTAGTCTCCCTGCTTCCTGGGAGCCTGGCCCAGGACAGACTCTTGAAGCCCCTAATCCCTGCACTCCCATCAGCCGCTGCGTCTTTCTTCCCAACCTTATCTGTCTCCTGCAGCCATTGTTGACTCCCTGTGGCCCAGGCTCCCCCTCCCTCCAGCATCCCCCCCGCAGGTCAGGTAGTATGTCCTTCCCCCCCTTCCAGCTCCTTCCTCTCTCCTCCCCTTCCTCTCCCTCAGCCTCTCCACCCTCCTACCTATCTTCCCCCACTTCTCCATTTTCTATTCTCTCTCCCTTCCTTCTTCCCCCCTCCTCCCTGCCCACCCCAAGGGGAGAGAGAGGAGCAGCGGTGGGGAGTGTGCTGTGAACAGCAGCACTGCACTCATTCATTCAAGGTCAGCCTTAAAGGACCCGCTGGACAAAGATCCCTTTGGCTACTTTTTTCCAAATCCAAATCTAATCGTGGTCAAGTGAGGAAGAAACAGCTAATGACACCTGACAAAGAGAGGCCCCTGGGGCTGTTTTATTGTGGAGAGAAGATGGCCTGGTAAGGGGCACATTTACCCATGCCCATGTGAGCTATAGCCTGGAAGGGTTTGCACCCCACCCTGGGTCTGACCACACTCCCTGCCATTTGGAGTTCAGTCCTCAGGAATCTCAGGAGGAAATTTTGACCTTTAGTTTCAGAAAGAATGCTGTAGGGGAGAAAAATAATGTCTTTTCCTCACCCTTCACAAGGGTCATGGCTAACACCCTTTCAACAAAAGACAGATTAACAAGAGAAAAACAGCCAGGCTCTGTGGCTCAGCCTGTAATCCCATGCCTTGGGAGGCTGAGGTGAGTGGATTGCCTGAGTCTGCGGGTTTGAGACCCGCCTGGGCAACTTGGTGAGACCTCATCTCTACAATAAATCAAAAAAATTAGCCGGGCGTGGTAGCACGCGCCTGTAGTTCCAGCTACTTGGAGGGCTGAGGCGGAAGGAAGGATCACCGGAGCCCAGCAGGTCGGGAGCAGCCACTGCACTCCAGTCTGGGTGACAGAGTGAGACTCCAACTCAAAAAAAAACCCAAAACAACAACAACAACAACAAAAAACAAGAGAAAAGCATAACAAATTTATTTAACCCAAGTTTTATGTGACTGAGGGCCTTCAGAAATGTGCCAAAGACCTGGGAAAACTGAGTATTTTTATGCTAAGTCTGATGAGAGGAATGGATAGTTGTGGAGAACCATGATGGGACAAAAAGGGGTATGTACTAATGGTAGAAAACTGGGGGAACTTCAGTAAGGCCTGTTTGTTTCGACTTTTTCCTGTGTCTCTGTATGATATCCCCCCTCCTCGTGTGACAGGACCTGGCACATGGGAATCTCTAGGGAGAAGGGAGAAGATCAGAAAGTGACCTTTCTAGGTTTCATGGCTTGCTTGCCAGGAGAGGTATTCTAGTTTCTATGATTGCTTTGGTGGAGAAAAAGTGGTGGAAGAAAGGAGGGCTGAAGGTCAGAGAGTGGCCTCCAAGGTGCTATATTTTGGGCTAGTGCTTTCTGAGCCCCAAACAATACCATGCATTACATACTATGCTCTATACCTCATGCATTGTGTGCTTGGGACCACCATGCATCTTTCTTTCTTGGCCTCAGGGCCTCCATCCTCCCATCTGTACCAGGGTGTGGGGTGCTGGCCCAGCCCAGTTGGTAACCTGGCCAGGGTCAGTTTCTGCTTCAGCTACTTTCTACCTGTAAACTCTCCAGCAATTCATGTGAATTCTGCAAACCTTACTCTCCTCACCTGTAAAAAGGGGTCGTGGGGCATGCCTCTGCCATAGGGGCCATGTGAAGATCTCAGCAGTTGCCTGGCATGTGGACATTGCCCACAGGTGGCAGGACCAGAGAGTGTCACCATTGAATACAGCAAGATACACCTAGGTTAGCAGTGAGCAGAAAGATCAAGGATGCCCCACCCATCCCCAAAGAGATGCAGCTCAGATTTACCCCTGACCTTGCGAAAACAGCCAGGGAACACTGGAGAGGGTCCAGGAGGCTGGGTGTGTCTTGAGAGGTATGCTCCTTGAGGAGGGAGAAATGGGGGATGTGTGGGCAGGATGACTGAGAGGATTGTGATAAGAGCCAAATTCAACAGAGTGAGGAAGCTCCAGCACATAATAGGTGGTCAGTGAGCGTGCATCTTCCTGAGTCCTACCACCACCCCACCCCATCCCTCCCCACACACACACAACACTTCTTCCCAGTGCCTGGGATAGGCTCAGGGCTGGTCAAAATACAGGTACTGCCTGGTGCAGGGATGACAGAGGAGGGGAGATGGTGTGTGAGTGGAAAGCCTGGTTCAGCCCTGCACACCCTCTCAGGCTCAGAGAAAAGGTACCTGAAGAAGGAAGCTCAGGCTTAGAGAGAAGTTGCCTGAAGAATGTCTGTCCCAGGGGCTCCCCTCGAGTCACTGACACCTCCATGACCTATAGACAGACTGATGGACAGAGTTGGACAACTTCATGTCCTCTGGCCAGGCCAGCAGCTGCCTGGCTCTTACCCCTCCAGTCCTCTCCTAAGGCCCCTGTTGTGTCCAAGGGATACCTCAAGGTGTGGCTGGAATGGTCTGTTGAGGTTTGATCATAGAGGACTTGAATACTAGGCCCAGAACAGAGAATAATGACAGTTGGAAGCACAGTCAACTGGACATGTGTGTGGAAGAGGGGGTGTGTGTGTGCATGTGTATGGGCCAGCCAAGTGAGATGTGAAGGCATGACTGTGCCAGTGTGTTATACACGTGGAAATACAACAAGGTGTGTTCGTGTGTGTGTGCCTGTGAATGCATGTGTGGGTGGGTGTGTGTATTCCTCTCCTACTGCCCTGGCCTACCTGGGAAGCACCCTGGCACTGCTGCACTCCCAGGTGCACGGGCATGTGCCCACTGAGGCTCTGAGCCATCCCAGCTGTCCACCTGCCCGCCACCTCACCCACCTCTGCCAACAGGCCATGTGAGCAATGAACACATCAGGTAATTAAACAGCAAATCAATTCAACTTAACTTCTTGGAGGAAAGCAGCCGTGCCCAGTGGAGAGGAGAGACAGGGCTGCAGGAGACTGAGGCTGAGCAGGGAGGAGGGGGGAAGCTGGCAGGGAAAGTGGGAGGGGAGCAGAAGCTGAAAGGAGAGAAAGAGAACTATGGGGACAAAGGCCACTGACTAAGGGGACAAAGAGGGGCAGGATGGTGGCAGAGAGAAACAGAAGACTATAAAAGGACGAATTACATCTTCTCAGCTTCCCAGGGGTTCTCTCCTGGGAAGCAGGGACCGGTGGGCGGGATGCAGACATATTACCCAGCTCCCAGGATGGCTCACAGCCTCTATGGCTCTGGTAGTCCCGAGTGTGTGCACAGGACCTGCCCCAGGAGGTCTTTTTGACTGGCCACACCCCAGCATGCACAAGTAGAACTGGCCCCATCACTGGAAAGTCATCCATTTATTCAAAGAATGTGCACCGAGCAGTCACTAAGCACAGGGGTCAGGGTTTGACACAGACCAACTCTAGGAGAAATCACATTGACTACCCTCGAGGGAATAGAATATCACTGGGGAGAAAATGCATACAGAGATATATATCCCACAGCAGAGGAGGAGACAGGGACAGAAGAAGCCAGGGGCAGGGGGAACCATAGAAGGCTTATTAGAGTTGGTGGTCTCTAAGCCTCTGACCCAAAGCTTGAAGAATAAGGGTGGGCAAACCCCTCAGGTCCTCTCCCACTGTGGGAGCTTTTCCTGTCCTCTCAATAAATCCTGCTCTCTAAAAAAGATAACAAATAAAAAAGGGCAATTAACTAGAGAAGGAGGAGAGCTGGGAGTGGGGAGAGGGTGGAGAGGGAAGGCACTCAGGCATATAGACAGAGCACTGATGCAAACACCCTCCCGAGATGGCGCCTTATCTGTGGGGACAAGAGAGGCCAGAGTCAGGTCATGTGGTCAGGGGTGGAGCAGTCAGCATGGTGGGTGAGGAGGGCCTGGAGGTCCACTGAGGAACTCCGGCTGGTCCTGAAGACAGCAGGAATCCATGAATGGTTTTTAACAGCAGAGGGCTAGGAAGGTCCACCTGGAACCTGGGCTGCCCAGTCCAGAGTGTTGTAACCTCATCTTGGAAGGGACTGCGGGGCTGGAAAGGGGAATCATTTGAATAGGGGTAGGGGATTGCAAGTCCGGGAACAGATCCTGAGCTCTTTGTGGACCTGCTAGGGTCCAGGCATTCAGGACACCCAGGAAAGATATCCTGTGGGGTGGTAGGAGGTAGATGTCAGGGACCCAGGAGAACAGAGATTGCTCCAGGGCCCAGTGATGGGATTGAGGCTACAGGCAAAGGTGGTGTGAGACCAGTGACAGGAGACAGAGCCCCTGGGACAGCCATGGTCCAGGAGTAGCTGGAAGAAGAAATGCCTGGAGAAACGAAGACAGTGTGACCAGGAGGTAAGAGGAGAGTCAGAGGTGGGTGATGTGGAGAACAGTCCCTGACAAGCCACATGCTTCCGAAGAGCTGCCAAGTACTTCTCCATGTTAGTGGAGCCCTTGGCCCTTGGTGGGGGCTGGACTGGGCAGGTGCTAGCAGAAGGTCAGAATGTGGTCACCACAGGAGGAGTTTAGGTGAGACGAACAGGCAGACAGGCAGGAGGCCGTGTCAGGAGTGGGGTGTTTTGGGAGCAGGGAGATGGCATGGGAGCTGTGGGAATGGGTGAGAGAAGGGGTTGGTAGAGAAATGAAGATGACATGAGGGCAGAGCACTCGACTTGAGCATGGATATGTAATCTCGGCCAAGCTCCTGCCTCAGTTTTCTCATCTGTACCATGAGGGGCTCCTCTTCACTCAGACACTGGGGATCCTGTGGTAAACAGGGTAGCCTGGTTTCTGCCTCCGGGCTCACAGCCTAGAGGGAGGCCAGACAGGAAGAGGATGAACTCCCTCAAGGAGTTCACCAAGGAGGGGGGATTTGAGGCACAGTGAAGGTGGCTCAGATGAAGCTGGGCCATGTTGAGGAGCTCACTACCAGTTATCTTTGGGGAATCCCTCACCCATCATTCTCTCTCCATGGGTTGGGGCTAAGCACATGCCTTTCTCTTGATGCAGGCCTGGCCAATCAGCTTCCTTCATCTCCAGAGCCATAGCAATTTTCTGGGACAGGCATGTGACTGAATCAAGGCTAGGACTTCAGCTAGGGGAACAGGAAACAAGGTACATTGAGGGGGCAGAACCTGGGAGGACCTAGCTGGGCATGAAGTTCACATTCAGGTGAACAAGTACAAGAGAGAGACGGAGCTCTGGTAATAATGTTTAAGCACCTGTATCCAGCCATGCCTGAAGTTCATAGACCTGGATTTTTCAGTTTCTTGTTCCAATAAATTCCACTTTGTGACTGAAGTAACATGAGTCACGGTTTCTGCCTCCTGACTCGTGAACTGAAGGGTGAGAGTGTCCCTTGGGCTTGGTCAGGTCAAGTGAGAGGGGGACACCTCCCAAGCAGAGAGAACAGCACAGGCAAAGGCCCTGGGCTGAGAAAGGCACAATGCTGTTGAGGAATTGAAAGGAGCTACCAGAGCAGGGAGCATGAGTGGAGGCAGGAGACCAGGGAGCTTCTGAAGCTCTGCCCTGGGGAGACATGAGGGGTCTGTGGAGTGACTGGATCAGGGGTTGAACTGAGCAAGAGGGGCTTGGGTGAGAATGGGGAGTGGGTGGGGTCAAAAAGAGGGGACCAGATAGCAGGGGGTTCCATCTGAGGCTCAGAAGGAAGGCTTGGAGATCCTCGGGAGACTGGAGTCTTGAAGAGGCTAATCTCAGAGGCAAAAAAAGGGAGTAAGAGAGTAGGTCCCAGAGGGAACCCCAAGGAGCAGCCAGACATGGATAGGGAAGGGCAGTGGCATCCAGAGAAACGGCTCGCATGTTCCATTACAGGGTCTACCTTGGTGGGTCTTTGATGGCCTTGGCCTGAGCCAATTCTGAAGTGTGAAAGGGTCATGGCCAGAGCCAGGCATCAGAGAGAATGGGGATGTGAAGTATGGATGAGACTGTGGACATCTGGACTCAGTCGAGGGTCCTGCGGAAGCTCAACCAGCACCTTCTGGACATCGGGTCCATGGACTGTCTGAGGAGTCCTTCCCCACCTTTCCCACCTTGGCTGGGGACAGGAGACACAGGACTGGTCAGGAGGTGGCAGGAAATTACAAGAAAATGGTCAGGAGACTCAGGGGAGCACGGGAACTCAGAGGGAGGGCTGAGCTCATCCCAGAGTGTGGGGAGCGAGGACTCCCATTACAAGGCAGAAAGAGCTATAGGTGTGGGGGCAGGAGGGAGCATTCCAAGCTGAGGCTGCAGCAGGGGCAAAGACCCAGAGGTGAGTTAGAGTGGGACGTAGTCAGCGGAGGTGTCCTGATGGTCAGCCTGATGGCAGGACCAAAAAGGTCCCAGGAGGCAAGGCAGGATTCAGAGGCTGCTCTGCCATGGCTCTGTGCCTGTTGCAGCCCTCTGCTGGGCCTTGGCCTCCTCTCTTCTGTGAAATGAGAGTGCCCTTTGACTCCTAGGGGGATGGGCAGGACACCCAAGCCCCGCCCTAAATAATGCCCCTTGGCCCCTCCCCACCCACTGGGTGGCTAAAAATAAAAGCAACGATAATTTCCCTAAATGAAACCTCCACTTAAACACTTAAAAAGCAATAAAAACTCAATTTTCTTTCTCTCAATTATTTTACTTATTCCATTTTCCAAAAGGTTCACCCTGTTATGAAGATGTATTTTTCCCCATCAGCGGCAACGTTCTCCACCATTACTCAAACTGACTCAGCCTCCCTCTGCGGGAGGGTCGCCTAGTCTCCGCAGCAACCGGGTGCCTTAGGACTGTGACATCACCACCGCTGCCTTCATCGGTGGGGACACTCCAAAGGGGCGATAGCTGCCTCCCTCTAGGCCTTGCTTCAGTTTCCCAGCCTCCCCCCAGTGCCATCCCTAGTTCTCCCTGCTTCCAAGCCTCTCCCACCAGCCCCTGCCCTTCACCTGCTGGACCCTGCATTCAGGCCCCTCTGAGATGCACAGGGGGGATAAAGTCCTACAGCCCTCAGATAAGCATGCAGCCTGGTTCAGAGGAGCAAGCCCAGTGCTTCAATCACCCAGTCCTGACACTGTAAAAATTAGATTTCCCGATGTCATTAGTGCTTTGTGATTGGCTCCATTTGTATCACACCAATCCCGTTGCCTCATCTCTGCTAATTGTTTTCACTCACTTCTTTCATTTTTAAACTGCTGTCTTGTTGGCTTTTAATTTTTAATTATTGCTGCCTCCCCTTCCTTCCTAATTGGTCCAGACACCCCTGAGGCTTTCTCTGCCTGTGGCTGTGGCAAGTCCCTTCCTGGTAGCCAAGGCTTGCCCACCGGCCTGTCACTAGTCTGTCCTGGTTGGTCACATTCTTGCTCCAGAGGCAGGCCACACTTCTGGCCCCTGTTGCAGTGAAGGCATCATGATCCAGGTCAATCCTTCAAACACACACTGAACCAACTGTATAGGGTGCAGTGATCCTTGGGGAATGTGAATGCCCAGACTCCACTAGGAATTGCCTTTGTTCTGTTGTGGGCATGGGACAGGCAGGGGCATGGAGTGGGGGATGCCATCACTTCCTAATCTGCCACCCCAGCCCTGCTTTCCTTGTGACTGTGGGCCTCTGAGATTTACTCTATTAGGACACTGGCCTCTTGTCTACGACCCCTAGCCCAGAGGTCACTCTCAGCCTCACTTCTGAACCTTTGCTCACACAAGCACCCCTGCCTAAGATGTCTTTTCTTTTCTTGGCTCTGCTGAATCCTATCAGTGCTCTCTGTTCAAATTGGTTTGTCCATTGTCTATCCATCTGTCCATCATCCACCTTTTTGTTCATTTCTATGTCTATTCATCTGTCTGTCTATCTGCCACTCATCAGTCTGTCTCCTAGGCTGATTTTTTTTTTTTTGCCCCTCAGTCTGCCCAAGCCCCTCTTTGCATCTGCTCTAACCTCAGTCCTTCCCATGGTGTCTGCCCTAAGGACCCTGGTTTTCCCCTCCATGAAGGCCCCTCCTGCATTTTATTTGCTCGCAAACAGGCCAGGGCCAAGTTCCTGAGAAGTTTCAAAATTAAGCCTGACCCTCATCTGCCCCAGCTTATATCATACATATTCTGCCTCCAGGCCTTTGCACCCAGCAGGCAATCCTGCCAGATGTGCCCTCTCTTCCCATCCACTCCATGACCATAGACACCCAACCTGGAGGCAGAGGCCTGGGGTCTGTTCTGGATTCTGCCTCTCTCTTGCGGTGTGAATTGGGTAAGATCTCTTCTCTCAGTTCCCACTTTTCTCATCTGTAAATGGGAACAAACCATTTCTGCGTGGCCCTCCACAAGGTTGTTGTGAGGTGTTTATGGGTTCTGATGGACAGGTAATCACATAATGAGTGAGCAGGGGGTCTGGGGCATAGTTTGGGGTCTCTCATCCAGGTCCATCCCTCCTTTCTCAGAGCCCCTCTACCCTCTCCGCCAATGGATTCCTTACTGGGTTGTAGAAGCTGGACTCCCTCATGTCACTGATGCCCAGCACAACCCTATGAAGTAGCAACCATCCAGCAGCCCCAGACAGGAAAGGAACATGCTCCAGGTCCCACAGCTAATAAGGGCGGAGGAGAATTTGAACCCAAGGCTGTGGCAGCTCATGTCAGGGTGGATGCTAGTAAATCCAGCATCCAACCTTGGTCAGCAGTGTCAGCTCACCTAAGAGCTGGACCCACATTCCATATGGAGACTCCAGAGTCCAGAAATGGAAGAAAATAGCCAATATCACATGTGAATCCTGGTCTGCCAGGAGCTTCATTTGCCGGGTTCCCCAGCCTCTCTGGTAATGGGGAGATAGAACCCCTCTGCAGGGGTAGGGCGCACAGCTGGCCTGCCTGGGGAATGCATGAATCAGGCTGCAGTCATAGAAAATGAGGTCTTCTCACACCTAGTTATCTTTCCCTGCCCTGGTTTGTTTGATTATTCAGCGAAGTGAAGGGGAGGGCCAGGATGGAAGGGAGCTTTTATTGAGCATCTATTCTGTGCCAGGCATGATGCTGGGCAAGGCCACACTTGTAAAGCCACCCTGTTCAGGAAGAGCAGTTTTAACCCTGCTTTGCAGATGAGCTACCTGAGGGTCAGAGAGGGACAGTGACCCACCCAGGATCCCATCCTTGTAATCTGATATTTCTCTCAGCCCTACCAGAGCTCCTCCTCCAGGAATGAGAATGGGCTGCCCAGTCTGAGAATTATCTCCAACCCAGTCTCTTCTGAGAAGAAAGCAGTATAGGCCTGTAGTTAGAGCCCTGGGGGGCAGGAGTAGCACCTTTTACTCCCCTCCTCCATTCCAAGCCCCCAGCATAGGGCCTGGCTTGAGCCGGTCGTCTGACACGATTGGCGACTGAATGCATGGAGAGAAGGAATGAACGTCCCAGCCTCACTTGGCCTCTGCTGAGTACCGCCTCAGGAGCTATCGGGCTCCGCATCCGGAAGCACCTGGACTTCAAAGGAGAAACTGGAGGAGGCGAGGCGTCACTAATAGAATTGCAGGCAAAGTTGGGACACCACTGGAACGGGCTGCCTTCCTGGGGCCCAGACGACTCGGGCTCCTGGCACCACCGCCCTGTCTGCCAGACGAGTACCCAGCCCCGTTCTGCCAGACGGAAGCACCCCGCGGGCACTGGGCGGCGCGCGGGGCCGCGGAGTCGCGGCGGAGGGCAGGGCCACCTGCACCGGCGCACATGCGCGGAGCAGGCGCCCGCCCTGTCGCCGCCCGCGCCCCCCGCCGCCGCCTGCGCCCCGAACGCGCGAGAAAAGCAAACAAAGACGTATTGGTTTCTGCTCTATTAGAGGCGCAGGAGGGGGGAAATCAATGTTTAGTAAATGGGAAAAGAGAAAATCGTTCAGGAAAGACAGTCTATTTCCAAGCCGGAGAGGGTTCGTAAACAGCACAGGCCGTTGTGGACGGAGGCAGCACCGCGGGCCATCAACCCCTCAGCGGAGGAATGTTCGCTTAGCGGGCCCAGCCCGATCGCCAGCAGTGCGGGGCCTGGGCGTGGGGACACTGGACGCAGGGGCTCCTCACCCAAGCGCAGGGTGAGGAGAGGGCCTAGTGTGTCCTTTTAGAGCCACACCCAGGCATCTCGCAAGGACTACACGCACCCCCCAATCTTTTCCACAGCTCACCGTTGCTTGAGTTGCATCTGAGTCCCCTGCCTGGCCTGCAAGGGCCTGCATGCTGTGGTGGGAACAGTTGGCCACCCTCACCGTGCCCCACCTCATGGCTCTAGCTGCCCTGACTGCCTGGACTTGGCGGTTCCCAGGAGAGTCAGGCATGGCTTCCTGGAAGAAGGGGTGTTTGAGTTGGGCCTTGAATCATGTGAGGAGTTCTCCCGGCTGAAAAGAAGGAATGGTGATTTAGAGTGGGAGAAGAGCTATGACCAGGATACTTGAAAAGTGGCCACAGGCCCTAAAAAGATGGGGTTCGGCCAAGGATTGGGGAAATTTTTTTTGAGAGGGAGTTGGCTGAGGGAGGGGAATAAGCTGGGAATGAAGAATTAGAATTGAGGAGGGGTGGCTTCCAGGAAGTTGGAGGTGCCTTAGCCCACTCCCTGCCAGGCTGCACTGGCCCCAAAGGATCCAGAAGAACATAAAGCATCAAACAGGGACTTTCAGAACCTCTGTGAGGCTACAGATGGGATGACTGAAGCTAGAGCATTTCCTACTCTGGCCCCACCTGAACTGTGGACCATTGAAACCCACCTCTTGGGATGACTGGGCTATCCTCCCTCCTCAGCCCTACCCCCACCCCCTACCCCCACCCATCCCCACCGGGCCCGGTGGCTGGCATTCTGTTGTTCCAGAGAGCAGAGTTCAGTAGGCGCGTGGGATGGAGCCTTTGTCCTCCCCATTCATCAAGGCCCAGCGTGCCACGCCGGGAAGTATTGAATTTTAGCTTAAGATGGATGGCACGACTGGAGTCTCCTTTACAAATGAATTATATTCTGTTTACCATTTATGCATGCGCGTGTATGAGCATATGTGTGTGCTAGGTGGGGGTGTGAATCTGTGGCCTGTTCCCATGAGGGGCATACTCTCACAGGTAGGCACGAGTGTGTAGGAGTATGTACTCAGAAAAGAAGTGGTGGCTAAAATGCAGGCAGCTTTTGCAAGAAGTTTGATGGAGAAGGAAAGAGTCTCATGGGTGAAGAATCAGAGAGGGGGATGTAGGGAAGGGCAGCAGCTATATCGTTGTTGTTGCTGTTATTCATATTGGTACAGGACTTTGTTCCCTGCTCTAAGTCTTTTCCAAGGGACTTTCAGCTTCACGACAGCATGTGAGATCAGCTGTTATTATCCTTATTTGCTGAAGAAATGGAGATTCAGAGAGATGAGGTGACTTGTCTGAGGTCACACAGCAGGAGCTTGGAGCTGGGACTCCAGAGCATGGCTGGGGCCTGAGATGATTTTCCTGATGGGGAGATGACCTTGAGAGAGAGAGCTGGGGGTAAGGAAGAGAGAGTGGAGGGCAAGGGTCAAAGAACATGAGTGGGGCTGGGGTTCCCCAGGACAGAGAGATGAGATCTTGTTTTCTCTGAACAGGAAAAGGGCTGAAGAGGGAATGTACCCAGGATAATGTCCCAGCAGAGGGGCCTTCGAAGCTGAAGGGGAACCAGTCAGACCCCAACCTCTCCCTGGGACTCAGGCAGCTTCATCTCCCACTCAGGACAGCCATCTCCACTCCATCCCTCTGGGCCTCTGGTTTCCCATCTGTCTGACAGGGTATTTGGATTGGGTTAGGGGAGCGGTGGACTTCTGCGGTTCTCTGGACTCTGGCCTTCTGGAGCTCTGTATTAGGCATACGCAGTTTTGTGGGCCTGAGCCCATAGGGTGGGGAAGCATATTCACACTGTGGTGGGGAGGAGGGTCCCAAGGGTCTGCTATGTGAGCTCAGGCCTGGGTAAGAGGGATGAGTAAATGTGGACACAAGCAGAGGTAGGAGGGTAAGGATGGATCTAGGTGCAGGAAGAGGGGGCCCCTGAAACTCAGGACTTGAATTTCCACCTGCCATTGCCCATTCTCATGCTCTGGCCCCACTGCTCAACACAGGCACAAAGAAAACAATTTGCTTCAGCTAAGGCCGAGCAGGAGATGGAGATGGTGATAAGGGAGCTTCAAGGTGAAATTTGCCAACATGGACCCTGGGCTGGGCAGGAGAGGGGATTGACAGGAGGGGGCTCGAAGCCTCTAGGTTGAGGGAGCCTCAGGAAGGAGGGGTGGTGAAAAGGTCATGCTGGGGACCAGGGCTGCAGGGAGGTGAGAATGACTGAAGGACACCAGAGGTAGATGGACATATCAGGAAGGCAGGCACTTAGAAGGGGCTTTCATGCCCAGTCCTCCTTGAGGAGCACCCACAACAGGCACCTCCTAAGCCCCAGAGTTGCCTTCAGCATAGGCATCCAGGACAGCTGGACATGGGCTGCAGAGTCAGGAAAGCCCAAGTGTTGAGAGGAGGCCAGGGCTAACCCTTGGCATCAAGTGTCAGTGGAGAATCAACCATGGCCAGCCATAGGGCTACCCGAGGCAGCTCCCCTCCCACCTTCAGAAAGGCAGGTATGCTTCCAACCAGAAGCCAGTGCCAGATGGGCACCTTCACTGGAGGAGGTGCTCCTAGGCAGGTGCTCAGGTCACAGTACACTTGGGCCTACTTGCTGATAGGGAACAGGTGCCAGAATGCAGGCCATGCTAGGACCATCCAGCCCATCAGCTTCACGGCCCCATCCTGCCACGCTTCTAAGTCAAACAAGACTTGGGCAGCAGGCTCAGGAGGTGGAAGCAGCTGATGAGTGAAACCAGGGGTTGCAGGTTGGGCAGGTGCTCCTGAGATGTCGTTGTCCCCAGGAGCCCCTTCCCACCCCTGGCAGGACCCAGCTCAGAGCCTGTGCAGCTGCTCACCCTTTGCTGTGCCCAGTTCATCTGTTCTCCGTGGGAAGCACACTGCGGATGCCCTTGCTTTGACCCCCTTAAGAGGAGGACCAGGGACCTTGCATAGTAAGCTAGAACCCCCTCCTCCCCATGGCTGTGGTGAGCAAGTGAAGGACCCAGAGTCTGATGCTGAGAGCAAGATGACCTTTTAGTGCATTTTGATGATTGAAGAAACAAATGGGTCCTCCAGCCTGAGGCTCAGAAGCCTCTAGAAAAATAACTGCAGCATCAGAATTGCTCTGATTCCTCAAAGGAGAGCAACCATGGGTCTAGGCTGTGTGTGGTATGTGTGTGGGGTGGGTGTTTTCTGCCTCTCCAGCCCTTATCAACGAACCGTCTCAGGGGCTCCTATCTGGCTTCTTTGGCCTCACATCCCCCCTATGCTCTGAGTGTCCTACCTGCCCATCTTAACCCTACAGGCCCAGGAGTACAGGATTGCAGAATACCAGGCCTTGGTTTCAAGGTACTGTAGATCTGGAGGCTCTATATCAGATTCAGGAAATGTCATTGTGGGCATGGTCTGTCTGCCAGGCGATCATAGCCTCTGTCCATTCATGGGTTTGTCTTTCCATTGTGTCTGTCCTCAGGAAATCACCTTATCTTTCTCAGTGGTAGAAGAGAGGAAGAGGGTGAGGAGGAACCAGAAGAGGAGTGTTTGCAGAACGGAAACTGAGTGGCTGATGCAAGCTGAGCTCTATTGTTGACCATTGGTCTCCTTCTGGGCCAGCCCAGGCAGAGAGGAAGGGGCTCTGAACTCTGTAGGGGGTGGGAGGAAGGGTAGGATGGGCAGAGGCCCTATCACCTGGTAGATGGACCTCAGCAACGTGGACAGCTCCCACAACCCTGCCTGAGCTCACACCCCATTCTGCCTGTGAGTCAATGCCTGGGATCTCCCCTGGTGAATCTCATAAGTATGCTGTCCCTCGGTGAGTGGAGCCCAATCTTTCCTGTTTCCCCTTCATTGGCCTGAACAGGCTAGGAGCTTGGACCCCATGTGTTTGTTGGTCAACTGAATGATGTTCTCCCAAACTGTCCCTACCATGCTCCAATTGCTCTTGGGTCCTGGGGACCATCTTCCCACAGTCTACTTCCTCTCAAAGTTTTAATTTAACCAAGCCATCCTTTCTCCTCCCTGAAGAATCAACATTTTCTGTCTTTTGACACTTATTTTATTTTATTTTTACATGCGGCCTCCCAAAGGCTGTAATTTATGGCTAATACCATGCAATCAGAGACAATGGCTGGGTGCCTGTGAGCAGGAGCAGGCAGGCTCCCTGCCAAGTGCCCCCACCCCCCCCCACCAATCTAAGGGGTGCCTATGGTTAGTGAGGCCTCTGGGTGCAAGGTCCACAGGCACCCAGCCATTGTCTCTGATTGCATGGTAGTGCAGTGGGGGAGACATGAGCCAAAACCTCAGCCCTTATCTGGAGGACACAAAGGATAGGTTCCCAGCTGGGGAGGAGCCCTGGAGCAGCCCAGAAAAGTGGGAGTTTCTGTGGAGGGATTGGTCTGGGTGGAGGGGCAGGGACTTCTTGCAGGGGTAGCCTCAGCTGTAGAGACCCCACCACACTGAAATGCCAGAGCATTGCCTCTCAGCCCGCACCTCCTTACTCCCCTCCCACCCCTTCTCTGCCTTACTGCGCTGTGCCCGCGTGGCTCCCGCACTGTAATCTACAGCGCTGTTACTCTGTGTCAGTGATTTAAATCCTCTGATGGAGCTGGTGACAGCTTAAATGGTTGCCATCCCCTCCCAGTACCCATGGGCCCTGACGAGGCCCCATGGGGGAAGGAGGGTTTGCTGAGGTGGGGTTCAGACAGTATTTTCCAAGCTTGAGGTTGGTCAGGCTGCTATTTCTTGCCCCTATAAAGGGGAGGGAGCTAAGCATGCCCTCTCCTTCCCCTCACCAGTGATCAAGGAAGGAAGATAAAACCCTCCATAAATTCCTGGGAAATGGAGTGTCTGGAACATGCTCAATTCCACCTGCCCGTGGGTGAGAGGCAAGGACGGGGAGGCTGGGGGTAGCAGTAGGAAACCTGGCACCCAGCAGTCCATCTCTGCAGCCTTGTGGCCTGTGACAGCAGAGAGCAGGACAGGCCTGGAACTCAGGTGTGCTTGGGTCCAGCCCCATCCTCCCCAGTCACCCCTAATTATTCCGATGCTCAAACTCCAGCCCTTCCAGGGACTCCTTCCTCTTCTGGAGTCTTCCCCTCCATTCAGATATTTGATCTCCAGATTCATTTCTGTTCAGTTAATGGGTGGGGGTGGGGATATTGTACAAATGGGGAAACAAAGATACAGTGGCAGAACTGACCACGGCCACCCAAAAGTCAGTAGCAATACAAGTCCTGGCACACACCCCTGCCTCATCCTGAGTTTCTTGGGGGGTATGGGCATCCTGAGTGTGGGGTTGCCTTCCCTCCCTAGCACCTTCCCTGGAAGAGCAGGGCATTTGACTGGGAGTAGGAAGCGGAGTTGGTAGGTCTTGCTGTTGGGTGGGGTCTCTCAGCATTAGATCAAGAGAGAGGGCCCACCATTGTCTGGTCCTCTGGCTCTGACGTCTTGGACCCTCCCGATATACTCACCGAAAGAATGACTTGCGTGGTCCAGCAAGGTCCAAATCCACATGTGTGGTCTCACATGGAGGGTGAGTACCAGGTCTTGGCTCTGCTGGGAGATGTCAGGGAGAAGACTTGGCCTTTCTGGGGCCCATACCTTGTGGGGTATGGTCGGGCACCATGTGATGGGGAGGGCACAGCACAGGAGCCATGGGAATACCCAGAGGGTTGCATCTAGATTTGGGGACAGCCATTAAAGCAGAGGCCTGAAGGAAGGGTAGTGGAATTCTCCAGAAGGAAGATCCATGGGAAGGGGTAGATATTCTGGCCAGAGAAAACAACAAAGATGAAGCAGTCCCTGAGGGAGGAGCCAAACTTTGCCCTGATGGCAGAGGGGGAGATAGGCAATGTGACAGACCTCCAGCCCAGGAGGGATATGACCTTCCTTGTCCTGTTTGAATAAACAGGCAGCAGCACCCCCTTTTCTCCAGAAATAGAAACTGAGGCTAACTGAGTTTAACTGACTTGTCCAAGGTCAACAGTTTGCAAGTGGCTGAGCTGTGGCTTGAACCCAGGTCCTGTTGCCACCCGTCAGCCCTACCCGTGCCAGAACTCATGCTAAGCTGGGCTTGTAGCTTGCCAGCTTCCTAAACCCCTGCAAATCCCTACTGGGAGTAGGAAGTGTCAGAGGAGTAATTAAATGATTGAGTAGGCAGAGCCAGTGACTGGAACGAGGCACTCGGCCACACCAGGTGTCCTTCCAAATAACCACATGTCCCCCAGTTGAGGGCTCCAAGGGCCTGAGCTGGTAGGAGGGGCCTGTCTCCCTGCCAGGGGTGGGAGTTGACTGATTCTCAGCCCTCTGCACAGGACCACTGGAGAGTGGGCTCGGTCAGGAAAGTTGTTCACAATGATTAGCCTGTTACTGCCACCCTTTTGTTCTGTGGGCTCACAGCCTGGAGGAGCAAGCTCTGGGCAGATGGATAGGCATGGGGTGGGGTTGCTGGGTTGGGGGCAGGGGCTGACTTTTTAGGGTTGAATTTCTACTTGAAGAGGCTCCTTGGATAGAGCCAGGCTTAGGAGTGAGATACACCTGTGGTTTCATCCTGGCGACAGAAACCCCCTCGACCTCCCCCTCAACCCCAACTCTGACTCAGCAGCTTAGTCTAGCTCTCTCCACGTCCACCGCAACTGCCTTAATGACTTTTTAATAAATTGAAAAATTGTTTCAATACCAAATGCGATCCCGGGACATTGTTCGTGACTGTATTGAGCTTAAGTCAAACGCTTTGCGTCCCCAAATCCGACTGATTAATAATTACAAGGAGCAAGTCTGTCTTTACTGTAATGTGTTTAGGAAAACTGATGGATTTAATTTTTTTATCGGCCAAAGTAAGAAAATGTAATCTTTCTGAAAGTATCTAATACAACAATGCACCATAATTAGTTTCTCTGGAAACAGGCATAATGGAATAGAATAATAAATCACTTCTCCTTTCGTCCCTTTCCTCTGATGGAGAGAGATTTCCCCTCCATGGGGCTGGGAATAGGACAGGGAACAGAACTGGGGGAGTTGTGTGGCCCTAGCTCCTCTCGGTTGAGTCAGCATACCTCAGGGCGCCCTGCCCTCCCAGATGCTCGGAGTGCATCTCCTCCTCTCCCAGACCTGACCCAAGCCATCTCTCAGTATCCCGGACCCAGGTTTCAGGGTGGTAGTTGCCCCAGCCTTCCTCACCAGCCAGACTTCTACCCATTGCTTTTGACACCTCCCTTCTTAGGCAGGCAAGATGACATGCCTCAAGGGTCAATAGTGACAGATTCTTTTTCATGGCGAGTGTTTAAGGATCCCCAAATGAGAGAAGTGTGATAGACCAGCAGGGGAGCGTTCCTAATCTGTGGCCAGGTTAACTCACAATTACTAACTTCCTTGATGTGCCCGTTCCCCTAGTTCAGGCTGCTGAGGAGAAAGGGAATAGGGGAAGGGGGGGGGGTAAAGAGGTACGTTCAGCCCAGCCCCCCACTTCCTTCAGGCAACCTCTAGGGGTGGCTTAACAGACTGAACTCACTCTTCTTGGGTCCCACTCTGGCAGCTTCCACAATTCTCTTCCCCTGCATCCCCCACCCTGAGCCAGTGCTGGAGGTGTGGGCGGCTCTCATCAGAAACTCCCTTGTACCAGGGTACTCCTTGCTTAGCTGCTGCCCTGCCCGAGGCCTGCAATCAGTAATGACAGGATAATTGTTTGTTTTATTGATCATGACCAGCCGTCTGTGGCCTAGTGATGGATGATGTGGGAAGAACCCAGCTTGCCCTGGCACAGGTACCCCAGTACCCGAAGAATCAGAAGAATCAGATGTAAGTTCACCTGAACCCATCCCCATCCTGACACCCCACTGTCCCTCTCCTGGCCTTAGTCTAAGGCGAGGGAGCAAAATGAACACTAAATTGGAATCTGAAGCCCTGAGGCTGAACCCTAGAATTCCAGACCTGATATCCAGAGGTTCTAAGCAGGGACCTCCCCTTCTCCTCCCATTCCCTAGCCTCAGATCTCCTCCTGCAGCCTAAACACTAGAAGACAAAGTAACAGGGAATTTCATCCCGGTTAGGGTTTTGGAGGACCAGTGTGTGACTGGGGTGGCCCAGACGGTGCCTTATAGGCCATAAGACTCACAGCCCAGAGCCTGCCAGCCAGCTAGCCACTTCTCTCTGTGCCCACCTCATCCATCTTCCTCCTTTGTTTTGCCCTCCCCAGTGAGGCTTGCCCCAACCGCATCCTTCCCAAACCCTCATGAGAGTCTCTCATTTGGGCTCTGCCCCAGCCTCTCCCATTGCAACTCTCACCATACTCACTACCTGAAGCCCAGCTCAGATCCTCCCTCCCTTTCCACAAAGCTCCACTGGGACTGGACAGGCCCCCACCTAGCCTCATTCCCGGACATCATTTCCTGGAGTCCCCAATGCCTCACCTGTCTGCCAGTGACATTTGGGAGCAGGATCTTAGAGCAGGAAGCCAAGCCTCTGGTCCCAGGAAGACTGAGGAAGCCCCATCTCAATTCTCACAATCCTGCCAGACCAGGAGGCTGGAGATGGAGGCCTGGGAGATAGAGGCCTGGAGAGAAGGAAGGAAAATCTGATAACCACTGTTGGCCATTGCCAAATGCACCTGATTTAGTTAGCTTTCAGGGTAAAGGTAGAATTGTACCTTCCTGCCCCCTGGTGGTCATTTGTGGCTGCCTGTCCAGCCAATGAGCAGTGAGCAGCAGCAACGCCTTCAGGGCAGGGCATTTAATTGCTGGTGTGACATTTAGGGGTCCACTATCTCTCAGTCACAACAACAGTAGGTTTTCCAGACTTTGGCTGTTTGGTCAGTCTGGTCTCAGTGTGAGAATGACATGGAGCAGAGCCTCAGCTGACCCATGAAATGTGGGTAACAGGGAAAAGAAATAAACCTTCATTATTTTAAACTACTACAATTTTAGAGTTGTTGTTATTGGAGCCTAACTGAGCCCATCCTAACTAGTACGAGGAGGCAGGATCTGCCCTGTGAGATGATGGCATTGAACTGGGGAGGAGAGGGATGCAGCGATAGTAGTCTATATTCCGGGAGGCCAGGTTCTCTCCCTGGCTTAGCCATCATGGCCCTTTCCCTCTCTATGCCTCTGTCTCCCTACTAGTAAGCTGCCTGTGTATCTTGGGACTGGAGGAAGGATGAAATGAGGGGACAGTGTCAAAGTGTCTTGAATCAGGAGGAGTGAGCATGGGTAAGCGTGGATGGGGATGGGGATGGTGATGGTGAGGCCCTGGGGGAAGGAGGGTGAAGCTGCTGTAAGGGTGACAGCAATGGTGGTGGTGATGATCACCGTGACAGCAATGTGACTGTGATGATGACAGAAACAATGAGTTGCTGGAGGCAGCATTGGTGATGGTGTTTGTGCTGGCAATGAGGGTGCTGACAGCAATGGAGTCCACTCTTGTCAGCCTGGCACAGGCCCTGACTTCCACCAGGGCACAGGCATGGCAGTGAGCACAGCATCCCTAGATGGAAGACCTGGAACACTGATTAATTACCTCCGCTGGAGCTGACTAATTGTCCACTAATCTCTGCTCGTTGAATGCCCTGCCTTCCTGACCCAGGTGAGCCTTTCAGATCAGTACTGCATGGTGTCAGGGCAGGGGTTTCCCAGATATGCCAGCCCCAAGGCTTCTTCATTAGACTTAGATGAGCAATCCCTCACTAGGCCCAATGCAGGCTCCTTCTGGGGGAGCTGGGTGCTGTGCTGGGCAACTATACCAGGCATCAGATGGTGTTTTCCTGAAACTTGATGAGCACAATATGGAGTTGCCATGTGCCAATGATGTATGCTGGGTGAAGGCTACCAGCAGGTGCTCAGGGTCATGGCCAATGGAGTCCACCCTTGGATACTCCTTACAGATATCATGGAGGTAGCCTTGGCTCCATCAGCAAACATCTCTGACCCTTCCACACAGGACCTTGCACTAGCCACTGGGGGCACCATGGATTCAGTGCTGTTTCTGCCTTGGCTTGCCCTCCAGGAGTCCTAGTCTAAGAAATGAGGCAGTTTCAGACCCAGACACACCCAGTGTGATGTGTTTGGCATGGATATCTGGGTGAGGGCCAGGCCAGAGCAGCTCTCTGACTCTAAGAACCTCAGCCTCCAGCCCACTTCCCTCCTGATACTGATGGGTAAACTGAGTTCAGGAATGGATGAAGCAGGTCCCAGGTTAGTTACATGGGGATAAGCTGAGCCAGAACCACATTCCTGCCTCCTGGCCAGGGCTCCTCATTCTGAGTTCTATTTTTGCTGGAAGTCACAGATGAAGATTTAAAAAAAACTTCTCCATTTTGTTTTTGCTGAATCGGCACTTCTGTCATCCCAATCTGAGGGGCTTGGCTTGTCTGCTCTGAGGGGGGGAAATGCCTTCATTTAAAAGCAGAACTAAAAGAAAACATCCACAGGCCCATTTCACTGCGCCAGACACGATGAGCAAACCATGGTCGTTAACATGATAAAAGTCACTTTGTCTGGGTGTAAAATTCATTTTTCCCCATTTAGCACATGGTGCATTTGCATCATGCTGCAGTTCTTGGGCTGCGGTCTCCTCCCAAGGATGTCCCGAGATTGTTCCCATTCCCCAGGCAGGTCCCTAAGACCTGGGCAGTTTATCCCTTGGCCATGAGGCTGTCCTCCTAGCGGCATCAAGGGACACTTTGAAACCTCAAACTCTCCAGCCAAGTCTGGAAGGGATTTGGCAAGATGGATGAATGGGATATCTGGGGGCCCTTGCCTTGGTTTTTCCACAGAGTATCTACAGGATCTCCCTGTCCAGCAGCTAGCCCCAGGGTCCCATCTGCACCCCCTCAGCTGCAGAGGCAGGGCCTCACCCAGCTCCTGACTCTCATATTGAGGAAAGAGTTGCCTGTGGTCACCTGAGCAACTAAGACAGGGCTCATTCAGTTCCACCACACCAGAGTCAAAGGTTCAAATCCCATCTTCGCCTGTGCCAGGGCCCACATGGATCAAAGGCCAGGGCTGAGGCTGACAACCTGGGTCCTGCCTCCCATTACATCTTAGAATATAGACTTGGAGCTCCCTCTCACTTGGACTGTTTCCCCAGCTGTACAGCAACAGGTTCCACAGGCCAGACACTGAAGTCTCTTTCAATTCTATCTTTCCCTAAAAGTTGTTCAAACATCCTCAGTTCTTCAGTCTGAGTCTTTAGGAGGACATGGCACTATGGGGCATCATGGCTGTGGGCCAAGGGGCAAGTGGACAGAGGGGCCAGGAAGCAGCTGGCCAAAGAGGATCCAGAGTCTCCCCAAAACTTCCATCCTCGGTACTCCCCAAAGAGGCTTGACTGGCTCTGGGGAGGAGGTTGTATCAGGCTACTGCCCAAAGTGGCCCAGGTGAGGCTGGCTGCTGATGTGGGTCTGTGGATAAGATCCAGCCCCAGGGCTTTGGAAGGTAGAAACTGAGACCCCCTTTCTATAGAGCTTTTCCAGCAGGCATGGGAAAAGGGGGAAAAGACAGGAATTCCAGGGTGCTGTCTCTCAGCTCTGGGGGCTTAGATGTAGTTACTGATAAAGCTGCCAGTTTTGATGGGCAAAGAAACAGAGCGAGTGCCTCTTCTGCAGGGAAAGAATTCAGAGGGCACTGAGGAGAGCAGAGGAGGTTCCAATACGGGGATGGCAATTGCCTCCAAGAAGGAGGTGGGAGGAACCCCCTCAGTAACGTACTTGGTCCTGAAGCAGGCCAGGGCAGAATGGACCCAATGCACAGTAGCTGAAGTGGGGTATCCAGGCAACCCTGTCTTGCCCTCTTGATTGAAGACCTGGGCAGCAGGTGGGAGTCCTGTAAAAAGCAGGGATCATGTCTAGGTTACTGGGCAACAGGGCTGGCTGGAGATAACATTGGGGTCCCCATATGAGTTTTCCTGGGAAAGACAAGACTCTGGCAAGGCCATGTTACAACCTCAGGGCAAGGTGTAAACTGCTCCTTCCCTTCAGTCTGGGCCAAGGGGGCTCCCTATGCCCCACACCCCAGAACTTACATCCTGCTGTCTGAAGAGGGGTCCCTGACTGCTGACTAGAGCACAGTTCTCAGGGACTCTGGAACCCCAGGAGAGGAGGGAGAGGCCCAGCCCTGGTGGTGAGGGTGCAGGAGGCGCAGTGCGCATGGCGGGCGGGGCCTGGCAACAGCTGTTCACTTACTGAAGCTATTTTATAATATTGCCAGAGCTTTTAAAATAATCCCATTTCTGCAGAATATTCCCAGCTAATTGGAGCTGTCTCTTTCTTATTAAACAGAAAGGTTATAAAAATGTGTGTTGAGGGTTTAAGAGCAATACCTCTCGGCTGCACTGATTGTTATGACAAGGATAACGTACCGGAAGCCCGTGCTTGGCAGGCTGGGCAGAGCAGACTCTGGCAGCTGAGCATGAGCAGTGGCATGGGCAGGGGCAGGGGCAAGAAAAGGGGCGGGGACGGGGCAGTGGCAAGACTGGGCTGGCTCTCCCCATGGTGCCTTAAATGGCACAAGCTTGAGGAATGGCAGCCTTCTCCAGAACAATTGCTCTCTAAACACTTAGGCTGCTGTGACAGGGCTGTCCATCACCCAGGCCTCTGACTGGGGGAATTCGCATAATTTACTGAGAGGCAGAGGAGAAGTGGGGAAGCGATTCCAATTAGCTGAGCCGGGAGGCAGATGAGTTTGCCAAGATCTCAGTTCACAAGGAAGATGAATAAATAACACCCCCTCCATGACAGGGGTACAGCCTAGGAGAGAGGGGTCTCTGCCCCACGCCTGTCCTGGCAACTGAGGGGCAAGCTGGGCTGGGATACCAAGAGCTCTCTGTTGTGCAGGGGAGAGCATGAAGTCCATGACTGCGAAAGGCTGTTCCCAAGGTCACCCCAGGAGGGTGGAAATGACAGTCCAGACCATCAGGGGCTAAGGCCTTCTGTCCAGCACCCATCCCTTCCTATATCCACCTCTGGTGCTGGTACAGGAGCCTGCGAGGAGGTTACATGAAGTTCTGAGGGCAGGGCTCGCCTCATTCCCAGGGTTCTGACCTGAAGGACTGGCAGGTTTACATGGTGTACTTGATTCTGTCCTGGTAGCCTTTCGACCCCCTCAGCACCCTCCATCAGAATAGCCCCACTTCAGTCTGCCATATACTGGGGATCTGTATCAAATTTAGTTTAAAAAGAATTTCCTACAGCTTTATTTTTATTTTATTTATTTTTAGTTTTTTGAGTTGGAGTCTCACTCTGTCGCCCAGACTGGAGTGCAATGGCACGCTCCCGGCCACCACAACCTCGACCTGCTGGGTTCCAGCGATCCTTCCGCCGCAGCCTTCCAAGTAACCGGAACTACAGGTGTGCATTACTACGCCTGACTAATTTTTGATTTATTGTAGAGACAAGGTCTTGCCAAGTTGCCCAGGTGGGTCTTGAACCCGTGGGCTCAGGCAATCCACTTGTCTGGGCCTCCCAAAGTCCTGGGATTACAGGCTGAGCCACCGAGCCTAGCCTCCTACAGCTTTAAAACCAGTTTAAAATCTAGCGCCCTAGAAGACATAGACCATGAATCCCCTCTCTCTGTGGTAGCTTCCTCCATCTGACCAATTTGCCAGGGTCAAAGCTGTCTAGTCCCTGGGAACCTCTCTAACAGAAGATAAGATGCCAGGCTGACCTGGACTGCCCATCTCCCTGTCTGTCACGTTTCTCTGAGACTTTGCTTCTGCTGTTCCTCCCGACAGGCCACCCCAATTTCCCCATGCACCTTAGAAACAGGCACCCTGGCTGACTTATCTCTCTGAAATGTGCTTCAGTCTCATTCCTAATCTTGGCTTGGGGCTCTGTTCTGAGCTGTCTGAGGGTGTCACCTCAGGTTGGTGGTGTGTATAGGGGTGGGAGCAGCACTCTTGCTCCATCTCCTTCTTTGGGCCTGGAGGATACCACAGACATAGCCTTTCCCTGAATGCTTTATGACTCAGCAATGGGTCAAGCCCCCAGTAGTTCTGAGAAAAAGATGAGGGATTTATTGAGCCCATTTTACCTTCAAGGAGACTGAGGTGCTGGACGTTACTTAATAAGCTCAAGGTCACCTGGGCCTAGTGAATGTCCGCTGCCTCCCCAGCCGTGAATCAGGCCAAGATGCTGGGATGACTGTCCTTTCCACCCTGTGCTCATGGGACATTTCTCCCATGATTTGCAGCCATAGCTTGAATCTAGCCCCACCACCCGCCTCCCAGACTCCCGGCTTGCCTGCTCCAGTACAGTGGGCTCTTCCATCATGGAGAAGCCTCATTCTCTGCAACAGAGCAGACCTTAAACGCTTCACTGGCTTTCCCTGGAGCAGATCTTGCCTTAACACCTTTTACTAGTTCTCTACTGTTCCCTTCATCTGGAATGTCCTTCTCTCCTCCACCTCCAGAAAGTCTTCCCATATTCTGGCAGCAGAAAGCAGTCCCTGTCCTCATGCATGCCAAAGTGCAGCTGTTCAACACTGCTGGGCACATGGGGTCCCTGAAGGGGAAGGAGAGGAAGGGAGAGGGTGTGCATAGGACCCTTGGCTCATTTGTGGGATTGGAAGCCTGCTCAATTTCTGTGTGAACAATCTCCAACTCTCCTGAAAAGCCCTGCCTAGAGTACCTTGGTAGCACAGGCAGAGCAGAGAGGCTCAGTCGAAGTAAGAGAGAGGAGGCCGAATTGCTGGATCATTTGTAAAACCCAAAGGCTCTACTGCCACCCTGGGAGCTTTTCTGATAATTTGCATGCCATGTGCATAGTTTTGCATATTGAGATAAGATGGGCTTATTAAAAAAAAAGATTACAATATGCTCCTTGTGCATCAACTCAGGAGGAGCTGGATCAGGAATTGGAGCCCATTTCTGCTGCTTTCCAGCCAGCCTTAAATAAGTCACTCAGAACCACTGGCACCTCAGTATCCTCATCTGCTCAATGGGGCTAATGTTACCCACTTGGAAAGCTATTTTGAGAATTACACACCTTTCTGGCCCAGTGCCTGGTAGGAAGTGGAGATAGAGGGGGCAATGGTGATGGGGGTTATTACTCACTTTCAAGAAGAAACATTTTAAGAATTTTCACTTGAAAGTCATAAGCCACAGTGACCCAAGGCAAGTCCTTTTCTACTGCAAGTGTACATACAGTCCCCAGGGGAGGTTGGGAGTAGAAACACCTCAGGGTAGGATCCAGCCCCTCAGTGCCTGTTTATGGGAAAGCTGCAGCAAGACTCAGTGAGGTCACAGTATGGTCCCAAGGCTTTTCCAAGAGCACGCTTGGAGGGTTGGAGGGTCATCAGAGTCTTAGATGAGAAGACCAGACCTGTCCAGCTTTCTATGAAAGCAGCTAGGCCAGCCTGAATGGGCAACAGCTGCCCTGTAGTGTGTGTGTGTGTGTGTGTGTGTGTGTGTGTGTGTGTGTGTGTGTGTGTGTGTGGAGTGAGAGAGAGAGAGAGAGAGAGAGAGAGAGAGAGAGAGAGAGAGAGAGAGTTGGGGGGAGAACTACTGAGTGACAGGGGTTTACAGGAATCTCTGAGTACAATCAGAGAGATGTGGCTGGCAGAGAAGAGTACAGGAACCTGGGATGAAGTTACATGGAGTTCTAAGGGCAGGGTTCGACTCATTCCCAGGGTTTTGACCTGTTGGACCAGCAGGGGGTCACATGGTAGGCCTGAGCCCAGGTCCTAGCATGATGGAGGTAAAGTATGATTACACAGTCATTTATTCATTCATCAACACTTGATAATGCCCTGCCCTCAAGGGGTGAGCATGTCTGGCACTCCCACTGCCCCTGGGTTCGAGTACCATCCTCTGTTTTGACCTGTGCCTGACTTACTGTCAGTCTTTCCCGTCCATGGCCTGCTCCCAGCCACTTCACAGCAGCTGGCTTGGATTTTCAGGCAAGACTTCAGTGGCTTGTTGCAAACTGCTGACTCCACATCCTGATCCTCCCTGAGGTCTCTCTTAGGAGTCTCTCCCTCCGCCTCCCTAAAGCTCCTCCTCGCTCATTTAGAAATTAAGACCTCAGCAAGATGGGGTTTTGGAGCTGCCAAACAGGGCTCAGGGAGGCCATGGAAATGGTGGGGAGTGGGAGGTTTCCAGCTGGACATAAGCAAGTAGAAGCCTCCTCACTCTTCCTTGGACTCTCACCGGCATATCTGGTACAGCCTTCTGAGCACCCTGAATTTGCCCTGGCACCGTTCTTGCTCTGCTGGCCACAGTACTAGAGTAACCACTCCTTATCAGCAAATGGAAAACAGGTACCAAAAATGGGGACCCTAACCCCAGGGCGAGCAGTGAGGGCTGCAGATGGGGCCATAATACTGGGATCTACCAGACAAGACCATAGATGATCCCAAGAAAGGACCCAGGGGGGCTGGTTTCTGGTCTCAGAAGTCCTACTGTTTACTGGGTAACTTTGGGCCTAGCCCAGCATCTCTGAGGCTCAGTTTGCCCAACTATGGAATGGAGTGAAGGGTCCACAGAGGTCCTGCTGTCCTTTGAAAGGGATTCTGGGACTCAATAATCCCCAGAGGGGCCAGGTTGTTTCCTATCGGTTCACAGTCTGGGCCCAGATGGGATAGAACCCAGAATCTCTGTAAGCCATAACCATTTCTGGACTTGTACCCTGGACAACTTTCCCTTCCCTGTCCCACACCTTCTGGGCAGTGATGCCCCTCCCTTAGCTAGCCCACTTAGGGGACAATGGTCACAGGCCAGGCCAGGCCCGGCCCTGCCTATCCTCCCAGTTCTCAACCCTGCCCCCATTTCCTGCCACACCACACGGCCTGCATCTTCCATCCAGACTGATGCTCCCTTCTTGTGTTTAACTATGTGATAGCAGGAGAGAGAGGAGCATGTTTCCACCCAGCCTGGAAGAGAGGAAGAGCCCTGGCTGCTTTGCCCCTTTGTGTGGCCTGAGGAGCTAGAACTCCTGGACCTGCTGCCTGTCCTGCCTGGGCCCATCGCTCTTAGGTGAGCCCAGATGCCACCGCACCCCCCCAGACAGTAGAGTAGCCTCCATTCCACCATGCTCTATCTCAGATAGTCTCACCCATTCCCCTTGGGTCAGTACCATTGGAGATTTCATGGGGGACTTGCCTGGAAAACAACCTCCTCCTCTAGGACCTGGGTAGTTGCTGATTCGTAAGTGCACTTGGAGTATGTTCAAGGATGATGACCTGGCTTCTGGAACAACAGGTTCAGATAGAGGGACTCCCCTGGGATCTACACCTCCAGGTCACTCTCACCAGCTGAGGAGAAGCCTCATACCTCCTTCCTCTCTGCTCCCCACCCTACTTCACCTCAGGCCAGTACAAGCAGAAGTCTCAAAGATCCCAACCCCAGGGAGAGCAGTGAGGACTGCAGACGGGGGCATAATGCCGGGATCTATACCAGTGCTAATAGGAAAGTGAATTGGTTATTGGCTCAGAGTGTCCAAGGAACTCCGGGAAGGTCATGAGTGCCAGCACTACCTTCAGGAGCCAGGCACCTCGCAAAACAGAATAGGGCTGCCTCTAGGAGTCCTCTGGCTGCTCACAACATGATGTTCCTACTGACCCTGTTGCCACCTCACACAAAGTCAACCACCCCTCAGTAAGCGAAGAAGAACCACCCAGCCTCATCCATCTTTCAGGTTCAGCAAATGGAGTGCTAACTGCCCCTCAGAGAAACAGCAGCCATCAGTTAAATTAAGTGACGGTGAAGCCAGGTCCTGCCCTTCTCTCAACCCTCCCAAAGGGTAATCTACTAAAGAGTTGATGAGCAGAAGCCAAGAGATGCTTTTAGCAGAAGCAGCAGAAGATTCAAGGACTTTCCTCAGGGTGTTTCTCCCACCTATTGCTGGGTCTAGCCTGATATCTCTTGTCATTTCACGTCCATCAGTACTTTCCTCAGTCACTTGAGGGCTTTCTGATGTTATCAAGAGGAAGGAAGATGCCATGAAGTGTGGTCGTGCCCTCAAAGAGCCCCCTCTCAGTAAATGGGCCCCTCACTCCTGACACATTGGACCAAGTGAGCTTATTCAAGAGACACATCCCTGGTCCACTGGTTTCCCAAGTCACTTCAGTCCTCTGTGCCTCAGTTTCCTCAGTTGCAAAATGAGCAAGTCAGGAACAGGTTGATTCCAGAATTACTGGTGATCAGATCCCAGCAGTGGGCAGGGAAGGGAACTGCCTGAGAAGCTCTTTCCCACCCCTGGCAGGGGAGGCCAGTGCCTGTCCCTCACCCTTTTCTGCCTGGCCTGGAGGGCAGCTATCAGAGGAGGCAATTTGCCATGGCCATTTCACCGAGGCACTGATGGGACGTTAGGCAGTGATGGAAGGCTGCCTCCATCAGAGCCCGCCTGAGCCCACCACAGACACTCTTCACTTCCACCTGGAGGCAGAAAAACACAACCCGTGGAGAGTTAGAGCTGCTGTCAGCACTGGCTGGGGGCTCCGGGGAGATTTTTATTTATTCGGAAGCCGTTCAGACACCTAATGCTCTTCCCAGGGGAGAATTTCTCTTTTTTATTTGTCCTCATTTTCTCTTGCCAGAGTGGGATGAAGGTTTAGGGGAGGGGGCAGACCTAGTATTTGAGAACTTGTGCCATACACACCATGACATGTGGGATAACAGGGGTAGTACCAAGGGGCCTCCTGCTCCCCTTGGGCAGACGTTTGAGTCAGAGTTCTCCCAAGTGGGGTTCTGAGGACTCTGTGACTGGGAGGGGGCACAAAGTAGAGAACTTAAACCTTACCCTGAAGTCTGAGTCTCTTTGCTCTGAAACCAGTAGCTCTGAAACCAGTCCTACTTCTCCCTGGGCCTCAGTTTCTGCATCTGTAAAATGAGCAGGTAGGCCCAGAACTCTCTGAGAAAAACTCCAGTCTTCCTGGAACAACTGTCAGTGGGATTGGGACTTCAAGACAGAGACTCCTGGTGGGAGCGGGCTCTCTAGCTGGGCAGTCAGGCTTGTCTCCATTCTACCTGAGTTTTGCCAGGATAGCCAAGGCAGTGAAGTTGAGGCCACACCTCCATGTACTCACACAACCATCAACTTCTTGCTCCTCTCCTTCTCTGAGGATAAGGCCGCCCAGGGTCCTGGAGTCCTGGGTGAAGGGGTGAGATGCTGTCCTGACTACCTGACTCATCCTGACTCATCTCCACTGCTGAGTTTGAGCCTTGCCCCATGCTGCCGTTGAGGCCCCATCATCCACCTCCTTGCCTCTACAGGGAACTCATTTACTTACACATACACCCCCTAGGGGAGCTGTGCTCACCCCTAGAGAAGAGGGTCTACTCTCTTCTGTCTCAGGCCTTTGATCAGACACTCTGCTAGAAGCACTCTTTTCTCCCACCTCCAGCCATTTAGTCATCCAAGCCCTTCCTGCCCTTCTGTGCCAGTTTCAAGGTCTCCTCATCCAGAAAGCCTTCTCTGACTGCCTGGGCCTCACAGCACTGAGCGACCACATGCTCTGTTTCACCCACGTGATGTAATTATGCATGGTTTGAGGTATTCTTCATGTTTTTCCTGTGTGTTATATTTCCCCACTAAGTGGGGAGCGCCCAGGAACCACGTATCAAGCCTCTCCCACTTGCCAGAACCTATCCAATTAACCAATGTTCTTGCTTAGTCAAATACTCTTAGTGACTACAGGATGAGGGAGGTCAAGGAGGCCTGGTGTCCTCATGAGCCCCATGCTGTGTTCTTGGCTTCCCTACTGGCAGAATCATGATCTAGGGGCTCTGACTAGCCACATCCTTGGCTGTGGGATGACAGATCTGGGCTGACAAGCTATGGTCTCCGACTGAAATCTCCACGTTCTGACATGCAGAGACCACTAGGTGGCCTCGGGCAAGTCTCCTTCCCTCTGTGGGTCTCACAAGGGAGTCTAACAAGAGGCTCCAACTCTCTGTAACCTGGGACTTGGCCCTAATTTGATGTGCAGGTAGTGACAGCTTGCACTACCTGAAAGGGTTAAACTCCAGCCTCCTTCATGGATTACAATAAACGGTACTAAACTGACCATGGGTTGATACTATGTCAAGAATTCTTGAAGGTTCTTGATGTTTCAGAGGTAGGATCCCATATGATTGTATCTGGAGGCCGCAGTGCACCTACACTGTGCTCAGAGAAGGGCATTTTGGGGAGCATCTCCTCCCTGGGTGTCTTCAAGGAACTGATAGATGAGCCACAGTAGCCACTGGCAGGTGCAAGTGCTGATAGCCCATACATGAAGTGTGTCCCATCTGTAGGCCCTTGGGGACCACGAAGTCTAGCCTGAAGGGGGCAGAGAATAGGCATGTTGGAATGGGCTGGATGAGGTGGAACAGCCTCCTGTGATAGGAGGACACTCGCCAATGCTGTTGCCAGCTCAACTGATGCAGGTGGAGGCAGAGCTGGTCAGTGTGGCTCAGGAGAACAGGTGCTGGCTCAGGTGATGCTCATTCTCAGAAGTCTTTCATCCTCCCCTCCCTGACATGCCCACCCCATTCTGCTGACCTTGCAAGACTGAGCTGGAATCCGTCCTCCTTTTCCAGGAATCCTTCCCTGCCTGCCTACATACGGGGTCTGACCTTTTGGGGATGGCTGAGTCGCTCTGTGTCTCCCCTTTATTGAGCCCTTGCTGAGTGCCAAGTTCTCCCTCAGGGTATTACATGCTTTGGGTGTTAAGACTACCCCCGCCAGATGGGGACCATGTCTCCCACTATATGGATGAAGAAATGGGCTCAGAGAGGCTTTAAAGTGACTTTCCTACACAAGCTGTGATGTCTGATGTCAAAGCTGACACATCTCATGCCCAGGCAAGACCACCCTTCCTGGGCATAGCCTGACATGCCACCCAAATGATTCTTTATGACAACACTTCCTGTGCCCTCCCATGACTAAGCTCTGTGTGAGGCCTGGAATGAGTGAACAGCTCAGGTATCAGCTGGACAAGAGTCCAGAGTGCAGGTGTGTTTCTGAACCTGATGCAGAGGTCACTGCATGCTGGCTAGGCAGAAGGCAGAAAAGAGAAGACTGAGACGGGGAGGCCTATCTAGTTGTCTGTGTGTGGAGGGGTAGTCCAGGAAGGCTTCCTGGCATATGTGGTATTAGTGGGTTCATAAATATCCTGGGTTCAAGTGGTAGAGGTGAAAGAGGGTGTTCTAGGCAGAAGGAATGCAGAAATAAAGCCCCAAGACAGAAATTTTCACTAAATAAGGAACTGTCCAGCCTGTTGGCTTAGAAGGGGCAAAAGGGTGATGGGAAAGGAGGCTGGAGGTAGAGATGCTGGAGACTAGGTATCCTGCTGGGTTTCCTTGAGTGGCACAACTGAGTCCAGGGTCTGCTTGGCACATAGTAGGTTCTCCATAGAGCTCTCTCAGTCTCTTTTGACCTGCCGAGCTGACCTCACAAGCAGAACTGGCCCGCCTGGGCAACTTGGCGAGACCTCATCTCTACAATAAATAAAAAATCAGCCGGGCATGGTAGCACGTGCCTGTAGTTCCAGGTACTTGGAAGGCTAAGGCGGAAGGATCGCCGGAGCCCAGCAGGTCGAGGCTGCGGTGGCCGGGAGCAGCTACTGCACTCCAGTCTGGGCGACAGAGTGAGACTCCAATTCAAAAAAGAAAACAAACAAGCAGAACTGGCACCTGCTGGGCCCCCTGCCAGGGCAGGGCCCCTCTCTGCTGACTGTAGTTTTACCTGTTCCTGCTCCCCTACATCTTCCAGCACAGGCATCTTGGGCCAGACAGGTAGCCCCAGGTCTTTCCTACCAAACCTGCCAATGTGTCTGATGTGAAAGTCTTCCTATTCCCAAGGATGGCTCAATTTTTCCTCCTAAGATTTTGATCTTAGCTACCAGGAGGACTGAGAATGTTGTGAGCCTCAAAAGTTGGAATGTGTAAACCCTTACTACTCGTTTACTCTTAATTACCTCCCCTCCTTATTTGTCTTCCTTTAACAGCCTGTCAACTAAAACCTCCCGCCTTTCCCTTGGCGCCAGCGACCTCAATTAGGTGCACATCTGCGGAGACTGGAACTGAAATGCCCAACCACCAGTGCCCACCCACTGCACCTAGGCTGGCTCCAGGCCCTGATGGCCTAGGCACTCTTCGAAGATAGCACTGCCACCCTGGCATTGAAGGGCATAAAGAATGCCTCTCACCTTTCTCGGGCCACTGTAGGGTCTGCCTTGGAAAGGTGCCCGCCCCCAAAGGGCACCTAGGAGGCAGTTATGCCCTAGGTGCTGGTTCCCTGGGGCATAGGGAAGACAGAGATGCTGGAGATAGGTATCAGCAGGCAGGTCTGGAAGCGGGGCTGGTTAGCTCAGGCTTGTTGACTCGTCTGTGCAGGACCCCTGGTCCTCTGTCCTCCCATTTTTTCCAGAGGTGAGGACCCTACTCATCCTCCTATAGAGGTAGCCTGGCTGGGCCTCCCATAGTCCAATAGGCCCCTCCTGTCCTCCAGGCCCCAGGACTATTTGAAGCCCAGGGTACAAACGCCTGCACTGCCTTCTTTGATGTTTTTGAGGCCTCATGGTTTGGGGTCTATTGACAAATTGCAGTCTGGCCCCTGAGGGCACATTCAGGTAAGGGGAGGAGGATGCTCCAAGTGAAGGAAACTGTCCTATCAAGCCTTAGTTTGTGGGGGCGGGCAGGGGTGGGGACAGCCAAGGCAGGACTAGGGAGCAATTGAAGTTTACCTGAGCTCTATTTCCAGCTCCTACCTCTGCTCTTCTCAGTCCAGGGGCCACTGCTCTACCCTCCTTAATTGAAAATTCTCTTTGGGCTGACTTGTGAGTGGGTGGCAAGAGATCCACCCAGGTATCACGAGGTAGGGGCTTCTGGGCATCTCTGAGCTATCCTGCCCAGCTGATTACTGTCCCTCATCCTTCATGATAAGCAGAGCCTGTAAGCAGTTACTGTTAAGGGGTCCCACCCTGTGCCTAGCTGGCAGGGAGTAGTCTGTCATTCTATCTGCCTCCTAAGCAGAGTGGGGCTCCAGAGGCAACTTCAGTCGAATCCCAGTTTCTCACTTTATCCTGGAAATGGGGATGGTCATTCACACAAGGAGGAAACTGAGGCTCTGAAAGGGCTACAACCTGCAAAAGTGGGACTGACACCAGTCCCAGTCTTCTCTCCCCAGCAGGGAAGAGCCAGGGGCCTCCAGGACAGAAATGATTGGATTGTGCAGGAGTGAGCTTCCTGGCTCTGGCAGAATCCACACAGAGGTTTTGCACATAGAGCTGGGACTTGGAGCTGGCCTGCACAAGGTGCCTGTTCAGCCCAGGGAAAGGAAGCAAGTGGCTGCAAAAGGCTGCATCCTGCCATCTCAGCCACCGCAACTGTGCAGCTGGACCCAGGTTTCCACTTAGGGAACTAGGAGGTCCAGGCCCTTTCTTTCTGCCAGGGTCTGGGCATGCAAGGCCCCGACAGAGAAAAATCCTGAAGATAGCAGGAGCCCGGGGACGGGGGGTGGGGGGCGAGCGATAGAGGGATGGGGAGTTGGAAGGGCGCGGAGGGAGGAGGAGGTTCAGCACCACCTTCCTCTTCTCTGGTCTCTGCTGAAGGCTGTCACTCCATTAAACCTGTGACTCCAGGCCTTAAGCCTGTTGAAGGTCGAGCCCCCAGAAGGGTCATACACGCGCCTGCCCTGGGCCGCGGAGCCGGGGACTCTTCCCACGGGTGGGGTAGAGAGAAGCGTCAGGGTCCGAGGCGCGGGGGCGAAGGCGCAGTACGCGCGGGCCAGTAGGGCAGCACGGGGCTGCGCGGGGACAAGGGGAGCGCGGGCACGGGTGGGCGCGTGGCCGCGGCGTGGGCGCGCGGGGGCGGGCCGGCCGGGGAGGAGGAGGGAGGGAGAAAGGAGGGAGAGAGAGAGGAGGGCGGCGCCGGCAGGTTGGCGGCGGCCGCTATTTGAGCGCAGGTCCCGGGCCAGGCGCTTAGAGCGCTTGGAGCCAGCGCGGCGGGGAGATCGTAGCGCGCACCCCGCAGAGGCGCTGCGGCCCGTGCAGCCCCGGAGGCCCTGCGCGGAGGAGGCGGCGGAGGAGCGAGGCCGAATTGCCGCCCGCCGCCTGCGCCCCCCCGCCCCGCCGCCGCCGCCGCCGCCGCCGCCCCCCCTCCCCGCGGCGCCGCATCTTGAATGGAAACATGGCGGTGCCGGCTCGGACCTGCGGCGCCTCTCGGCCCGGCCCCGCGCGGACCGCGCGCCCCCGGCCCGGCTGCGGCCCCCAGCGCGGCTCCGGTGCCCAGCGCCCGCTGTCGCTGCTGCTGCCGCCGCTACTGCTTCTGCCACTGCTCGCCGCCCCCGGCGCCTCTGCCTACAGCTTCCCCCAGCAGCACACGTAAGTGGCCTCGGCCGGCCGCGGGACCCCGGCCGAGCCCTGCGCACCCTCCGCTCCCCAGTCCGTACCGCTCCTTCCCTGCGCCCCGCGCCAGGGCGAGGGCGCTGGGTCCGGCTGCCCGTGTGCTCGGGGATGATGGTCCCAAGCCCCGAGGGCTGGCAGCCGCGGTCCTGGCGCTCTGGCTGCGTCGCGAAACTTCCCCGTGGTGCCCCCTGCTTCCCACAAGCCCCATACGGGCAAGATCTTCAAACCTCGGGATGAGACATGGGGGTCTGAGTTTGTCAGCTGATTACCCTGTTGTTGGTCGGTGAGAGGGGAAGCCGGGGTTGGGCGAGGGGGCGTCCGGCGACCCCTGCCCCGCGGAGTTGGTTGGAGCGGCGCATCTGCCCCACGTTCCCTCCCTGGTGAGAGCCTGGCGCTTTAGAGCCAGAGGTGGGGGCACCTTCACGCCTGTCTTCATGGGCTTTTCCTTTGATAGGGGGCTGTATGCAGAGGGTGTCTTGCTGTGGCCAGTGCCACAGAGATCACTAGTGTCCTCCTGTTCTCGCCCCCCTTCCCTCGCCTCACCTGAGGAGAGAGTCCCCTGAAGAGCTCTGTTGGGAGGTGAAAGTGTTGGGTTCTGGGCAGAGGTGAATGGTGGGGAGGACCCCTGCCTGTTCCTTGCTGCCGCTGCTGCCGACAGGGTAATACATCTCCTGGCTCTGCCAGCTCCGCAGGTTCTCATGGTCCTTCTGAGCCTTCTTGCCCTCTTCAAGAGCCGGCAAACTCGGGCTGCCTTCTCGGGGTGAGACGTGTCTGGGGCTGAGAGTGGATATTCAGTGCATGTGGCCTTTAGGACAGTGCCTGTTTCCTGACACCGTGCCCCAGTCTTGTGCAGTCCCCAGATACCTCTTTGGGGCACGGTGACCACCTTACTTCTATTATCCATCTCTGTCTCTGGGTCTAAGGAGCCACCTGTCCATGGATTCCATCACCAGTGTCCTAGCCTGGAGATTGAGGCATGGAAAATTAGGCTGCTGGTGGCAAGAGGAAGGGGTCTGGCCTCAGGAAAGGGGAGAGGTTGGCTCTGCGTCATTAGATCGGTTCTGCCCAAGGGTAAGAGCCCCTGGTTCTGCCACAAAACCTGTCAACTCCAGCTTGTACGTTCTCCAGATGAGGGAAAAACAAACTCTGGAAAGGCACTGCTCTGGGTCTCTCTCTCTGTCTTGTCATCTCTCTTCTCACAGAGCCTGGCTGTGCTCAGGCGGGTGATCAGTTGGCAAATTACAGGTGCCGCACGGACGTGTCCTCTGTCAACCGTCTGGATTTTTTGTGTGTGCGTGTGGGGGGAGCACAAGGAAAAGAGCATAGCATGGAAGTTCAGGGCTGGTGGTTGCGTTATTGTCTTTTATTTGCTGTGATGAAATGGACTTAAACCACAGTATTGAAAAAGAGCAAAAGCATTATTTTTTTGTTGTTCTTTCATCTTCAAAGCCAAGCACAAGCCAAGCCACAATTTTTTTTTTCATAGCTCCTCGAGTGAAGGTTTAAGTAGATGTCTCCTTCCACCTTTCCCTACCTCACTCCCTTTCCCTGAAGCTTGCAGTGGGTCAGATGGGTGCTAGGCCTGCATAGGTCTCCCCTAGAAAGCCAGTGTGAGACCCTGACCAGGGTGGACGCCTGTCCCCAGCCAGAAGATGGCGAGACGGGTATGACGACAGCGGCACATTTCCAACTAGATACTCTTCTCGAGTCATTATAGTTGGAGCTAATTCGAGGGTTTGGGACATGTCTTGCAAACCATAATTAGAGAATGAGAGTGGGGGTGGGGTGGGGGCTGCGCAGTTCTGAGGGTCCAAGGGGAGGTGACTAATGGTGCAATGACACAGAGGGTTTGCTGTGACAGCCAGCGCCCTTCAGCTGCCCTGGTCCCGCAGATGCCCATTGATCCTTGGAGGGAGGAAGGGGAGGGAATCTTGAGATTTCCCCTGTATGACCATAGCCAGTTGGAGTTGGTGCTTTTGTTGAACTGAGATGAAAGGCTGAGGCTGCCATTGGGACCAGAGAGCTCCAGGGATAGTGGCCTCTTAGAACCTTCTCCTGGGTCAGCGTGGTTGGGATGGGATGACACTTTGATACAGGTGGACTTCCAAGGTGGAGAGTGGGACCCTTTGCCTCGTGGCACTGGGATAACAACTCCTCAGTGGGGAGGGCTCTCTATGGAAAAATCATTTTTTCATTAGTGTCTGACAGTGCAAAGGGGCCCAGCTTCACAAACTACTGGAGTTGGGGTCTGCTGGCTGTTACTTCTGCAATCACTCTGGCAGCATGGCTCCCTGCCCACCAGGCGAAATGGATCTGTTGATGGATTGAGAAGGGGAGAGGAATTACTGCTGGAGGGAGGACAGGGCTTCAGTTTGAGGGAAGAAGGCCTCTCTCATCCCACCTGGATCCGGATCAGGGTTTCAAACAAGCAGGCGGCCACATGTGTGCGTGCATGTTTGTGCACTCAGGTATGTGTGTATGTGTGTGTACTTGAGTGACTGGGGATGGGGGAAGATGAAGTCAGAGAGTACTCCCTTTCATCTGCCTCCTCCTTTGTTCAGTTATGCCCACCCCAGTGTTTAGGCTGCTGCTGGCTGAGTGCAGCCCTCACTGCCCTGCTCCTCCTTGGCTCTTTCCTTCTCTCCTCATCTGTGTCCCCTTCTTTGGGTCTCTTGTCAATCTGTGCCCCCTGCCCTTCTCACCTCATCTGTCCTCTCTGTTGAGTCTCTATGCCCTGTTCTCCAGTGTCCCTGTGTTTCTCTGTCCCTGCTCTGTGGAGTCTTGACTGAATGCTAGGTGGAGTGCCCCACTGAGCCACCCACCTGGTTGTACCCTTTAAGCCCAATTTTGCTCCAGTGATGGTGTAGGCCAGCGTCTCCCTCTGGGGTTGGGTGGGAGCAGTAAGGAGCTGAGGAGTTTGGACCCCCAGCAGATTAATGACAGCCAGAATGCATGTTCCTCTCCTGAGTGGACACATGGGGAGCCGTATCCACGAGAGGGCATGCGTCAGTCTAGCTACGAATAATGGTGGGTGACGTGTGTCTGTCTGGGCTTCCAAGCCCCTGTCTCCACCTCCCTGTGGCTCTCCCTGTTGGAAGGAGGCAACATCATACATCTGGGTCCCCCATATTTCCAACAACCTGCCGCAGCTTTTGCAGGAGGGAGGGAGTGAGGCTTTGCAGCCTGCTGATGCTGCCACCAAGATGCAGTGCTGCCAGGTGCTCACAGTTCTCCTGGTGTTGAGGATTTGGGGGGGCAAACCCTGACTGCTATCCCCGCCGGGCCCTATCTTTATTGGGTGCCTCCTTCTGGCCAGCTGTGCCCGACTAACCCCAGAGGAAGAGGAAGCCCATTTTAAGCTGAGTCCCCTCATAGTCTGCAGGTGAGTCTCCAGTTTCTTTGTTACGCCCCATGTCCCCATGGAGAGACTGACTCCAGAGTGAAGACTGAAGCTGGCCCCCTGACTGTTTCTGCAGTCAGTGTCCCCTCTCCCCTCTATCTGTGTGCAAGTGGGCACTTCAGCTCTTGGCACCTCAAAAGTATATGGGTGAACACTGCCAGCTCCTCAGAAGATGCAGCTTGGGGACATGCTGGGTGTCGGGTATAGACCCTGCAGCCTCAAACTTTGACATCCAGAGCTGACCCTCTTCCTTTGGGATGACCTTGCCTTAGTTGCCCCAACTGAGATGATAGAATCTGCTTAAGAGGCTGGTGGTGAGAATTAATGGGAGATGACGTAGCATCTTGTGGGCAGGAAGGGTTCCACCAAGACCACGGCGGCTATTGTGGATGTCAGCATAAAGCCCCACTACTGCAGCTGTGTGCCCTCCTCAACCAGTCTTCTAACACAGCTCCCCTGGGTTCAGCATCTGCCCGCCTCTGCTTTGCTCATTCTGCACCTCTCAGAAGCCTCCCCAGTCTTAACTCTGAGCCCTGCCACTCACTCAGGCTATGCCCTACACCAGATCCTAGCTCCTTAAGGACAGGCACTGGGCTACCTCCTTCCCTCCCTTCCTGCAGCCCAGCTTGACTGTGGTGGGGGATGTCACCAGGTTAATAGTGGTCTCCTAGGCCCTCACCTATGTTACTGCCTTAACCTCAGAACCTGTGGTTATGCCCATCCCCCAGGTGGGGAGACTGAGACTTAGAAAAAGAAGGGACCTGCCCAAATGCCCACAACCGCTGGAAACAGGGCTGGGAAAGGATGTATCTGTCAGACACTTAGCTGCCCAGCCAGATGGCTGGGGACATCTGGGCAGTGGGCCCAGGAAGTGGAGGGGGCGGCCTGAAACTTGAGTCTTTGGGAAGAAAATGAAAAGGACCAGGATATAGGAGGTGGGCCTAGGCCTCTTAACCTTTCCTGTGCTGTGCCTCTTTCCTCCTCTGAGTCTCAGGTTATCCAGAGGACCTTCCAACTTCTTTGGCCTGAGGCTGCCCTGCCAGCCCCAGCGCTCATAGCCCCAGTGCCCCCCACCATACACACAGGCCATCGTGTAGCACTCCCAGCTCAGGGTTTCTCTCCCCCAGGCTTTGAGTCATGGGCAGGCCTGCTCAGCACAGAGGGGTGGGGGAGGGCAGAGTCGCTGCAGCTGAAGATGAGATACTGTTTCCCTCTCCAGATTCCAGTATGATTCCAGAGAGGAAGGTCACGGGGTTGGGGTTGGGACTGGGGGCTATTAATGGAAACCTGAGGCTGGTTCTGCGGGTCCCTAGAAGTTTTGCCAGGACCCAGGGGAATTCAGAGTGCTAGGATGTTATAGATGTTTGGGGGGTGTCCTGCTGTCTGGATGGGTAGGACTTAGGGGCTGAGTGACCAGAGTTCTCAAGGGCTCATTGCTAGGGAACTATTCAAGGGACATCTGGAGGTTTGGGAGTCAAGGCTAGTAGATGTGGGCCCTGTCAGGAAGGATAGTGTTGCCTGTGGGATGGGAGTGGTCCCTCTCTCCTTCCTCTTCCAGCCATTCACCCCCACTCCCACCTAGAGATTTGCCTCCACACATGATGACCTGTGTCCTTAAATGATTGTGCTCCGGGCTTCAAGCCTGGTGAGGGAGCTCTGGAGCCTAGGGTACCCTGAGGCAGCGGTGGGGAGGCTTTCCCACCCCTGGGAAAGCCAACTGGGGAGACTCACTTCATGTCAGGTTTCTTTTTTTCTGGTGCCTACTGTCTAAACAAGAAGCTACAGAATCAATATTCGTATTCCCAGAGGGAAGTGTATGTGTGGTTTTTGCTTTTTTTCCTTTCCCTTCCTCTCTTGTCCTGTGTAACCTGAAGAGCCTCCTGAGCTGCCTGTGGCTAAGGGCAGAAGGGGGAAGGGTCAGTGCAAGTGACCACAGAGATTGAGATGCCCCTAGGGGCTTGTGGGGTCCCCTCAGGGGCCTTTTGGGGTCTCCCTAAAACAGTCAAGGATTCTGTCATTCAAGAACACAGAGACCAAGCACACATAAGGTCAGGATCTAAGAGGCAGGGCCTGACTGAGCCACTGCAGGACTCAGACCAGTGACTTGGTGTCCCCAGTCCTGGTCCTGCTCCCCTTACCTGGGCCCCCACAGGGCCACTGCTAGTACGGAGCCTGGTGAGAGAGGGGCCTCACAGACTAGGAGACTCTATCTAGCAGGACTGGGTGGGAAGAATCTTCACCAAGTGGCCCAGAGGGTGTCTTCCTTGGGTCAGGGGACCTCTGTCAAGGGCAAGTCCAGCCCAACCTTCTCAGCTGGGTAGATTGCTTGCTGACCTTGAGTAAAACCTCTTCTCCTTGGGCCTCATTTCCTCTCTTCTGGAATTCTTCCAACTCTGATATCCCAATGCTCTAAGATAGGTCTGGGGTCTTCCCACTCCACTCCACACCCTGCTGTAGTCGTGGGCTGAGGCCTGACCCCCAGCCCTGGTGGGCCTTATCTCTTCTGATGTGGGGGTACTTGGACCTCCCATCCTGGCCTCTGGCTATACCTTGGGATGTCTGGCAACTACTTTTCAGATTGACCCACTTTGAGCTCTGATCAGCCTAATTGTTTAGCAGAGAGGGAGGGGCATGGGAAATCTTTCCTGCTGTTCGTTTATCATCTCTCCCCATTTTGGAAATGACCCTCATTAAACAAAGGGGAAAAGAGTGGGTGAGAAGTCTCTTACCTGCCCTTCTTAGATCCTGGAACCCTTGCTTCCACCATGATGCCTTCCTTCCCTGCTGGCCAGGTCTTTCTGAATGAGCCCTCTCGGTGTGCACTGAGACTCTACCTCATTTCTTACCAGCTGTGTGACACTGGGAATTTTATCAGCTTCTCTGGGGCCTCATCTGTAAAATGGGGTTCCCATGAAGGTGCTGCTTCATAGTGTTGGGGAATGACAGGTCATGAGGGATGGGTCTGGCCCCAGGGAGTGTGCGATAAGGATCTGGGGGAGAGGTTCTCCATCCAACTGAGCCTGCACTCTGAGTCCCAGGCACCTGTCCCCTCACCCACAGCACCCAGTTCTCAGCCAGCCCCTACAGATACCTGAGACCCAATCGTAGTTTCTGAGTCTTTCCTCTTGTGCTCAGCTCTTGCCTTGGTCTGTGTGCACATGTAAGCTTGTATGTGAGAGTTTCTACACTTGCGTGGCCATGTGTGTTTGTGCATGTGTTTTGCATATGCATGTATGTTTGTGTACACACCCACTTATGTGTATGTGTGTAGGCATGTGTGTATGTGAGTTCTCATGTGCACACAGGTGCAGCATATGTATGTGCCCATGAATTCAAATGCGGGCATGTGCTTGTGTGCGTGTGTGCCTGTGTAGTGCAGGCACATGTGCGGTTTATCTCTCTGCAGCCAGAATGCGCTCCTAGTGCCCACTTTCACCACCCGCCTTTGAGGTTAATGCCAGGGCTCGGCTGGGTAAACACTGGCGGTGAGAAATAAAGCATCCTGATTGTTAGGACCGGTGTTTTGCAAACTTTTATGTCAGGAACAGCCTGAGTTAAGACTGAGCTGGAAAGTTTGATCATCTACCAACTGGCGTGATGACAGTCTGTGAAGGAAACAGAGGCTGCATCCTTGTAATTCAAATTTTTGCAAGTTGAATGGTATTTAGATTCACTGGAGGACTTGGGACTCAGAGGAGCTCTGCAAGTCCCTCGTGAAGTGAAACGTCTTTGCAAACAGCCCTTCCCTGTGGAAAATCTGGAGGGTGGGCGTGGAGGTCAGGGTACAGGCAGAGTGGGAAACCCTTGTTGTGTGACCTTGGCTGGCGTTCTTTCAGAGTGGGCGCTTCTTGTTTGCACCCCGAAGGGCAGGGTACTGGCAGCCCTTGGAGCATCTGTTGCAGTCTTGGGGTCCTCCCCCACAGCACGATACCGTGCAGTCAGCAGGCACGATTTGGGGTGTAAAAGCTTTGGCTTGATGATCCCTGCATGTTCTTCTGCTTGGAGCATCTCCAGCAAAGATGCTTCTTTTTGAGGATGAATTTTTGTCTACTGAGTCTTCTTAAAGCTCTCCGGGTGCCCTGCGATGGGCACTGGCCCTTCGGGCTGGGTGGGTCCACATCTGGTGGGTTCTGATGTCTGAGAGAACTGCAAGTTTGGCTTTTCTGGCATTCTCAGGGCTTGTGTGTTGTCACTGCTGGGATGGCCCTGGGTTCTTGGCATTTTGGGAAGGGGCTTCCGCTAAAGGGAAGACAGTGGTGACTGCAAGGGGCTCAGGAACCTCTGGGCCAGGAGGGGTTTCCTGTGGGGGCAGGGAGCCTGTGTGGAACCACCTTTTCAGGTAGTATGGGCCTTGCATGCTTCCCTGACTTGGGAAGAACATATCACAGCTACAGAAGCCCCTAGAAGCCCTGATGCTCCCCTCACATAGACAGAGAAGCTGAGGCCCAAGTTGGGGAAAGGGAGCCTGCAGGCCCCACATTTCTGCTGTGAGCCAGGCCCAGTCCCCATCCCTAGTACTCAATTCAGGCTGCTGGTTGGGTGATTCCCCATTCAGCCTTTCTTGTACTAACTACAACTGTTTATCTTAAATTACCTATCCATGACTGGGGTGAGGGAGCGAGTTGGGGTCTCCTTTGGCAAACCCTCAGGGCAAGGTACCTATGTGTTGTGAGCCCCTCGACCACAGTCTCTGGGGCAGACTCCGATGTCAATGGCCCTGGGCTGTTTCAGAGTCACCAAAGTTTTCTGGGTCCCCTTGGGAAGGACAGCTTTGTCACCAGGCAGTATGGGTACGGATGGGCTGGCATGTTCCTGAGACAGGTAGAAGCCCCTGCTCTGCCTCAAGTTTCCAGCCTGACATGGCATTTTCGTCTTGAGAACTTCCTTCTGCAGCCCATGTTCTCCTCCCGCTGGCTGGCGCTGCCTGAAATGCTGCATTTGAAGCCTTAAAGGTCAGGCCTGGTTGCTGCCACTGGTACCGACAAACAAACAACAAAACAACCCACCCCAGCCCTGCCCCCAGCTTAGTGATTAGAAAAGAGAACAAGCTGACAAAATAGGCCTTGGTGTTAAGGGCCTTCCTCCCTATGAGCTGAGGTGGTGGTAGGTGTAGTAGGGCCCCTGGAGTCTTCTCTTCTCTTCTTGGAGCCCTCAGGCATGCTGCAGTATCTCCCATTGGGGGTTACCTGTAGCCTTGCCCCTCAGAAGCCTGCCATGGGCAGAGCCCTACTTCTCAGCGCAACACTTGAGGCCTTGCCTGTGCTGGCTCCAGCTTCTGGCCACTAGCCCTGAGAATATCCAGGACACATGCAGGTCCCAGTAGGAGCTCTGGCCTCCCCACATTCTGGCCTTTGCTCACCATGTCCCTCTCCAGACTGGCCTGCTCTGCCTACATCCTGGGTCAAGGAGCCTTCTTGGCCAACACCCTCCTCTGGCTTCCTACCCTGTGGGCCTCTCCTATCACCCTGTGTCCTCTCCTCCAGCTCTGTGCCAGCTCATAGGACCCTTGAGGAGTTGGCATTGAGCTGACTGCCACCCCTTCAAAAGCTGTTTCTGAGGAGTATATTTGGTTACAAGGAAAAGAGGCTGCTTCTGTATATACCTTGGCAGCTCCAGTATGATGGTTTTCTTCTTCATGGTTGGGCCCTTTATTCCCGAAAGTTGAGAGGTGGGTGATGTGGACTATCAGACCAAGTTACTGCCTGTGCTCTGCTTGGCTGGCCTCTCACTTTTGGTGTGGCTCTCTGTCCTTGGCAACTTTCCTTATGGCAACAAGATGGCTGCCACTGCCCCAGGCATCACATGCAGACCCAGACATTAAGGCATAGAAAAGATGGTTCTTCTGGGTTCCTATTAAGAAGAGAGGAAATCTTGCCCAGAAACCCTTAGCAGACTTCCCCTTATACCTATTGGCTGGTGCTGAGTCACGTGTCCACTCTAAGCCCATCACTGGCAATATAGAAGGTTCATGGTGATTGACCTAAGCTAATCAGGATTTGCCCTTGAGCTGAGAATGGGGTCACCTTGGGACTGGAGGTGGAGATTCTGCTGACTTGGGTTTTATTAGCAAGAAGGCAGGGAGTGATGGACAGGGAGGCAGTCTGCTACAGAGTCAGTCACATAAGAAGCCTGAAGATGGGAGTAGGAGCAAAGGAAGAAGATGGGAGGGGAGGGGAGAAGAGGGATGGTCATGCCAAGCAAACGTTTGTAAAGGAAGTAGCTTTTTGAACCATGTCAGTCACTGCAAGCTGGGCCATGGGTGGTGTAGTCTACATATGTCAGTGAGGTCAGTCCGTTTTTTATCCCCATTTAACAGACAAGAAAAATTGAGGCTTGACCAGGCTAAGGATGCTAAAATCACACAGATGAAGAGTGCTGGAGGCAGGATTCTGCCTAGTGCTGGGGGCCAAGCTTTCAGCCCTGCCCCACAGACCCCTTCCGCAGCTCATCTCTTCCAGACCACAGGACCCTCAGAGTGTTCCCACACTCCCATGCTGTCCCATCATGCGTGTCCCTCTGCAAGGGCTGACCCTCAGGCTGACATCCTTGGAAGACTTACTGCACTGGCTGCTGGCTTTCTCACTGGGCCTGGGGCACCCCCAGTTCCCTAAAGGCAGCTCAAGTACCAGAAGTAGGAGATTCTCGGCCTCCAATCCCCCTCCCAGTAGAATAGCCCCACCCTCACCTGTGGTATGGGTATGGATCAATGGGAACTATGAGACCATTGGTCCAGTTGAACTCCTGAGTAGTATAGATGGGGAAACTGAGGCCCAGAGAGGGACGCTGCCTTGGGCTTCAGCAGTTGAGATAGCCTAGATTCAAACCCAGGGGTGGGAGGAGCAGCCACTGCCCTGGAGTTGCCATGCTATGACAGTTTGATTTGGTCAGTCAGGGGCCTGAAGGAGGTCATTCAGGCTACTCCCCCATCCTAGGCAGGGCCTAAGGCAGACTGTTTAGCACAGCAGGAAGCTGCTGGTTCAGATGATGTCTGGAGATAGGACTGGCAGGAGTGGGCTAAGAGGACAGGAAAAGGGGCATGTCCTGCTGCTGTGGAACAGCTTAGCTAACCTGACCTTAATTGGCCATAACCAAGAAAGTGACCCATGGATATGGCCAAGGGGAAGGCCCAAATTTGACCGGGTGCTGCCCATGAGACTTCATTCTCATCTTGGGGGGGCAGGATAGCTTCAGGGTGGTTGTACTTGTACCTATGGTGGGAGTATACTTGTGTCTACTTACGACAGAGGGGTTTGGGGTGTCATTGGTCAGCACTGTGGTGGATATGACAAGATTTGTGCTCCACTGAGGCCATGTTCTTATGTCCTGGCACTTGGCCCTTCCCATTACTTTCTGGGCTCCGTTCCCTACACCAATTGGGTCCAGGTTAGGCACAGTGTCCAGGAGTTGGTCAGCTAAGTATACATGTCTTGGGATAAGCCCAGAGCTCTGTCTTGCTTTGGGTTGGGTTGCCCCTCTGGCCACTGTTCTCCACCTGTCACATGAGGGAGGAGGGCTCTCCGGAGCTGTCCAAGGGCCAGGGAAAGGAAGGAACTGGCCTCTACTGGGTACAGCCATGAGTCTTCCAGACCAGGACAGGCCTCCTCTGATCTGGGTCTACTTCCAAAGTCTTCTCCCCATCTCTTGTGGGAAACTGGTAGTAACGTCTCCTATGTGTATATGCAGTAGTGGGGCAGGGCAGCCTAGAGTCACTCTCAATCCTCCAACCTTTCCATCCTTCACCTTTTCTCCCCATTCCTCCACCCCCTAGGCTTTGCCTGGCCATAAGCAGGCAGGGTGGTCTGGAGGTAGGGAGGCAGCATGCGTAATTTTTTAAGCCAGACCTTGACTGGTACAGGCCCTAGAAACCCTAGGGTCTGTGGGCCTCCCCTCTGCCCTTCCTCTCCTAGTCTCTTCCTACCCTACCCTAGCCTCAAACCCTGTCCAGCTCACTTTGGTAGTCTGGGCCAGCCTCCTGCCCTCCTCCTCCCGGCCTCAGTGTCCTCATCATCCCAGCACCCTCCAGAGTGACGGTTCCTTCTGCAACTGATGTTGTTGCTCCCCCTGCCACTTCCATCTGCATAGCTATCACCTCTGTCTTGCCCTGTAACTGTGCTGTGGAGACCTCAGGCAGGGTCTCTGAGGGGCCTCAGAGGAGTCTCTGAGGGGGATCTCTGCCCTCAGGACTCAGTGCCCAGTAAGCCAGCTCCTTCCCTGGAGACTTAACAAGTACCTATGATACATTGAGCATGGAAGAAGCTGGGGAGAGATTGGGTGGGCTGCTGAGGGCCCTGCCCCAAGCAGGACCTATCTGTGGTTCGGCTGACCTCTGCCTGTCCCTCGGTTCTTGGCTGGAAGCCATTGTCCCCTGAAACCACCCCTTCACCTCCTTGTGTGGGTCGGGAGCTTCCTATGCTGCTTCAAGCCCCCTTCTTCCCTCATTCTTGTCCTGAAATAGACTTTGCTGCCTGGCTATTCAGGGGCTGTGTGCCTAGGAGGGGCAGAGGCAGTGGTAGCCTGTCCTTGGCTGGAGCTCCAGGCTAGCACATACCAAGTGTTTAATAAATGTTTGCTGAGCAGGGGGCCCATGGTTTGTATAGGTGTCTACAGGGCCAAGCTGGTCATGACTGTGGAGGATAGAGTAGGCTACCACATTGTCTAAGACAGGGCCTGGCCTTGCTGATGCCAGAGGGCAAAGGCCACCTCCACACATCCTCCTATGGCTCTTATAAGGGGTTGTCCCAGCCCAGGGGCTCCCCTGGGGAGTGAGGTTTAGGGGCAGTCCAGGGACCCGGAATCAGCATTTTTCTGAAGTGCCTTCCTCCACACCCCCCTGCTGACCTATGGTCTTAGGGGATAGGAAGGTAAACAGGACCCCTTAGCAAGGGGCCCTGAGGCTCCCAGGTAAGAGGGATGGGAAACTGGATACTGGTTCTGAGAAGTATTCTGACCATGATGTCTGTAGGAGTCAGCTGTTCCCAAGTGCCTATGCATGCGACCAGTTGCCAAAGCCCGCACCCTGTCCCAGGGAGATCACCTGGCCTTCTCAGTTGCTGGCCCCCTCCTTCCAGACTGCTCCTCTGCATTGATTCTTGCCCATGTCCCAGCTGCCTTGCTGACCACTCCATGGCCGTCTTTGAGGACGAAAGACTGTCCCTTCACCACCTATCTACTCTTCATGTCTTAGCTGTGAGCTGGGCCCTGAGTGGGCTCTGGGGTCTCCAGGGGTCAACTGTCTGCACTCAGGGAGCTCACAGTCCATGGGGAGGATAAACAGTGAGAAAGCGAGGATGAGTAAATAACAGCCATGTGTGGCTGGTGCTCCAAGCAGCATCCAGCAGGTGAAGAGACACACTCTAGGCCCCAGGGTCCCCAGCCAGTCCCATGGCCCTGGACCTCCCCAATCAAGGTGTGGAGGTCCTGAAGAGATAACCTTGACCTCCCTTCCTTTGAGGATAAGTCCCTGAAGAGGGGACAAGGCAAGGAGCAAGGTTGGAGTTGGGGAGAGGCTTGCCTTGTATGTCAGCCCAGCCCTTGTTCTGGAAGCTTGTGGCAAGTCCCACCCTTCTCTTACTGATATGCTCCCCATGGCTGCTGCACCCCTGCGCTGGGTCTTCTAGCACCTAGGAGGCTATGGAATGCCCAGAGCTCATGACTTTGGCCCTGATTGTTTGGTGCCCCGTAGCCCCAAGTTTCCTGGCACAGAGCAGCTGGGGAGAGGGTTGTGTGGGAACATTCCCAGAGACCATTAAGCCTAATAATTTACATTGTTCCTGAGCTAGCGCCAGGGGAAATATATTTCACAGGTGATTTCCAGACTGGTGGCATATGGAGGAGGCCATTACTCTAAAATGAAGATGGGTGGGGACTTCCCAAGGCCATCTAAGAGGGACCCAGAGCCATGGGCCATGTTGGCCTTGATTTGTATGCCTGCTGCATGGTAGAAAGCCTGGTCCTAGGGATTATAAAGATAGCCCCATGTGTGTCCTTGTTTATGTCTCAGTTACCTCATCTTTAAAATGGGATCACATGCCGGGCTCAGTGGCTCAGCCTGTAATCCCAGAGCTTTGGGAGGCCGAGGTGAGTGGATTGCCTGAGCCTGAGAGTTCGAGACCCACCTGGGCAACTTGGCGAGACCTCATCTCTACAATAAATCAAAAATTAGCCGGGTGTGGTAGCGCGCGCCTGTAGTTCCAGCTACTTGGAAGGCTGAGGCGGAAGGATCGCCAGAGCCCAGCAGGTTGAGGCTGCGGTGGCCAGGAGCGGCCACTGCACTCCAGTCTGGGTGACAGAGTGAGACTCCAACTCAAAAATAAATAAATAAATAAAATGGGATCACATTTCTTCTGTTTTGTAGTTGTAAGGATGGATCCAGTCGTTCAGTCAACATTTCTTGAGCACCTGCTATGTGCCAAGTCCTGTTTTCAGGAGATGATATAATGTGATATTCTAGTGACAATATCTGTGTCAAAAAAACACCAGAAAAATGATGAGTGTTTTGCACTTGTGGGCATTCTGGAGAGGGCAGCAGCAGGAGGGTCTTACGAGTGGAGCTCCCATTGAACTGGGAGGGTTTATAGCCGTCTCCTCAACCTCTAACGTTTGTTGTGCTGAAACTTAGCATTCTCTGTGGCTCCACTCTAGGGGTCGAGATCACAAATTACAAAGTACAGGGTAGTGTCAGGGTGCCCAGACCAGGAGGCTCTGTACCAGGTCCCAGGTTCCACTGGTTTGTGTCTGGAGTAAATGAATGAATGGAATCCATTCTAGAGAGGTTGAGTACCTCCTTACCAGCCCGTCTCCCCTTTGTCTTACTCAGGGACTCCACTTCCCTGGGTGCACCCATGCTCAACACCTTTGCCATTTAGTACACGGAATGCTCAGCGTGTGCTTGAGGACTGGAATTCTGCAGGCCTCAATGTGGAGACAGCCTGCCCTCGTGCCCACAGTCACAGTCTATGGGTACTCACGGCATCACTGTGTGCAGGTCTCACTGCTGGGCCTTGCACATGCTATGCCCTTTGTTTAGATTGTCCTCCTGCTCTGCAGTGCCACCCTCCCTGGCCAGCTCCCTAGGCCAGGTCAGGCCCCTTCTCATGCATCCTGTCCCCAGGGCTCTCTGGACTCCTCTTCCCTGCGCTCATCAGGCCTTGATCCGGATCAGATGTCAGCTTTCTCTGCCTGAATGCCAGGCTCCCAGGGACAGGCTTGCATCTGCCCTGCTCACCGTGTACTCCCTCCCTGGTGCCCACAGTAGGTAATAGTAACTATCCAAACGAATGAATGCCTGAGTGAGTGAGTAGAGAATGAGTGAGCTGGTTGGGAATTTACAGAAAGTTGGAAATACCTGCAAAGTACTCTGGTCAGTTATGTATCCTGCTGGTTTGGCCACCTGCCTCTCCTCAAGTCACCCTGAGGACAACAATACAGGCCCTCCAGGCAAGGTGACTCCTCTCTGACTGGCCACCACCCTAGGGATGCCAGCAGGGTGGAACTTTTGGGTGGTGCTTGAAGCTCCTGCCTTGCTGCAGCTGTGAATGTCTCCCAGCCCTCAGAGGGGATTTGCATTGCTAAAGGATTCACCACAGAGGAACAGGTTCGTGGTGCTGTCAAGGCAGGCTGAGCACTCACATTCAATTTACATGCAGTTTGGCTCATTCTAAGAATGCAGGCACCAGCGAGAAACACACCCCAGAGGAAGTGGGTGTTCTCTCCATACCTGGTCCAGAATCCCTGGTGGGGGGATTTTAGGGAGCTGGGGCTTTGCTCTGCTGCAACAATGTTCCTACAGTTGTATAGCTCTGGTAGAGTATAAGGAAGTACATCCCAGCTTTGGCTTGTTTGGGGAGGCAGTGGGGTCCCTGATGTAGGAGTGGGTCAACCCCCTTCTTAAAGTTGTTAGAGGTTGTAAATTAGAGGTGCCCTTATCTGCACCCTGTTTTCTAAGTTTGGCCATTGAAGCCTACCTTGGGATTAAGGAGGCCTAATGGCCTAGGGGAAGGAAATAAGGCTCTAGTGCCAGTTGCTATCAGATTCAAATTCTGGTTCGGCACACACTGGCTGTCTGGTATTGGGTAAGTTGCTCCATCTCCATTGGGTTAGTGTCCTCATCCATGAAGTGGGCATGAAGTGGTCTGCACGTGCCCAAGGGTACTGTGTAACTTCACTGGGAATCACATACATAGCACCCAGCACACCAGCCCTGCTCTCCAGCCTCTCTCCTACTGCTGAGGGAGATGGTCTGGGCAGGCACCAGTATGATGGAGGGAAGATATTCTGGTAAATCTATCCTCCTAGTATTTCCCAAAGACTCTTCTTAGCCAGACTTCAAGCTAAGCTCTGCAGGAAGCTTGGTGATGGGACCAGGCTGCAGCCCCAACCCAAGGTGAGACTTTGGTAACGTGTAGTGAGGACTGTGGGCTTAAGGAAGGGGTGGGGAAAATTCAGGAAGGCTTACTGGTGGAGGTGACTGGGCCAGGCAGCAGAGAGACAAGGCCAGAGAACAAAACTGACCCTGATGGGTTGAGTTCTGAAGTCTTCTCATGGCCTATCCTCTGTACCTGGATGTTTTCAGGGGACCTGCAAGCTTCCACAGAAGTCTCTACTCTGAGGGGAACAAAGGACCCTGAGGGGGTCTCCATCCTCCTCAAGGCAGGAGGCCTTGTTGAGGACGCACACAGAGGACAGCTATTTGTGGCTTAGCGAGGATTTGACTCATGCTGGGGGCGGGGAGGATACGCAGGAGGGGAGATGGGGACATGTGAATCACAGAATCTGACCAAAGTGGTTGGTGACACATGTACAGGGTCTGTCTTGCCACCTCTAGTCAAGCCTTAGCTACTGGTGTGTGACAGGAACAGAAGGCTGGAGCTCCTGGGTTCCTCCCTGATTTACCTGAGACCTCCACAGGTGCCTCAACCCTGCTCTGTACTTCTGAGACCAGGCTCAGATGTGGCTCCCCCATTACAGCACCTGACTGGGCACACAGGGGCTGGGGCAATAAAAACACCTCCTGAGAGCCAATCTCTCTGAGCCTCAGCTCACCCGTTTGTTAAATTGGCTTGGGCAGAGGTTATGTTCCCATTGTGCCTGACTACCTGGGGAGAGGAGGTGTTGCAGACCCCAGAATATCCAGTTTGTGTTGGGGCGTATGCCTCTAGGCCTGGGAAACAGATGGTGGACCCTGGGCAGAGTAGACAGTAGGTACCTATCCCAGTACCCCTGGCCTGGACCCCATACTTTGTCCCAGGGAGGCTGTGGTTGGTTCATGAGCTCATTTTGCTGATTGCTATATCCCAGCTCTAGACTGTTGGGACATTCACAAACAATGACACCTCCATGAGCCTCAGTTACTGGGAGAGTTGCTGACCTCAGGAAAGAACTCTCCCACCACCTCTGTGCAGTGAGCGCTAAGTCACAGTTGCTATTTGTGGCTGCCTATCTCTGTATCCCAGGGGTTTCTCAGTATATTTAAAACACAGGAATAAAGAAGTGTTGGGGGTGCTGGGAGCTGCATGGGGCCCGTGGACTCTGAATCCGGGCTCTTCAGAACTGCCTCAATGTTTGTAATGATTATTTGCTGAATACAGAGGCATGTTTTATGGTGCTGCTTTCTAAAACACGTTTATATTCATCACTACCTTGCCAGTTGCCTGTTGGGGCTCCACATAGGACTTTGCTGGCAAAATAAAAGCCAGATGATATTGCTGCAGGGGAGCTTGAAAACCACCAGTTTAGTCCAACTTTGTTAGTCCACAGATGGGAAACCAAGGCACAGACACGTGAGTGGGTGAGCCTGCACAAAGTCTGTGGATGCTGGCCACAGAACCCAAGTGTGCAGGAAAAACACGTAGGGTGGGGGCGGGGGTGGAGGTGCTAGGGTATTTGGGGACAGGGTAACAGAGATAGGGTAGAGGATAGCCCAGGGCTGGGTCACTCCCTCTCCACACTTTCTTCTTGCTTCCTGGAAGAAGTGGCTGCCCCAGCGCCAGGCTCTTCTGGGAGAGCCATGAATTATGCACGGAAGCCACAGGCCTGGGCAGGCCCATCATAAATGAGCCTTAATAATTCATATGGAAAGGAGCCAGGGGAAGGGAGAGCCTTCTGGGCCAGCTCTGGGGCAACCACCACATTTCTAACCCCTCCCAGGCCCCCACTGCCCACCCCACCTGCTTGCTCCTATGGCCAGCCACACACAGGCTGGGGCAGGATGGCTGAGAGGTCTGCAGGACTCTGGGGAGATGTAGTTACTCAGCAAACAGCCTGTTTCTCCAGGCTGGAGAGCTGGAGCCTCCTCTTTCAGGGCTCACAGCCCCAGACAGAGGTGAATAGTAAATAAGAGAAGATGTCTGAAGGATACTGGCTAAAACTATAACCCCAGGAGAGGACACAGAGATCAGTTGCCTCTGGGGTGACAGTTTATAACAGGAATCAAGTGGACTTCACTGAGCAGGTGGCATGTGGACAGAGACCTGAAGGAATTGAGGGAGGCCCCATAGACTTCTGAGGAGAGACTGTCCTAGGCAGAGAGATCAGAATGTGCAAAGGCCTATGCAGGTAGTCTAGAGGTGTGTTTAAGCGACGCTGAGAAGGCCAGTGTGACCTGAGGAAGGCCCTCACAGAGGGAGGCCACTGGGGTGCAACCACTGGCTGGACTTTGGTTTTTCCTCTAGTGCCACAGAGCTACAGCACAGTATTGACATAATTCTAGCAGGACACTCCAGCTAGGTGTGGAGGTGAACAGACTGGGGAGGTAGGGTGCCTGGGCAGAAGCTAGAGACTTGTGAGCTGGCAACTGTATGGTCCAGGAACCACGATGGCTGCCCAGGCCCTGGTGGGGGCCAGAGAAGTGGTAGGGGGTGTGCGAATCCAGGCACATTGTGAAGATGGAGCCAGTAGGACTTGCTGACAGCCTGGATGTTGGTATGGGAGAATGTGGGTTCTGGGCCTTTGGCCTGAGCAGAGGAAGCTGCCATCAGTTGAGGCAAGGAAAGAGGGTTGGGGAGGTGGGGGGAGTTGGATCCAGAGGGAGGTTAGTCTCTTGTTTTGGACATTTTCACTTAAGAGGCCCCTTAAACATCCAAGGGGCAGTGCCATCCCAGTAGCTGGACATCCAAGACTGGTCTCCTGAGTTGAGGTCTGTCATCCTGATTGGCATTCATGAACCCTCAGCCTTGGTACATCACTCAATTACTCTGTTCCTCGATTTCTCCTTCTGAGGATTGGAGATAATGATCCAGCTGCTATGAAGGTGAAATAAAGCTGCACAGTAAGACCCCTGCTCTGCCACCACTGTGCCACAACACAGGTGCAGACCTCAGGCAGGGAGGGCTCCCATCAGACCTCTTGGGACATGGATCCCCAAAAGGTCCATGGAGGCCTCTAGCCTCCCCTTCTTGATTACAGAAGGAAAGTGAGGCCTGCAGAGACCATGCTACAGAGCCAAGTGGGCAGCTTGGGCTTTCCCGGCCCTGAGTGGTGCTGCGCCCTGGCTCCAGGTCTTGTTTCCTCCCTCAGCTCTTCATCCTCCAACCCATCAGGCTGTTACGAGTAAATATTGGGCGGGACCTAGCACCCTAATTAAAGCCGGATAACTGTTCACCATTAGTCTAAGGGGGAGGCGCAGGCTTGCTGCCTTCCAGCCAAGCACCAATTAGAAGGAAAAGCTCTTCCTTAGCAAGGGAAGGGAAGGGACAGCCCCGTAATTAATAACCTCATTAAGGAGCAGTATTTGGGCAGGGTCCCAAGGCACACATAGTTGAGGTCAATGGATTTGGACTAATTCGCTCTTCGGCAACGCCAGCCCCTCCCCACCTCCTCAGGGTCTCGAGGTCCTTTGTGATAAATAAGCTTTTTTTTCTCTTGTGTATACAGGATGAGTGAGTGGGGGTGTGGACAGGGCTCCTAATAGTGTCATGTTGCTTACTCTGAGGGTCCCTTTAACTGAATCACAAACAGGTTGACTATAGGCCAGTCTCCTTTGAGTTCTGTGCCTCAGCTTACCAGCGTGTGAAATGGTGAGTGACTAGCTAGGGAACCTTATTCTGTCATGAATCAGCTAAACAAGCATGCCCCCTTCTCAGTGCTCAGTTATCTTTCCATGGTCTAATCAATAACTCTGGCCTCAGTTATCTCTCCATGGTCTGTGTAGTGTGAGGCCAGCACTGACTGGCCCTACATCTCAAGGTACTGTGATCTTGATGGCCTGGAGTGGCTTGGCCCAGGTGGCCTCTGGGGAGTGAGTGGCCTCAGCTAGACTGTTACCCTCTGCTGGCTCTGTCATCCTTGGGAGTTCCTGCCCTGGGCTTTGATCCTTGAAAGATGCCATGATCCGAGAGTCTTCTTTCCTGAGTGAACAAGAAGCAAGGAAGGTCTAGTCACAACAGGTCCTGCCCTTCCCCTGGACTCCTCAAGCAAGGCACCCCACCAGGTCTCCCCTGTGCCAGGTCTCTGAGCCAGTGCAGGGAAGGGCTGCAGCCCACCTAGAGGTCCCAGTCCAAGGAGGAGGGACAGCCATTCCATGTTTAGGGAGCTGTAGGTCTGAGGAGGAGACTGGACTATGGGGGAGCAGCCCCACCATCTAGATAGAGCTGTGTGCTCATGCATGTGTGGGTGGTGATCATCACCAGCATCCCTCACATGGGGCTACGGGTACCACTTTTCTCTTCGTTGACACCTGGGAGGTGGGCGGGGGGCGTCTCCATTTTTTATCTCCATTTTCCAAATGGGAAAATAGAAGCCCAAACAGACATACCTGGATCAAGGGCTTGCAAGAGCCAGGGCTGGATCTGGACACTTAGTCCAGGTACAGAGGGACATCTGCCCGAGTGGTCAGAGAGGACTCCTCAGGGGAGGTGGCCCTGGAGATGCCACCATCCTGAAGTGCAGCCTTGAGCTTCCTGCTGTTTGCAGCAGCAGTAGGACCTAGGGAAGGGGGCCAGCCTTGTCCCAAGCCTTGCTTCAGCAGGAACCACAGTTGATTTCCGACCAGAAGCTCACTCTCTAGGCTGGGATGGAGAAATGGTCCCCTTGCCCACCTACCAGCTTATCTTCCTCTGGAGCAGGGTCAGCCTAACACAGACCCCTCTAGCCCAGCTTTCTTGGACTTTCTTCATGTCTGTGTCTCTCTGTCTGTCACTCTCACACCTGCACCCCCTCCCCGCCCTCCTGCCTGTCTTTCTTTCCCCTTCAGAACCCTGTGAAGGCACTGAGCTGGGAGGTGGCAGGCCAGCTGAAATATAACTGGAATAATTAAATAGCACTTTATTTTAAACCGTTTCTTCCCCCAGAACTGGGAGAATAATTGGCCAGCCTGTCATTAGAGTAGCAAGAGACCTGGAGCCCCCGCCATTGCCAAGTTTGGTTCACTGTGCCCTTGGCAACAAGAGGCCTCTGCTGTGCCTGCTCCTGCACACCCCTCACCTGGCCCAGCCTAGTCCTGTCCTAGCATCTACCCTTCTGCCTCACCTGCTATTTCTCCCTCAGTACCCATCCCCTCGTGCTCCACACACGGTTTCTGACCTGCCAGGCTGAAGGGAGGGCGGCAGACTGCCTGTAGCCACCCAGTGCAACAGGGTTTATCCAGACAGGCTGTCTGGGAGAGGCAGCTGGGCTTTGATGCAAAAAATACCTCCATGTGAATGGCAAGAAGGCCTGCGGAGGCAGAACTTGGGGGCTCCAAGCTCATCACTCCCTGCCAGGCCTTGGCCTCTTCTGGGCTTGCCCCTGTCTGCTCTTGCCTCCCCCTTCCCTTCTTGCCCCTCCGCTGGGTCCAGCCGCCCACATCCACTCATGCCCTCTGAGGGTGAACCTGCAGTGTCACCTGTCTCTGGTTTTTTGATTTGTTTAATTATAGATGAGTTTTCTGCATAATTTATTCCAAAAGCCTGGATTATACTGTACAATTAAATCACATTCTGATCAACAACTTCACATATAAAATTAACAACTAGCAACAGTTTAATCTATGCTGCTGCATCTGCACACGAGCTCATACCCCTTTCTCCATCCTCTTCCTCCCCTCCTCCTCCCGTTCTCTTCTTCCTCCTCCTCCTGTCCTCCTCCTCCCCTCTGGGTGAGCATTTGCAGCTGTCCTCTGAACTGGAGGCCCCACCTGAGTGCTCTGCAGTTTGACCCAGGGCCTCCTTAGCCTTCTAGCTGGGGCCTCAGTGGTTCTATCCACTAAAGGGGTCCTCAACCACAGCTCCTCACCCCATGACTTTGCTCCCTTGCCTGAGAGTGACACCCCTTTCTTTCCCTTAAGCCTCTTGGTTCTGAAACATGCCCTGGAGACCAAGGCCTGGCATCCCACAACTGTGATATCATCTTCTTTCCTGCAGAGCTGAGATAGCCTCAGCCTGCCAGGCCTTTTTCACAGAACCCAGCCTCCATCCACCCTTCCCCCAGGTATAGGCATTCATTGAAGGTTTCCTGAGCCCTCAGGAAGTCCATAGATCTTAGAAGAGGGGGCTGTATTGGATAAACTGCTATGCTAACCTTCAGGGGAGTTCCCAGTAATAATACTACCCACCAAGGTTTCCATGTGAATTTGTTCATTAAAACTATTCAGCCTGTTATAGCCCTCATTTGCAGATGGAAAAGCTGAGGTTCTGAGGGAATAGAACCCTCCAAGGTCACACAGCAGGCAGAGGTAGCCTCTCCCCTGAAGCTTCCTAGAAGCTGCCTTCTCCTGGAAGAATGGGGTTGTGGAGCCGATGGAGTCAGGAGGCTAGGTCTGGCTTCACTCTAAGTATATATGACCTTGTACCCATACTTGCCAAGGGTTTCAGTTTTCTTATCTATGAAATGGAGCCACAGGGCCTTCACTTCCCTAGGCTCAGTCCCCAGTCTCTCATGCCCACTCTAATCATTAAGCCACTGTAGCCCCTAACTGCTTGCACCTCCTCCTAGACACTCTCCCCTCTCTGTCTTGTTAATTTGGTACTTAAAAACACTTAGGGATAAGCAGTGTCATCTCAATGAAGAGCATAGAAAATCACAAGAATGTGGGGAGCCAGCAGGTAGACTTCCCCGTTGGGTATGTAGCCAGTGGGCAACACTGCCTGGCCAGGGAGGCGTTGGCTGAGCCAGGTGCTTGGGTCCAAGCTGATGGGAGACTGGGCAGGATTTGGTCAGTTGCCTTTGACTCAGTGGGGCCATGGAGCTTATGCATCCCCCACCCTTCCAGAGCCCCACACCTTTCTGCTGGAGTGACTATGACTGCCTGGCCAGAGTTTAACTTGGCTTGGTGGATGGCTTCTCCAGTCTCAAGACTGGAACACTGCAGGTGCATAGTCAACTCCTGGCCTCCTCAGTGCCTGTGTGCAACCCCTCCGAGCCAGCACTGGGACATTGCCAAACCCTAGACCCTATAAAGTCACATATCTGTGACAATAGAGTGCATTGTCCACCATGTTCTTTTTAACTCTAGGATATATATATTGCCTTGTGATAATCAGAGTAACTTGTTTTCCCTGGCATTGTGCTGATAGGCAGTGAACCATGGCCTGGGGTCTGCCTGGCAGGTCCAGGATGCCAGACTAAGGGCTAGAGCCACCCCTAGGCCCTGGGAAGGTACGTGTGTGTCCTGATGTGTCGTGGAGGGCCCATCCCTGAAGTCTATAGCAGTCTAGAGTGCTCAGCCTGGGGGTGGGAGTGGGGAGACTGTATGAGAGAGACAGAGAGAGGGAAGGAGACCAAGACAGAGTGTGTGTGTCTTGGGGAGGAATTGGACTTTATCCTGAGATTTGGCTCTTCTAAAATTTATTTTAGTGTTCAAATAGCCTTTTTAGATGAAATGATGGTGATTATAATAATAATGTGTTGTCTGAGCAAAATAAAACTTGGCATCTATGTCTATTCTCCCAATTAATTTTCTTCTACTTATCTGTGAAATCCTAGAAACAGAGACCTATAGACAGACTAGAAAAGAGTCAGAATGAAATCAGTGCTGTGCTGGTAAATGTTTACAATTTGATCTCCAGGAGGAGAAAACCATGGTTTCTAGCATTTACCAATTTCTGTGGTGTAAATATTCTCACTATGACCTATTTCAAGCTCCCACGGTGATAGGACCGAATTCAGAGTTGGGAAGAGGTACATGTGATCAACTCTTATGAGTCAGCTCCTGCGACTCCAGCACACTTCTAGGTCAAGTCCTGTGTTCACTCCTTCCTGTATGGGTGACCTTGGGCAGGTCACTTAAACCCTCTATGCCTCAGTTTTCTTATCTGCATATTGGGGTGATAATGTTTGCTTCTTAGTGGGGATTGAAGCAAGAAAGCAAGTGACATGCTGGCACCTTTGCACATGGTGGGTGCCTTTGTACATATTAGTCCCAGGAAGGATTGTTTGGTATTTTGTTTTCCACACCAGTGAATGGCTAAAGTCTGGGTCAGGGCCAGGGCAGAGCTAATGGTTCCCTTTGGAGATCAGATTCTTGACTCTGCTCATTTGTCTGCCCTCTGCCTGGCTGGACACAGTGCTACATAGCAGCCCATCCCCACATTAGCCCTCAGGGTTCCATCTCAAGATCACAAAAGAGCCACCTGCTACATTGTTCACCTACAGCCAGGCCCAAGATCAGCGTCTGGTGGCCAGTGGCCAGGGGTCAAGCAGGCTCTTGCTTCTCTGATGCACTTTGCCCTCCCCAGGCTGGCAGCTAAGGTCTTGTTGCCCTTCCTAGCCCAGCCTGCAGCCTGACCCCACCTAGACTCAGGTTAGATCTTCCCCTATAGTGGGCAGTGGAGGGGGGAATACGACTGTGGCTCAGTCAGCAATAAGCCGAAGCTAATACCTCTTTCTTTTGATGTTGATTTTTTTTCCCCATCACGGTCCTGACATTCAGCTTGGCAAATTGCAATTAGTGATCTGCCCGCCTCCTGCTCTGAGTTCCCATGCCAACCGACCCAGGCATATACAATGGCATGGGCCCAACCCCCAGCCACAGACCTGAGAAGGGATGTGGGGCAGGGAGCTGGGTAAAGGCTTGGGCTCTTCCGATCCAGGAACCCAGAAGAGAGTCCTGGCCCAAGTGGCACTAGGAGAGGTAGCAGGCCCAGGGAGGGGTGTTGGGGCCAGATGCAATCTCCTAGACCCTATGTCTTCTAGGGTACCTCCATGGGCTAGGGGCTAGTATCACCCTACATCTGCCATGCCCTATGTGTTTGACTCATGGCTTATTTAAATCTTTGTGGTGATTCCTCTGTGGGCCCTCCCTGAATGAATTTGTTCTGCAAAGTGGGAATGTGTCAAGTGGGATGGGGTAGTTGAGATACCTTTTCAGACACATGAGACAAGGAGTCTTGGTCACAGAAGAGAGCACCTTTGACTGTGGGGAGAATGTCTCTCTGGCTGGCCAACACTGGTGTAATTTTGCTCACCTGATCTGGCTCTGCCTAAGGGATTGAGGGAGTCACAGGTTTGAACCTAGGTGAGACCTCTCCCCAGATTCCTTCCTTTTTCTTGGTTGTGGGCTGAGAATACAGAACCATGTGACCAACTCTCCATTCTGTCCACTCACAAATATCCATGTGTGGTGCCCTCAACTTGCCTATTCTGATGTGTTCTTGTGACACCCTAAGAGGTGGCCCCAAATTGTCCCCACATCCCAGTGGAGAAAGCTTAGACACAGATGGAGGAAAACCATCCCAGGGTGGTACCAGGAGAGAGACCTGCTCAGTTCGTGGCTCAGGTGAATTGTGGGGCTTTCTAGATCTCCAGAAAGTGGTGGGATGGTCTGCGGTGGGCTCATAAAGTAGACATCGGTGATGAGCCTCAGATAGATGTCTCTCTCCCCGGGTGCTGGGAATGTGAGGGCCATCTGAGCTGGAACTTTCCATGTCCACTGCTTAGATGAAGCTCAGTGGGGCAGCGACCTGCCCCGGTTATGCAGTGGCTTGGTGATGGCAGCAGTGTTCTAGCCTCTCCCCCAGGTCCCACCTGGTCTTGGGGACAGTAGGCTCCTTGGGGACAGTAGGGAGCAGACTCTCCCTACCCCAGCTTCCTCATGCCCCCCCCCAATGTCCAGAAGTCCTTATGTTCAGAGCAGCTACATCAAGGGCTGGCTCTTCACAGTGAAAAATAGTCTCCCTGCAGGCTTCTCCAAACTGCTGAACTCCCTCAGTGCATCTACAATGCAATTCACTCTCCTCCCTGGCTGCCCCACAGTGCGTAAGGAGAGCCTGGGCCACCGGGTCTGGACTTCAAAGGGGAATCACAGGCACGCTCTGTTTCCTTGTCTCTGTTCCTTCTCTAGTGAAAATTGGAATGTGAGTGGATGGCTGCCCCCGGTCTCCCTGGGCAGCCTGGGTGGGACTGTACCAGCTCCAAGCATGCCTTCCTAATACGTCTCTCTCTGCACACAGGATGCAGCACTGGGCCCGGCGCCTGGAGCAGGAGGTCGACGGCGTGATGCGGATTTTTGGAGGCGTCCAGCAACTTCGTGAGGTGAGCCCAAAGCCACTTGCCTTCCCTTCAGAAACCTCCTTCCAAGGGAATTGGGGAAAACTTCAGAAATGAGTGAGGAAGATTTGGTGTTGTTGAGGTCCTGGAGTGGTGGGACACTGCTGAGCCCATGGGGCAGGTGGAGAATGACTAGAAAAGCAGTTCTCCTGCAGGTCTTGGCTGCTCTTCCAGAGGTGGCTGTCAGAGAAGTGAACTGACTCGGTTGATGACCCTTGTCACTGAAAGGGTGCGGGAGTTTTCCAGGTTTTCAGCAAATGAGGTTTGTGTTTGAGGCTGCACCTGGGGTGGGATCCCAGGTTCAGGAAGGATCAGGGGATACATGGGTACACAGAAGCCAAAGGAAAAATCCACGCAATGAATGGCATGGCCAGTCCACACAACCCTGAAAGTGGTGCTCGTGGCGCTGTAGCACTAGAAGAGTGAAAATCCTGTGCTTAGTGGGATGGAGGATAAGGTGCGGGTGGGGTGATTGATTATGTGCCAACCACCACATTCATCCTGGGAGATTATGTTAATGTTTGAAATAGTGATGTGAAGAACAGGCCATCCGTCACCCCCAGAAGGCTGCAAAATGTGTTGCTGTCAGGCCATGGGATCCTTAGCCATTGCTCTTTATGTGGAGACTCAGAGGCTCAGATTGCTGAGCTCTTGCAGTGATGGGGGTGGGACTCCCAGGGTATGAGCTGGTCTTCGAGGATCTTGTTGCTAGGGGTCTGGGCTTCAAGGTACTGACCACATCTGAGCAGAGGGTGCTTGGGAATCTCCTGCTGATAGTTGGCTGGGAACAGCAGAGGAAACCAACTTACTGTTTCAGCCCAGAGTCCAGGTCCAGGGTTTGGTGATTCCATACCCAGTGTGTTCCTGTTGTCCCTGTTAATCTGGGCCGGGGTCAGCAGATGTAACCTCAGTGGTGCAGAGACTGGGGGGGTTGTCTTCAACCCTTTCCTTGTGCTAAGCTTATAGCTGGTACCCAGGAAACGGCGACAGCAGTGAGTGTGTCAACACTGGCTGTGGATGTAGGACTTCTGGCACAGGATGGGACTGATTGGGGTTGGCTAATGAGGTGGAACATGGTGGGGTGGGGGGGTCCAGGTCTGGAGGTCTGAGCCCTCAGCTTGCTGGGTGTCTTCCCCACAGTGGCCCAGCAACTCTGAACCTTCCTTTCCTAGTGGCTGGGCTTGAATTGCAGTAGCTCCATCACACTCTCTTCCTGTGAACTCTCAATGACTCAGCCACACTCGGAGGCCAGCAGAGCTTTCCAGAGAAAGCACTGTAAAAAAGGCTGTTCCGGAATAGGAGTCAATTTAGGCTCAGGAATAGCACCCAGCACTAACCAGGCTCTAAGTGGCTACTGCCAAATACAGCTGTGTAGGTTAATGAAGGAGTGATAGCTCCCTGGCACGTAGGTCTTGTACCTTACCAAGCTTTGTAGCAGGACATAAAATGTACCCCGCATAAGGAGTTAACCATGCACCTCCAGTTAGGAATCCTCAATACTTTGAATCCTCGGCTGAAGACATTATGTTATACTCGTGAGTCACTCAGACCTCGAAAGGTTGTCAGTGAAAAAATAATCTACATACTAATACCTGGACTCAGATCTATCTGGACCACTGGGGTTAGTTACTAGATGGTGAGGACTAGAGATGAGATCTCCCTGCTCAGCATACCCACTATAGGCCCCTGAGTGAGTCCTGAATCTTCTGTAATCCTCATTCTTGACCCATGGCATGGCTGGGAAGTCTGACTGGAGGATGAGGTAGTAAGAACAGCAACTGGCCGGGCTCGGTGGCTCAGCCTGTAATCCCGCGCCTTTGGGAGGCTGAGGTGAGTGGATTACCTGAGCCCGCAGGTTCGAGACCTGCCTGGGCAGCGAGACCTCATCTCTACAATAAATCAAAAAATCAGCCGGGCATGGTAGCGCATGCCTGTAATTCCGGCTACTTGGAAGGCTGAGGTGGAAGGATCGCCGGAGCACAGCAGGTCGAGGCAGCGGTGGCCGGAAGCGACCACTGCACTCCAGTCTGGGCAACAGAGTGAGACTCCAACTCAGAGAAAAAAAAAAAAAAAGAATAGCAACTGATAGGCCAATGCTGACATGCCCCCTGTTTTAGAAATCAAATTTGAATTTTTCTCAATCATTTTCATTACCTGACTGTGTTCCCTTCCTTCTGATGGGACTTGAATGATTCCAGACACTTTCATCAGTGAGCATGTCTCCCTCCCCCCATCTGCCCCGCAGTCACCAAGGTGGTAGTGATTGGTTTGTGGGAGAGCGGAGGCTTGGCCCTCAGGCTCCTGACTCCTGTTCCAGAGCTCTATTCCTTCTCCTTCTCTGGCTATGCTTCCTATCTTGGTAGGGTGGGTTAGATGAACCTGGGACAGTGAGGAGCTGGGCCGGAGCAGGCCCATGCTTAGTGTGACAGGCAGCAGAGAAGTGCTGACCTGGCGTCCCCAGCTCTTCCTGGCAGCCCCTTTGCTGCCGACGGCTGCCAGCTCTCCAGCGGCTCTCTGTCCTGCTCCAGTTTTTTCTCACCTGCTTCCTCAGCCTCTTCCTGCTGACAGCTCTGGGTCTGCTTCTTGTCACAGGGCACTCTGGTGAGGCAGGTGGGGGAAGGGGGGCCAGGTGTGGAGTTCTAGGGGAAGAGGGCAACCCTGTGGGAGCAGGAGGGAGCCAATCCCACCTCTCCACAACTTACCCCCAACCATGACTGAGCCCCCTTCAAATGCACATGAGAAGGCCCATGTGCCCAGCCCATGCCTGGTTCTGACAGGTCAGGAGGATGCTTGGAGCAGAGCTCTGACCCAGCTGTGGATGCTGTCATGGACCCTGGCACCAGCTTTGCCAAGCCTTGGCCTCAGCTCCTACTGGAGCTGCCCTTCCTCTGGCCTCCTTGAGCTGATTCTGAGCTGACCCCAGACACCTGCAGCTTGGGTGACCCTGGCATCTGGGCCCCTCTTGTCCTTCTTCCCCTGCATGTCTGCCCTCCCTGCCTGCCCCCCTCCATCCTGGAGTCTGCTCCGCCCCCAGTAGCTTGGAGCCTCAAGGGCTGGCAGCTGCAAGAGTGCAGAAACTGCAGACAGTAGCATTTGGGAACATTTTCCTTGCCTTGGCACTTTCCTCCTTCCGACCTCACCACCACCCCATGAGGGTATGGCTGAGTACAGACGGTGGCCCATTTGTGGGTTAGAAGCCACAGAATACTTCAGCAGGTGTAGGGGCTCTCTGTGAAGACGCCATCTCATTTCCTCATCTAACCCCAGGGCCAGTGCACAGCTGGGGCTTCTGCTGTGGCCTGGTGCTCACATGACACCCCTACTCCCATGCTTGGCCAGACACTCTGAACCACACCCTCCTTGGTTCCCCAGCCTCACTGTCCCCATAACCCCGGACCACTCTTGCCCTGAACAGGCCACAGAAGTGTGGACCCTACTGAAGTCTGCCCCCTCCAGAGCCCCTAGGGACTGAGCGAGGTCTCCTGAGCCTCTTCTCCACCCTCCCCCATCAGCACCATATTGTCCCCATCCTGGGGGAGAGGAGAGAGCATATGCTTAGGCTCTGAGCTCATTTACATAATGAGGCTGATCAGAATGAATAATTCATTAGGTGCCTGGGGGTGCACGGGGGTGGAGGTAGGGAGGATGTGGAGATAGGCAGGTCTCCCTTCTCTGAAACCCAGGTCATTCTGGATGGTACAGCCAGGGACTATCCCTTTCTGGCTGAGTGTTTAGGATACAAGGGTGAACAATGCAGGGAATCTTATGAGAAGGCAAAGGCAAGAGAGATTATAGTCAGACATGATGAAGAACCAGTTGGCTCATCAGGTCCACCAGCCTTGGGATGTTTTGCTGACCTGTTTGAGACAACTTCCTTGGAGGATCTCTACCGAAGGAGGGAAGCCCCTCTGCCTGGGGTAGGAGTTGAAGGTGAGAGGCAGTTTCCTGGACAGAGCTCATCTGGAAGGAGGAACCTTAGACAGCCATGTCTGGGGGCCACCGGCTACCCTCTGGGAAAACCCAAGCCAATTCTGGACCCACAGGCTCCTTTCCCAGTTCACATGAAACTCCATATCTTGCCCACTGGTCAGGGCAGATGTGGCATACAAGCTACCCCCCACCTCAGCTACTGTGATGGCCTTAGCTCAGCTTCATACTGCCGGTCATTCCTGTGTTCCTATCACACGAATGGGGAAATCAAGGCACTGACTGACTCTAGCAGCCAGTCCCACCTTGGAGCCCTGGCAGGCCAGCCCTGAATGGTGGTGATGGTGTGATCATGGCAGAGGAGCCGTACTGGGGCAGCTTCTCCCATGGTAAACCTGCATTCACAGAGAGCTGGACCTCAGGACTCCTGCCCCAATTCCAAGTCTTTTGCTTCCCTTCCCACTGCTGTGCTTCTCTGGACAGTCTTGGGGATTCAGGCAAAGGGTGTCCGTGTATCCTTACTTTTTATGGACAGGCAGGAGTGGCATTTCTGAACCAGTGACAACATCACAGTCCTACCCCATCTTGTGCTCCCCTGGTCATCCCTGCACTCTGTCTATTCAGTTCTCCTCAGGAACATATAATCAATATTTACACATCTGGAGCCAGCTCCTGGTATGAACCAAAGTCTGACCACCTCCGGGGCTCTTTCCTGAAAGACTCAGGTAGGTAGGGCAGGGTTCCTGTGCAGGCACCTTTGAAACAGGCTTCTCCCTGTTCCCCTCTACTCTCCTCCTTAGCTGACACAACCAACTCCTGAAACACATGACTCTAGGGTGCTGCCTGAGGCTGTGATCTGTTCCCGTTTGGGGAGGGTGCTCTCTGGGCATTTCAGCATCCTGAGTGGGGTGAGCAGTGCCTCAAAGTGCCAGGGAACCTCGGAACCTTTTAGGGGCTAGGGCAGACAAGGAAGGAAGCTGGGGTGGGAGGCAGGTGGCACAGAAGCAGTCCCTGAAGGGCCAGGCAAGGAGAGCATAAGAGGTTGCAACACTCAGACCCCACAGTCTGTCCTTTCATCAGAGCGCTGTGGTTCACATGGACCCCCAAGAGGCAGGCATGCAGCTCCTTGGCCAAGTCCCTGACTGGCACTGGCTGTTGCAGCTGATGCGCCAAGAGTCAGGTGAGGGGTAGTGAGGGAGCCCCCTCAAGCCCATCGCAACCCCTCTCCAAGGTTCTGCAGCCTAGGAACCATCATCCTAGGGACTCTGCATTTGCTCATCCTGCAGCTCCCACCCCTCCATCTAGCTGCCTCCCCGGGAGGCCCAGCAGTGCCCTCCTCTCTCCTGGTATAGATGATCAGGATGTGGGGCGCATCGGAGTGGGGGGTGATGGGAAGGCGCGGGTGTGAAATATGCCGCTGGGTAGGGATTGCTGTCGCTCGCCTCCCTGAAAACCCACATATATTATTCTTTAATGGAAAGTTAATTGTCTTATTATTCCCTCCATATGGTCCTCTTGCTTGGCACCCAGCAGGGATGCATGGGACTGGGGGGGGCTCCTGGGAGGGCATCTGAGACGTGGTGAGGCTGCTGCTCGAGCTTCATTGGGTACAGAGAGGCGAATGCATAGGAGCCTGACCGAAGCCCTTCCTAGACCCCCTCTGTTTACCCCCTAGCCCAGCCTGCTCTCTACCTCTTTCCTTCTGGGGCCCTGACCTGGGGGCGGCCTCTTCTGGCATCCGCCTCCCACTGTAGGATCTGGGAATGCTCTCTCCTGAGCACTATGGCGGGGAACACAGGACTGAATGGTGAATTGTTGTTGCCCTCCTGCCTCCCACCCTCCACACACACTCTCTGTTGTCACTAGCAGGAGAAAATATCATTTTTGAGAAGCTTTTCTAAAGTTGTTTCATTCATGGCAGAGCTCCTGTCTGAGGGCCAGCTTACTGGCTTAGGTCTCCTGTACCCTTCCACGTCCCTCACCAGGGAGGGGCTAAGGGAGGTCAGTGTCAGGGGCTGCTCCAGTCCCTTGCCCCAGGGACCTTGGCTCATGTTGACTACCCCTTCCATGGACACCAGCCACAGGAGGAGGCTCCCCACCCCAGTGGTTCCTCCAGGGCTGCTGCGTCTGAGCCTTCTCAGCCCCCTGTTCCCTCCCAACCCTCCCATCTTTCTACTCCTTGGGATAAGGTATTGTGTCAGAACAGCCTCACAGGTGAAAGTGGAGAATGCATTGACAGGAAGGTCCTGGGGGCCTGGGCATTAAGTGGGCCCCTCGCTCCCAGAGTCTTGGCAGGGTAAGGCTGGGACAGGGAGCCCTGCCAGGAGGCTTTTAGGACTCTGATGAGTGTCAGCAGGGAGTTGCTGCCCAGGTTTCTGTGGAGGCTGTGGGTGTAGAGAGGACAGGTCTGTGGGAGAGGTGTCTGTGGGTAGGATCAGCTGGTGGTGCAGGCCTGGGGAGGGGGCCTCCAGCTTTCAGCTTGTGCCAAGAGGTCACATGGTGCACATCAAAGGTCAGTTCCCAGGGTATGAGGAACAACTTGGAGTGGGAGAGAAGCATTTGGGGCATGCTGTGCCTTCTGAAGGTAGGCATGCCTGTGGTCCCACAGCTGGGGCCAAGCTAGATTTAAACCCAGAGCCTGTGCCATGGGGACAGCTGGATGGTGGGTGATGGTGAAAGGGTGGAGTGGGAAAGAAGGGCAGGCACTGTGGGACTTGACACATGTAGTCTTACTTCTCTGAGCCTTGGTTCCCACACCTGTGAAAAGGGGATCCAAACAGTCTTATCCTCCTGTCCTCCAGGAAACGTGAGATTCTCAGGGAAGCAGGAACAGGGAAGCAGGAACAAGCAGACAGAGTCCCACACTCCACATCAATTGCCTGCCCTTCCAGGGATTGGTCACAGTTTTGGAAAATTCACATGCCCAAGGTGTCCTCTCTGCTTGGCTCAGCCCTGCTCAGCCCTGGAGTTTGGAAATTGATTCCTTCTTGGGATAGGCACAGTGGCTTACACCAGTAATCCCAGCACTTTGGGAGGCCAAGGCAGGAGGATCATCTGAGCCTAGGAGTTCAAGAGCAGCCTAGGCCACATAGCAAGACTTAATCTTTACAAAATAAAAAAATTAGCCGGGCATGGTAGTGTATGCCTATAGTCCCAGCTACTTGGGAGGCTGAGGCAGAAGGATCACCTGAGCCCAGGAGGTCAAGGCTGCAGTGAGCTATGATCCATGCCATTGCATTCCAGAGTGAGACCCTGACTAAAAAAATTTAATTTAATTTAAAAATTCCTTCTTTCTTGCCGACCATGACACCTTTCTTTTAAGGAGGTCTTACTGAGAGAGGTACCAAGGCCACCTACCTGAGGCAGGGCTTGAAGAAAAAGGGCCTATGGACCGGGAAAAGGTAGGTGGCTTCTTTGACTAGAAATCCAAGGAGCCCGCTGCAGAGGCACCCCTGGAGAGGAGCTGGGTGGAGGTGAAAGGAAAGGCCCCCACACACCAGGAGGCTGTGAGTCAGTTTCTCCAATCAATCAACAAGACAGCAGCTTATCTACCACGCTCCATGGGCTTAGAGGAGGGTACGGCAGGGGAGTAGGGGGCAGTACAAAGCCATAGAGCTTTGGGCTGTCCCTAGGTATTGGCACTGAGAATAGGGAAGTTAGTAGGTCAGAAAATGGAGTGACTGTGGCCAGGGTTGGGGATCAGGGGTTCTTGAGAGCGGCAGCTCGAGAGATCTCTGGAAGGTTCTCTGACTGGAGGTCCCTCAGTTTAAGGAAGAAACAGTCTCATTGACTGTGAACAGAACCTTGCTGGGCAGACAGCAGTGCTCTGCCTGGAAAACTTTTGATCAGAAACCCTTGGCTTCTCTGCAGAGCCCTTCCCTGAAGAGAAGGGGTTTGTCAAACTTTTCTAAAGCAAAGCCCCCCCACACACACACACACATACACACAGGAGAAGAATGTTCTGATGAAGACACTGGCTTTCCTTAGGGGTCTTCAAAGAGGCTGGCCTTGCACCAGCACGGCGGGGCTTGGGGGTGGTCAGCCCTTTAGCTAGTTGAAGAGCTGCCAGGGTCTGCTTCCCTTCCCCCAAAACCTCCCTCACCTCTGCATCCATCTCTGAAGAGTGATAGAGCTGCCGGGTCCAGAGCTGGAGGCTGGTCTGGATGATCAAGAGTGGGATATGGAGGTTGGGAATCAAGGGCCAAATGGGTTTTCTTGCTGGGCCCCCGGGGACGGTTGACCCTATCTGCATTCCTCCTCCCTCCTTCACTCCTGTCCACTCCGGATCAGTGGCAGCCACGGGGACACTTGCCTCAGATTCATGGAGCCCCAAGCGCTTGGCGGAGGCAGAGAAGTAATTGGTTTTGACAAACCACAGCCGGCCCCAGGGGCGGCATGAGCAGCATTTACCACGACCAGGCAGGAAGTGGAGGCTCTGTGTGGCCTGCCTTCATCTTCTCTATAAAGGCTGTCCTCTCCTTTTGAGCAAAGATTTCATGTTTGGAGAAATATAGAGCCACGGCCTTTCATTTCTATACCTGTCTCCCAGTATTGGGACCTGATGGTTCTGAAGAGGGGGCTGGCCTGCTCCATGTAGAAGGGGACAGACTGAGGCAGGGAGTGGCTCCTGGACAGACTCCTCAGGCCCCCTCCTTGTCCATCCTTGGGTTCTCATGAATCAAGGAACCATGTAAGCTACCCCGAGGATGCAAGAATGTGCAGTCTGGGTGGAGGAGCAGGCTGTGCACACATGCAGTGTGCAGATACACACACATGGCTACCATGTACACATATGCATGTAGGTATTCACAAGGCTGGCATAGAATAGGTGCTTGGTTCAGTGATTGGAGATGGAGAAGGATAGGCATCTGAGGACTGAGAAGGGCAAGATCCGGGCTCTGTCCCACGTGGCCCTGGGAGCCATCCAGCCCCACCTAGGGAAACTAAGACCAGTGTATCAGGGTTGAACCTTGGTGCCAGATGCCCTGAAAGAAGTAGGCTCTCATGAGGGAGTCTGCCAGGACTCAGCCCCTTATAGAGGATCCCTTGATTGTTCCTTGTGAGGGTATGGAGGGTGCGGGGGCTATGGAGAAGGGCCCTTGAGAAGAGCTGGCTGCACTAGTGTGCTGGCTACCCAGACATCAGTCTGGAGCTAGGGAGGTTGGGCCATTCCTGGAGTGACTTGGAGGCTTGGCCTAGGTGTGTGGTTCTGGGCAGGGGTAGCAAAGAGCCCTCCTTAGGCCTCTGAGCTTCCCAGCTGCCCATGTGCCCCCCACCCCTCACCCTCACTAGACTTCTCAGCTTCTTCCTCCAAGTTCAGTTGGCACTCCCCTCATTACCACCCACCCCCGCCAAGCCTCTCCCCAGTTTTAAACCCAACCCATAGTTCCCCTCCTCCAGAAAGCCCTCCAGATCAGTGCTGAATCCAGTGGTATCTGATGTTCCCCACTGCTTTCAGTTTTTGTGTTTCAGGTACACATAAAAGATGGGGGCTGTCAGCAATCTTTGGCATGCCCAATCCAGTGTTCCCATCATATCCCCATATGAAGACCATAGCCAGAGGGCAGGGTCATGTCCAGGAGTCCACCTGAACACAGACAGTCAGACCTAGAAGGGAACTAGCCCTGGTGATTCTTGATCCCGTAACCCACTGGGAAGCAGTCCGTGACCTGCTAAGGCTTGTGTGAAGTGGACATGGGCTGATTATTGTGTATAAAAATGCATGATGCTGCATGGGGAGTGTGAGCACGCATGCATGCCTGTGCAGGAGAAGAGACATGTGAACCCATGTGCATGAGTGCTGCGAGTGAACAGGTATGTGTGTGTCTGTAGAAGGAAGTGTGTGTGCTACGTGTGGGAGTGTGACAAGGCAAGCTTGTGTATGTGCACGAATGTGTGGTTCTGAGTGCTGCCTGTGGAGGGGTGAGCAGGCACACATAGGGTAGGGTGGGATGGTAAGGAGGCAGATGCCGAAAGCTGTCACCCGAGCAGGCTAGAACTACTTAGCTGATTAATTAGCAAAGCTGAGAAGTCTGTTTTGGGTGAGAAGCTCACATTGACACGCACACACTGTTCCCCATGCACAGTGAATATCTCCCCAAGTCTCTGCCTAACACTGTGCTCGGCAGATGCTAATTGATTTGTGTCTGAGCCTGGAATAGGGGCTAGACCAAACAATCCCATTATGGAGATCCCAGGCCTTATGCATGGCAGTATTCATTGTCCCTAATCCAGTGCATATGGAGGCTGGTCATCCAGGCCTTGTCCCCATTTCACAGATGAGAGAGCTGGTAAGGAAGCAGGAGCCTCGTTTCTAGATACTGGGTCTTCTGGTTGGGGGCATCCTCTGGAGTTTGCTGGTGTGGTCAGGTTCTTCTCTGGGAGGCTGTGGCAGCCCATCCTGCCCTGGGCTTGGGTCCACTGAAGAGTTATCTTCTGAAGGTGGAGGGAAGAGTTTTGGGGCCTTTGGGGTTAGAACAGGACTGGTGTACACCAGGGAGTCTTCTTCAGTACAGGGCAAGTCAAGCCCACTCACAAACCCCGGATGCTTGTCACCAGCCAGTTTCTTCCACATGCTTGGCAGGCAGTCCAGTGGGGCCTAATCCCCTAGGAGTCTTCTTAATGTCTCTCTTCACCTAGAAAGTGAGGGCACCTCATGCTCCCCAGCTCTCAGAGCCCCCATGTACCTCCACATCAGCATGAATCACTGTGATTGTAGCCACTCCTGTTCTGTATACTCCATTTGAAGACCGATGGGTCTACCCAGCTTGCCCCTGAGTCCTAGAGTCTGGGCTCAATGCTGACTCCTGGCAGCTCCCCTGTGCTGCCTTCAAAGACCCCCAGCCCCACTGCTGTACTGTGCTGTCATGCAGGGAGACCTGGAATCTGGTTCGAGTGACAGCCACTTGCCTCTTGATCAGGTGTTGACAGAGGAGCCTTCATTATGCTCCGTCTACAGGCATAGAATAAATTGGTGTGCAGTGAATTTATTCCTTTTAAAGAGGGACTTTCACACTGGGGAAAACTTTTTAAAAGAGCATTTATATAAAAAGCAATTACCATGCCAGTAATTTTTATGTATTCTCCCCCTTCCATTGCTGCCTTTGTGTTTGAACGTGACCACCTCCTGGGCAGCTGCAGCCTGGCTCCCTGGCTCCCTGGCTCCCAGCCTCCCAGCTACGGCTTACAGCCTGCTAGAGTGGCCTCCTCCTCCAGGAAGGATCAGGATGCAGGGCCCAGGCTCATCAGGGGTTCAGACTCTAGGAGTACTACTGGGTAGATTTATGTTCAAAACTTGGGTGGTTTGGAAATTTCCTCTCGCATGCATCTCTGTCCCAAGGTTGCTCCAGTCCCAGGGCTGGTGCATCCTTTCTGGGCCCTTCTTGGCAGCAGCCAAGCACTTAAAGGCACCTGCTTCCTAGCGTCTCTCGGCTCACTTCATTAAGGGAGGAGGCAGTGGTGTGGGAGCAGGTATTTTCCCTCCCAAGGAGCTGCTAACGGGCACCCTGCTTCCCCAGCCATTATTGCTCTCACACTCGATGCATTATGTAAATTGTCTCCGTTGCTAAGTGGTGGAGCAGCCGCTCAAGGGAAACGAGGGAGTGAGGTCTGGAGCCTTCTTGGGGGAAAGCAGGAGACTGGGCTCTGGAAACTCACTCTCCTGTATCGAGGAGGGTCTGACAGCCTTCCCACTCAAACTAGGACCCCTGAGGCTTGCACACTGTCTCCCTCTCAGACTACAGCTTTGTGAGGGCAGTGACTGCACCCCTATAGCAGACTGGCAGCTCCTAGGAGGCTGGGCAGGCTACCTCATTGGATAGGGTCATCAGTTTGGGGCTTTGCCTCTCACCTCAGACTGACTCTTTGGGTAGGACATATGCCTCTCTGCTGCCCAAGGAAAGATGCCTCTCCTACCCACATGACTTTCACAGCAGCTGGGTGACCCAGCCCTCCAGGAATGTGCACACTTGCTCACAAAGCCTCCTTAGAAACCCTTAGCAGAGCTGGAGAAGGCCATGTCCAGCAATTGGGCTCAGTGAGCCACCTCCCACCACAGACCTGGGGAGCCCCAATAACTTTAGGCCCCTTCTGAAGTGAGTGCTCAATGAACTTGAGATGTAGAAGGGTGACTATTTGGGGCAACCCCACACCCTGGGATGTCAGCAGATTCTTGCGTCCCCAGTGGGGCTTGATGAGACATATCTTGGTCCTGGTCAAGGCCTGGGTAGTGGAGGAAGTTCTTCCAGGTACTCCCCTAATTTGCCATCTTTCCTTTTGAGACACTTGATCTGCTGAGGGAACCAAGTCCACCCAGGGGGTCTGGGTCTAACATCTCCCTCTCTGAGGAGCCAAGCACTCTGGGCTTCTTCCCAACGTGCTGGACTCCTCCTAGCTAAGCTTGCACTTGGTATGAGGCCCACAAGTGCAAGCCACACATGAGGAAGTATCCTCCCTCCCTGGGACTGAGAGGCTCCCTCACTCCCAAGCCCATTATGCCCCTAGAACAGAATGCCTATCCAGTGCAAGGAGGCTACTGGGTTGAGGGGCTGTGGGTTTGTGTGTTTTCTAGAATTTAGAGAGATTGGGATTCCAGGGAGGATGTGAGAGATTGCAAAGACATTTGCAGCCCACTTGACTCCACTTCTCAGACAGCTTCTCCTACCCATTGTCCTTTCCAGGCTGGGCTGTCTGTGGGTTGGGATGAAGTGGGCTACCTGACCCTGGCACCGTTTTAAACAGATGCGGGTGCACAGACAGCGCACCCAAGGCATCGACATTGTGGAAGACTTAGAGCTTCTTTCTTGCCGCTTGACATTGTCTGCCGCTGCCTCCTGAAGTGGGTAGCATTATCTCCCAGACCCATGTGGCCTGCTGTCTTTCAACTTGCTTTGTGATTACTCCCTATTTTGGGGGAGTTAGTTTGGGACCCCAGACCAGAGGTCACCATCAAGAATTTGTTGTTTTGGTCTAAGGAGCCTGGTCTGTGTACTCAGCTGATTGGGAAATTGAAGCCTCAAACTGTCCTCATTTGCAGTAAGAGTAAACAGAGGTGGTGATGACACCTGCTGCCCTTGTGGCCCCTGTCCTGAGGCCAGAGGCTGGAGTCAAAGCAGTCAGTCCCCTGTCTCTGTCTCTATTGTTCCTTCTTCCTTCCTTCCTTTCCCTCCTTTCTTCCCCCTCTCCTTTTTTCTTCTTCTTTTTCTTACATTTCTAGATGGATTTTTAAATCCAGGGCTTTAAAATCAGCATTATACAGGCACCTGGTGTAAAGTCATAGTTTTACCAGGCGAGTTGTGTTAGGAGCACACAGTCCCCTCCTCTCCATTTCCAACTCCCCAGAGGCTGTCACTTTCTAATCTCTGAGCTCCATATCTCTAAATGACATACTTATGTCGCTACTTCATGATTGTTCAGTTTTAGGCATTATCCATGGGCATCCTGCTGTGGAAAAGGAGGGCTTCACTCCCCCTACCCAGCCCAATCCTTTACCCTTGAATGTCATCACATGATATGGTTAGGTAGGACTCACTGTTGACATTGTCCTGACCCTGAAAATGCTTTGCAGAACTGTACTTGATAGTACATACTTTTAGGCACAATTTGTTAGTTTTTGTTGTTGTTGTTTGTTTTCTGCAGATAACAACGGTTTGGATTTTGCTACTTTGTTTACTTAATTTTCTGTGAACCTTTACTCATTCTGCCCTATATTCCCTACCATTTTATCTGACCCTTCTCTCATACATTCATATGCATCTGGGGTTCAGTTGAATTCACTCTCCAAGGAAATCTTTCTCAGAGCCTCCAAGCTTACTCTGGTGAAGACTGGCTGCAGCTGGTATGTGTCCCTGGGATTTTCTTCACCCCCTCAGGGTTGGAGTCCCCTCTTTCCTGGATCCTGTGGTCTCCTCGTTGGTTTCTGGACTTCTCCCTTGTTTTAGTAGAGAACATTTGCTATTGGCTTCCTGAGGAAGTGGAGCCAGACTTTGGAGATTTTCATGTCTCTGAAAGCCTTCCCTCTCTCCCACACTTGACAGAGATTTTAGATGGGTTTGAAGTCCAGGGTGAAAAAACCATTTGCCTCAGATTTTCTAAGGCAGTACTCCATTCCTTCCAGCTTCATGAGTTGCTGTGGAGAGGTCCCAAGTCATTTGGATTCCCAATCCATCGTACATGACCTGGTTTTTATCAGAAACTTGTCAATTTTTTCTCTTTGCCCAGTGTTCAGAAATTTCACATTGATTTTCCTTAGTGGGGTTTATTTTCTTTCGTTATGACTCAGTGGACATTTTCAAACTGGATACTTGTGTTCTTCATTTCTGGGAGGTTTTCTTGAATGGCTTCTTTGGCTATTTCCTTCCTTCTCATTTCTCTGTTCTCTCTCTAGAACCCTTAACTCAGATTCTGTTCTCTTTTTTTCCCTCTCTAATTTTCCATCTCTGTACCTTTTGGTGAGATTTCTCAATATTATCTCCCAACCATTCTATCAAGTTTTGCATTTTGCCACTGTATTTAAGTTTCCATGATATCTTTTTGGACCTTTTTAAAAATAACATCATGTTCTTGTTTCATTGTTGCCATGATATCTGTTAGTTCTCTGAGAATAGTATTATAGCTTTTTCTAATAAAATTTTTTTAAAAACCTTATTCTGAAATAATTGTAGACTCACAAAGAAGTTGTAAAAATAGTACAGAAATTCCCTTCACCCAGTTTCCTCTTAGTTACCATCTTGCATAACTATGGTACAAATATCAAAACTAAGACATTAACATTGGTACAGTACTATTAACCAAGATGAAGACCTTATTTGGATTTTACCAGTTTTTGCACTAATATCCTTTTTCTATTCCAGGATCAAATCCAAGATACCAAGTTGCATTTAGTTGTCACGTCTCCTTAGTCTCCTCTGATCTGTAGCAGTTTCTTCACCTTTCCTTGTCTTTCATAACCTTGACACTTTTTTAAAAGTTCTGACCAGTTATTAAGTTTAATGTCCTCAATTTGTTTTTTCTGATGTTTTCCTGTGATTAGATTGAGGTTATGCATTTTTAGGAAAAACACTGTAGTGATGATGTGTCTTTCTCAGTGTGTCATATCAGGAGTTACATGATGTCAATATGGCTTGTTATTGGTGATGCTGACCTTGATCACTTGGTTAAGGTAGTGTATGCTTGGTTCCTCCCTTGTAAAGTTGCTATTTTTCCATTTGTAATTAACAAGTTTCTTGGAGGAGATACTTTGAGGCTGTGCTAATATCCTATTTCTCCTCAAACATTTGCCCATTAATTTTAGCATCCATTGGTGGATCTTGCTTGCAGTAATTCTTGCCGCAGTGTTTGGGTGGTGCTTTTCTAATTCTCTCACTTCTTCTACATTTGTTGATTCTTCTGTGAGGAAGAACTGTCCCTTCTCCCTCATTTATTTATTTTTTTCAATTATTTATTAATATCAGTATGGATACATAAATATTTATTGTATTCTATGGGTTATAAATCCATAATGTCCCAGCCTGGGCAACTTGGCAAGACCTCATCTCTACAATAAATTTTTTAAAAATTAGCCAGGCCTGGTGGCGTGTGCCCGTAGTTCCAGTTACTTGGAAGGCTGAGTCTGAAGGATTGTCTGAGCCCAGTAGGTCGAGGCTGCAGTGCTTTCCAGCCTGGGTGACAGAGTGAGACTCCCACTCAAAAAAGTAAATAAATAAATAATCCATAATGTCATTATATATTTTTTTGCTCAAATTGTTCCAGCTTTGACCATTGGGAGCTCTTTCAGGTTGGCTTCTGTGCCCTTTTGACATGCTCCCATCTTTTTTTTTTCAGTCTTTCTTTTACTTTCTGTTACCATAGGATATTCCAAGCTCATCATGCATTTTTCCTGTCCTATCCCTGAAATATCCTCTTCTCCAAAGAGTTCTGGCTCTATTTATTGGAGAATGATATTTAGAAATCAAGATCTGAGTGCTGTGTGTGCTCATTGCTGCTGAGGTGTTACCGCTTCTGGTCCTCTCATGACCAGAACAAGGAGATATATATGTACATATCCTAATCCATGTGTACATACATATGCATAATTACATCTGTATCTACCTGCACAGTGTATATTTTAAAAATACTGATATCTCTGACTCCAGTCCTGCATAACCTCATTCAAGTCTTCTTCCTTTCCTTCTTGGTGACTTCCTGCTCTAGCAGTGAAACCCAGTTCTCCTTATCTACAATATATTTGTTCAACTCTGGTATACATACTTTATGGCATTTTAAATGTATTTCTCTCCCTGTGTAGCCCAGTTTTTACACGGTTTCTTTTGTTTTGGCCTCTGACTCCTACTTGTCTGTCTCCCCCCAGTGTTTGGGACTCTACATACTCTGCTCATATTTAGGCAGAGAAGATAATATGGTGGGAGCCAAGGGGTGGGACTAACAAGTCCTTGGGACTCAAGTCAAAACAACGCCAAAGAGTACGGCACTGAGTGTGAGACTGGGTGCTCCGGTGTGGTGAGGAGGACTCATAGACCATGGGAGGCTCATTATGGGTGATCATTATGGATGATCTGGCCAAGTTGCCCTCCTGGATTCCAAGATTCCCCAGAGAAGGTTCTCCTATTCTCCTAGTTGGGGTTTCAGGGTTTAGCTTTTAGGGTTCCCCAGCGTTAACCTACTGCCAGCAGAAGCAAGTCTTCCAGATCCTGGTTAGTTGCCATGATCTGTCTGCTTTCAGCTTCCAAATGTTTTTCCTAATAAGGATCTCAAACCACGCAAGGTGGGGACCAAAGGGAGGCCCAAACTTTACCTGTATGATGTCTACTTGTATTGTATACCTAATCCTGTTTTGTACCCCACATCTTTAAAATAAAATATATCTATATATTTAAAATGTTGTTCCTGGTGCCTCCTCCACATTTTATTTGTCCTCCTGAGTTTTTTTTTGCCATTTTGAATAGCCGTTTACTATTGTTTCAGGGAGTTTTGGGGACGGGTGAAAGGTCACCAGGTGCCACTGCTTTCATTTATCCTGTAGTGGCTACGCCTTTACTGTTTAAGTGAAGTCCATGCAGAGCCCTTGCTAGAGAAGGGATGTTCTCTGACTGAGATGAGGTGGCATGCCTGGGCTGGCCTCCTTATCTCTCTCTTGCTACTCCTGACCCTCCACATGAGCCCAGGGTCTCCCTTTCTACAGCCTAAGGTTCCCAGGAACACAGCTTGAGAACTGCTGCCCTGTGCCTAGGAGTGTGTTGGACACAGGACTTGACTTGGAGTTAGCACAAGGGAGCCTCTGGGAGTAGAGAAGAGGCTTTGGGAAGGGTATAGAGAGGCAGGGGCTCAACCATGAGTAGCCACACTTGAAGAGCCTGATTCTCTCCCTGTGGTAAGGTCTCCCATCTGAGTCTCAGTTCTCCCATCTGCGCAGTGGGAAGCCCCGGCAGGCTTGGCTTATGCAGCTAGCAGTGGGAAAGAGCTTTGCTGATAAAATAGGTTCTATCTTGGTTGACAGCTTGCCAGCTATTCTCTGGATGGCTCCCTGCCCAACACCTTCTCTGTGCTCATGATCTGGCAGGTGGGGTTGCCTAGGGCTTCCATGGCCAGGGCAGGGCATTACTCTGAGCCTGGCAGATGTCTGAGGGCTTGTCCCTTTGAGGTAGCTCCTAAAGACTCAGCAGATTCTGAGTAAGCCAAGACAGGTCCTCTCTTCAGTTTCAGCCACAGGTCTCTGAGCCTCCCTAGGGCCATGCTCTTGCCCTAACTATTCTGTCCACCTGGGCTGCTTTCCTCAGTTGCCACCTCCACCTATGAAAATTGAGCTCAAAGCCAGGTGTGGTGGCTCACACCTGTAATCCCAGCACATTGAGAGGCTGAGGCAGGAGGATTGCTTGAGTCCAGGAGTTTGAGACCAGCCTAGGCAACATAGCAAGACTTGGTCTCTACAAAAAATTAGCTAAGCATGATGACGTCTGCCTGAAGTCCCAGCTGCTCGGGAGGCTGAAGTGGAAGGATCACCTGAGTCCATGAGTTTGAGGCTGCAATGAGCCATGATTGTGCCACTGCACTCCAATCTGGGTGACAGAGTGAGACCCCGACTCAAAAATAAAAAATAAAAGGAAAATTGAGCACCTTCTCCAGAAGCTGAGAGAGGAGGAGGGCAAGACCTTAAGGGTAGTCAGACCAAAAGAAGCCCCTCATAAACTAGGTGAGCAGGGCCTCAGTTTCTTCATCTGTAAAAGGGGGGAAGTTGTCTCTTTTTTCAGTGTCATGTTGAGATGATGAAGGATGTAGAGTTGCTGCAAGCAATGGAACTGAGCCCCATGTGTGTTAAGGCAGTGACAGAGGGATATGGGGTTGGAGAGGCAAGAGCTGGACATGAGAACACAACTGGACCAGAGCGCCAGAGGGATGGACTAGGGAGCCAAGGCAGGAGGTTTCAGGAGCTGAGGGGAGTCACTCTTCACACCCCTACAGATAGGGCTGGGCAGGGTAGCATCTTCTAAAAATGGGGCCACAAACTGTTTTTGAAAAGCTCAGGTCAAGGTTATGGAGTGAATTTTTGTAAGCAACTGCAAGGAAAGATATTTTGTGGGAAAGGAAGCATTAGTTCCAACTTCCCTGATGGCATTTCCAGAGACTGGGAGAGCCAGACCACCTGCCAGAGCCCAGTCAACTGTTTTGTGTGCTAGTTTCATCAATGAAAGATGGGGGCAGGGGCAGGGACACTTTTGAATTCTGAAGAGACAGTGCTGTTCTTGGGGAGGCCACGAGGAGTATCGTGAAGGGCATGGGACTGGGATCGAGACTGGGTCCTGGTCTGCTGTGCCTCCTCTGACCTCTGCAGGTGGCTTCAAGCACATGACCCTCCCCTCCCTGCTTTTGAGTTATCTCTTGTAAAACTGGGTAGTAGGAGCCGGGCTTGGTGCCTCAGCCTATAATCCCGCGCCTTTAGGAGGCTGAGGTGAGTGAACTGCCTGAGCCCGTGGGTTTGAGACCCACCTGAGCAACTTGGCGAGACCTCATCTCTACAATAAATTTAAAAATTAGGGCCAGGCTCGGTGGCTCAGCCTGTAATCCCGCGCCTTTGGGAGGCTGAGGTGAGTGGATTGCCTGAGCCCGCGGGTTCGAGACCCACCTGGGCAGCGAGACCTCATCTCTACAATAAATTAAAAAATCAGCCGGGTGTGGTAGCGCATGCCTGTAATTCCTGCTACTCGAAAGGCTGAGGCGGAAGGATCGCCAGAGCCCAGCAGGTCGAGGCTGCGGTGGCCGGGAGCGGCCACTGCACTCCAGTCTGGGCGACAGAGTGAGACTCCAACTCAAAAAAAAACCAACAAAACTGGGTAGTAGGACAATACCCTCTCCATGCTCCTGGTTCAGGGCAGTTAGGCACAGAGGAAAGGCAAGTGGACAGAGGTGAGGAAGTGGGACTGAGTGAGGCAGAGCAGAATGTGGCAGGGGAGCAGACCTGGAAAGGCAACAGTGTTCCTGGTGGGACCTAAGCAGGAATGCCAGTGGAGAATGGTCCCTCTAATCACCTTGGCCAATCTCTGGGAAATCAAGGCCCAGAGAACTGGGACAGGTTCTCAGCCACACAGCAAGCTGCAGCCAAAACACAGGATCCAGACCCCATCCCAGGACAGTGGGTGAAAATGGCAGTCACAGTGTTGTTCTGGTTGCATTGGGCAAGACACATCTGTGTGACAGACCTGCTCAACCATGAAGGGAACTGGCCCCATCCCTTGCACGTGTGAGCCTCTTCTCTCCCCCACCCTATCAGCCCTTGCCCCTTCTTGCCCAGGGCAGTTTTTGTTTCTTGGGAGCCAACCACAGAGACTCAGGTTAGGTGCTAATTAAAAGCCACCAACCTCCTTTCTGCAGAGGCAGAGCCCCTCCATTTTGTACACAGCCCTTGTCTACCATTTCTAGCCTTGGATAAATGATTCCAACCTTCTCAGTTTCTTCATCTGTAAAGCAGGGCTAACACCCTCTGTCCTGCCTCCCTACTGGGGTATCACAAGGTTTTGTGTGTGTGTGTGTGTGTGTGTGTGTGTGTGTGTGTGTGTGTGTGTGTTTTAAATTACACTCAAACATGTTTCAAGGTTTAAAGGACACATGCTATGCACATCCGGGACGGCAGACTTGAGGAGTCCTGGATGATGATGGGTGATAGACGCCCTCCTCAGGAGATTGTGGGACACCGTCCTGGGGTTGGTCAGAAGTTGATGATGCTTAGCTGGGGACGGCCTGGATGGATGGGGGCAGAGCGTAGAGAGGAGTGGGGGGAGCATGTGGGCCCGAGTGTCTGTTTTGCTGATTGCTCCTTTTGCTTTCAAGGAGATTAAACTATTTTTAGTCTGTGCTACTGCTGGTGAGACGCCGGAGGAAGCCTTTCCATCGCCGAGATCTTCTGGAAACTGCCAAGTGTGGTCTTCAGCTCGATTCTGGGAGCCTCCCAGAGCAGGCGGGAGGGGCGTCACCATCTGGGGGCTGTGGGGACAGGCTGCTGTGTGGTTGCTCCCTGAGGTCCTTGTTGCGCTGGCCTCTCTGAGCCGTGCGGCTCTGGCCTGCAGAGAACAGTAATCTGATGTGCCCGATGTTTGTAACGCTGTGTTTAAAAAAAGTAATTTATTTTCTAATTATTCCTTGTCTTGCATAACCGTGCATCGCCAAAGTGTCGCTATTTAAAATATTTATCTCTCCACGCTGCAGGAGCAGCTCTGGAGCGTGGAGGGGGAAGAAATAAAAGTCCGTGTGCCGGTCGCAGGCATATTACTTTGACTCGTCCTGGCGGCTTTGACGTCTCCCTGTAAATACATTTATTTTTCATTAGGACATTTCTGAGCTTGTGGCCCCCGGAGAGCAAAGTGATTACGCTGTTCATCTGTGAGAGCTGCAATAGAGAGGTGTTCACAGAATGAGATCCACCAAATGCATCTGTGCTTGTCTGCGTGGGCAAGGGTCCGAGAGTGTGTGGCTTGGGGTGTATGTGTGTGCAGGGCTTGGCTGTGTGTGCACCAAGTGGGCATGTGGTCAGGGACTTTGGGCATTTGATTTGACAGGAAAACCGAGGCTCAGAAAGGGTCTGCCTCGGAGTGGAATCAGCCTCACTGGGAAAATGGGCAGCAGGCTTGTGACCTGTTCTACCCCTGGGGCCTAAGTCTTTTTCTACAGCTGGGAAGACTTTGGGGCTGGGAACGAAGAGATGCTGGGTGGCTTCAAGGGGGCCACACATCCAGAGCCTCAAGCATAGGACCTACCAGTGCTGCATGCAGGGTTCCCAACATGTAGCACGTGGATCTGACCCTTTCCCCTTCTCTGCCCCTCCATACACTGTGGGTTTGAGCCTTGCTGCAGAGGCTGGCCTGGCCAGTGCCCCTCCTCCAGCCACCCTGTGGAGCAGGGACTGGACCTGGCTCCTCCCTCACCAACAGGCTCTTTTCCAATCAAAAAAAAATTTTTTTTAGCTCACTGAGTCTAAGAGAGAGTTTTATGCTGAATTTTAAAATACCTTATTTTCTTCCAGTCTCTAAACTGCTAATCTCCCGGGCTAAGGGATTCTGGGACAAAAGCAAGGCCTCGAAGTGGAAATCTGTAAAATTAGCTTCAGCGGTATTAGTGTTTGCAGTTGGAGATTGAAAAATTGCTTTCCCAGGGCCTGATTGGAGGCTCCACTCTCCTCAGGGAAGAAGCAAGGACTCGGCGCAGAGACTCTGGAGAGCAGGCTGGGGGCGTCTGAGGGGCAAATGCTGGGAGGCTGTTGTGGAGGCCCCTCCAAGAGCCTGTGAGTGGATCTGCTCTGCAAAGAGCGTGTGCTGGGCCAAGGAAGATGCGTGCATGTGTCCTCTGCCCGAGTCTCCCTCATCAATGCAGAGCTTCTCCAATGCTCTGGTACACAGCAGGTGCCAAGTAAATGCTGCAAGTCCAGCTGGGTCCATTCCCCTTCTTTTCCGGAGGACTTCTGGACTCGATTCCCCAACCCCCACCCAAGTGCTCAGACACAAAAAGGAGGAGGGGAGGGAGGCTTCCGGAGTCTGGCTGAGGGGCCAGCTCTGGTGCCTGTGGGTGCGCCTGTGTGGCCCATCAGGCCTCTTGTGTGCTTGATTGCCTCTGATTGGCTGCAGCTGAATTCAGCAAAAGCTATTATTTGCCCTTGATGAGCCAATCAGATGGCCTCATTGGCCATTCAGAGCAGGCACCGGAACCCAGGGGGAGATGGGGCTCAGCAAGGCGGGGGGCAGGGTGAAACAGATGCAGGCCCCGAGCCTGGTCTGTGTCCACTACGACCTTCACACAGATCACACCTCCTTTCCCTGACTTATCACCCCAAACCAGGGTTCCTCACTCGCCCATTAGGCCTACCTCCCACCCTTTGCCCCCTCGGTTCCCTCTTCCTGCAGCATCTTTCCTTTCACATCTACCTATCTGAACTCCTCAGGGCTTCCTTCATGGAGTCCGTTTCCATCTCCCCAACCCAAGGTAAGCCTTCAGCTCCAAGCTTCCAGAGTCTTTCGCCTGTCCCTCTCTCCTGCTCTGCCAAGAATTACAGAAGTCGTAGGAATCATGGTCAAGGAGATTCAGAGTTCAAATCCTGATCAGCCCTTTCCCAATCTTGGAACCTCAAACAGGCTAGTTTCCCTCTAGAGTTTTGGTTTCTTTACCTGTAAAAGGGCCTAATAATCATACCTTCTTAAAATGGTTGGGGCCTGAATGTAGGAATTAGGGGAATGAAGGGCAGGCCTAGAGGTCCAGAAACCCCTGTGACAGGCCCAGGGTTTGGCACTGGTGGGCGCAGATGGACCTGGCCTGGCTTATGTGGCTCTGTCCAGTTCAGGAGATGTTTGGATGCATAGGAACCAAAGCAAATGACATGCTACAAACTGTGTGATGTGTATGTACTGCCAATGGAGAGGCTCAGGAGATGGGACAGATGAGCTCACCAGAGGGTTTAAGGAAGGCTTCCTGGAAGCGGGGTATGCAGAGGGATGAGCATTTCTGATGAAGCATGGATGAAGGCCAGGCAGTGGGAATGACTTCAGAATGAAGTGATGAGAAGAGAGGCTGGTGTTGGGGTCTTAGTGATATGGAAACAGGCACAAGGACTCTTTCTGGACCTAGTGAGAAACAGCCTTCTGTCCAAGGTTCTGTTACTGAGAAATAAATTGAGACTCAAGATTTTCATGGACTGGGTGTAGTGGCTCATGCCTGTAATCCCAGCATTTTGGGAGGCTGAGATGAGAGGATTGCCTGAGCCCACGGGTTTGAGACCAGCTTGGGCAACTTGGTGAGACCTCATCTCTTCAGTTAGCTGGGCATGGTGGTGTGTGCCTGTAGTTCTAGCTACTTGGAAGGCTGAGGTGGAAGGATTGCCTGAGGCCAGCAGGTTGAGGCTGCGGTAGCCATGAGCGTGCCACTGCACTCCAGCCTGGACGACAGAGAGAGACTCCAACTCAAATAAATAAATAAATAGATAAATAAAGAAATAAAATAAAAAATGTGTTTCTAAAAAATTTTTTTTTTCATGCAATAGGCCTCTGCATCATCTTCAAGCAAGGAGGAAGTCCTAGCTTTTAACAGGGACAAGGGTTCATTTGTGAAGGCTCACAGAGTCTAGGGAAGTCTGAAGTTTTAAGATTATCAGGTGCAGTGACTCATATGTCCCCATGCCAGGATTCAGGGTCCCACTACTTCCCAGTTAGGGTCCTGGCCTGGCCTTGGTGTAACCAATCTGCTGGGATTGAGGCTGTAACCCCCTCAGGATCTTTGACTCTTATAATTATGTCCTGAACCTGACCCTCAGCCTTTCTGCCTCTGGCTACAGAAGATGAGAATCTTTTAATATCCTGCCAAGGGGGCTTTTGACTCATATTTCACCTTAAATTTATGATGAAGCACACTCAATCTTTCATTGTCTTTTTCCAAAGCATTGATAGCCCCCAGCAACAACCATCCCATTTCATGGTCCTTATGATTACACTTCCCTGAACCTCTCAGATACCTAAAATAGCATACTCGTTCACACGTATCCCATCCTGAATCAGTATGGGATACTGGCCAGTTGTACTTATCATGTGCCAGGATTGTCAATGCTCCACCTGACTCCATGGTGAGGTCCCCATTGCCAGCACAAAGCCCATTTTAGAGTCAACTTCCTGGGACCACTTCCTGTACCAACTGTGATGGGGCTATTCTCTGGAGTCAGACTCCAAGAGAAAGGTTGTCTGCAGGTGTTTATTGGGAGTGTTCTTGGAGACCATACCTGTGAAGGCTGAAGGACATGGGAGTGGTCAGCAGAAGTTTGGCTGTGACCAGCAGTTACAACAGAAGCTATAGCCAATTCTACAGAAAGTCCTGGAGCTAGGCTTACCCCTCAGAGTTGTCCCTATTGAGGCCAAGGGACCAGCCTGTGTGTCAACACCAGTATGGTGGGACAGCACCCTTCTGCTTAGGGCATAGCCTGAGGAGGTACTCAGATAAGAGTAGTCAGCAGCATCACTCTTGGCAGCGGGGGGAATGAGAGCCTCATCCTGAGGGGTAGTGAGGGTGTGGGGGGACGCACCACAGCATCCACAGTGTGGTGCCACACAGCTTAGATCCAGGTTCTGGTTGTGCCTTTTTAGGGCTGAGACCTCAGGTGAGTCACAAGAGCTCTTTGAGCCCAGTGTCCCACCTGCACAGTGGGCATTACCATGTCCCCACATCCTGGGGCTGTTAGGAGTGGGACCTGAGTGTAGCTCTGAGGCATGGTGTGAGCTCCAAGGCTGCACAAGTGTGGGGCAGGGCCAGGTTCCAGTCACCATCCAGGTGGGAGCTAGGGGGACCTCTGAGTAGACTCCCCATCCTCTTACTAGGCCAGGCCTTGGGCAGCTCAGGTTTAAGGAAGTGGGAGACATGGGCTAAGTCTGTACTGTCAGTAAAACCCCATTAAAGTTGTCCAAGTGCTTGGTCAAGGGTCAGGGATAAAGATAGAATTTCCTATGAAGGGGCAAGCAGAGGGTGTCTGCTAAGGCTGCTCAATGGATTAATTAATTAGTGGCAGATGGAGGCAGGCTGAGTTCGGGGGACTGGACTCCAGGATGATCGGTGGTATTTGTTCAGCAAAGTGACCAAAAAGTGAAGGACTATCAGGCAGTCAGAGGAGGCCCTTAGAAACAGCCCCTGTTGGACGGGGGTCAGAAATGGTGATGGGGACACAGGTAGGAGCACTGAGGGCCATCGGGGTGGATAAGAAGTCCCTGCAGAGGCCATGGGCTCATCTCTTTTGTTGAGACCTCTGTAGGCAAGATTGCCCTGGACACACCACGAGTGACTCCTCATTTCCAGGTGCCCATGCAGGCAGGCAGAGGGCCAGAGACCAGTCCCACATCCAGGACTAGCACAAGGTCTGAGACCCTGGGTCATGTTGGCCAAGAGCACCCATGATGGCAGCCCATGTGGCTGGCAGGGGAGTGGAGGGATGTGACATTGGCTGGCGTCTTGCAGGTGTGGCTGGGCAGGGAAGAGAGGCCTGTGAGAGGAAGGGAAGGCTCTGAGACAGGCATGAGCACGGTGGGCATGCCTTTTAAAAAACTATCATCCGCCTCAGTGTTCTTCCAACAGCCTCTTTCACTTTGTAAAAGCCTTTTCTTTCAAAAAATAAAAGAAGATTGGAGGCAAGTACAATATTTGGCTGTGGTGGCTGTTAATTTGGCACCAAATGTCACTTCCGCCTTTCTCTTCCCTGATGCCAAGTGCTCCTTTCCTGGCTTTGGGGTGGGCGAGATCGGGGTGATGGGGGTGTAGGGCGGGCTTCCGAGCCTCTTAAGATTCGAGATTCATTTCCTTAAGCACACATTGTCTCACTCCAATTTCACGTCCGAGCAGTTCTGGCGAGGAATTAGCAGCCCCTGGGAGAGGGCGGGCGGGTTCTGTTTACACGGGGCGGGGGTGGGGTGGGGTGGGGGAGGCAGTGTAGGCAGGGGCCTTGGAGCTGTTTGCACAGGAATCCCACGGAGGACCTGGGTCAGGGGCTGCCTGCTGGGCCAGACAGCTCTCAAAGGAAGTCAGGCTGATCCTCTGTCCAAAGAGTGTGTAAATCCTGCTCCACTTTAGATGTCCTGAGTGCATGGAAGAGGGGGGCTACATAATGATTTGAGGACAAATCGAGGATAATGGGTTCTCAGGTTAGAAATGACCATGTGGCTCAACTCCCCGCCAGAGAGAACTGGCTGAGACTTGGGGGTCAGCTTCTGTTTGGTCCCCTTCTGTGATGTGGGGCTCACTAACTCTGGAGGCTCCCTGGGACCCTCCCCACATGAAGCCTCGCTTCCACTGGCATTTCTTCTCCACAGCCCATGTGAGCCTAGGAAGCTACCATCCTGCTGTTGTGGGGGAGAAGCAGCTCCACTCCCCCGTGGCCTCCCAGGACCCAGGCCCAGGTTTTTCTCCATCCTAGTCCCCAGGGTCCAGGTGGGATGCCCCTGTGCCTCTTGTGGGGAGTGTGGTGGTCAATCCTCAGGGCGTAGGCTCCCATCACCCACTGCCTCTCTTCAAGGCCTTGAGGCCATTCTGTGCCTGGTGGAAATGGAAAGAGGAGCCTGGGGAGGGCCCTGCTTCAACCCCCTCCTTAACGGTACCCTTTTGGGCAGCCCAGGGCATTTGGGCCTTGGTGGCTAGGCTTGTTTTGGATGTCCTCTGAGGCTGGGTCTACCTTTAATGTCCTCTCCATCCTTCTTCATAACCCACAGACACCCTCAACCCCCAACCCAGAGAAGTCTCAGCAGGGCTAGAAACCCTGTAGAAGTAGAGTCAGGGCTGAGCCTAAGGAGTACTGTGAAGGGGTGCAACCCATCCCCCAGCTCGCCTAGGCAACTACTCATTCATCACCTCTTAGAGGGGAAACCTGCTAATTTGTCAGCCCATTAGCTGGTCACGAGCAGCATATGGACCCAATTGCTGCTGCCCTCTTCCCGCCTGTCTCAGATAGCATCATCTGGGCTCACTGCGTGGTCCGAAGTTCAGGCTTGGATCATGGGGGTAGAGGGATGGAGAGCCACCATCTTGCCCTGAGGCTGAGCCCATCAGGGAGAAAGCCAAGGGTTTGTCACTCTTTTGGCTTGATCCTTTGGAGTTCAGTGATGGAGCCCCTCTAAACTATAAGCTAGGGAGGGCCCTGCTTTTAGGAAACTGGGCTTTATTTCTTGTGTTTAGAGAAAGATAATTTTTTCTCACCCACCATCAGCAGAGAGATCAGTTGTTTTCATGTTTCTAGATCTTCTTGTCTGCAGGGTAGGGGTGGGGAGGAGGGATCGTCTTATCTGACAGTTCCATTGTTGTTGCTGTCCCTCATACACAGGAGGGAATTTGTACCCTTGGGTTCTCTCTGTTGCTGTCTGGCATAGTTAGTGGGGTTTTCTCAGTGTCTGTGGAGTCATTGACTAGAAAGGGACACTAGCCTAGTGTGGCTGGCCTAAGTATGGATATGTGACCAGTGCTGGGCTCTAGCCCCTTTGTGGTGGCGGACATAAGGACGGGGGACTGGGTCTGCTTGAGGACACCATGAGCCTGTGCGCACGCGCGCACACACATGTTTCCTGAAACCTACTGTGTGCTGTACTTGAGCAGAGGGACACAGGGGACTCAGGGCTGCACTTAGGAAAGTATGCACCCCACCTCATTAATTGTGAGCCTTCTACCACATGCACCATAAACCTAGACATAGACATACCAGGATACATGTGTACCTGGATACATATGCACTGGGGTACACGAGGACCTAGGGACATATACTGGAGAATGTGCTTGGGCATGTGTTGCCCGGGGGACACCATCATCCTTCCCATGTACATGCCAGTGCACATTTATGTACATACATGCTGCCATGCGTCACATGTGCAAGCCTTTCTACATACATGTGTAGACACACTCGTCACACACTGGCTCCTGCATCATCTGGATTTATGGCAGGAGATGAATTTGTAGTTTAGCAACTCTAACCTGCCAGCACCATAATTTCAAAGAGCCCGATGGTCAGAGCTTCACTGCACATCGGTGGCTACACAAAGCAAGGTACCCGTATAGGAGGGATTCCCTGGTCTGCTTTGCAGGACTTCCCTGCAGGGCAGAGCATATCCAGGCACAACTGGCAAAGGAGTCTATACAGGGACGGCCTCGCCTGTGCTGAGGAGGGACCACATGTTCACTACCTTGGGTCCTCAGCCTGGGGTATCTTCAGCACTCTACAGGGGCCCTAGGATGGGGGGAGGTAACAGCAACTCAGAGGTGTCTAGGCCCTGGAGGAGCCTAGGAAGTGTACATGGGGTGGGTGGGGAGGACATCAGGAGGCCATGCTGAGGACATGGCTAGTCTGGCTCATAGCCTGGTTGTGGGGCCTGAAAGAGGGAGCTTCTTGCTTAGACCTCTGGAGGCACTGAGCAAAGTGGACCTGAGCCATGTTCCAGCGAGAATGAGGGGCAGGCATAGCAGGGACCTTGGCTGGATTCTGAAGGAGCTCAGAGTTCCCCAGACTCCATGGTGGCTGAGGCAGGGGGCAGGCCTGGAGTGCAGAGTTCTGGGCAAGTAGACTTGGAGGCTGCCTAGCCAAGGGTATGGGCAGGAATACAGGAGGGGCTAGCACTCGAAGACCCTAGAGGAGCAGTGACTGAGCAAGATTGACTTCTTGCCCTGATCATGCCCTGTCCCCAGGAGAGTGGTCAACTGGGGTGTGTCCCCAAGAGCCTTCCCCAGCTCCCTTTGGGGACCTGGGCCCACCGACCCTGCTTGGCAGGACTGCTAATTGAACCTCCTTTGAGAGATCTCCCAGCATTCCCAGTGACATGGGTGGGAGTGGGGCAGGGAGGAACATAGCTTCCCAGTTCTCCTCTCCCTGCTAAGGAGGAAGTAGGGCCGCCTTACATAACCAGGGCAATTTGTTCCGCTCTTGTCCTCCTGGCGTCATTACCCTCACTGCCACCTTGCTCAGGGAGCCCTTGACAGAGCTAGGAGCTCAGGCCTCCCTCCCTCTTGCTGGAGGTTGCTAAGCAGAGGACACGGGAGCTCAGAGCACCTTTGCCTCCAAGACCTGATGGGGGCTTAGGCCATGGAAAAGTGGAAGGGTAGGAGGAACAAGGTCACACAGTGTGCAGGAACTTAGGCTTCCAGCCCCTAGCCTGCCAAATGACCCTACAGGTTCTCAGAGTTCACATAGACAGTCATATCCTGAGGCCCCAGTGAGGGATGGGGGTTCAAGGCTACTGGGCCCTGTCCTCCCAACAACTCTCTTCCCAGGCCTTCCTTTACCTTTGCTGCTGTTTGCTGTTCCCCTGCCAGGGGGACACTAGATCTTTTTTGACCCATCCACTCATATCCTCCTCTGGAACATCTTTCCTGACCTTCCAAGCACAGAAGGAGGTGACAAGCTGGAGCCTAAGTCTTCCTGGTCCTTCCTTGCTGTTCACTCTACCCTCTTGGGCCTCAATTTGCCCATCTGAAGCCTAAGGTCCTAGGCTTCTAGCCTTATAAGACCAAGGTGGTTTTCTGCAGGTAGTAGCACCCCCTTGCAGTGTGCCTACCCTCTGGACCCAGCTCAGAATTGTCCTTGTCTCTCCCTCTCCACCACAATCCCTCTGGGCAAACGGGTTGGGCAAATGAGCCCTCAAGGTCTGGTGAACAGTACCAGGCAAACAAGTTAGGGCTTGTTATCCTGAAGGGGCTGACTTCCTGGCAGGGTTTGCCCAGCTAAGAGATAGCTCTCCATGGACGTTCAAAACAGGATGGGGTTTGTGAACACAGGATTTAGCTGACCCCTTTGACTTTCATATCCCCAGGGCAAAGGACCCGATGGATGTGGCGGAATGAGCAGTCAGAGCAGCTTCCCAAAGGAGGGGTCAGGGCCAGGGTTGGGCCTGAGGAGGGTCACAGGATTTCATAGGCTGAAGAATGGTTGCTGGGGAAATAGAGGCAGGGTCTGGAACAGGATCTGTGTTCTTGTGTGTGATTAATCCCAACTCTGCCAATTGCTCTCTGTGCCTCAGTCACCTCATCTGTGAAATGGAGACAACACCTGGGGCTTTTAAAGAGTTGGTGAATGAATAACTGGAGGCTCACTTTGGCCCCACCAGTACTGGCAGCAGTTATTCCCATAATAATTCTGGCACTCCCATCTAGCATCCCCCAAAGCTGGGCAATGAGGAAGTGACCCATCCAGGGGCCCAGGTGCGGCATCTGCCTCCCCTGAGCATAGTACACTTAACTTAGAAGTTCATGACTATTCAGGTTAAGGGCTCTCACGGTGTTTGCCAGCATGGTCCAGGCCGTCAGTCCTGTTTGCACAGTTCATTTGCATGGCAAACACTGAGCCCAGACGCAGGGGAAGGTAAACGCTGGCCCATATTGCTGCTGGAGTTTGGCGTACATGGAGAGAGAACCTGGAACTAGGGGTGCCAAGGTTTGTCCCTCTCCGGTCACAGAGAAATAAGGGGAAACTGAGGTACAGAGAGGGGCCAGGGGCTGCTCAGGAGCACCCATCTGAACTAGGTCCAGAGGTCATTGACCCTCAGTTCTGGGAAAGCTTTGGGTGGTGACCACCCTGCATTTTTCAGGACCAAAGTGGGAGCTTTCCTGTGAGAGCCCAGGAGAGGCTGTGAGTGACAGAATAGACCAGGTCTCCTTGGGAATGTGCCCCCAGTGTGCATGCATCCTCAATGCATGCATGTCCCTAATGTGTACCTGTCATCAGCATAATTCTGGCATGTGCAAAGCCTCAGTGTCTTGGTCCTGTTTATTTATTTATGCTTCTGACTTGTTGTGCAGAAGATTTAAGGGCACTTATGAGGATACATAAAATTCAAGAAGCACCTATAAATCAGAAGTAGAAGAAAAAGAAAAAGGAAAAACCAGGGCAGGCTGGGCTCAGTGGCTCAGCCTATAATCCCAGCACTTTGGGAAGCTGAGGCAAGTGGATTGTCTGAGCCCATGGGTTCAACCCGGGCAACTTGGCGAGACCTCATCTCTACAGTAAATTTAAAAAAAAAATTAGCCAAGCATGGTAGTGTGCGCCTGTAGTTCCAGGAAGGCTGAGGCAGAAGGCTCACCAGAGTCCAACAGGTCGATGCTGGGGTGGCCGTGAGTGTGCCACTGCACTCCAGCCTGGGCAACAGAGTGAGACTCCAACTCAAAAAAAAAAAAAAGACTAGGGGAAAGAGTAAGATGGCATCAGGAGGTGCTGACAGGGGGTGAACAAAATGGCACAGGCATGGGTGTGCCCCCTCATACACTTGCTTGCACATTCACTGTGGGCTTCAGCCTGGCCCTGGTACCCACTGCTTTAGTGACGCCTGATACTCGGGCCTTGTGATCAACCTGTGCCAAGGACTCAGAAAGGGGAGCCTAGCCAGGCTTTCCTGGGACCCTGGTTCAGAGGCCACTATTGGTCAGGCATGCCTTTGCCCCCACCAAGCCCAGACTCTCCAGTAGTGTGTTCAGCAGGAGGGTTTAGGGTCTTGACCTTCAGATAGCCCCAGCCTTCTGGGGCCAGCAAAGTTCTACTGCTTACATTTCAGATGGCCACAGACCACCTTTTGAGGTGTGGACAGAGACACACAGAGCCTCAACCTGGCCTGCGGCTGCTGGGCATCCATTAGCATTGGACAGGCCCATCTGAACCATGGTGCTTTACCCATGAGCCTAAGGGTGAAGCATGAGTGGGATCTGCAAGCGGCTTCCTAGGTGCTGGATGTGAATGCAGTGAGGTCAGTGTGTGTGACCTGGTTTGCCAGGTCAGGCTTATGAGCCTGCAGCTGCATCTGTACACTAATATAGGGCAGGTCCCTGGGATGACCTTGCCCCAGAAGGAGCCCTTGATGCCATGGGAGGCCACCACTACCTTCTGAGCTTCCTTCCATCTCTACTTTTATCCCCTAGACCTGCCATGCCAAGATCTCATGTTTTTGCAATAGCAGCCAGCCTGAGAGCCTTTAGCAGTACCTCTCATTGTGATTGGGGCTGTCATTGGTGCTGTCATTATTTAGTGACATCTTCAGTAGCAAGTCTCAGCAGCAAAGGGCAGGCTTCCAACCTGTGAAGCTGGGAGAGTTGGTCCCTATAGGACAGGGTGGGACAGGGAGGGTGATTAGAGCCTCAGGATCAACCTCAGAAAGAAGTCCCATGAGAAGTCACCAGCATCCCACATTTAACCTTCTATCTTTGAGGAATGCCAAGACAACCCCGCTGAGGTAGCTCAGGGCTTTGCATACTGTTTGGTTGAAGGCTCATGCCAAACCACAAGGCTGATAAAGGAGGGCTAGGATTCAAACTGTGGCTTTTAGCCATTTTCGGCCATGGGTGCAAGAGACTAGAGAGTCTCCCCTTTGGGAGATTCCAACTCTCCTGGCACCTCAGTTTCCTCATCTTACAGATGAGGAGCCAGCCAGCTGCTGAGGACACCCTGTATGCCCTTGTCACGGTTCATGGACAGCAGTGGATAGAGAACAATCAACACTCATCCTCCATCCCTGGAAGCCTGACTATGAGGCAAGGCTAGTTTCTGGCCACTCTGGATTCCCTGGGGAATTTTCCTAGCCCCTGAAGATTGCCCACCCTGAGCTTTCAATGCTGCAAGGGATGGAATGGAGGTGATGCAGACAAAGAAGCAGAATTTGTTCTTTGCTCCATGACCTCAATTCCATCTCACAAGGGTATTTATGGGGGAAGTTGCTGCCAGCTCTGGGCTATGAGGGACAGTTATCTTAGATACAAACTCCAAACTGATTGGGGCTGTGATAATTAGGAACCTTCCCTGGCCCATTGAGGGTCCATTGGAGCTTCTGTCCACCTTGGCTCCCAGAGCCCTTCACTCCCATCTCCCAGCACTCTGCTCCTAAGTCCTGCAAGGCAATAAAGAGGGCCTTATTCTAACCCCTGTTTTATGGATCCAAAGATGGAGATGTAAGGGTTTGCAGCCAAGTTCTCTGTTTCCCAGAACCCTGTTTCTTCAGCTGTAAGTGACAACAAAGACTCCATGGGTTATGTGCTGAGCCCTGTCCTCACACAGAGGACCCTGTCATCACTACCATTGTCTTTCTGCAGTTAAAAGATTGAGGAGTCCCAGTGGAAGGAAGGCAGGGCCAACTGAGTGCGGAGGCAGCAGGAGAGAGCAGAGCCAGGGTGGGTGGCAAGGGGGCCCAGACGCCGACACAAACAATCTGCTTCCCATAAACATGGGCGCCCACACCAGCCGGCCGCCACCCGGCAACTTCTGTGAGTTGGGAAAGTGCGGGTATGTTTACTCACACTCCCCCGTGCCAGCTGGTATGCTGGGCACAGCTTCCCTCCCAGCTGCCTCGACAGCCGGCGGCTCCCAGCTCAGGGAGGGGAAACAAGCAGGGGCCCCTGGATCTTGCCTGCATTTTGGTTCACCTCGGGCTCAAATCCCCCACCCCGATGCTAAATCAAGAGGAAAGGGGCCTGAGCATCTCCATGGCTGGTATCTATGTGGCTGTGCTGCACCAGAGTTGTCTCCCCTGCTCTCCAAGGCTACCTGAGTAGACAAAGGCCTGGAGGCTGGAACCATCCAGGGACCTCTGTTTTGCATTTAGGCAACAGGTGTCCCTTCAGTGGTCTGTGCCTCTTGCCTCTATATCCCAGCTGACTTCTTGGTAGTTGCTTCCTGCTGGGGTGTGGTCAGCACCTGGGTATCTCAGCACAGCCAGATCTGATGGGTATACATCTCAGGTGGGTGTAGTTTCAGGGGTCTGGTGCCCACGGAACTTTGAATGCGAAGATCTCCATGCCTCGGGTTCTCTGCTCTGTGAATACCTTGTTTGAACACCACTCAGCAGTGGCACCTGCAGGAGGTCATGTGTCATCCCCCTGAGGTCAAGGCAGATTCTTGGCTATAAAGATGACTTCTCTATGGTGTTATACCACCACCCCCAGGCCTGGGGCAAGCATCTCAGATCAAGGAGTAGTGGGAGCTCAGAGGCAGGGCCTCCGGGACACTGCTTAGGGAGGGTACTTCTTAGGCAGGCACTAGGCAGCCCATGCTGAAGCTTTAACTTGTGGCCTTGGAGATGGATCATGGGTGGCACTGGCCCTGTAACATTTGCTGTTGAGATACACAGGAGTGTACCTGATGCTAACATAGGCAGGGACACTGGAGTGTGCCTCTTCCCCAGCCCCCATGCACTGGGCCATTTAGAATTGTCATCTTTGTAGTAGGAAGACCTCCTCTCCCATTCAATTCCTTTCTCACCCCAAAGCATCCCTTGACCACCAAGGGAGCTGGAACTTAGGAAAGATAAAGTTGCAGACCTCAAGCCTGTAATCCTTTGGGAGGCCAAGGTGAGAGGATTGCCTGAGCTCACGGGTTTGAGAACAGCCACGGCAACTTGGCAAGACCTCATCTCTACAATAAAAAAAAAAAAAAATTAGCCAGGCCTGGTAGCATGTGCCTATAGTTCTGGCTACTTGGAAGGCTGAGCCCAGCAGGTCAACGATGGGGTAACCATGAGCATGCCACTGCATTCCAGCTTGGGCAATGGAGTGAGACTCCAACTCAAAAAAAAGTCACAGACTGCAAGCTTCACATAAGCACAGAGCCATGGAAATGATATTATCTAATGATAGCAGCCTGGAGTATAGCCACTGTGCTGGCTGGTCACTGGTGAATCCCTCCTCAGCATCCTGACAGTCAGGCTTTTATACTTCCTGTGATAGGAAGCTCACTACTTATCTGGGTGATGCTTCCAGCCTTTGGGAGCCCTGAGTGTGAGAAAATTCCTTCAGTTTCTCTGAGCTGGAATGTACCCTCTGCTCACAGAAGCCATCAGGAACCTTGGAGAAAGGACCTCATTTTTGGAGTTAGGTGGACACCGTATCCCTCTAGAACTGTTCTCACCTGAGATACAGGCCCTAATACTGGAGGTCTTACTGCAAGTCTGGCCTGAAGTAAATGAATAATCAGGATTGCTGTGGTTTTAAAATCAGTTTGGAGATTCACATCTGTTTTAGAGGAGCAAAGGGTTGTGCCCAGGAATGGGCATGAGCCATGCTCAGCTAGCCTCTATGATAGGTTGTGCCTTGCCTGGGAACATGTTTGGGGCAGGCCTCACAGAGGTCGGGATCTGCATGGTGCAGGCCCAGGGAAGCTGGCGCAGACTAGCCCCAGCCTGGCTGGGAGGATTTGGTTTATTGTTTTGTGTTGGGTTTTGTGTCTTTTGAAAAACAAGAGATTGAGCCTTTTTATGACATGGATTTTACAGCGTAACGAGGCAGCGTAATTTCCCATTCTCAGCAGCAAGTGCACTTTTTACACTAATTGCATAATTAGACATAATGTACTAATTGCGGTAATGGATGACAGTCAACTAAACTTTAACTTTAAAAACATGGAGGCGTTGCTGGGGGTGGTGGTGGGGGCTTCATGCCCCTGTGAATTTTGTGAAGGAAATCCTACAGGCAGAAGCTCCTAGAAACTACCTCTTGGGGCTAAGAGACCACAGAGCCACCAGCCCTTCTCACCTCATGACCAGGCCACATAACCCTCAGTCATGAAGGATCCCCCCTCCCTGCCACCTGGATATCTACCTCTCTTCCCCTCAGACTCTGTCTCCCTAGTTTCCCTTCTGCCCCCTACAAGCCCCTTTGCTCCTTCCATTATCTTTCCCTCTTCTCAGCCTTTGCACCTGGCATTATTCCTGCCTAGAGTCCCTTGTCCTCTGTCCATCCATGCCTTTCAAACTCCTGCCCAGGCTTTCAAACTGTGCTCAGCTGTCCTCTCCCCTGTAAAGCCATTCCCTGTCTTTCTTGATCCCCCCCCCAAGCAGGTAAGCCCTACTCCCAGGTATCTCCTGCACACCTCTCTCCACTGCCACCCATGTGCCATTAGCAATCTGAATGGATATCTGTCCCCTCTTGATGGGGAATCTCAGAAGGGCAGGGATGAGATCTGACCCAACTCTGCTGTCCCAGGCACAAAAAGGACCCACTGAGAACCTCTGGAGTGAATGTGGAGGTTGCCAGTGGGACTGTAAGGAGGCGGAGGTCAGCCCTCCTGGGCTGGTGCTGTTAATGGGCCACCAGCCCAGGAAGGCCACATCCTCAACCTGCTCCAGGAGCCCCTTCCATGCTCTTGTATAACTGTGTGACCTCCATCATAGCCCATGCAGGGCCAGACTGTAATGGCCTGATAATGTGTCTGTGATCTTCTCTAGAGAGAGCATTCATCCCGGACAACCAACTTCACAATGTACAAATCCTGATTGTGACAGGACACCATATACAACTGACTAACCATGGGATCACCCCACATGGGAACCTAACATGGCAGCTGGCAAATGTCAGCAGCTGACGATGCATGTGACTGTGTGGCACATAACCCCCCTGCCTGGGCACCAACGGTGTGCTCCAAGGGTTCCAGGGGCCCCTTGCCTTTGCACTATTGTAAGTTCTATACCAGGCAGGCAAGAGACAGGCCTCAGCCCCTGCCAATCACACACCCAGTCCAGTACCTGGTATGTCCCCAGAGCAGCCAGGTTAGGGTTATGCGGCAGCTCTTCAGTCCCCTCAGAAACAGGGCTAGCCAAGTGTTGTGGCTCATGCCTGTAATCCAAGCACTTTGGGAGACTGAAGCAAGAGGATTGCCTGAGTTCAGGGCACCTTGATGAGACCTGGTCTCTATAATAAATAAATGAATACTTAACCGGGCATTGTGGCACGTGCCTATGGTTCCAGCTACTTGGAGGGCTGAGGCAGAAGGATCACCTGAGCCCAGCAGATCAAGGCTGCGGTGGCCGTGAGCATGCTACTGTACTCCAGTCTGGGCAACAGAGTGAAACTCCAACTCAAAAAAAAAAAAAATGAACCAGGCTCAGTGGCTCAGCCTGTCACCCCGCCACATTGGGAGACTGAAGCGAGTGGATTGCCTGAGCCCGTGGGTTCAAGATATGCCCAGGCAACTTTGCGAGACCTTGTCTCTACAATAAATAAAATATCAGCCAGGCACGGTAGCGCACGCCTGTAGTTCCGGCTACTTGGAAGGCTGAGGCGAAAGGATCGCCAGAGCTCAGCAGGTCGACGCTAGAAAGGCCATAAGTGTGCCACGGCACTCCAGCCTGGGCGACAGAGTGAGACTCCAACTCAGAAAAAAACGAAAGGGTCTTTGGGTACCTGTTACCCCATCAACTCTCTGTACTTCAAGGAGAATTAGCAGTTATGTCAGTATCCTCTGTTTTTCTCACTGTGTCAGGAGGCTGGATAAGCAGCCTGGAGTGAGGTGGGCGAGACAGGGGGCCAGGACCTGGCTCTGTCCTGACTGGCTAGGGTCCCTGAACTGATCACTATCAGCCCCCACCCCCTCCTTCCTTGCTGGCCCAGTTCAGGATCCCTGAGCAAACATGAGCCCCTGACCCACCCACCCAAGGCTCCCCTGATCCTTGACATGAGGGTATCCCAATCTGGCCTCTTAAGGTTGTTCCCTCCCCAGCACTAGGAGCCTAACCCACCATCTTTAGTCCACTTTCTGCCCTACCCTTTAGGGGTCTGAAGGCAGATATACTGGGCAGTTAAGACACCCACCTGGCTGCTCTTTGTGAGGCCAGAGAACAGACGCCAAGAGGTATGGCAAGATGGAGGATGGGGAGCAGCAGATTTCCCAAGGGTCAAAACTCAAGGCTCAGCTCCCCCTGTGCCCTGCCTGTGCCCTGCCCAGCTCCTAGGGCCGGGGGAGGAAGCCAGAATACCGGAGCACCTGGCTGAGCCCCAAGGTGAACCTGGGCCTTTGAGGAGACAGCCAGAAGAAGCAGGGCCGAGCCTGCGTCAAATCTTTCTTGTTCCATTTTCTTTCTGATTTAATTTTCCAGAGATTAGGGCCCGTTCACCTTCACTGCGGAGAGGAGCCTCATGTGCGTGTGCCTGTTTTTACTCCCGGGGTTGGGTGGTTGGTTAGTCGATCAGTCTGGTTCTGCCAGTCCTCCCCTTTCCCCCCTCCAGAATGGCCTCCTGCCTCCCAGGGGCCTCAGTTCTTCAGTGTCAGCCTGCGTCTGCGCCTTTCAAGCCAGATACATCCCAGTTTATCTCCTGTGCCTCCTTTTCCAAGGACCTCACCTTCAAGTTTAGGGATAAATGAAGGGAACAGAACTGTACAAAGTATGACCTAACGCAAGGGCTTTGGATCAGACAGACTTGGTTCAAACTCAGCTTCACCATGTGGCTTAACTTCTCTGGCTCTCAATGTCCTTTCTGCCAAATGGAGGTGATCAGAATAGCCCCTCTTCAGGAGTATCGGGGATTAGTGAGGTCAAATGTGGCCAGAGCCTGGGCTCAACAGCAAATGGGGGCTGTTCTTGCAGCCTCCTTGGTCCCTCCTCCCACCTCCCCTCCTGTCTTTTCTTCTCTTCCTTCTCCTTTTCTGCTCCCCTCCATCTTCCCCCTTTTCTTGGGCAGGTTGAGAGCTGGCTCAGATTTGGGCTTCACCACTGCTGGCTTTCTGTGACTTCGGAAAATGCCATCTGATTGAGGGCTGTCCAGGTCACTTGTCCTGAGATCTTTAGTCTCCTGTGGTGGCTGTCTCTGTGTTCCAGACACGTTGGGGCTGGCAGCTCAATGCCCCTCTCAGGAAGGAGTGTTGGAAGCAGTGAGGATAAGGCTGGCACCCTTTGCTCCTGCCAGCATCCAGGCTTCCTGGAGGAGGGCTTGGGCCCCCTAGGAGGCTTCAGCCTCCAGAGACCCTGTGATTCCTTAGGCCAGAGGCTGGCTAGACGTGCCATGCCGCATTCTAGAGTCGAGAGAGAGTTGAGGTTAGAACAAGCCCTGGGGAAGGGGAGGGAAGAGGTGGATGAGCAGGTCTCCATAACTGGTGAGGTGGGGGTGCCCTCAAGAGAGAAAGGCGCCCAAGGTGAGCAGTGGCCACAGGTACATGGTACAAGGTAGAGGTAGTCAGGGACTCCTGGGAACTAGGGGCTGCAGACAGCCTCCTGAATTATCCCTTGGAACCTCAGCCATCCCTGCTCTCCTTGTCCCTCGGTCCCGCCTGCTACAGTATCTCCTGCCTTCCCCCACATGCCCACCTGACTCCAGTCTGCTGCTCTGTCCCGCCCCCACCCTGGCACCCTCTGTGGTCTGCCTCTTCCCTCCCTATCACAGCTGACATGGAGCTACAGAACCCTGGGGCCTGCAGGGCCCCATGATGTTCCTCAGTTCAGCCGCCTGGGCAGAAGTGGGACTACGCTGGCTGTGCTGCTGTGGGAGCTGTTGGCTTTTTCCAATTAACTCTCTGGGCCAAGGACATCAGTGGCTGTGCAGTCCTGCTGTGGATGTTGAGAGCCTGCCCCCAGTGCATCCTGGCCTTTCTGCTGCTTCCTAGCTTGTTTCAGGGGCCAGGGCTGGAGGCTGCAGCTTGAGGGGGGCTAGCCCTGGGCAGGGTCTGTGTTCTGGAGTTGCACCGAGCTCTCCTGGGCTCCCTGCTATGCCTGCAAGTGGAAAGCACCTCCCTCAACCACATCAGTATAGAGATGACCTATCTCCCAGGGTGGGACCATCTGCTGAGCTATGTTACTCGGATCTCCCTGGGATTCAGGGCACAGCTCAGAGCACACCCCAGGAGACAGGAGCAACTGGAACAGGTCCAGTGGAATGTTTAGGAGATGGGTGAAGCACTTGGGACCCACCGTTCAAACACTGTTGCCCTTCAGGGACTCATCTGGGATTGGAGAGCAGGCTTGGTAGGCAGCTTGACCTGCACATCTGAATTCTGTCCTCACCTCCCCAGAAACCCCTTCTAGCCTATTTCCCTGCCTTCACTCTAGAGAGGAGTTAGATAGGCAAGGAAAGGCAGAGGGGATGCAGGGATACCATGAGCAAAGGTATGGCAGTGCGAGTTGGCTTGGGCTAAGGACTCAGAGGCCTTCAGGTACATAGCAAGCCAGTGGACTGGAGAGGACCCAAATGCTGGCACCAGGGACCAGTAGAAGGACACCATGGTAGGTTCTTGGGCAGAAGTGAGACAGGAAGAAAGCATGGTGGATGCATCCTTGGACTCCAAGGGCTTACACAGCTGCAGCAGAAGTGGAGAAATCAGACCCAGGCCCAGATGGCCCAGATCTCTGCTCTTGGACATGGAATTGGGCATATACATTTTCAAGTGTCCACTGCACACAGACAAATGCTAGGGGAGAGATAGAAGGAAGCTGCATGACTGTGCCCTATCAGTGGCATCTCAATGTCTAGGCTCCCCCATCATCACCTCCAGGGCTGAGACATGGACAGGGTAGTTGGAATGGGGGTGGAATGCCCAGGCAAGCCTAGGAGGAGGGGGTGGGACTGGAGACTCCAGGAGATCAAGGCCAAGGAGAACCACATGGTCCAAATTTGGATCCTGGTGTTCTATGGCCATGGACAGCCCAGACTGGCTGCGCCTGGAAATGACCTTGACAGGACAATCTGAGGTATGGGAATTTCATCCCACTCCAGAAGAAGCCAGGCAGCTGCGACCCCTGCTGGTGCAAGTAGGATGGGGTGGTGCTCTGTAGAGGCTTCAGCTGGTGTGGCTGAGACTGGGGCCACACCCGGGGGCAGTCAGCCAAGTAGTCCCCAAACCTGCGAAGGATGGGTGAAGCTGATTAGGGACTTGGCTTTGCCACTCAATCACGTGGCCTTGACCTGTCCTCTCCTAGTTCTGAGTCCTCAGTTTCCCTAACAGTAAGGCACTGGACTCTAGGCTCTCTGTATTTCCCCAGTGACCTCCAGGGTCCAACCCCTCCTCACCCTCTCTCTCGAACACTGTCTTCCACCTGAGGACCTCTGTCCTGAGGCAGGACCCAGGAGTCCAGGGAACAGCCTGGCCTGGTACCCACTTGGGGCCTCCACCCTCCCTGGCCATGTGGCCAAGCCTCGAATCTCACCCCATAATTGCCACTACTCTGCGGGAAGGAGTGACTTCACCACAAATTATTTTGTTCTAAAAGAAGGACAAAAAGAAAAGAAGCCGGGAGGGATGGAGGGTGGTGGGAGGAGGAGAAGATTGCCTGAGCCGGCTTTGTGCAGTGCTTTAACCCTTGGACTGCCAGGCGCTAGGTGGGCAGCAGGGCAGGGGCTCCAGCAGCACCGGCTCTCCTCCCCCCTCATCCCCCTGTCAGATGATGAGGCCTTATCTCCCCACCGTCTTGCTGTCACTCTGCCGACCTTATCTCTCTCTGCCTGTCTTTCGTCAGCTGCCTCTCCCACCTCCTTATCCTTCCTCATCACCTCCTTTCTCTGTCTCTCCACATCCCTTCACTTCTGCTCAGCCTAGTGGCATGGCTCAGTCGTGGCTGCCTATTCTGTAACCTCTGGTGGTGAAGGAGCCTGTGCTTGGGGCACAGGACTTCCTGGGGTCACCTGAATGGACATATGGAAACAATGCAGAGCTGTATGATGCATACACACACACACACACACACACACACACAAACACACATATGCACACGCACATGCACAACCCAAGACCCCAGCCTTGAATAAAGATACTTGCAGAAATTTCCTAAGACTTACATATAAACCCTCAGGCTTCGTCCAAAAGCCCTAACCCCACCCCACTCCCAACACACCAGCACATGCACATGCACTTAGACAGATGTAGTGAGCCATAACGCGCACACATACACACACCATCAGATTTCCACTGCCACATACACGTGCGCACAGACCCATCCCCCGGAGGAAGGATGGGCAGATTCACTTCCCCCAGCCTGTCCTTTTTTCCTTGGTCTCTGCTCCCCATGTTCTGTGCCGTAAATGGCAGAGGAGGCTTAGGGGTTCCCAGAGCTTCCACTGCAGTTTCTGCAAGTGCCCTGGGGCATTCCCCTCAAAGAGGGGTATGGATGTCTGAGCCCATATGGAAGGGTGATTGTGTGTATATATGTGTAGCTATGAGAGCATCTTCATGTTGAGATATGGGTGTGTGCTTATTGGCTCTATTTTCCCACAACACCCAGTCTCCAGCCTCTTGTTCAGCCCACCCTTCCCCCTTTGCCGTTCACAGTTACCCTGAGCTAGTCAAGGGTTGCTGCTCGTGGCTCCTGAAAGTAGGACCCTGAGGCCCAGAGAAGGCAATGACAAGCCAATCTCACCAATCAGAACCACTGGCCCAAACTGGGCCCTCATCCCAGATGCAAGCTCGCTCCTGGCCTTGCCCCTCCTTTGAGTCTTTGGAGGCTCTGGACTTCCATGCCCTCTCTCTGAGGTCAAAGCCAGGGTCAGGGCAGGGTAGGTATGAGGACTATGCTGATATTAGCTGTATACAGGGGTTCTGCAGGGACCACAACGTGGGAATGTGGGACCACCTAGCCTCACCCCAGCCTCTGCTTCCTTCCAGATCTACAAGGACAACCGGAACCTCTTTGAGGTGCAGGAGAATGAGCCTCAAAAGTTGGTGGAGAAGGTGGCAGGGGACATTGAGAGCCTGCTGGACAGGAAGGTGCAGGCCCTGAAGGTAGGCATGTGTGTTGGGTCAATTGGGGGGGGGCAGGGGCAGGGGCGTTGAGGCAGGGCCAGGTGAAATGGCCCTGTACTCTGAGGGCAGTATTCTGACCCTTTGTAAACATGTGGCCCTCTTGAATTCAAGTTAGGCCATTTAGCAGGGCTGTGCCCATGTGGACTGTGAGCAGTTGCTGCAGGAACAGGGTGGTATTATCTGGAGTAGGCTGCGTTAGGGTGACTTGGAGTCTTGGTGGCCCCATGTGGACATGAGGGTGAGACCCAGGAAAGCCCTTCTCCTCCCCCATTATGTACCCAGGATCTTTCTATTCCTCTGGGTCCCCAGGTCTGTCTATGGGTGGTGCCTTGGGTAAGCACCTGGCCAGAATGGAGTCTCTGTCCCTGAGGTGAGATGCAGGCTCTGATGGGGTGGCAGTGTTGAGGGTCTCTGGGGGCCCCACAGAGAAGGTTGTGGCCACATAGGCTGGGGGCTGCTTTGCCCATGACTTTGAACGTTTCTCTGTCCTGTTCTGGACCTCAATCTCCCCATCTATATGCAAAGAGATCATGCCTGTCAGCTCCCAGGCACTGTGGCTCTGTGGGGTTCCAGGACCTGCTAGGCTGCCCTGACAAAGCAGGCAGACCTCTGATCCTCAGCCCATCCCATGGAGAGCAGATGGGAAGGGGCTTCTGCAGCTGCAGAGTGCCCAGGGCAGGCCATGAATAAATGAATGAGGGGCATCCCAATGCCTCTGGATCAGAGGCACATCCACAACTACCCTAGCCTGTGCCAGAGATAGACCAATCCAATAAAAAGTAATGAAGTCCCAACACATACTCCAACATGGATGAACCCGAAAACATTATGCTAAGTGAAAGAAGCCAGTTACAAAAGACTGCATATTGTGTGGTCCCATTTCTATGAATATGTCCAGAATGGACAAATTCATAGAAATGGAAAGTAGATTAGTTGCCTTGAGGCAGAGGGGAAGGGATAGGGAGGGCTGGCTAATGGGTACAGGGTTTCTTTTGGGGTGATGAAAATATTCTAAAATTAGATCTTGGCGATAGTTGCACAACTCTGAATATACTAAAAGCCACTAAATCATATACTTTATTTGGGTAAATTTGCTGGTGTATGGATTGTATCTCAATAAAGCAGTTTTTTAAAATGAGCAAGTCTACACAAGCTGTGCCCAGGCTCAGGCCAGGGACCTTGCAGAGTTAAGTCAGGGTAGACACCCCAACCCAGATGTCACCATATCCAGGCCCCTGGAGAGAACTAGAGTCCCTCTCTCCAGGAGCTGGGCTCTGCTGTCCCTGATGGGTTCTCTGTATGCCCCTGAGCGACCTGGGTCATGGAATGGGGGAAGCTGCATCCCAGGACTGGGAGGAGAAAGTAGATTCTGAGGTCCTAGCCCAGCCCCACTCTGCCTGACTTTCAGGATCTCCTAGTCACAGGTATGGGGAGACGGTTGGGAGGATGAGCTGTCATGAGGAGGAGGCAGAACCAAGCCTTCAGCAGGAACAGCAGCCTCAGTTCCTGGAGAGCCAGGATGTCCCTAAAGCAGCCCCAACTTCTTGCCTTTCCTCCTTGCCTTTCCAAGAACTGGGCCTGACCTAGACATGCTCCCCTCCTTCCTTGTGTTCTCTGTCCCTTTGTCTCTCTCTTCCTCATTCCAGATGCTTCCTTTACACACTACTTCCTAACTTTGTTGCCCCCTGCCCAGTTTGCAAATGCAGCCGCCCAGTCCTGACCTTGTGTTGGAACCATTTGATAAATGTGGGATGGGGACTACTTCAGGCTTCAGGGCCTGCCACTCACCCAGACTGCAGGACTGGTCCCCTCAGTGGGGGTGCTGATTGGTAACTCTGATGGATGCCTGACCTGACCCCCACACATGGAGCCCAGGGTCCAGCACCCTGCCTATCCCCATTGGGAACAGCAGGACTGTATCTCTTCCCAAGCCCCTTTCCCCACCCCTCAAAGAAACAATCCATTCTGATAGCCTGGGGGGAACAAATAAAGGCCTGAGGTCCTGGTCCCAGCCCTCTCCCTGCATTTCATATGCTGGACCCTGTCCTGTGAGGCAAGACAGATATGTTTTTTTCTTTCCACTGCATCTGCAGCCCTGCCATAGCCTGGTACACAGTAAGCACTAAATATTAATTATTTTCAATAGAAGAATGATAGAGAAAGGCACACATCGGGCACTTTGTGCTGAGTCTATCACATGCCATTCGCACAGCAGCTCCATGAAGGAGGCTTTGCCACCCCTACTTCACAGAGGGGAACACTGAGACTCAGAGGAGCCATGCATCAGGCCATGCAGCAGAGTCAGGATTTGAACCCAGGTCTTTCTGACCCTGAACGAGTCCCTTGACTCTCCACATTATTCCTGAGGTATGCACAGAGCCCCCAGTTCTGACCCTCCCACCACTGCCAGTGAACTCCTGCTGCCCCCCTGGCTCCAGGTCCATGAGATATCCCTGCCCATATCCCCATAAGAAGGAGAAAACCACTCTTCCCCCTTCTTGGTCCAGGTTGTTCAAGATGAGCTTTGGGGCCAGGCAGGTGTGGTGGCTCATGCCTATAATCCCAGCACTTTGGGAAGCCAGGGTGGGAGGAGCACATGAGATCAAGAGTTTGAGACCAGCCTGGGCAACATAGGCAAGACCCTGTCTCTACAAAAAATAAAATAAGGCCGGGCTCGGTGGCTCAGCCTGTAATCTCAGCACCTTGGGAGGCCGAGGTGAGTGGATTGCCTGAGCCCACGGGTTCGAGACCCGCCTGGGCAACTTGGTGAGACCTCATCTCTACAAGAAATCAAAAATTAACCAGGCATGGTAGCACACGCCTGTAGTTCCAGCTACTTGGAAGGATGAGGCGGAAGTATCGCCGGAACCCAGCAGGTCGAGGCTGCAGTGGCCAAGAGCGGCGTTGCACTCCAGTCTGGGTGACAGAGTGAGACTCCAACTCAAAAAAAAAAAAAAAAAAAGTTGGATGTGGTGGTGTGCACCTGCAGTCTTAACTACTTGGGAGGCCAAGACGAGAGGATCACTTGGGCCCAGGCGTTCAAGGCTGCAGTGAGCTATGATCACACCACTGCACTCTTCCCTGGGCAACAGAACAAGACTCTGTCTCTAAAAAAAAAAAAAAAGATGGGCTTTGGTCTTAATTATATTTTAAATGTGCTCTTAATCAAGTCCTGGTCCTTTCTCCTTTTCCACATTTGTTTGCAGCCTAAGTGTATATGGAGGGAGAAGTATTGGGGTCTCCGCTACCCCACCCCCACCCCCACAGCATTGTTTCTCTCTCCCTGGACCCCATCCAGTAATCCAATTTAAATCCTTTGCTCCGGTCTGGAATTTTAATTTGGGACTTGCAGAGAGGGAGCTGAGCAACGAAGGACCGAAGTTCATTGTCTCATCTAATCAGAGACAATCAGATGTTTGTAATGAGTTTCTCCAAGCTGCAAAGGGTAGATTCTGGGGCCAAGAGCCAGGCAGGAGCAGGCCAGATCAGGGACTTTGCAACATCGACCACCAGCATTCCCAAGTCCAGGAAACATGCTAGCCCCTTTGCTTTGGAGACATGGAGGGGAACCTGTCTTAGAACTACAACTACCCAGGGCCCATTCTCTTAGGGTCTTGAGTCCCAGGAGGGATAGCAAGATACCCAAATTATTCCAGTGCACTGTGGACAGAGTTGGACCCCAAACAGTACTCTCCTGTCCTACCGGCTGGGTCCTTGGCATATGGCCCCTCTCTCAGAAAGGTCTTCTCTTCGTTGATATATTCCTCCTTCCATCTATTGACCAACATTCCCCAATGGCCAGTTGCGCCAACATTTCCCAATGGCCAGGCACTATGCAGTGAGGGACAGGACCTGTTCCTGCCCTCTTGGAACTCTCAGTCCCATGCTCTCCCAGGCCATAGTTCTCCCTCTATAAAATATGGACATGAGCACCCTCTCTGCCCAGGAAGGAAACCAGTTGTGTACCTCTGGTTTCAACTCCAGGAGGCATCACTCATAAAGGCCATAGTGTGGACAGTGTCCTTGAAGTTTGTGCTCTCTTCAGCACCATTTCTGGTACCTGTTCTGCATGGCTCAGAGGAGAGACTATGGGAGGAGGCACTGCCCTGGATAAAGTTACAGGTGACCCCACTTAGGAAGATTGCTGCCTTTTCTTTGGGTGGCAAGGCCAAAGGCATTGTGGCCTAGTGAGCTTGGTTCCTGGAGAATGGGAAGCCCAGGGATAGGGCAGCTATGCCAGAGCAGGTTCTCAAAGGATGTCAGTGTGGTGGCTAGAAGCCTGCATTCAGGGATGCCCTTTCACCTCCAACCTAAGACAAACCAGGGGCAGTGAGAGGCCTAGCTGGAATCCAGAACCTAGAGCCCCCATCCCTGGGCTTAAACTCAGCCCATCCTGCCATGCTTGCGCTCTGCACCCCCTTCAGGTCCCTCCCATGTACCAGGGACCAAGTCTTTCCAGATGTTGTACCTTTTACCTTT